>JABTXL010000001.1:19415404-19556961 GCA_025134845.1 Neodon shergylaensis
TCTATCTATCTATCTATCTATCTATCTATCTATCTATCTATCTATCTGCCATGTGGGACATCTGGATTCTGTATGGTATTTTGCTGACTTTGAATTCTTTGAATGCTGATGAGCAACCAGAAGCTGCTAAAAGACACTGGATTATGAAAGGGACTGTTGACTTAAATCTCCTATATACTTTAAAAACGTCTTGGCATCAAAATGGAAGTTGAGAAATGTGTTGGGTTGCGGGAGAGGTTATGCATTTGTTTCCACAGGAAACAAAAAGGTATAGTTCTCTTCAAAATTAATGAAGATCAGATTGGTTGGGGAGACCTCCTGAGGATCTTGGCTACACAGAGGAAGAAAAAAGCCAAGGACTCTAGGACAGATGACGTATATGCTGATCCCTCTACGATGGGAACAGCTCTGACACTGGATGAGACATAATAAATCTTGTTGGCTATAGAGTCCTCATGACTTATTACTTCATGTCATCCTTTCAGATGGATGCAGTTTTATATTATACTTGGATTATGCAGTTCCAATGGACTCATAAATTTGACAAATGCCTTTTAATTGCTCAAACAGAACAAAAACATCTTTAGCTGATTTGTACACACTGCATATTCCATGCTTGTGTTAATGTATATATATATATATATATATATATATATATATATATATATATATATACTACCTTTAAAAGTTTATGAGTTTTCAGTAAAAAAGAACCAGGGACAAATAAATCAGTAGATTCAAGAATAGTTTCTTGCCTGATGGCTATCTTTGCTATAATAAAGCAAACTCTAGATGGAGGTTCTTTGATGTCCACCATTCTTTTTTGAATGGTGTCATCTGTCCTGTAGTCTTTCTTGGTTTCTTTTTTATGTCTGTAGCCAAGATTTTCAGGAGGTATCCCTCAATAAAATCTGATCTTCATTAATTTTGAAGAAAACCATAATCTTTTGTTTCCTATGGAAACAAAAAGCATAACCTCTGCCCCAACACAACATACTTTATAACTTCCATTTTGAGGTTAAGACATCCTTAAAAATATATAGATTGGTTTAATTTAGCAGTTTCCATAATCCAATGTCTCTTAGCAACTATTGCTTTTTGTATATTAGCATTTAAAAAATTGAAAGTCAGCAATGTACCATACAGGATCTAGACCCCTGTGTATTTCTCATTTTTACATGGCTTATTCTTAGTGCATTATTTTATTTCTTTAAAGACCTTATTATCTTTAAACTATTTATTTTCCTATGACTGTCTACACCCATCTTTTACTGTATCTATTTCAAGGTTTTCTAGGTCTGGACCACTTTACTATGTACCTTCAGCCTTCTCTGACTGCACTAGCCTGGAACAGCATTTACTTGCCCCAGCTATGTAAATTTGCTGAGCCCATGCTGTTTCTATCTAGCACCAGTTGCTCAAGTGCTCACTGTATAGTAGCTACACCTCTGTGGGCTGCAAGCACTGGGTTACTTAGGAAGCTGTGCCCTTTTTTTTTAAAAAAAAAAAAAAGGTTTCTCAGGCCTTATGTGGAAATACATGCCCTGAGTCTGAGTGTCATATGTAACAAGTCTTTTTCCTACCATTCAGCTCCCAAATAATGACACGGAGAATTCACATTATTTATGAAATCTCAGCCTATATCTTAGGCTTGTTTCTAAATAGTTCTTGTAACTTAAATTAATCCATTTATATTAATCTACATTTTATCATGTGACATTACTGCTCTTCCATCTTGCACCTCCTGCTTCCTCCCTGTGTCTGGCTAGCTTGTGTGGTGTGCACCTAGATTCCTCATCCTCTTTCCTTCTTTCCCTGGAATTACCACCTATACCTCTGGCTTAGCTATTGGCTGTTCAGCTTTTATTATAACAATCACAGCAATATATCTTCACACAGTTATAAATATTCCATATCACATACTCAATTGGCTTTTACCAATTCTCAAATTTGCTGGCAGTCTCATTTCAAGGACAGTCTCGTGAAGTACAGGTAACAGGGGTATTTCAAGGTGTTAGCACCCCCAGATCACAGTGCAAAGCATAGTCTCTTCAGAACAGGGTTGAGACAATGGGGTCACAGCTGTGCCCAAGCCATCACTGTAAGAAAATGCTTTGTTCATCTGCAGCTTTTCACCTTCTGGTTTGTGAATATAAAGCCTTCAGCCATGCTGTTGTGGTCCTACTTAAAACCACTGCAGCAGAACACAGCATAAGCTGCTAGAGAAGTGAAAAGCCACTATTATTTACCAAGCACCCAAGTTCCAGGTGCCAAGTGGGGAGTTTAGATCCAATATTGCATTCATTCTCTTTTGCTCCAGAAGGGTAATCATTTCCCTTTCTTTTCTAAGTTTCTACTGAAAGTTGTAAAAACAAAACAAAATAAACAAACCATAAAGAACACTTGTGGTTTGAATGAGAACAATCTCCACAGGTTCCTATGTTTGACTATTTGGTCCCCATCTGGTGGAACTATTTGGGAAGGATTAGGAAGGAGGTGTGGCTTTGTTGGAGGAGGTGTGCCACTGGCGGCTGGCTTAGAGATTTCAAAAGCTCAAACCAGTCCCACTGTCTCCCCTTTTGTCTCATGGTTGTGTTTCAAGATGCAAGCTCTCAGCTACTGCTCAGTGCTATGCCTGGCTGCCTGATGCCAAAGTTCCTGCCACGACTGTCATGACTCTGTAGGTCCAAATAAACTCTTTCTTCTTAACAAAGTTGCCTTGTGATATAAGTTATCTTATGATAAGATAATATAGTATCTTATCATAGCAATAGGAAAGTAACCAAGACAGCTAGTAAGACTAGGAGGGTTGCAGATGACTAAGATGTTCCTGTCTCTATTACTGGCTTTGTATTGTTTGCTGTTCTGACATTATTATACTGCGGCTTATCCCATTTTTTAAAATAATGAAATATTTAGACACGCTCATCACATTTTTAAAAATAATGAAATATTTAGACGTATGTTTTTAGCCTTTTAAATTATAGAGCTCCAGTGATTGTATGAGTTTCATCAAGGGGAACAAAAGCTGTATTCACCTGGATTCTCATTGCTATATTTTTATGCTATTTGCTTGTTTGTTCTGTTAGAGCATGCTTTGCACATGGTTTGAATGTAAGGATGCTCCATCTCCTCATTACCGATCCTCTGCTTGGTGACAAAAACAAAACAGAACACAGCACATTAACCAAAGAAAAATTTCTTCCTGTCATTTCTTGGCTTTCCTTGCCACTGCTCAGCAGGCAAGTTAATGAAAGAAGGCGAGAAGACAAAAAGAAAAGAAAAACGCCCTAAGGAATGTGTGTTTCGTTGCATGGAAAGATCACCGAGATCATCTTCTCTATATCAAATACAACAGAGTATCCCCAAAGTCAAAGAAGCCCTCATCCTTCTTTCCCTCATATCTTAACCTAGCGACTGCTTCTCCACTTGAAGCCAGTTTCAGGAAGCTGACTTTCTAGTGGTGGAATGAGAAAGACTCTCTCCTGTTTCATCAGCAGCTTGTGGTTCTGAGATGCATGCAGAAATGACGTGGGTGGTTCTTTGGACTGCTGCATCACTAGTAGAACATGTCACAAGCAGGCATCTCAGACCTCACACTGCAGCGCCTAGAGCCTGAGCTGCAGGTCTTCAGACCACAAGGAAGGCCAAGGCAGAGCTACTGCGATAAAAGATGCTTCAACACTTCTGGGGAGAGACGGGAGCAACTGTTGAAATTCTAAAGCAACTCTCTGAATTAGAATAAAATCATGTAGCCAGGTCATTCCCCAAATATTATCCAGCATTCTAGCCCCGAGGAATGACCATCAGTCTGTATATACCCAATTTACATGGGGGCCAAACTTGAACCCCAACTCCAAATTCTAAAATAGAGCAGTGTTTTTGCTTTGTTTCCAAATAAGGGAACCACTGTCTATCACTCTAGGAGTGGAGAGTATGATGAGCCAGGACAAGGTAAATAGGAAACCTTGTTGTGCAGCCTCTTTTGGATTAACGGCCATCTCACAGAGAAGCCATTGCTTCTTTAATGCTCTATCTCTCGTGTAACTAGGAACATATCGACTGTCTAAGATTTATATCTTTCTTTGAAGTTGAAATATGCCACTTTTACTGTGTTCTTATCTTCTACATCCCACTGAATGAATAACCCAAATTACATAGAACAGCAGCAAATTGGCTCATCATAGCTCTGTTACAATTTCAAAAGAATGAGGATCTGAAGAGGCAGAAAGCCTGAAGGAACTAGGGAGGCCTGGCTAAGGAGCTGCCAGGTCTGTCCTCAGAAGGACACGGACTCTGATTCACCCTTGGTCTGTAGTGATCACGAATCATTCACATTTTGTGTCGTGTTTGCATGTGTCCTCAGCATAGATGCCTGACAGCTTGCCTGTGCCAGCCCTGCTGTCTCCTCTGGGAGGACAGGATGCACTGAGCCACATGTGGGATGTAAATCATCCCCTCCCAAATAAAGCCATCTTTGCAAAGTGAAGGCCAAGGTGTCAGAGGATGCCTGGCCTTCTCACTGCCAGCTGCCCACCTCTCTTCTAGCTCCCCACATCAGGAGGAAAGTTACAGCAGCTGGTTGCCTGACTGGTGAGCTTGGGACAGACAGAACTTGAACAACATACATGCATACCAACAAGAAGGGCACTTTCCAAACAACATAATTCTCCTTTGTGGTGATAAAACACCAAGACACAAGTCCAAGTTTGACTCCATTATTGAGCGTTATCTTTGAACCCTAAATAAAGTCGGCAGCAATTTTCCAGCTGCCAGACTCCAGGTTCCCGTTCTGAACAACAAAATAACTAGCGGAACAGTAATAGCTGCAGGAACCTCTCCCTGATTAGATTAATACTGATAGTGTGAGTCTGTGGATCGCTTCAGCTAGTCAATTAACAAGGTAACTCCTAGCCATCCGAATCATAGATTCTTATTTATTTATTTCTGCTCATGTTTTGTAGGATTCAGTGAAAAAGTACACCACTAATTAGAGAGCTTTGGGATGATTCTGAGGCATGGATAAGCATCAGCGTCCTCGTTAGGAATTAGAATGCTCTGTCTTAGGAGGAAACAAAGCTCCTCTTGACAGAAGACTCCATAGAGTACCTTCCTCCCACAGGTTGTAAGTGACTTCTTCCTCCCGATTTGATACTGACCAGCAAGGAGGTGACTCAATATTGGGAAGAAAGTCTTCTATATCCTGCCAGGGTATGCCTCGGTTGGGTACCTGGATGACGCCGAACAACGGTGCTGAGCCACCCAAGTGCATAAATAGCACCGACACCCACAAGAATGCATGCTTTCTGAAACCACCGAAGAGCCCAGCTCCCCAACTTGACCACACTGAGAGCAAGAACTGCTTGATCCCCCTTTTAAATTATCGGCCACCATTTGAACTACTGTTGGCAGGTAGTGGTGAGACACCCAGAGGCCAGGAGGTGCAAAGACCCCCCCCCTTTTTTGGGGAAATGTTTGCTTCTGCTAGAGATCTGAGGTGGGGGCAAAATAAAAACATTCACAACGTCTGAAAGAAAAGGGCTGAAGCCTCCTTTTCTAAATCTCCAGGAGCGGTTTTTATGCCCTAGATGGGTTGGAGGAAGCAGAGCAAAGCCTGAACCTGGCCGCAAGTTTCGACTCAGTGGATATCCCATACCCACCCACCATCTCTCACTATCATTTCTCCCCCTATGGACCGATCCGTCAGATCTTTGTTTATATTTACCTACAACCTGATTGCTTCAGCTGTGGGCTGGATCTCGAAAGGCCATCTCCTGACATGGAAACGGAAACTACTCTCTCTAGTGGAAAGTGGTCTCAGGGATATTCAGACAGCTGAAGCTCTGCAAGAAGCCTTTCTTCAGCTAGCCCTGTAGGTAGGGAGATTTCAGACTTTCCTTCTCAGAGCCCGACTCTCCTCCCCGGGTTCTGCAGCTTCCTCTCCCTCAATGTTCCTTCTTCCCCGAGGCTCGCCCTCTGGCATCCCTGTCACCAGATTCAAAATAGGGGCCCAGACACACGTTATGACTGCTTTTGGCACTGAGCAAGGATAGGACGTGAGGGAAAATTGGTTTTATTTATTTATTTAATTAAAAAAAAACCGTCTTGTAGGATGCTGTTTGGGCTTGATGTCCTCGAATCTGAACTAGGCGTCTTAAAATGAGTGCCAAGCAGCTACGTCGCCTGCCTGGAACTGAACGTTGTTCCCACAGCGGGGACCCTGGAGCTGACAGGATGTGGTTCCATCAGGTGGAAACCTTGAGGGGTCGAGTGGACCCAAATCTCAGGAGAGAAAGAGGTCTAAAACGCAATTCAGCCGCAGCCACAACCGGCTGGGCCCCGGGGACCCGGCGGAGAATGGCCCTCTCGGCTGAAGCGCGGGCTGACGCTCGTGTATAGGGTTGCAATTCGCCGTGATAAATGTAAAGACCAATTAAGGTTTGATCCGTGCACACAGGAGGCAGACGGCGGCGGATAGTGGAACCAATTAAAGAGCATGTCCCCTAATTCCTGCGGCGGCGGTCGGGCGCACCGCCGGTCCCCAGGCGCCCGCCCCAGCAGAGCCCCCGCCCGCCGCGGCGGCGGCGTCTCCCCGCGAGCAGGAGGTGCGGGGAGAGCCAGGGCTGGGGAGGGGGCGCCGGCCGCCCACGGAGCCGAGCGTGTGCGGCCCCCGCCGGAGGCTGGGCGCGCCCGAGTGGTCGCGCGGGTTAGCGCGGGAGGCGCCCGGGCGACGTCGTGCGCCCCGAGGGCGGAGGACTGGTGGCGGCGGCCAGGTAGCTGAGAGAGCGGGGGCGGCGCGCAGGGGAGGGTCGGGCGGAGACCGCACCCGGACGGCGAGCCTGCTGCCTTGGCTCCGGGTCCGGCTGCCCGGTGCGTGACCTCCCGCGAGGTGCTGGCACTGAGCAGCGCGCGTGATTAACGGCCCCGAGGTCGCGGGCAGTGAGGCACGCGTCCCCTTTGGCCCCTTAAGGGTGGGAGGGCGTCAGGGGGCAGAACAGGGTCAGGCCGCGGGGGTCCCCGGGACGCGGCGGTGGCGGAGAATGAGGATGACACAGTGGGCGCCACGCGCCAAGGGCCGGCCCTCTCTGGCCCCCGGGCCAGCGCCGCGGCGGGGACCGCGCAGCAAAGTTTGGAGCCGCGGGCGCCGCGCGCCGGTCCCTCCCCGCGCAGATCCCTTGGCGGAGTCTCTGCTGCCGCCGCTGCCAGGGCAGGACAAAGGCTCATTAACACGTGATGGGACCACGCTTCATAAATGGGACTGGAGCGAGAGCGAGCCAGAGACAGCGCGCAAGCGGAGGGAGAGGCAGGGACCGCGAGCAGGGCGCGGCGACGGGCGCTTGGGCTGGCCCAGGCGGGCGGCCCCACGCCAGCCAGCGCGGTCAACGGGACGCCGGGGAGAGCCAGGGAACGAACCGGGCCTGCCAGAGCCCAGGGGCGACAGTCCTGGGGGCTGTGGCGCACGGGTGCTGGAAGCCGGGGACGCGGGGCGCGCAGACCGACTGACTTACTGACCGATCGCCGCAGGCACGCCCCGCTCCACCCCGCCCCATCGCGCCCCGCGCCGCCTCCCCAGCTCGCTCTCTGCCTCTACCTTCTCCACTTCTTTTCCACCACCTCCTCCTTCGGGCTCCCCTGGCGCCAGAGCCTTCCCCTGGCTCAGGCGGGAGCCTAGACTGTCTGCAGAGCTCTCGTAGAGTCTGGGGGCAGATTTCCTTGTAGCGGAGAGCCAGCCCCTTGGCTGGGCGACAGGTGCCGAGGGAGCTTCTGGCCCGTGGACCAGGGGATGCGAAGGGTAAGACCTGGCACAGTGGCGTTTGGGAATAGCTTTTCCGCCTCCCGCCCCCCTCGGTACTGGCCAGTGGTCCCCAGGTGTCCTGCGCGGAGTTCGTGTTCCAGGAGAGTAAATCGTGCGTCGGTGGTGTTTACTTAGCTGTATAGTCCCAGCTTGTTAACTGTGGTCTGAGCTACTCCTGGAGGCTTCTGCCATTTACAAAATACGGAACGTGCATCTAGCTCTGTAGACACTGATGTCTGTTTGTAGAAAATGTGTAATTGTGTGTGTTTGAAAAAACAGGCGCTTGAGTTGATGCTTGATGTCTTTTAACCATATCAGAGACTAAGTCTTCCAGAGAAATACATGTCTCTGCACCAAAATCTGGGAAACGACTCAACCAAGATATTAAATGGCATGTAAAGAAATCTATGTCAAATAATGAACTTCCGATAGAGAACGATAGCTACAGTAGCCATTTCTCTTTAAGGAAAAACTAATATACATAGTAATTGAACGTTATAATACCATGCAACTAAGAGCTGTCACCAGGTGAACAAAGTTGATGCTTCATTTAGGATATTTCTTGGTAAGGCTTACAAGTCATAAATGAAAGCATCTCCTGAATGCAAATGTTTGTGCGATAGATGTCAAAAACTGGTCATTTCAAAGTTTAAAGCAACATGCATGTTTTTAATTGTAGCACATGGTTCATCTCTCAAAGGCTTTAAAGAGATGAGAAAAATTTAGCAACCTGTTTATGAAGCGTTCTGTTTCCCATCTTTTTAATTTTTTTCCAGATAGGAGCTATTAGCATATTCCTGCCTTTGTTTATCTCTTGGTTTATTAAGCCTCCTTGGGCATTTAATCCAATAACAGATTAGAGCAGATTTACTGGTTTTAAAGATGTTGAAAAATACCTCTCTGGGTCCCATAACTTCTCCTTTTTATTACCAAGTTAATTCCTTTGAACAATGGGGGCAATGCACACGCTTAGAGGAAACTCAGTGGGCACTGATTATCTGTGGGGTCACTCCTAAGTCCCATTTGGCAGAAAATCGAGAAAGTAGGAGCAGCCAACCTTTGAGGTTCCCGCAGGACTGTCTGGCTTAAAGTGTTGCTTTTCAACCCCAGCTTTTGGCAATTTGAAAGGGAGATAGATCTACTGATTGATTTTTCTCTGCCTCCCATTTCCCTCCATACCCCTCCCTTCTCTAACTCAGTTACGAGCAATTTTATCAAAATGAAAGGCCGTGAATAGTTTCTTAACTGGGAGAATAATTTTCTGATTGCATCCACCCAGGAACAGAATCCGTGCACCTCCAGAATGCTAAGCAGCACTACTGCAGGCGGTTGTTTGTAGGCACGCTAGTACTTCCTGTAGCAGGGAAGGAGGCTTGATGTTGATGTGGTTTTTAAAAACTAGTCATTTGAGGTCATTAGGAGAACTTACTGTGAACAATCTCTTTTCTTGCTTCAAAAGATGTCTCCCATTCCACGCAAGGAACACTGTGGCTGAGGTATGTATGTATCAGATGTCTAATGTGGTGGGGGGATTTCATTGTGTTCCTGATCCTACATGAGGGTGTGATAATACCACATGGTGGGAATGCTCACTTCTGACCTTTCCAAATCACTGTGCTTGCAATGCTTCTTGTTAAGAAGACAAACCTCATATTTCTGCCCCCCAGTTTTAATGACATCAGTGGCTGTGTATCGAAAGGGATGTTGTTACTAGAACCTTGATTAAGCCATAGGTGATGTTACTTAATTGTGTGTGTGTGTGTGTGCGTGTGTGCAAAGTTTGTAATTCTGGTGAAATGAGACCTCACCGTGGAGCAGGGCTCGGCTTTGTTTGCTGTCTAGTGTTTTTTTTTCTGTTACCCATCTCCCAGCGGACTGTGTTCCTTTCTGCCTTGCCTGGGAGACTGCTCTTGTCTAATAAACCTAGCTGCAGGATCAGTGTGTTCTTTCTGGCATTTCAAAATGTTAAAATAGTGAAATTGTTAAATGTTACCCAGATGAAACTGCTGGGGATGAAATTCTCCAAAAGAACCACGGTATTGGTGACATGCTTGTGTATTACAGGCAATTCTGCAGGAAAACTCCATGAACCGTTTTTATCTTTTTTCCCAAGAAGGAAGCAGCCCCCATTGATTGTGTTGATAAGTGTTTAGTATGCTGTGTCAGCTTATTAATTATGAAGGCAAAGCCTGTGGAACTCTTCAAACACCATCCATGACATTCTTCTTCGCCTTGACTCAGAATTAGCATTAACCACTAGGGTATTTAGACAGGCTCCTTGGTTGTCTCGTGTACTGGTCTTAGAAACTAGAGTTGAATTTCTGTATTAGAAGCAAGTATTATGAAGTAGAGCTTATACTAGCAGTTTAGAGTTCATGACACTTACCAAATGCTTCTTTCCAGAAAACAGTTGGCCTAACAAGTAATTTCTTGTAAGTAGCTAGTCAGGAATTTGTAAGGAAAAAAAAAACAGTGGCAAATTGAATTTTAGATATACCCAATGACACAGAATTTGTAAAGTGCAGTTGGTGATAGCTTCTTGAATTTGGTTAGTGAGATGGAGTCTCTCCTTTAGGATGTTGCCTGTTCGTCTTGGAGGTAATTACGTTAGTCTACTTGCATAAGGAACACAGTTCAGAGCTCGGGTCCCCAGTGTTTAAAGGATGTTGTGTCTTCCCAGGTAAAGCCCTGTCTATCTTATTATGGTAGTTATTTCTAACTGAGCTGATAGAGTGAAACCAGCTTTGGGGTTTAAATTATTTATAATTTTTTGCTGTAAACCTGGACTGGACATTTTTTGAAAAGCTGCCAGGGTCACGTCAGGACCGCACACCTGTATTTGCAGAGGCATGCCGCTCTGCTTGTTTTCCTCCTACTGCCTGTAGATGATGAAGAGATCAAGAGGGAATAAAAACATCATTTATGTATTTGAAGTTCCTGTTTTGTACCATCTTCCCAAATCTTCAGTTCTTTCCCAATCATATATATATATATATATATATATATATATATATATATATATAAATGCTAACTTCACGTTATAGCTGCACAGATCCTCCTTTGTGTGGGTTGAGACTTCAACACTTCACTGCTGAATTGCTAATTCCTTAATAACTGTTTAATTCACTTTGCTGTATGTTCTTAGGTTAGATTAGACTCATCTTAAAAAGTTCATTTCAGATTCTAAAATATTTCCTGGACTAGAAGAAGTGATAAATGTCACCCAGAACATCAATGCTCTCAAACTCTATACCGCATAATTTAAAAATATGAATGTGTAGACACACTTCTGTGCATATGCATGAACATACTTTTTATGTCTATTCCAGGTGAAAATAAAAGTTGAGGGACATTGCCTTTTTATGTATTTGAGAATGCCACTCTGGTTTCAAATGAATACTGCAGTTGTAGGAAAATGGCCAAGTTCTAAGCAACTGTACAGATGGACCCAGAAGACTCCAAGCCAAAGGAAGATCTCACCTTGAATCAAAACCAGGCTGTTTTGCTCCCCAGGGTAGATGGAGATCTGCTCCAGTCCCGTGTGTTCTAAGAATCTTGGGAACGCACTGGGATGAGCATCAGCACGTCTGATTACAGTTTCATCGTAAACACCAATGGGTTGAAGGCAGCTTTTTGCCAGCCTTGATAATGAGCAGTTTTGGATATACTAATTGGCAACAAAAAAAATCACAAAATGCATGTTAAAATAACCCCATTTGCTTCATATGTCAAGCATTATTATGTTATTACAAGGACGTTAAAATCATAGGAAATATGTGAGAGCAGAAGAGAATGGTTAATTTTAGTAGAGTCCATCACCTCTTAACATTATTCAATTGCTTAATGTGATATGAATGTTTTCCTTGGGCTTACTACATGGATAATAGGTGTATTTATGAGAGATGGGTAATAATAGGTCAAAGCCATTTCTTAAGTGAATCAATGTGATTACCTGTAATTTGGAGCAGAAAATATCTACTAAAAGCTTTCTTGGGTTATGTTTCTTCACGGAACAGGGTATCATGGCAGAATGGAATGCATTCCTCCACAGAATTTTTTCGAGGAAAGCTAGCTGCATGTATAAAAGAAACGTTCTTGATGCCACTGTCACCGATGCTGTCCCTATGTTTGAGAGCTTCTCTACGTAGAGTTGAACAATATTGGGACAGACTTTGGTTGGAAAGTTTCATTCGGACTGGCTATGCTCATAACACTGACTGAAAAATTCTTGAGGACTATAGTAGTAGTTGTGTGTGTGTGTGTGTGTGTGTGTGTGTGTGTGTGTGTGATTTCTTTTTTAAATTACTCCCCCCCCCCCCAAACATGAGCAGGGCATTTGTCCTGGCAGTGACATGAATTCTGTTCTGGTCTCAGCTGGAGAAATTTCAACACTCTCACTTCAAGAATACTTTTGAAGTCTTGCTTTCTTTGTCTTGTCGTTTATTTCAGAATGAATGTCTAGGACCTCTTTAGAGAACTCTTGCTTTCTAGACAAGTGTTTGTTCTTGTCTCATTGGGCTACTTGCATTGCATTTTGTACTTTTGAGTGTGTTTCATAAAACAGATTTTCCAATTTTTGGAGGGGTTGACAGAGAGTTTTTAATCCCCACTTTTCTAATTCAAATGAAACGTTTTTCCTTAACAGTACAACTTTATTATTTAATGTTATGTTCCTACTCTTGTTTGCATTCTTAGTTGTTTACAGTTATGAAAGCTGAATAGATCTTAATACCTTTGACGGATTCCTTACTACTTTTATCAACTATGAGTAGCATTTAATCAACATTTTTTAGCTTTGAGAAAGAAGGTGCAGTTTAACTTCCTATATTTGATAATGTAATATCTATTTTTTTTCCTACTAACAAATTCCATGCTGTGGCTTTTTAAAGAAAAGCAGAGGCATCTCTGAGAGCTGCGCCAGGCAATCTGTTGCGGTGGTTTAATATACTGGCAAATGCTCTCACAAACTGTATATGTATATTTAAATGTAATTAAAATACAGCGTAATTAGGAGATCTAGTTTTTCAAAGTTTGTGCTTCAATGGAAGGTCCCGTTCTACTCTTTCCCATTTCCTTATCTGTTATCTTGAGTCATGCTTTTAAATGACAAGGTTGTAGCCACCATGAGACTTGACAGTCGAGTTATAAGGAGCAGGGCATCCGAACTGCTGATAAATCCTAGGATGCATAAAAAAAAATAAAATTAAAAATTGTGTCTCAAATAAATCCTTGCCCTTTTGGATTCGTACTTGGTTATTTTACAATACTAATTTCTATAGCAAGTAAATCAATATTCTAAAAATTGAGATAATATGCCTTTGCCTTTGCCATTCATATTTGCTTTTCATTCAGTTTCCTTTAAAATCAAATTTATCTATTCTTGTAAGAGGCACTCAGTTGAGTGGGACTGTTTTGGCTGGTTAAAATTCCAACTGATTTCAATGGGCCACTAGCTGGAATTTGTGTTTCTTTATCTTCTGCACAGGCGATGAGCAAGTGCACTTGAAGAGGTTCAAAGCAAAGCTGGGTAGTTTAACACATAACTGAAATGAAAAAAAAATACCAAAGAATTCTGTACTTCTGCTTCTGAGGGAGTTGGGCTTTGGAAATATTCAACTATATCTAGAAGTAACATTTAACTTCTCATAAAGCTAAGAGGGAAAGATGATAAAGTATCCTGGGATTCATTTTCATTGTAATAATTGGGAAACGATTGCTCAGAGTTATACATCTGAATATTTTTGGATATATTTCTACATGTTTATAGTTCCTAGGTATTTAAAAAAGAGATACCAGCTGTAGACTATATTGCTATCAGATGCAAGCAGCAAGTCCGCAGAGAGTCTCTGCCTTGGCAAAGTCTCTATGCTCATATCTTGTGATACATTACTTTATGGCTTGGGAGTAAAGAACAGACACAAATGTTTCCAAGTTAGGAAAATAAGCTGAGGTGTTAATTTCTATGACTTTTAAAAAAATCCCTTTCTGCTCAACAATGAACGGTTTCTTCTCAGTGTTGTTTAAAGAAGTGCGTAGCCATCCTATATAAAGCTGATAAGGTTTGTGAATAGAATTAGGAGTGTTCATCTACTGGATCAGTATGTGTTACATCTTGAAGTCACTTTCCTTTAGTGGATAAAATATATAACAGGAGGTTTCCAGAAAAAAGTCTAGAGGAGTCCCGCACTGTAGTCAAAACCCCTGAGAGGGCCCCCAAGCCTACTCCCACTTGCAGGCTGGGCTGCTGTTCCTGTATTCTAGATGGACAAGAGTGCCCTGGCCTTTGTGCTTTCCTGGGGGAAGCTATCTTACCTTGAGCAAGTTCTCCTCTCCCCCTGTTTTGTGATCTCAAAACCTGCACTTGTAAATATCCTACCTTCTCACTTAACCGCCAGTCTTCTTACTGATACCTCTCCCCTGCTCCGTGTTCTTCATGGGTTTCATCACTTTAACCAGTGGCTCTCAAATTCTAGAAATATTTCCTAGAAGTCTTGTTCACAGCCCAGCCCAACTCTACCATTTCCAATGGCATAGATCCATACTGGGAATCTGCATTCCTCCTTAGTCCCCAGAGGTGCCAGCTGTGGCTGCTGCCGCTGCTGTCGCCTAGAACACCCACTGACCTACCTGCATGTTGTGCTGTACTTAGAGACCACTAAGCAACTTCTCGGACTGCTCTTGGTGTGTGCAGTTGGATGAGTTTCCTGATTCTTTGCACCTGTCTTACTAACAACCTAGTTCTTTATCTTCATTTCCTTCTTCACAAACACTTCCAGGTTCAACTTCACCCAGAACCTTGTAATTGTGCCACACAAACCCCAGAATGAGTTTGACCTTGAATGTGGACAAAGGCATGAAGATTCTGCACTTCCATCCAGTCTGCATGCTTCTAAGTCACAAGTGCATCCTGTATTTTGCTTTGCCACTGAAGTCCAGTACTTTCCCATCCATGTGGAAGCAATTATTTGCATCTTGAAAGTGTCTTTGGTTTGTATCTTGTGTTAGTACACATTGAATATTTTCTGAATATTTAAAGCACCTAATCCTTAAGTTTGTAGTTTTAAAAATAATATGTAAAGGAAATTCTGGACTCAAATAACAATGCAATTCATTTTGTTTGCTCTTTGGGCTTACGAGGGAGGGGAGCTTGATTGGGGGAGGGGGAGGGAAAGGGGAGGCGGCAGTGGGGAGGAGACAGAAGTCTTTAATAAATAAATAAATAAAAATTAAAAAAATAAAATAAAATAAAATCATTCCAGTGAGAGAATAATAGGAAGGAAATTGAATTATGTAGAAATTCTCCTTGTTCTCAATGAATATGATTATTTGAACTAATATTTGCTTCTCTTGTGAAATATTTCATATTAGTCATAATAATAAAAGAAAATAGTTCCCATTCATTTCCATCTCAGAATTAGCTATGATCTGTGTTGATGAGTTCGCGTTTGCAAGCTAGAAAGCTAAATACTTCATAAAATAGAAATGAGTTTGTTATTAGAATTGTTGCTGAGCTCCTGAGACCTCCCATCTTACTCTCAGTATCACTTGGCATAAGCATATTAGTTTTCAGTAGAACTTTACTAATTCCTAATTACTTTCTTGAGTCAAAATTCCAAATATTCACAATTAATTTTTATTAATATATTGAATTTTCTCAATGTTCTACCTCAGAAAAGTAATTAAGAATTTGGTTTTTGTAGGCAGTAGTAATAACAAATTTTAACCTCCGTGACATATTTCCTTTTTTATATTTTAAGTAATTCAGCAGTGAAGTCATGAAATATTGTAGCAGGAGAAGTTACTCAACCAAAGCAGGAGATGCGTCCAGCGAACAGAATGACAATTTGATTCCCAAGGGCCTTTAAAAGCCATTCTATCTAGTGGCTGAGTTTCCACATAACTTCTTTTGACAGACCATTCAAGAAAGATCAGTGCTTAGCATTAACTTGGGAAAGGAAAATATCCATTATCAGACCACTCTCATATGTCTTTAAAGGTGTATTGGAAACATATTTAGGATCCATTCAAGGCTGTACATATTACAAGGATCCTCTGTCCCATGCTAAATTGTTATAGTTCATCTTAACTCAGAGTGAAGAAGAATCAGAGTAAAGAGTGGGCTCTCAATCATTGCCTATGACTTCTGCATTGGTCTGAAAGAAGAATCACCAGGGTTGATCATTATTATTGGTACATTTAATGTCATTTTGTCATTTTACACCTCTTCAGATGGACATTTGCATGGGACCAACTCCTAATGGCCAGCTTTCTTTATGCCGAGGGCAACTATTTGCCCTTGAAAGCCATTCTGTTAAGTTAGATTGGCAGGGTGTCTAGTGCATAGTAGCATCCCTGCACTAACCTGCTCCGTACCAGGTACCGAAACAGGCAGCTGTCCTGCAGGGAGAGACTGCTACCGGGTGGCTCAGCATTGCCAACAGTTTCTTCTGGGAGAATTCTCAAGGCACAGACAATACTTGTTATAACTCATGTCCCAGTATTTTAATGCTTTTTGGGGCAGACATGCATAGGCTTTATTCGATGGGTGGGCTGGGTTAGAGTATTATATCCTTTGATTTACTTACTCAACCCAAAGCTATTACACAAGTGTGAAACATTGCATAGTAACATATTGCAGAAAATGTTCATGGCTTTGAGTTTAATGTCTGTGCTAGGCACAGAGTATATGCCCAATAGAAATAGGCTGAATGAGGCATGGGAAGGTGTATAGCATCCATCAGCCACATTCTGCAGTCACACAACTGATTCTGACACATGCTAAGAGTCTAACGGTCATTGGTTTTGCTGGAACATAACATTTATATAACTTGTCTATGTTGATTCAGCTCAAAACTTGGGAATCGGCCTTAGGGATTTACTCTGTGTTTAAGAAAACTCCATTGCATTCCCCTACGCAGGGAGTGGTGGTTTCAAGCTCTTGTTTACTAACAGCCATCACGTCTTGTTCTAAAGTGAGAAGGTGTGAGAAAGGTGCCAGACACGAAGGTGGCCTCTTCAGATCTCCCTGGTGAAGAAAGGTGCCTTTACCATCAACAACCCTTGTAAATTGACTAATGAGGCAAATCAGCACACACACATCCTATCATACCAAATTAAATACAATAGCGACAAAGATAGCTTAGATTTTATTTATTGACTGACAGTCATTTCGACCCAGGTGCTGATCCAGAATCAGAAATTATAGCATGTAGACATTGCAGCTGTTTGTCATGCTTGTCTGAAGAGCAGGGGTCAAGGACGCTTTGTAGGTAGTTGGAGTGGGACACACTGTCTCCTGTCAATGGATTCTCTGTCCCTTCAGATTTTAATTGTTCACTGAGTAACATCATATACTGCTTAGGATGTCTCTTGCCCAAACCCACTCTTCTCTGTCTCTAAACTATGAAAGGATGGCTTCTGTGTTTCCTGCAGCACAGAGCGAGAAGCAGGAAGTCTCAGTTATGCAGATGTGGGTGGAAGGTCCACACTACCTTCCCCAAGACATTTGCTGTTGGAGGCTTTAGGCAAAGCTTTTGCCTTTCTGAGCTTTTTTCGCCTTATGCAGAATGGGAATTGTAATTTATTTGTCTCACATAAATACTAAAGGAAAATAATGTGTTATTCAGATGATTCTGAGGCAAGAATACAGGGAAAATTCAGATTTTCTTTAATATGCATTTATTCATCCAAATCTAAGATGTGAAGCCAAAGAACATATTTGGCTTTTCTTTAGACTTAATTTATATGCTCATGGATTCAAAGTGAAAACACCCCTTCATCTGCAGATGAAGAAAAACTGAAAGCTATACGACACAATTGACATCATGTCGAGTATTTTAAACCATTGCTGTGGAGACCTTGGTAATGAACTGTAAAGATAAGAGCCCATTAACTGGGTACTACATATTTTATGGCCTAGAATTATATATTGCTTTCTACTTTTATGAACAGGATAAAGATAACTCCATGGAGCTTTTCTTGAATCCGAAACTGCATATTCTTTTTCAGGAGAAGGCTGCTTCCACAGCCACACTCTTTCCAGACTCTGGAAAATATATCTGCTCCACAGAAAAGGTCAAAGCACTTAGTAGGAGCAAACATCTAAGCCACAAAGTATAATTAAGTGGCAAATGGATATTACCGCCAAGTCAACAAGTCATTTCTGCGTGTTACTAGTTCACTTTTGTGGAGGACTTTTCTTGTATCAGTGACACCTCACTGTGCGTAAGCCCATGTTATTTCAAGGCATCGTTTTCCTTGAGTCCTGCAATTAAATTTTAACAAGCCTTTAAGTGTTAAATAATAGGGCATGTTTCACATTAGATTTGCAAGAAAATTTAGCCTTGGAGGTATCTTAATGTCTCCAGCTCATAATAATTGACATATTTTTAAAGGAAAAAAAACTAATGTCTTTGTTAGTAAAGAATAGACCAGGGAAAATGGTGTGTTTAATAAGTTCTGTTTTTCTTTTACAAAATATATAATGAGTTGAAGCTTTGAGAGCCAGCCAAGCATTACCAGCACAATGGATTATATATATATTATATATGTATAATTTCACATATATATATATATATATAATTTCATTTATATGAAAAGGAACTGGCATTAATATAAGTAAGAAATATTATCTATTTTTGCCTGGATTATCAGCATGATTAAGTCAATTCTTTATTTACTTAACTATAGAAGATGAGGGAGAGGATGACCATACAGTGGGTAATAGGTAAGCGTAGGAAAGACCCGTTGCCTGCCCAGCTGGCAGCGAAACCTCATCCATCAGTTTATACTACTGTTCTGCCTATGGACAGCACCTATGACTTAGATGTAAAACAGTTATAGTAGTCAACTAAAAGTTTTCCCTGCTAACATCAGAGGGATGGAATATCAAGGTACTTTTCTTGAGCAAATCAGTAAAAAAACAGACTTATTCCCAGAGGGGAGTAGAAGAATAACAAATCTTTCCCCTGTGAACACTCCATAAGACACTTTCATGAGGCCGTTCAAGCTGAACAGCAGAAAAAGACGCAGGGAAGGAGCAGGGCTAAGCAAGCATCCTAGACTCCCATGCTTGGTGTAGACCCTGTCAGTTCAGAGACATTATGAGCTTGCAACTGTCTCATTTAAGCATTTATGTTAGTATTAGGGAATTTTAGTAGTGTGCCAGTGTAATCTATAGCCATGTCCAGACCAGGCATTCTGGGGCTTTCTATACTTGTGAACATGTATCCCGCATTGAACAAATACCAGCCTATTACTTTTTATTGCAGAGATAACAGTCAGGTCATAATTACAAGAAATTTAACTCAGATACAGCAGCAATCGACACCTAAATTATTGAATACCCCTCTTAAAACAAATAAGAGCTGGAGAGGTTGCTCAGTGGTTAAGAGCAATTGCTGAGCTTGCAAGAGGCCCTGAATTCAATTCCCAGCACCCACATAGGTCACTACTGCCTGTAATTCCAGTTTCAGTAGATCCAAAGCCCTTTTCAAACTTTCATGAATACCCATCATGCCCTTAGTATACATACATATATACATGCAGCCAGAAACATTCATATGCTTAAATCAAAAAACTTTTTTTCCTCCATACTTTCTCCAAAGGAACTGGTGTTAAATAACATAGACAGAATCTCGAGGTCTTGCTTTCAAGCTTATTCTACACCATCTAATCAGAAGCATGGCGAGCTTCTGCTGTTACTAACAGGTCCCTACTGCGGCAGCCTGTGTTGGAGTCATGACTCACCTGGAGTCAGGTGGAGCCATGGCCACCTGAGTGCCAGGATTGCAAGCAAAAACCCCCAAAGCCAACTTCACACATGGGAGTTAAAGAAATAAGGATATGGACTCTGGATAGATATTTTTAAAAGACTCTATGCCGTGACCATCCTCATAAAATTCTTTTACCACTACCACTGCATGCTAATAATGTGCTTTTTTTTCTGGGGGAGGAGGGAGAAGAGGAGCAGGTGTATGCTCAAAGAGATGGGACAAGAACAGATGGGACTAACCTAAGAACTGAAGGAGGTTTTCCTAAAATAATAGATTCAGCATACTTAAACATTTTTATTACTGTTACTATAAAGGCATGATTTCTATATTAAGTTGTTAGGAAACTTTAGCTGTCATTCAGTTCCTTCACTATCATTGTAATAAGTCCCAACTGCTTTTTTTTAATAGGCACATCTACACATCTTGTTAGAATTTCCAATTATGATTTTCCCATTAGCAAACAAAAACAAAATTAACAGCAGCTTCATCCCCCAAAGTCTAAACTATATTACTAATGAACCCTCAAAGAAAACTCTCCCTGCAAAAATAATAAGGTGGAAATTACTGCAATAATCCAAATGCAGAAATGAAGAAAAGATTTGTAAAGGTGCAAAAAAAAAAAAAAGGCAGAAGGAAAAAAAACAACAACCAGTGTTTCTCATCAATAGTCTGCAATAGCCTATACACAGTGGTGTTTTGCGTTCTAAAATTTATAAAGTTCATTTATTTTAAACTCTTCTCTGACGTATATTAGACAGGCATGACAGCTTGTAACCACCAGTCTCTGGCCTAGATATGACACACCGTTGCCAAAATGAAGGTGTTTGGCTGCATTGCCATAGGCATCATGGTCATACGTGGCCATCATAAATACAGTAAATCCCAGGGCATTTTTCTAGCTCACGCTCACATCCCTTGTCCATCCCTGAGAAGTCTTGATTCTCTCCAGTGCTGGCTACAGTTTCAATCCTTGGTGTCGTGCCAGTGGGCAGATTTATCTGGTGGGTCTGGGGCAGGAAATGGTGATTTATTAGGAGCTGTCATTAATCGCCATTGCAATGCTTTTGTTGACAGTTTAAACAGATAAGATTTGAATATAAGATGTAAAATAGCTTTAATTTAGTTTCCAGTTAAACCTTAAAACAGACATGATGTTACAGTGGAGATTCTGGAGTCCTTGGAACAGGGGTTCCCATTTGTGTTCTGGACAATTTACTAAATATCTAGTTGCCTCCTTCTTGCCTGGCTAGTCAGGTAAGAAGTGCGTGCCTGGAAGCCCCTGCACTCGTTTACTGACAGAATGTAGGTAAAGCCCCTCAGTGCCTCAATGCAGTTGGCATGCCATCAGAGCTCCTCCTCGGCGTCTTGGCATCTTCTCTCTGCCTCGTGCTTAGGTTCTGATACAACTGAATAAGCAGCCTGTAAGTGAATTAAGATAATGCATTTTCTTGAAATATAATTAGTATATAATGTAGTAATTAGTATATATTATATATTCTTGAAATGCAGTTAGTATGTAGTATATGGTGCTGGGCCATCGGTGGCACTGAGCAGTGAGGACAGTAATGTTTATTGAAGACTTATTTTAGTGCCAGGCCTAAGTAGGATTTATCTGGAGTCAGTTTTCCGAACAGATCCATGATTTAGGCTTCATTATCGTCCTTGTTATCCTTAGCTTGTAGATGAAACACTAAGGCCTAGAACCACTGCTTGAGAGTGGATGACTTGAGAGTGGATGTCTGGCAATTCCTATAGCAGTGTTCTCTGCATAGACTAGGGCTTTGCTGGTTGTAATCAGTAGGGAAACTGAGGGGCAATTGATCCCTGTCTTGGCTTAGGTAGTGTACCATGATGGTTAAAAGCAGGAACTCTAGACTCACAGCATCCAGTGTGCCTCTTCTGGTTACTTTCAGCACTTGAACTGAGCTCCACACCCAGGCTCAGCCCCAACCCTACCACCTACTAGATGCGTTAATGGTATATTATTTACCTTCTCTGTGCCTTTCATGCAAAAATTGCCTCGTAAGCCATTGTAGAAATAAAATGTGTTGATACGTGTAAAAGCCTCCTGCCCATAATAAGCTTTTTCTGTGTGTTTAGAAATGGGGGGATTAGGGACCCTTAAGAGGTACACCTGATTATAGAGGCCAAGAAGGAGGTGGTATCAAATGAGTCCAAGGTGAGAGTTAAGATGACTAGAAAGATTGCTCACAATAGCCTAAACAATGTGAAAAAGAAAGTGGTGGTTGGCATTAATTCATTGCGACATTATCTGCAGTAACAAAAGACGGTAAAACTTCCAAGCCTCCTGTCACTAGGGGGCTGGTCACATTCATCTACCAGACCTTTCTGGTGTGCACTTATAAATGGGAAGCTATACAATGCATGCAAACGTTTTCTGAAAAAGTAAAGAGGTGGTAAGTGCACGCGCGCACACACACACACACATGCACACACGCACACAAATAGAACACTGATAACCCCCACCAAAACAGAACTCTATTTTGAGCACATGTAGATTGGCGTATTAGGCGAGAAATCTTGATTCCAGTGACATGCGTGTGCCTTTCCTGTTTCACTGGAGAGATTCCTTCACTTATTTTAGGCAGAAAAGAGCTGCTCTGACTCTATTTGAAGAAAATAAAATCAGTCAGACAACTCAATTTTAAGCTGCTCTTTATGTGCTGTGCATTGAGTTACGAGTTAAATACTAAGACAGATAAGTTGCCCAGTGTGGTCCTCATTGAGCTTTCTCTGGAGCTTAGCAACGAGAAGCAGACTAGGTAAATGCTGTTGATGGAACCATCTCATTATTCTGGAAGCCCCAAAGATGGGCTTCATCTAAGTATGGGAAGCAGTGAGCTAAGGGAATCAGAAACAGCAAATTGGTAAGGGTAAGGGGTCTCCCACAAGCAGAGGTAAAGAGTGTTCCGGCAGAGAATTTGGGACAGTGAAAACCACAGCACGGAGCAAGTGAGCTGGTGTTTGCGTGACCAAACTCTGTGTGGTACAGCCCAAAGGGGGAGACCAGACTGAGGAGAGGCAGGGTGAAAGGACGAGGGTTGGATCACGGAAGGTTTTGTGCTGAGCTTCACCTAGGAAGCATGCCGATGGATGATGGACGGAGGTGGAATGTTCTCAGGGAGTCCAGAAGCTCGTCTGGGTTGTGTGAGCCTGGAAGGGGAGCTTGGGTTGAGGCTGTGTTTGGTCTTTGGGGCAGAGTGGTTGAAATGAGAGTCATAGAACCTTCATCTGTTTCTGAAGATCCCTCCAGCAGCTGTGTAGCATTATCAGTGCTGGGATTGGGAAAGCTACACCGGGGGCAGAGGCTTGTGATCTGACCCTGGTAAGCAGTGGTAAAGCTTGGATTTGGAGGCAGCCGAGTGTGGAATGAGGACCACATCCGCCACTTCATGCCTACCCCAAGTTGCTTTTGAAAAATCGTAAAACCCAGGATATTAATTTTAAAAGTCCTCATCTTGGCATCCTGTCCCCTCCCACACTCATCCTAGATGCTCGGCATATGCATATGACTTCCTTGGGGAAGTCCCTTTTGCTGTGCTGAGCTGATGCTCCAGAGCTCTGCCATCTGCAGGGCAGCCACCCTTGCCAGTAGGTGCTGAGGTAGCTGGCCATCTGCCCTGCTAGATGTCAGGGTCCCCATGGGCTTGATCTGTAAGTGTCTGGCACAGTGCATGGTGTGCTATGGTGCGCTATCATTTATGGAATGGATTGTGTATTAATAACTTGGCTATTGTGACAAATAGGCTCTCTGTACTTTTAACACAAAGACAGGTTTTAAATTTTGTTTCAGGAGATAATAGCTTTGTCATATGTGTTATACGTGAAACAACAAAGGGCAATTGCTAAGTAAAATGTTGAAATTTGTGGTTATTTAATTGTCATGTGTATCATCCCGTATTTGTAGCAATTTTTATAAACTAAAGAGATAAATAGCCATCTTTTAAATATGTATAAATAGCGAGATCAGTTCTCTTGCTATTTATGTTGAAAATAACATCAGATTGCTTAACGTAGAGGTGAAGGGCACATTGTATTAGTCATCCCCATTTCCAGCACAGTCTTCTAGGAAATCACCGGGCATCACCAGGGCTCTCTCCTGTCCCTCATGTCAGCACACCGAGGGGTGCTTTCCTTAAGTGTCATTCATTACCACCACCTTCCTCGTGTTAACCCTGGGATTCCATAAGCCTCGATGCAAACCTTCGTGACATTTAACTGATTGGCGTAGACATCTTTATAAGTTCATATCAGCCATGCCTTGATCCCAATCTCCCTTGCTCTGGGTGAGGAATCATGCCTGCTGGAGAGTATCTTTCCATTGTGGTCTGGAGCTCTCTCTGGCTGTCCTAAACATCCTCCTTTACAGTTAAACTACACAGCTCAACCCTTGATTCTGTGCTGTCGTGTTCTTTGCATGTCTTGCCTGTTTAGTCTCACCTGTCCTTCAGGGTACATCACGGGGCAGGGATTTTGTGCTGTGAGCTTGCTGCCTCCAGCCACTTCCCCACAGATGGCTGTATACTTGATAGTAGAAGCCTCCTGGCCAACGCTTCCCATGACATGTGCAGTGAAGTTTCTTTCATTGAGCTTGGTTTATTTGACTGTGCAGGCTCATGCAGCACCAACTGACTTTGCTAAGAAATGAGAAGAATCACTGGTCTGATGTGTGGCTCTCCATATCCTTGTAGTTTTTGTTTTGTTTTTGCAGGGCAGGGAGTTCTTCTCTGAGCCGACTCATTGTGTTGACTGAACCTCTGTGTTTAGAGGTGACGGTGGTTTATGGTGCCCAGTGCTTCTGTTTCTTACCCTCCTGCTTTTCTGACCACTCAGCTTCTCTGTTTTCCCTCTTACTAGGGTTCCTTCCTGGCACCCCTTTCTCCATCACTGTGAGTCTGGCCTGATCGAAGTCTGAGGTTATGAAGTCCATTCTGGATGGCCTTGCAGACACCACCTTCCGCACCATCACCACAGACCTCCTCTACGTGGGCTCCAATGACATTCAGTACGAAGACATCAAAGGAGACATGGCATCCAAACTAGGATACTTCCCGCAGAAATTCCCTCTGACTTCCTTCCGGGGTAGTCCCTTCCAAGAAAAGATGACCGCAGGAGACAATTCCCAGTTGGTCCCGGTGGTAGACGCCACAAACATTACAGAGTTCTACAACAAGTCTCTCTCTTCGTACAAGGAGAATGAGGAAAACATCCAGTGTGGAGAGAACTTTATGGACATGGAGTGTTTTATGATCCTGAACCCTAGCCAGCAGCTGGCCATTGCTGTGCTGTCCCTCACACTGGGCACCTTCACGGTTCTGGAGAACTTGCTGGTGTTGTGTGTCATCCTGCATTCCCGCAGTCTCCGATGCAGGCCTTCCTACCACTTCATTGGCAGTCTGGCCGTGGCTGACCTCCTGGGCAGCGTCATTTTTGTCTACAGCTTTGTTGACTTCCATGTGTTCCACCGTAAAGACAGCCCCAATGTGTTTCTGTTCAAACTGGGTGGGGTCACGGCCTCCTTCACAGCCTCTGTGGGCAGCCTCTTCCTCACAGCCATCGACAGGTACATATCCATTCACAGGCCTCTGGCCTATAAGAGGATCGTCACTAGGCCCAAGGCCGTAGTGGCCTTCTGCCTGATGTGGACTATTGCGATAGTAATTGCCGTGTTGCCTCTCCTTGGCTGGAACTGCAAGAAGCTGCAATCTGTCTGCTCGGACATCTTCCCACTCATTGATGAAACCTACCTGATGTTCTGGATCGGAGTCACCAGCGTGCTGTTGCTGTTCATTGTGTATGCATACATGTACATTCTCTGGAAGGCTCACAGCCATGCAGTCCGCATGATCCAACGTGGAACCCAGAAGAGCATCATCATCCACACGTCAGAAGATGGCAAGGTGCAGGTGACCCGGCCCGACCAAGCCCGCATGGACATTAGGCTGGCCAAAACGCTGGTCCTGATTCTGGTGGTGTTGATCATCTGCTGGGGCCCCCTGCTTGCGATCATGGTGTATGATGTCTTTGGGAAGATGAATAAGCTCATCAAGACGGTGTTTGCTTTCTGTAGCATGCTCTGCCTGCTGAACTCCACCGTGAACCCCATCATCTACGCTCTGAGGAGCAAGGACCTGAGACACGCTTTCCGCAGCATGTTCCCTTCGTGTGAAGGCACGGCACAGCCTCTAGATAACAGCATGGGGGACTCGGACTGCCTGCACAAGCACGCCAATAACACAGCCAGCATGCACAGGGCCGCGGAAAGCTGCATCAAGAGCACGGTTAAGATCGCCAAGGTGACCATGTCTGTGTCCACAGACACGTCTGCCGAGGCTCTGTGAGCCTGCTGCTTTCATGGCTGCACAGAAAAGGAAATTCTTTCTTTCTCTTTAGCTTAAAATTTAGAAGTCTGTGGTCCCCTCGGTTACATTATTTTTTTTTAAAGTTTACCATGTTTAGTAAATAGTGACTGTCACTGTGCTTTTTTTCAGTTTGCTGACATTTTAGTAGTTTAGGTACTTAAACCCCATTCTCCAGGGGTTTACAATGAAGAAAGCCTGTTGCTTCAGTTGCTCAACAGTCCTTCCAAGTCTCTGAAATAGAAGGGAAACCTTAGACTACAAAATCTGAAGTCTAAGTATCTGTAGAGAAACACCACAAAATGAGTAATGCCTTTGTAACCCCAACTTTCATGATAATGTGGTATGTGTCTGTCCATAGTACTAAAAAGTGCATTTTTACAATAGGTACAGTGCTACAATAGAGATACTTTGTAAACTGTTTTATGTCCTGTGAGTTGCGTATCAGTGTTTACTGTGTCACTTTGTCTAGCTTAGCAAAACCAGAAGGTAGACCTTCTTAAGAACAATGTCATACTCGATGGGCATGTAGCAGCGTGACCCCTGTTTAGATGGTATGGTTGTCCACGATACACTTTTAGGAACCTTAGTATTTCTTCCAATATTCATATCTAAAGAAAACACAGAAATAACCATAAAGGTTATTTTTTTTTTTGTTAAAACAACAAGAAGAATTTGAAGACTATCCAAAGTATTGAGCAGAATTCCTGGAGATGTAAACCGTGTTAGGCCTGAATTGCCATGAGGACATTTCCTATCTTCTGGAACACAGCTGTTGAGCTGGGTAATGGATTATAATCAAAATGGAGAAGCAAAAGCGTATTGACTTTTTAAGGCTGACGTCGCTGGCATCCTTGAGTTGTTAGCTTTCACCGGACCTCTTCAGCCAGCATGTGTCAGCGCTGATGTACACTGTCACTACTGTGCGGTTGCTGTCTGCACCAAATCTATTGCACAGTGACCTTCCAGATTTAAGTAGATTTCAGGCCTGGGTGGCCAAAACACAGTCTTCTTCTTCTTCTTCTTTTTAATTCAGAAGAAGTATTGTCTTATTCAGTGGAATTGTACCATGTGAGTGTGATTGTAAATGTGTGTGTGTGCGTGTGTGTGTTCTATCTTGTAACTATTACAGCAATGTCATAACACGAGAAAACCGACCAAGTGTGAACTGTACCACTTGCTACACTCTTGCACACAAATCCAGTTCCTAAAACCAAGCTCTTCATGAAACCGTGGCTGTACAAATCCTAACTAAAGCCTTCCAGGAAAATCTTCCCACATAAGTGACTGGGTTTAGTGTTCTAATGACCTGTAGGCATTCCGTAAGGCCGGCCTTCAGCAAAGAGTAGTCTGTAAGAGGTGCAAAAACGTAGAGGATTCTTGCAGGGACGTGCGAGTGTGGGGGATGGTGAGCACCTAGTAGGGGCCAAGTTCATGGAAGTGAAAATCAATAAGAGGAAGGTGGTTCTAAGACTTTACAAAACTCCTAAGAGGAACAAGCATCAGTGGAGCATGCGGGCAGTGAGTTCCCAGGCTAAGCAGATCTGCACACAGTATGCCCGTTACCCGGTCCAGGCCATTTGATTTCAGAGAGTGAGAAGGTTGGTGGTCTGGCAAAAGGGTAACAAAAACCTGGCCACAGCCCTGTGCCTGGCTTTGTTTAGGTTAGCCTTTTGCGTAAGGAATAGTCAGTGCCTCCACTTGCCGAAAAGCATAGAGATGAGGGTGGCTAGCTTCTGACTGGCTTCTCTGCCGAGGTGCTCAGAATTGGGCCCTTTTCCAGTAAGGAGAGTATTGCTTTGAAAAAGCCACTTGGTCCTGATAAGTTCTACTTAGAGTCTCTCCTCCTTGTACAGATTCTCACCAGTCCTGAAAGACGCCATAGCATGAAGCAGAGAACTAGCATCTTCCTGTGATTTCTAGTGTTTGGGGTTCCCAGCCTCAAGGGGCAGTACCCCTTCTTGTAATCGATAGTAAGACAGATGTGACCTGAGGACCAGGCTGGGATGTATTTGCCTGCTGAGCCTCTTGATTTCCTTCTGTGCGCACAGATGAGGATTCAGGAGGATTAGTAACTCCATAGAGAAGAGTATTGACAGACTATCACCAGGGGCTAGGAATTGCCAGACTTGTCCTACATCAACCTGAATATCAATCTTCATGTCTCTAGCTACCAGGCATTACTGCCTCTTCTCATAGATACAAAGACCTGGTAGAAATTCTGAGTATAGGTATTAAAAAAACAATTCCAAGATTCACTTTTAAAACTGTGTTCGTGCAAATGCCATTTTTAGTGGTAGATTTTATAGTGTATTGAACTTTTAAGACCTAACTCATATATAATAAGCTAAGGGACAATGGGGCTGATAGCACTAAACTTGGTGCTTATTGATACTCTAAGAAACATCTGTGAACTATCATCATGTGCGCATTAAACTACCTTCATTTAAAAAAAATACTTCAAATTAGTTGGATCCACTTTGGTGTTTCCTCTATGATTTCCTAACTCTAGTGACCAAAATGTTCTTTCTAGTGGATACAGTCATTAGAATTACATTCATTAGAATCATTCATTTACCAGCCCCTTAATTAGATTCATTAATTTCAATTGAATCGCTTCTATGCCCTGGCATCAGGGTTATCTGCTTTCCTCTGACATTCATCCTGATCATGCGTTCTGCCTTTCTTCTCACTTTCAAAGGGGGTCACTGATGGACTTCTTCAGAATAAAGACTGAGTCCTGAACTAATAGCATCATTTAAACAAGAAAAGCTATCGCCAAGGACCCCTGTTTTCCACTATGCATTAAACCTGTGTAAAAGAAGCATGAATCTGGGCAGCTTGGACATTTGCCTGTGACAGGTGACTCCCAAGCTCCCTGATACTGACTGTCAGGCTTAGCTGGTATCAAATGCCAAAAAAAAAAAACACCCTTTTGTTGCCTAATCCCACTCTGCAGGAAATAGGCTTAACTACCAGATGAGGACTAGGTCTCTGGTTACTGTTCCGTTCATTAATTTCCGCCATTCCATATCCATAACCAAGATCACTAATGTCATGCGAAAAAAATTAGATTTCTCATACTCTTAACTGTATATTTGTATGATATTTTAAGATCTCCTAAGTGGCCATTCACAGTCGCTTGGCGCTGGCCTCTGATAAAACGTTAACGCACCTATTGTAATATACAAAAAGAAAAAAACCATTCTATCTACTGATTTGGACTGAATGTATGTACATAGGTTTTACAAAGCAGTCAGGTGTTGAAGCCGTGGTTTTCAGATGACAGAGTTTCTTTCCATTGCTGTGGTATCTTGAAAAAGCTTTCTTTGTGGAAACTTACTAAACTCTAGGTCCTGGGGATCAGAGTCCCCAAGGCAGAAAATCTTTTCTTGTAAAAATAGGAACCGAGATACACATTATCTTGATTCTCATTTCCAGTGTTTCACGTGGAAAACGTATCTCCCTATTGTCTCTGTAAATGGTACATCCTTTTCCTCTTAAAGTGCATTGTACTGTTAGATGTTTGTTAAGCTGGTAGCATCCTTGAAACTGCTGTGATGTCTTTGTCAGTAATCTGTATAATATTTTGTATACAAGTACTGGTAAGATTGTTATTAAATGTAGCTTCAGTCATTAAATTACTATAGCAAAGTAGTACTTCTGTAATATTTACAATGTATTAAGCCTACAGTATATTTTATTTCATTGATGTAATTTAATTGTTATTTATTCAAGAGAAAACAGTTCATCATGTCTATTGTCTAAAATTACCTGGAATCAAATAAAAATTCTAGATTATCATGAAAAACGTAAAAGGCCTCTGAATTCTTCCTTGTGTCAAAGTCTAATGGTAAAGCATTGGGGGGGGTCATATTTTAAGATTACTGAAAAACTGATTTGTTCCCCCAAAAGAAGCCATGGATTTGTTTGAAAATGGGAGTGTCCTGGATCAATTTATTTATCTTTTAACACAGGAAAGATAAAGCAAAAAATTCTACCACTGCCCAGTAAGGCAGAGGTAGCCACTGTATCATTAAAGCACAGCTTAATTAAGGAGTCTAATGATTTTGTAATTTATTAAAGCAAGCAATTGCAATATATAAATTAAATTTGACATACATACCTAGACATAAATCTTCAAGAGCACATAACCATATACCTGGAGCCATGAAAGGGATGCATGTCTTTCAACAGCTTGCAAAAAGCAAATTTCTATTTGATTAGTATTAAAAAGGCATTAGAAGGAAGTTTAACCGCTGGAAACAAGAGCGTGCAATCAATTTTGAGAAAAGCTTTAAAATGTTTGAAATACTGAACTAGTGACTATTTGAAACTATATTATCTTTGTTTATAATAACTAACCTGAATTAATTATAATGCTCTGACAAAAATACATTACATTATTCTTAATATTAATTTTTATTGGGACTTCGAAGGAAGAGCGTATTTTAGTATTTTCAAAGAGTATTTCCAAATCTCAAAGCAATTGGTCCTCTCCATATGTGTTGTTCCCTGTATTGAAATTTATGTAGAAGGTTGTGTTGAAACAGACACACCAATGTAGTCCATTAGAACCAATTCATGTTGGAATTATTTTTGTGTTATCGTATTCAATTACCTTCTACACATCTCCCTCTCTCTTCCTTCCCCTCCTGTCTTCCTCTCTCTCCTCATTGTTTCTGAAACAGGCTCTCACTTCATAGTCCAGGCTGGATTCAAATCTACAATCCTCCTGTCTCAGCTTCCAAAGTGCTGGGATTACAGGCCTGCACGGTCACACAGGTTTACACAATTCTTGGGCTAATGGTCAGAAATGAGTCAGCAGTGTCTACTATGTCCAGAATGGCAGGTACCGTGGCTTCACTTCCACATATTATGTTATCTTCATGTCTTCCCTGTGATGTGTCTACCGCCACTTCATGGTATAGCTGAAAAGAAAGCCTACTGGGGTCACAGGGCTAAGGTTAGAATTAAGGTTCCTCTGACAACAAAGCCCATGTTACTTTGTTTACAGCAGTGTTTCCATTACATATACAATTTTAGTTAATGCTTTACATATGTATTTATTAAAATTCTCACATCTCACAGTCACAGATGGAAAACACTTGTGCATAGCAGCATGCCGGGTGCACTAGAGAGCAACTTATCTTGTTGCTGTAATCAAATGCTTGACCAAAGCAATCAAAAAAAGGAGAGTTTTCTTTTGCCTCCCAGGTCAGGTGTACTGTTCATCATCGAGGGGAAACCACGGTGGCAAGAGAGTGAGGTAGCTGGCCACATAGCACCCACAGTCAGGAGGCAAAGAATGGTGAACATTGGTCTTCAGCCAGCATGCTGTCTCCTTATTCGGTCACTACCATGCTGTGGTACCACCCACATTTAGGATAGCTCTCCCAACCTTGAAGGACCCAGAAATCCCCAGATGCAAATGTCCAGAGGTTTGCTCTCACGTGGTTCTAAATCCTGTCAAATTCACAATCAAGATTAACTATCAGTAAGTAAAGTCATCAAAGTTCTAATTTTGTTTTATTTTATTTTATTTGTACTTTTAGAGGCTTAAAGAGGTCCAGTAACATGTATTGGTAGGAAGCTGCGTTTCTTGAGTGGAGACCTATGTCCTTGGGCTCCAAATATTGGATCCCTTATCCACACCAACTTGCAGCAAACCAGGAGCTAAAGAGTGGTGAGTGAGTCTAGCCAGTTATTAGGAGTTTCTTTCCTTCATTTTTCAAACAACAATTCACAAGCTTTATTAAACCTATTCTGGGTGTGAAATAAATTAAATCTGTGCTCTTTGTTGCCTACCTAACATAAGCATGGCTCACCTTGGTGAGGAGACAGAGCAGCTGAAGGCAAGTTTAATTTACTGCACTACAGCACATCCCGCTCCCGCCTAGAGGAGCTGCATTTCTAGTCTTCCCTTACTCACAGCAGGACCGTTTCACTTCAATTCACTCAAAGAAATGAACCTTCAATTTTGAACTGTACGCTAGTATCTAAGAAACGTAGTCTATGCTAGCCAATGAAATGTAACTCCTTAGAACTGTGGTAACCACATAAACAACTTAGGAACCTACCTTGTACCTGGCGCTGATAACAATGGGTAAAACTGAGCTCATTAATTATAACATGCATTATCTCATTTCATCCTCTCAGTCACCCTATGAACTATTATCATTCCTATTTGACAATTACCTGCAACTAGTATATGCCATACCTTGACGTGCTCTTGGCTTACCAGATTACTGAGTGACGAGCCAGTCAGGTTCCATTAAAAGAGCTGCGCACTTATCTTATGTAATCCAAGCAATGTTTATGATCTACCATGGTAAAGCATCAAATTGCTTGATATCTGGTAAATAGGAGATCACTTTACTAAGACCACCTCAATACAGCACCGTCTAAGACACGATAAGAGCAACAGGAGTAGGCAAGGGTGATGCTGGCACAGAGGGATGAAGAATGAGCACGCCAGCCTTGGAAGCCGGAGATGGGTATGGGCGTGCTAGGAGACGGCAGGAAGAGAAACAAGGGCTGGATGGGACAGGAGCAAGAGATGTAAGCTGGTATAATGCGTCCAGTGACACACAGTCAGGACATTTCATCAGGGCCTTCCTGATGAGAGGATTCATCCTTCTTGGTGGACCTGCGCTGCAATTTACATTCATTCCAGCAGATTCGCGGTGTCCGGCCACAATGCCAAAACTTAGCCAGTCTTTTGGTAGTTATGCTAATTCAAAGGCATTCTTACAGAACACCACACGTATACAAAGAAGTTTTCTTTCCTGCAAGGCAAAGCAGAGATCCCAGGAGTGGCAGTGGGGCTTCCTTCTCTCTATTTCTTGTTAGCTAGCCACTTATTTTCCCTTTTGATGACATTACTGTTGCCACTGCAAGAAGAACATTAGTCACTTGGAACAGAAGGACATCAATAAGCCCCCCAAACAGTATTGTCACCAGTCACAGAGTGTACTTGGTCATTTTTCACCTGGGCTGGGGCAACCCTTCGGTCTCAGAATGACAGGGATCTTATTGAGCTCCAGCCCTTGGGGCCTCCAACCCTCTGCCCTCCTGGCCTCCTTGTAAATAAGATTATTGTTGTTGCTTCTGTCTGGTTTGCCTGAAGGGAAATCCTCCAGGAAACAAATAGATAAGGCCTCCAAATCAACCCTATACCTGACTCAAATGCAAATTATTTCATAACATACTGCTTTTCAATGGGGAGTCTGGCTTATAACTAGAGGAAAGACAGTTAAGATATATTTGAGTTGCCCTACGAATGAAAAATCTCTTTAAAATATTGTGATATTCATTCCCAAATTGATCACATATTTCATGTTTTTAATGAAATTATCACCATTCTTAAATGCATACATTCACAAAAAAATCTCTATATTCAAATGGTGTGCAGTTTTAAGAGATGAGAGCTTGTATTTGATTGTAATGGATTTTATTACTTGAAGTTCTAAACGTGACAATTTTTTCTGATTTGTGCCTTAGTCAAAATCATTGATTATTCTGGACAGACACAGCCCTTTAGCCATGCAATCTCACCTCTGATTGCTTGCCTTATTAAATCTCAGCCCATCTAACGTGGGTGACTACGAGCAACTGTCACCTGGCCACTCAATATGGATATTTTCAAGTGTATGTTCCCTCCCCTGAGGAGAAATTAGAGCAAGAATACCTCATAAAAAACACCCTCGTGACTGTTATTATTACCTTATTATTTCCATACAGTGGGACACCCTCTGTATTTCATCAGTATTTCTTTAAGTAGAAGATGGAAATATTTGGAATAGGTCTTACTTACCTGCAGAATCCTACCATCTCCTAAAAATAACTTTCTGAGAGAGCTGAGAGTAATTGGGACATTTGGCTATTACAGCAAATCGAGTTCAGCCGAGATCACAGCGAAGTTGCTCTCCCCGAAGATGGGACATAGGAGAATTTGGGCCTCCCAGAGTGACAGCTCTGGCAACTGTGTCTCTGTCCAGCGGAATAGAAAATAGTGTACCATGTGGAGGAAGGGTGACTGGATATTTTCCCAAAGCACAATGACTCTTAGTTCAAATCACATTATATCTGAGCAGAGGGAAATAGGAAAAGAAATATTGATTCTTAAAAACAGATTATGAAAGTCAATTCTTTAACAATGCGGCCTCAGGAGAAGGTGGAACAGGAAGTTTGTGGAGCCTGGTGTACACATTAGCAGACTAGACTGTGTGTTTCCGGGCAGCGCTGTGATGGATGGGTGGCCAACATTGCGACCAACTTCCATAGTCTCCCATCTCTCATTGCACCACCCCTGAGCTGTTTTGCAGCTTATTAACCAATATAGGCATACACTTGGGCTTTTCAAAATTGAAGATCAATTAAAGTAGTTTCCAGGTTTTCTCTGAGTGGTGTTTAGGCATGTCCAAGGGAAGGAGTTATAACCAAAATATGACTTTTATTCTCAGGTGAGATGATAGGGTTTATAACAGAGAAAAACTGTGGACTGAAGGACTTGTTTTTGGTGACTATCATTTCCAATAGTAACAGGTACAAACCCGTCTGAAAGTCCAGCTCTTGCATTGTAGCAAGGGCTCAAATACACGGAATGGACCTAAGGTATATCAAGCAGTGGGCCAAGAGAAACCCAGACAGCAGGCAAAAGCAATTTGCAGTTCTTAAAACAAAACAAAACAAAACCAAAACCCTCTAGTTTATTTTTTCATGATACTGTGTGTTTGTACTACGACTCTGAAGTCATCTCTGGATAGTGGGAAATAAACGTGTGAGCTTTTGACGCATGAACGAAAGGGGTTAAGATGCCACAGAAGAAGTTATTTTGACTTTTTAAATCAAGATGAAAATTCTGTGGGCAAATGATTCAAATATTCGCAAAGATACCAGATTTCAAATCTTTAAACAAAACAGATAGTCCTCTTTATACAAATATAAATAAATGCAGTAATGAATAGATTTAACATAGTTTCAAGTAGATACTTCAAGTTGGCCCACTTATTTTTCTCCTACGTATGGAATGTTGGAGAACTGTAGAACTTAATCAGGTGTGTTCCATTGGAAGCATTTATTCAATTTATTATACATAATTCTCGACTTTGAAGCTAAAAACAGCCCTGTAGTTTATAAAGTTCCCCGGAGAGAATGAATTCTCTCATCCACCAGATCCTAATGAAAAACATCTTAGTGGAAGTATCTATACAGGTGTTTCAGATAACTTGATGTATTAAAATTGAAATGAAAAGAAAGATAAATGAGGAGGGAATTATTTCCTCATAGAACCACACTGCCCTGCATAAAAGCTCACAGAACAGTATGCTCTGAGGAGCCGCTACTCCTCTGGGTGATTCCAAAGTAACCAAGTGTTTCTAAGTCTAACATACAAGAACCTTTAAGATTATTATCCAGAGAGAGACCTTTCTACAGCGTCAGACTTCCCACCTACCCCACCTGGCCATACAGAGTTGCCTTTATTTTTGTATTCTAAAGCTCATAGTTCTTTTCTCTGGATATAAGATGAGGTGACTCTGCTCATGTCTTTAGGGCATAGGACCCATCTACAAATTTGCAATCGCACTCGGGCTGTAAGTCATCAGCTATTATAGATAATAGTGGGTGGAAAAGAAGCCAATAATGAAATTCTTGAATAATCCCCAGATTCCCAGGTCCTTGGTAACCAAGTGCGGAAGCCTGTCCTGATCAGAGATCGCACTGCTGGCGCTAGCTAGTGGAGAAGAAGCTGCCTAGAGTCTGATGATTTCTGTCATTGACCTCCATTTGCTGAGAGAAACAACAGGCAGGCAAATGATCGGAGAGGAAGCAGCAAGTTCCTGGAGCAGAGACACGCTGCAGACTGCACAATTAACTCCTAAATAACAAGACTTTCAGTGAGGCAAAGGCAAGTTGGAAGGCGTCTTACTCCAGTTAGCAGGGTTTCTCTGCACCTGTGGGATGCCGAGAACACAAAAGCTCAGCATAGATGATGGCTGCCATCATCGGCGACCTCTTTAGGAAGTGGGTCCTCTTAATTGGTAGCGACTCCATGAGGCTACCGTGGTGCAGGAGGAAGGCTGGATTCAAGGCTTGACAGCGTGCTTGTCCAATATCTAGGTTGTACTTTTCCCTTACCCCAAACGTAAGGCCGCCTTAACCCCTCTAGTTGGCAATTGCTTCCTCGGCTAAACTGTAAATCTGTGGTTTTCCAATGTAAGGAACTGAACAGAATTTATTCTTGGGAGTTTAAAATATGAAAAAGCAGCCAAGAAATGGCGGGCAGATGTCTTCCCACGAGCCTGCAGTCGGACACAGTCCTTCCATGTGAACCCATTCTCTGAGTTTCTATCCATCCCTAATGTCTCGGAGCACCAGCAACCGAAAAGTTCAGAAGCCAAAACAGCAGATTCTGTTGTGGAGCTGAACTGCTGGGAGAATTCCTTTAAAATATGATCTGTCTTCTCAGATCAAACTCAGTGCCATCCAGTTCTCCCCAGAGCCTCCTCGTGACTCAGCAGCAGGCAATCTATGCACAGAATTCATACACAATGCCAAATTCTTTGCAATAAGTAGTATTCCCCCCCCAAATATCACACATAAGTAAATAATTAAAAACACTGAAAATGGGGGGAGGGTTGATTCCTGATGGATTTAAGATTGCGTTGGAAAGTTCTTCAAGCAACTCATGTTTCTATCTCAGTCTTGCTTTGGATCTCATTTTGACAATCGGTACAATACAGATTGAGGAAATTAAATATACAACTTTTCAAATAGACGAGCATTATGTAATGATTCTCAGCTCTTAAATATTTTGATAAAATTGCTCCTTGCTAAGTTGCACTTGATGTTTGAGTGAGGCCAAAGCACAGGCCAAGAGCAGAATGTTTTATTTGCTTCTTTGGTGGTGCCTGGCACCAACCAGCTAGAATTTGATTGTTGATTTATACATCTACTAAGGGATCTGGCTAACATGAATTAATTATGAGAAAAGAAGTGACGATTTATTCAGCTAGAGATTCATTCATGCCATCAAGATCCTTTAGCAGATGGTAAACACCCTCTGGCACATTGAACATATCAGTCATGCCTACCTTAACATTTTTTTAAGTAATGGCTTCAGTTAAATATACATTTGCATTTTTAGAATTTTTTAAAATGATGTGTTATGTGTGTGTGTTGGAGAATATGCACCTCTGTGCAGAGGATGTCAGATCTCCCGGAGCTGCAGTTACAGGTAGTCGTGAGGCACTTAATGTGGGTGTTGAGATCCCAACTCTGAGCCTCATGACTGAGCAGTCAGGTGCTCTTAACTACTAACTCATCTCTCCAGCTCTTACTTAGTACTTTTAACAGACACTTCTACTTCACTTACCATACCCTGGACACTTCAAAACCAGTTCTTTAGTCAAGATTAACCAATCAGAGTATCCATACGCTATTCTCCAGACAGTTCTTCCCCAACTTAAAACATGGCATCGTATGTATTCATACCTCATTCATATATTATGCTAGCATAATGTGGAAGCTTCTTGCTCCAGACTGAAAAGTGCTTCCCCTACCTGCCACCGTGAGGAGGGAGTAAAACAACTGAACAGTCATAGTCTGCTTTGGCTCACTGATAGAGTCTAACTTGAGGAATTGAAGCTCATCAGATAATAACATCCATAACAGATGGGAACTTACAGATATTATAGGATAGGGGATTTGGAGGATGAAGCTTATTTTGGAAGCAGTTGGAAGGCTTTGAACAATGAAGGTGAGTATGAGGCCTCTAGATGCCTTTAGCCTGTCTGAACATGAGATGGGAAAGTTTGTTTTTCAGTTGTTGAGGTGTCATTGGACAGATTTAAAGGTAGTGTTTAAAGGGAAGGACATACGATTTCTGACTGCACATGCACTTAGTGTGTTTGCCTGATGTGTTGTACGATATGGAGCATGATTTGCTATCAGCCTCTGCTTGTGAGCAGATGCAGGATCTGCTAACCTGCTGTGCACATCTTGGTCCTATTTGTGAGAAGGTCTGCTGCCTCCTTTACCACTGCGGTTTAGTTTCTTTAAGCATCTGGTTTCATCAATGAAATTGTGTGTCTCCTGCACTTAGACATTCAAGTTCTAAGTATAATTTACTGCAAGGCATTTTCCAAAATAAAAAAATAGTTAAAGGTGATTTCATTGTGCTTCAAGGCAAGAAATTCTATGTTCTCTTAAAATCTGTATTAATTTTGTTGTGTATTAGTATGTTTTCTCTGTATGAAAATCATTTTCCATTAATGTATTTGCTTTACTAATTTAAATGCATTTACTCTTTGCTCTCCATGATTCTGAGTGCTGGCATGATCTTCTCTTTTCCGGTATTTACTGGTGCAATGGCAGAACCTTTCTTTTGTGTTTTCATTGATATAGCTTTTTGACCCAAGAAGCTAAAGATCATTCACGAACAAATTGATTCTTAAAAATTCAATCCCACAGTAGCCATAACCTTCTCATTGTACATGTATAAAGATACCATAGATGTAGAAATGGAAAGATTCTAGACACTCTAATACAGACAGTGATAGTGAGTTAACTATCAAGAAGGGAACCATTTCAGTGAAGTTTGTTCTCATTAAATCCATGCATCCATCCTCTCCCAGTTTCACTACCTTGTACCAAACTTGTTGAATAATGAGACTGTCCTACTTCCTTTTGTATTGCTGTGATAAGTCACCATGATGAAAGCAGCTTAGAGAAGAAAGAGTTTATTTGGGCTTATGGTTTCAGAGGTTTAGGACACATAACCATCATTGTGTGGAGCATGGCAACAGGCAGGCAGGCATGGCACTGGAGCAGTAGCTGAGAGCTCCCATACTGAGACACAGCAATGAGGCAGAATGAAAAACACTGGGAAAGGCTCAAGTCTTTAACCCCCAGTGACATTCTTCCCCCCAAAAGGCCACACCTTCTAATCTTTCCCAAACAGTCCTATCAACTGGGCACCAAGTACTCAAATATGCGAACCTCTGAGAGCTATTCTCCTTCAAACCACCGCCGTGGCTGAACACAAAAGCCTGGAGCATTGTTTAGTCTACAAATCCAAGCTGGCCTGGAGGCAGTTATGTTTTCAGGGATTTGGCTGATTAATGGTACATTAAGGCCAGAGTATATCCCAGTGGCAGAAGGCTTGCCAGGCATGTATGAGAGCCTCTGTTTGATCCTTAGCCTTTGCGGACATCATTTGAAGTATAAGAACTAAACATTCATTCACTAGGGCTGGAGAGATGACTCAATGAGCTAAAATGCTTACTGTGCATGCATGAGGAACTGAGTTCAAATCCCCATTAACCCATGTGAATACTGTTCCTCTGGCAGTATAGGAGGCAGAGATGCGAGAATCACTGTAATATTGTGGGACAGCTAACCCATGCACTGACAAATTAAAGAAGAGATCCTGTCTCAATCAATGTGGAAGGTGAGGACTGACACCCAAGGTTATCCTCTCACTTCCAAACACACAGTGAGGTATGCATACATCTACACGTACACACACACACACTTACATGCATACACGTGCACTCAAATACATACACATGCACACACACAACATACAGATACACTTAATACACATACACTCACGTACATACACACACACACTCAAATACATATACATGTACACACATAAACCACCATTTACACACACCACCATATACACACACACCATACACATACATACATATACCTGCACCCATACACATACACACCCATACACACACACCCCTAGACATACACACACATAAATACACACAAAATATCAAAATTATTCATGTCTTTCTTTTTATTTTGTTTTCCAAATAGTTAACATCCTATGCTTTAAACCTTAATGATGTTGGCTATTGTCATGAAGCATCCCCCAGCACTATGGCAACCAGTTCTTATTCTTCTCCCACATGTGGTCTGACCTTGGACTAACACTAAAGGAAGTGCTTAGACCCATGGAACCCTATGCTTCTGAGAGGAAGTTTTACGAGAGGCATCTCCTTGTGCTTTGGTTCTAAGAGACACTCCCAGTTGTGCATATGATTTATATTGTTACAATATATATAGTTACAATATTCTGGACACATATTTTCTTGTCCCCCATGTAAAGAAAAGGTCATCTCCTCCACTTCTTTAGGACCACATTTAAATTTTTTCACGCTCTTCTCTACATATTAAAGTGACTTTGGTACTCAATTTGTCCCTTTACTTCTACCTACCTACCCAAATGCCTACAGTCCCCAGGACAGAGTGTCAATATTTTATACCAAGTGTTTCTTACCCTATCCAAATGTAGAAACATAAAAACTCTCCACCCTTACTGAAGGAATCAATCTTCATTTCCATCGTTGTCCTTCCCAGGACTGGTAAAGAGTCATTGAGGAAGAAGGAAATAGTTTGTATCCAAATGTATCTCTTCTGTCCTTCGCAGTTAGTGATGATGCCTGGTTAAAGTAGCATTGCTAATGGCATTCTATAAACACAGTATGTGGTGGCCTGGAAACCTCCTTTTCCTGATAACAAGATAGCTATGGGGAAATTTATTCTCAAACCACCTTACAAACCAACTTTGGGTATGAAATCACCTCTAGACCAGTCTCGGTCTCAAAGATGCTGCCTTTATCGAGAGCAATTTTGACATTTTGATTAGGTTAGCAGATTTATGTTTCACTCTTTAAGGTGAGCATTCCAGAGAGGGGACCAACAGGGGGACCAAGTCTTCTCTTAGCAAACCCTCTGCCCTGGTGTGGCCTGGCTTCATAGGAGCATAGGCAGGTTGATTGTTTGGAACACTGTGGGATGGATTGCCATTAACTGATTTCTTCAATATATAGTTGAGTGTTACTCCAGAGGAGGCTTAAAATAGGAAACTGCAGGTTATATTGTCCCAATTTGTGTGTCCAAGTAAATCACAAATGCCCCATAAGTGCAATCTGACTACCCAATTCCATGCTTTTAAGAAGCATAAAGGCAGCAGAGCAATGACTGCCATCTACAGGATGGGTTCTTGGCAGGCCATGTGCATGATTGACCCTCATTCTTGGTCCTTTGGATGATGTGAGATATTCCTCTGTGTACTGTGAATATGTTTTATTAGCATTGGTTAATAAAGAAGCTGCTTTGGCCTGTAGCAGGACAGAATATAATTAGGCAGGATATCCAAACAGAGTTAGAGGGAGAAAGAAGGCGGAGTCATGCAGATGCCATGTAGCTGCCAAAGGAGAAAGATGCTAGAACCTTACCAGCAAGGCACAGCCTTGTTTTGCTACACAGACTAATAGAGATGGGTTAATTTAAGTTATAAGAGCTAGCTAGAAATATGCCTGAGCCGTTGGCCAAACAGTGTCGTAATTAATATAGATTATTTGGGCTTGGGTGGCCAGGAAACAGAACTGCATGTCTCCATTTCCAATTTGAGATTTTTTCCATGTCCTCTGAATGATTGTGGAGTCCCTTGCTAGCTACAGAAGGAACATATTTTATTTCCCTGAGGGTAACACAGAGGGAAATCAAACATGCAATAATTAGCTATTGATTTCTTTCTTAAGATTTTTACCAAGATGCAATTTAAGGAGCAAGTATTTTAAACCTAAATTAGTCTCAGGGAAAAAAAAATACATGAAAAGCTGAAGGCATAATAAATGTACCTGGAGCCACTTAATTTTTAGTGGCTCCATTCAGATCTGTCAGGGTTTCTTTTTTCTTTTTTTTTTTTTTTACTTCAATGAAGGTCTTGCATTAAACTTCAAGGAGTAAGAGCCATGGTCCTCAATTGTCCTAGAAACTTGACAAGTGCTCACGTTCATGGGCTTACATCATGCCTGAAAATTTTGCAGTTTTTCCTCCTTCCTTTACAATAGAAGAAACTAAAATTCAGAGAGGTTAAGTGACTTGAAACAGGCTTTATTATTGATAGGTTACAGACCCAAGATTTAAACCAAGCAGCCTGTCTCTGAGTCTGTATCACCATGAGTCCTTTTGACATCCTTCTGAATTCCGCAGGATGCTCGTGGTCCACCCCAGCTCCCTTTCCTTCACACTCACATCCTGCTGTTGAGCTTTGTGGCATTTTGCTTACTGTGTACCTTCTACTTAATAACTTCCTTATTTTAAGGATCTGAAAATGACATCCTTCTTTCAATACTAATATCAAATAGTTCTGCAAAGTTTTTGCTGACCAGCTTCTGCCCAAGCAAGCCCAGAAGACAGGCTTCGTCACTTCTCCGTGTGAACTCTCATTATATTCTGATTCAGCTGCGACATTTCATTACTAAGACTTTTGGAATTTTGTTCTCTAGGATGAAAAGTCCTTAATGTCAGGAACTGGATAGACCTTAATTGACTCTGATGTCTTCAGAACCTTATGTGGATTTTCAGACAGGACATTAATAAATATCGCACAGACTCCATTGTTCTCAGAATATTTATCATCACTATACAAAAACAGGTAAACTCTTACCACACTAAAACTTACATTCCTTAGTATTTTTTTTTTATGATTCTGGCTGCCATTTTCATTCCCAGGAGTTCTATTTAATTTTTTTTTAAGTTCTACACCATCTCAAATTCATTATGCTCAAGATTTGGACCACTAATTTTCATTTGTTTTATGTCCCAACTCTCCTTCACGGTGTCTCATTTCCTCATGTGGTTTGTAACTCTGCAGTTTGCGAACCCATCTTCTGCAGGGCCTACTTTTCTCTGGAGATACTCATTTCTCTGGATGTGAAAGAAGAAAATAAAGAAGAAGAAAAAAAGAAACAAACAACAGAAACTGTCTTGGAGTTGTTTTGAATGTGTTTTCACTACAGACTTTAAGATTTTTAATAGTACGAAACCAGCTTCTCATGCAAATTTTACGACTTAACTTTTCATATTACTTACTTGAATAGATTCAGCTTCCTTACCTACGTGTGGCAATGGATACATGTGGTTAAAATTTCCCATAAGTCGCTCTCCTATTTGCTTATGTCTTTGGATGAGTAGTGAGCTTTCTTTCTCTCTTTCTGAGTTGATTAGAAAAGTTCCTAAAGATATCTTTTCCCAAATTGGATAAATTTTTAGTTGTGCCCTATGCAAAGAGTTAGCTCTCGTTCCCCTGACTTCACATAGATCCAAAGCTTACCTCTGCAACCACAAGCTCCTAGGTTCTCAGTTCCTATCAACCCCCCACTTGACAAATGCTGTCAGCTTTGCATTCTGTTCTGGTTCTGATTTGTGTCATGTTTGCTCTCAGGATTCCCCTTTGGACTTCTGGCCAAAGCTATTGTATCAGTCAGAATTCTGCTACTGTGGCAAAACACCTGAGCTAAACTTTATCTAAGGAAGAAAAGTCTATTTTGTCTCATGGTTTGTAAAAGTTTCTGTCCATGGTTGGCTCCATTGCCTTGGGTCTGCAGATGCTTATTGTATCAAGGTGGAAACACATGACTGAGGAAACTGTTCACTTCATTAGCACTAGGGAGCTAAAAGAAAAGGGTGGATAGGGGGGCCTCAATACCCTCCTCAATATATAGATCAGATGCCCACCCACACCCCTTTTTAAAAGACAAGGTCATACTATGTAGCTCTGGACTGACCTGGAACTTGGTATTTGAAGAGGCTGGTGTCAAACTCACAGAGATCCATTTGCCCCTGCCTCCTAATGCTGAGATTAAAGATCTGCACCATCGCACCTGGTGATCAGACCTTTCCCAAAAGTTTCATCCCCTTGCCAATAGCTCCAAACACTGGAAGGTGAACCCTAACTCATGAGCCCTGGAGGGACACTTCCAAACCACAGCTTGGTACCAAGGAACTTCCAGAGAAGCATTTTTCCTAGCACCTGTGTCTGTGATAGAGTGAGGAAAATCGCTGTCTTCTTAATCTGCCACGTTTCTGGAAGTCTCACTCAAGGTTTTAAGAATATTTTCATATGCTTTCTCATGTGATCTATTCGATTGTTTGCTCAAAAGATTCACCTAGAAGTTGCCCAGATAACTGTAGTTAAGGGTTCTTACCTAAGTGTTGATGGATATGCTACCGGCACAGTTTAAAAAACACGGCTCTTTTGATCTTAGCCTCCTACTGTGCACACAGGGTAAAGGTGAACCTTGGGAAGTAGGTTCTCAAATTGATCTGCTGTGCTGTGACTCTGGATCTAAGGTGTTCACCTGCATCCCACGTTGCTCCACCACTCTCCACTGTCCAACCTCTATATTGTATGAGTATCTACAGCTCCCGCGTTGATTAACACTGTCATTTCTTCCCAGCTGCCTTCTTTCTCCCAAACGTCATGAGTTTATCCCCGAGTCTTTGTTGTCCATAGGAGTGATAGCCATTGGTCAGACGACAATACAGTCATTTTTTTCGCTTGTTCTTGATGCTTCCACTCACCCTTTCCAGCACACTTACTCATTCCGCTCATTAGATGAGACTAGAAAGATGGATACCTTGGTCCACTTGCACTGATATAACAGAATGCCAGTCTGGGTAAATTATGAAGGACAGACAGGAATCTGTTTTCTCAGATTGGTAGGCTCTGAGAGGTCCAAGATCCAGGTATTGCCATCTGCTTGGACCCTTCTTAAAGAGGAAGGGCAAAAGAGACACATACTTCTCATCCTCGTGTGGCAGAAATGCAGATGAAAGCAAACCTCTTTTGTGGTCTGCACACTTCTACAGAGGTCCTGCCTTCCAACATAGCAACAATGGGATCAATTTTCAACACAAAAGTTAGGGGACATATTTAGTTCACAGCAATAGGTTAAATTTAAATTGCAAGAAAATAACCCAAAGATCTAACCCATTGGTCTAAGCCCTTCATAAAATTATGCTTCTTTTCTGTCTAGAAATATGTCTTTGTCTGGGATCCATGTCTTTACACCTTAGGGTAAAACTGTCTTCAAATGTAGTGTTCTTTCAAAGGGATCTGGGTGCCATTATCAAAATCCACATGTAAAAGGGAATTATATTGCCTGCTTTGAATCACCTGCCTCCAACGCACTTGGTCCACCAAAGGTGACAAGCACCATAAATAGCAAAGCTAAAAAACAGAATCTAAGTTGGAAAGCAAACTGTTTTTCTTCTCCTCACACACCATAAAAATCAGATGCTAAATGTGTGTGTGTGTGTGTGTGTGTATGTGTGGTGGTAGTTTTCCTTGCACACCAAGCAAGCCATCAGTCCTGCAGTGGAAACCATCTGGATGTCCCTTAATTTTAATTGGATTCTGGCATGATGTACTTGGAGATGATGTGAGATCTCTCCATTTAAGGATCCAGTCTCAAGACTGCCTCCACTCACTTCAGGCATCAGCTGCTTGCTTGTGTTTCTGATCCATCATCTATAAACCGAAGCTCCCATCATCTTCCTGTGGGATTTTGGTAAATTTTCTTACACAGTAAAAACTTCAGGGAAACACTCACTTATATTCACTAAAGATGGTTACAGAGGATGCAGATGAAAAGATGTGCAGGGTGGGGTGTGTGGCCAGTATGAGTGTACTGTCTCCTCTGTATCCCCTTGTGATAGCTCAAGATTGCCACACCTGTAGTTTCTTGGTTTTTCATGGAAACATCACTTCCTGGGCATGATTTGAGTATAGACAACCAGGTTAAAACATGAAAGGACAAAAATGCATATTACTCTGTTACTAGACTGGGTAGGGAACCCCAACAAGGACTTTCCACTTTTTCCTTGGCCTAACTGTAGTATAGGTGTGTGACAGATCTTCTTCTCAAGTAGAAGTCAGCCATCTGCCATCAGACAAGGGAAGAGGAAGAATTGCTTTGTGATCAGTAGCTCTGATGTGGTAGCATGGGGAGACCAGGGTTTCTGTGACCTGCTCAGAGGAATAAAAGTTCTGCTTTCTATGGCCTGCCTTGGGAAGCAGTGATACACTGGGAACCATGGATGAAAACCACAAAACGTTAGCACAGAATCCCACATCGGCTCACATAGCTTCCCTCCCTCTCCTTTAAAGGCTTCTCCTCACTGGATCTCCCTGGCTCTTCGGATATTGGAATTTTTTTAAAAAACAGACTTCTTTTCTTGATCGGGTACATTTTCTTTTTATCCTGGCTGTGGATAGAAGCTCTGGAAATTTTCATCATCTTGCAGCTTCAAGAGAGATCAAGAAACAGGCTGTTCAATAGATCTTGATGAGTGTTACCTTCAACCTTCCATACATAAGGGAGATCAGACACTCTGTCAGTACCAGGGCCATATAGGAAGAGCAGGGATTACAAAACTAGACATATACCCTACATCAAATATTATATTTTCACATGAGATTGAAAGAATCCACCCCATGCCACCGAAAGAACTCCCCCAAGGACAGCCAAGAATATCACTGGCCTTCGATTTGAATGATAGAATAGTGAAATTCTTGTACACAGGTACTCTCTGGCACCAGCTTTGACACATCTTGCTGATAGTGAGCCTTTGCCCTCTTCTTGCTGAGGTCTACGTAAGTGAGGAGAATCTGTGCAGAAGCATTTGCTTTTCTGGAAGTTCTAGCAGGAGTAGAAGAGGTTTGCATCCAAACAGAATACTTAAAATCATCCCCTGGCGGAAGAGGACACTTGTCATAGTTGATGGCTGGAAATAAAGGAGATTTGGTGTGTATAGTCTAATGTCTGCGATGCATTCTGTTAATGTCATAGAAAACTGGGGTAAACATAACTTCCTAGTATGTCATAGTTCTCTTGTCCCACCTCCTTCTAGGCTGCCTTAACAGAAAAGATGGAAGGAGTTAGCTGGCTGTGGTCTGAGGAATGTGAGGGCTAGACATGAGATCTTTTCACCTCCTTTTTGTTTGTTCGTTTAACCAAAGAAAACCATCCAGAAAGCTTTGATGCAGCAGTTGATAACGTAACTGTAGACAATGTGAATTGTTGAAGGAGCAAAGGTGACTCTGGGGACTCTGGCCTGAGTCATCATCTCCCTATGTTTTTCCCATACGTCTTTCCAGACGCTCTTATGGAAACCAGCTCGGAACGTAGGGGTTGTTTTCTTTTCCTTCAGCTTCCCTGCACAGAGCCGTGGCTTTCTGATATTTTGGATGCTTCCTTGGGGACTCTGTAGCTCTGGTTGGTAAGTGTAGCCTCAGAGTCCGGATATGCGGGGAGAGAGCGAGCAGGCTACAGACCATGACAATCTTGTCTAGCAGGAGGCCATTTCTATGTGTCTATTGGGGGCAGTGAAGGACACTGTTGATGAATGTTAGCATGGCTGCTCCTGAAATCAATGCGTTCTTCAGGATATAATATTGCTTTATTCTGGGACTCTGCAGGATTTCTGTGGCATTGGGCTTTGTTTGAAAATTCAAAGAATTCTCCAACGGCAAGCTTAGCTGCTCTAAAAAAAAATAATCAATTAAAAACTCAAGTGCCTTAGATACTATGAAAGCAAGTCACAAATGTTTCTGGTTTGCATCTGAAACAAAGAAAAGAGAGTGCATGTTATTTTGGATCAAGGACAGCTGCCACCTAATGGGATTAAATCCTTCCACAAAGAAACGACAAGCCATGGAAAATGCCAAGGTCTAGCATTGTGCTAGCAGACTAAACAAAAATGCAATAGATTCTAAATATTGTACTACAGTGTGGTGAGTTTTATTTCATGGTTTTGTAGGTATTTCAAGGATGGGGAGAGAAAACTGTCAGTAGCCTCAGGAATCATGGTAGGATTTTCCTTCCTTGGTCCCACTGACCTCCCGGAGAGGCTTTCTGCCACATGTAGCCTGTTTTATTCTTCTGTGTGCACTGGGTGTGCCACTCTTGTCTGGCTGCCCCATTCCTCACTCCACCAGCTTTATCAACACGTGAAAATAGCATACGCCGCGGCACACCATTTTTCTGTAGGCTGTTCTGGATATGAAGTCAGACGCAGTCTTCCTGATAAATCTCCTGGGGAAATAAGCATGAATGTGTCAACTCTACCGGGAGAAGCTTCGCTTCTGCGATGGAAGCCCCAAGTGGTACAGAACAGTCTCTGGCAGGAATCACAGCTAGGGCTTCCGGAAGCAGTACCTAGAGTCATCGCTGTGTTTACTGGGTGCTCCAGACGTGTCTTGTGTATATGAATGCATTTAGTCCTGTGTACTGAAGCTTCCAGATGAGGAAGCCATTAAAGTTCCACAAGGCTGAGAGAGCGTGGCTAGAGAGAGAGCCAGAATGTTACAGGTCGAGAGACAAATTATCTTGGGTTGTATCAGTCTCTTAAATATCCACTTACTGCCTTCCTCAGTGTTTGACCTAACTTCCTTGTGCTTCTCATTCCCTTTTGGAACGGACAAATGGAGCCCTGGCTTCCACCAAGCCAAAGGAAACACCTGAAGTCTATAGCATAGACTTCCCTCTTGCTTGCCTTTTACTACCTGATGCATCCAATACTGTATTTGTAAGGCTTCTTTGATGTAGAAAATTTCAAAGTAATAAATTTGATGTTATAAAAGGTTTACGAAGCTGGGCTGTGGTGGTGCACGCCTTCAATCCCAGCACTCAGGAGGCAGAGGCAAGTGGATCTCTGTGAGTTCGAGTCCAGCCTGGTCTACAGAGCAAGTTCCAGGACTGGCTTCATAGATATAGAGAAACCTTGTCTCGAAAAACCAAAACCAAACCAAACCAAAATAAAATAAAATAAAATAAAATGTTTACTAATAGATTTGCTTAGGAGACATTAATCACAAAAAAAAATTTAGCCAAGGAATTGCTGCCTCCAAAATACCCACAAAATAAGTACACTAATCACATCTGTAAGTGATAAGGAAAATTACTGTATTATCATGTGAATATTTGTTCACCAGGATTCACAAACCATCAGACCCATCCACAAAGAACACGCTCTAACATGCTCAGGGGGCAGAGCACGATCACAGCCAGTGTTAAGTCCTGGGCTGCCATAAAGCCTTCAGTTCTTCTTGAGATAAACATAATTCTGTCAGATGGGCAAGAAGATCCCAGAGAACAACCATATGAAAAAAAACTTTAACATAAGTTTTTACTTTTTCTTACTTAAAAGAATTATATTTTTATGCCAGTACCAGGCAGGCTGTTTTTAGTACTATAGCTCTGCAGTAGAGTTTGAAGTCAGGGATTGTGATGACTCCAGAAGTTTCTTTATTATACAGGATTTTTTTTAGCTATCTTATGTTTTTTGCTTTTCCATATGAAGTTAAATACTGTTCTTTTGAGGTCTGTGAAGACTTTTGCTGGGATTTTGATGGGCATTTCATTGAATCTGTAGATTGCTTTTGATAAGATTGCCATTTTTACTATGTTAATTCTGCCTACCCAAGAGCATGGGAGATCTTTCCATTTGCTGGTGTCTTCTTCAGTTTCTTTCTTCAAAGATTTAAAGTTCTTGTCATACAGGTCTTATGCATGTTTGGTTAGTGTTACTCCAAGATATCTTATCTGACTTGTGGCTATTGTGAAGGGTGATGTTTCTCTGGTTTCTTTCTCAGTCCATTTATCATCTGTGTAAAGGAGGGCTACTGATTTTTTTTAAGTGAATCTTGTAGCCTGGTACATTACTGAAGGTGTTTATGAATTGGAGAAGTTCCTTGGTAGAATTTTTGGGGTTACTTATGTAAACTATTATATCATCAGCAAATAGTGAGAGTTTGACTTCCATTTCCATTTGTATTCCCTTGATCCCCCTTTGTTGTTCTATCTAGAACCTCAAGTACTATATTGAATAGATATGGGTAGAGTGGAAAACCTTGTCTTGGTCCTGATTTCATTGGAATCCTTTGAGTTTCTCTCTATTTAGTTTGATATTGGTTGTTGGCTTGCTGTATACTGCCATTAATATGTTTAGGTGTGTTCCTTGTATCCCTTCTTTCTCCAAGACCTTTATCAACATCTAATGAGATAATCATGTGGATTACACTGACAGATTTTTGTATGTTGAACCATCCCTGCATCTCTGGGATAAAGGCATAAAAACAGACAGGAGGACCAATGGAACCGAATCGAAGACCCGGATATCAATTCACACACCTACAAATGCCTGATTATGACAAAGAAGCAAAAAATATAAAATGAAAAAAGAAAGCATATTTAACAAGTGATGTTGGTATAACTGGATATCAACATGTATGAAAACTGATCCTTATCTATTGTCATGCACAAAACTCAAGTCTAAATGGATCAAAGACTTCAACACAAAATCAAACCACACTGAACCTCATATAAGAGAAAGTGGGAAGTACACTTAAATGCATTGGCACAGCAGACCATTTTCTAAATATAACCCCAGCAGCACAGACACTGAGAGAAACAATTAATAAATGGGGCCTCCTGAAACTGAGAAGCTTCTATAAAGCAAAGGACATGGTCAACAAGACAAAACGGCAGTCTGCAGGATGGGAAAAGATCTTCACCAACCCCACATTGGACAAAGGGCAGATTTCCAAAATATACAAAGAATTCAAGAAATTAGTCATCAAAAGAACACATAATCCAATAAAAAGGGGGAGGGGTAGATGCCTAAACAGAGAACTCTCAAGAGATGAATCTAAAATGGCTGAAAAAACACTTAAGGAAATACTCAACATCTTTATCCATCAGAGAAATGCAAATCAAAATAACTCTGAGGTTCCATCTTGCACCTGTAAGAATGTCCAAGATTATAAACACTGATGACAACTTATGCTGGAGATGATGTGGTGTAAAGGGAACACTCCTGCATTGCTGGTGGGAATGCAAGCTGGCACAGCCTCTTTGGATATCAGCCACTTTGGAAGGCAATTTCTCAAAAAATCAGGAAACAACCTACCTCAAGGCCCAGCAATACCACTTTTGAGTATATATCCAAAGGATGCTCATTCATACCACAGGACACGTGCTCAACTATGTTCATAGCAGCACTATTTGTCATAGACAGAATCTGGAAACAACCTAAATGCCTCTCTACAGAAGAATGGATAAAGAAAACGTGATACATTTACACGATGGAGTACTACACAGCAGAAAAAATAATGACATCTTGAAATTTGCAGGCAAATGGATGGAGCTAGAAAACGTTATTTTGAGTGAAGTAACCCAGACATAGAAAGACAATCAGACAATCATCATATGTACTCACTCATAAGTGGCTTTTAGATATGAAACAAATAAAAACAAGCCCACAATTCACAATCCCAAAGACCCTAGACAACAATGAGAACCCTAAGAGAGACATACATGGATCTAATCTACATGGGAAATAGAAAAAGACAAGATCTCCTGAGTAAATTGGGAGAATGAGGATCTTGGGAGAGGGTAGAAGGGGAGGAGAGAGGAAGGGAGGGGAGTGGAAAAAATATAGTTCAATAAAAACATTTTTTTAAAAAAAGAATTCTGGTTGTGTCTTTGCTGTGTAAATTTCCCATCTGCCTGAGTCATCAGGGCCTTCAGTTTTTTGTCTTTGCTCTATTTAAATCGTTTAAAATGTAGCGTGGAGCCTGGCAGTGGTGGTGCACACCTTTAATCCCAGCACTCTGGAGGCAGAAGCAGGCTGATCTTTGGGAGGTTGAGGCTAGCAGGGCTACACAGAGAAACCTTGTCTCAAAAAAAAAAAACCAGACAAAAAAAAGTTGTCTGGGGCTGGGACCTCCTTTAAAAAAAAGATTTAAGGATGTCAGCATATGTAAAATGCATCAGCCTTACATAAGGTGTATATACGTAAGTTAGAAAAATCTTCTATTGCAGGCTGGCTCTTCTTTGGGCATTGGCACGCTTTTTCAGCAAAGAGACTTTTCTCTACTGTCCTCAGTGCATGGAGTGATTTTTCGCTGGGAAGCCTTATTATTTCTCTATCATCTTGGTTTATGGTTTTCTTTGTTCCGCTGCTATAAAAGCCTCATGGAATTGTCACTGTAGTAGGACGTGGTGTTTGAGGTAACCTAAATCTGTGACCCTGGGCCTTGGCCACTCATATTCGGCTCCATTGTGAAGTATCTCTTATTGCTTTTGAAGTGAGAGCTGGATTTTTGCATTGACAACCACATCAGCCCTTCCATATACGAGCAGCTGAGACATCAATAAGTTTAGGCACATGTCCAAAATTAGAGTAAAATAGGATTTTGGGTCCAAGCAGTCTGCCCCAAGCTCATTACTCTCCAAATTGTATTGAATCCACATTGACTAATGTCATCAAGGCAGAACACAGGAGCATTAAAAAATGAGGATCATAAATTGCTCTACTGTTTGAAAACACAGACCAAGCCTCAGATTCTGTAACAAACCGTGATGCCCGAAAGAAAGAGACGATGACCTTGGCGTATAAGTGATACACACCAGAGCCAACAGAGTGGCACGGGGCTGTCTGTGCTGCTGTGGTAGTGGTGGTGGTTTATGCATAGGTATGAAAGAGAAAGATGTAGCCTCATTTATTTTTCAGATTTGTTTCTCTACAGCTTCAGCTTCCCTTTAGCAATGAGCCTAAACATGTGCATAAAATATATTTGATGGTGCAAGTATAAACTCTGGGGTGGAACACCACAGCTTCTATTGTGAATGGCCATTCTGTGCAGCTCTGTCTTGTATAACCTTTGGGTGTGATTAATTTTGGGGTGTGTGTGTGTGTGTCTAGTGTGTATGTGTGAGGGGGTGGGGGTAGCTTTTTCTTTCCTCAAATTAAAAAAAAATCTAATAACATTTAAAAGAAAAACAAAAGGGCCCACGAGTAGCAGGTGACTGCACCTCGTATCCACGTGGAACCCCTCTCTGTCTCTTTTCCCCAGGCAGAGGTTTCTTGCATATATGTTCATAGGGATGAGTATGGGCCTCCTTCTTGGAACTGATTTTGTCTATTTATCTGTTCTGCCTTTGTGAGTGTCTCCCCATCCTCCAGCTCTTTTCTTAGCAGCACGTTTCTTCCTCCTGCTAGCTAGCACACTTCTAAGAGGTTTTAGTCCCTCTTAGGCTGGTCTGAGTATGTGAGCTTGGGTTCGTGGCCAGAGGTTCTCAAGCGGCGGCTTCAGTGTCTCTGCCATTTACTTGGTCAGGATAAATTCTTTGAATGTAGAAATGGGGAAGATTGAATCCAAATGACGAATCCTAAGATAAGAAACACTGAAATCTAAGATCGAAGAGAGCAATGCATTTGGGTAAAAGCCACAAAGAGCCCTGGGAGGCTTCAAGGAGATTTTCTTAGTGATGTGGGGGTGACAAGGTGCTAGAAAGATCTTAGGAGAGAGAAACCAACCCTTGCTAAGGCACACTCAGAGCCCAGTGACTCCTTTGGGGCCCATTGTGTACAATAGAAATACTATACATATTTTAAATTAATAATTATTTATTATTAAATTTATTATTAATAATTTAATAAGTCGTGTAAATAAGCATATCAGTGCTGGATCCAGCTCTCAGAGAATGTTCTTTCTGTAGAAAAACTTGTGAAGATTAGTATTACTAATATTTCTTCTCAGGAAGACATACAACAACTTCTACCCCTACTCCAAAGGTTCCAGTAGCAAGCAGAGGCACTCTGGAGAACCAATGAGTTTGCTGGGCTTTCTTGTAGAGCATAGTCGAGGGATTACTCACAGGTAGCTGTGTAGGTGGAGCCCCTCCCCTAGTCTTTCTCAGTTTATACTCCAGTCCTCTTCTGAGACCACATGCCCTGAGGATGGAATCGCATACAACAGGTAATAGGGAGCAGGTGGATACCCAAGTAAGGGCATTAGGACCCTTCCCAGCCTTCCATGACTGTATAAACAGCCAACTAAGCCCAGCTGGGGTAATCCTTTTGCGAGGGCACACAGTTAAACTCCCAAGCTGATTGCCGCTTAACTTGGAGGATACGTACATCATCTGGTGTCAAATGGAAAAGTAGGACCCCTTATTCAAAGAAATAAATCAAGAATCATAACATCAGAGACTGGAGCAATGACTCAGTGGTTATGAACACTTAGAGAAGACCCTGGGTGAGGTCCCAGCACCCACATGGTGGCTCCCAACTGTCTGGAAGCCCAGTCCCAGGGGATCTGATGACAGTAGGCATGCCCATGGTGCACATACATAGGTGCAGGCAAACATGCATGCACAGAAAAAGAAATAGTCATTTTTTAAAAGTGGAATTGTGACCACAGAGTATTAAATAAGCCAAGCTTCCAGCCTTTATAAATAGAGCCCATGAACCTGCCGAGGTCGTGCGCCTCTGAGTACCACCCTGCTAAAAGTCCCCATGAAAGACAAAGTCCGTTTCTGCTTTACAACTGACTATTTCACAGCTGGTAATTGGGTTTTACCTGCGGGTCAATAAAGGAGAAGACCTGTGATGCATTAGAAGCTCTACTGGAGAACTTGAAGAAAGATATGGACTTTTACAAGCAGCTGTCAAAGCATGCCAAAAATCTGATTGTGGAGTTGTATGAGAAGTTAATAACCTCGCAGAGGCAGAAGCTGTCGTTTGTCTGTGTGAGAGAACTTCAGCTTGAAAGGGGTCTCCCTTGAGGTCACTGAGCTAAATTCACAGGTAGGAAAAAAAAGGAAACGGCCAGTATAATTTTGAGAGATTAAATGAAAAGCAAGAGGGGAGCTGCTTGAGAAGCGAGCAATAGGAGGCAGCATGTGTGGGTCTCACATGATGTGGGATGCACGGGAGAGCGACGTGGAGAAAGCTGTGAGAGTGAGGTGATGGCTGATCCAGCTAAGACGTATGATGGGCGAAGGGATCAAAGCAAATCTCGAAATTCTAATGATGCCGTTAGGAGGAAAATGGTTGGTCAGTGGCGTGCGTGGGAGCTGGGCCGTAAGAACCATGATTAATAAGCTCGGAGGTTCCTGAATTAGTAACTTATGAAAAATGAATTTTCTTCCTCATTAATTTGTATTACAGGGAGCAAATTATATTGGCAATAAGTAGTAAAGAACTGAACGTTTTGTTACAACAGAGGATACAGCTGTATTATTAAACACAGCCGTCTCCCTCTGTCAACGGCTGTTATGAAGAGCAGAGAGATTCCTGGACAAGGAATGCTATAGAACCACCCATTACTGAAATTCTGATTGCAGGTCAAATGATCACAAATTAAGGGGACATGAATTCTATACGGTAATGTGTGCATGAGAAAGCCACTGTGCAAATTTATTAATAGGAGAAAAGTAATCGTTTCTTGGTTCAAAGAGTCTGCAGGTCGCCTCTGTGAGAATAACAAATGTACGCATGAGTTCTGAGTAATGCATTTTTATGGCTGCTGCTATGGGACCAGTCAGGGCCAATGAAGGTCAGAGACCTGGCTAACAGCTGTTCTTCATGTGGAATGTTGTCTGCCTCCTGCCCGCAACCTGAGCGGAAGTGGTGGGAATTCTGATCAATGTACCAGAAGGACAGGAAATCTGGTTAGTGTCCCTGGGCTGCCGGTCACTTGGGAAGGCTCCAAAGGAAAACATCCATAGACTCTTGCCGTCTGGATTTTGAAAGACACTGGAAAGAATCCATAGTCATCCCAGAAGGGGCCACGTGTGCAAGGCAAATTTGCCTCTTAATATTTGGATGATCGCATAATATTCTGCCCACCTTCTCCCATCCTGTATATGTGTGAAGGTGTGTGTGGGGGGGAGAGAGAGACAGAGAGCGCATGTGTGAGTGTGTGAGTATGCATGCATGTGTATGTGTGTGTATCTCTGTGTGTTTAATGTGAGCAGTAAGATTTGGATAGGAACTACTCTTCCTTGGAAGTTTAGCCCAAGAACAACAAACTTTGGAACATTTATGTCATAAAAAATATAGAAGAAAAGAAATGAAAGTCCAACAGCGAAAGTGGGTAAGAAAACAAGTCAGCATTTGTTGAGTAAGGGGTCTCACAAGCGTTGGCAGTTCAGACAATCTGGACTTCTGAAAGGACTGTACCAACGGGGTTTGTGGTAACATACACTGGCTCACATGCTGCACCCCAACCTTCCCATTCGAGGGGATAAAAAGCTTTTATGGCTAAGCTCTGCTGCTTTCTGCATCAAGACGCGTGGTTTTTGTGATGGAGAATGGCTTCCCTTTTGGGTTCCCACTGGCAGGCCTCTGAGCTCAGCAGCTAACACCGATGGAAACGTAATCCACCACGTGTGGTTGCAGGCGCAGGTGGACCTCTTGCAGGGGATTATTCCTGGGCTTGGCACCTCCTTACAGTGGACTGGCTTTTCGAAGCTCTCTGGGATGAATAAAGAGTGAAAACAAGAATCAGAAATGCATCCTGTATGCAGGCTGATCCTCCAGCTGAAAATGTGGGGGCGGGGGGGTGGACTACGAAACATGGAGTCTGTAGAGAAATCAGGTAACAGACGATGAAGGGCCCTGGCGAGGGAGCTAACGGTGCAGACGGGCAGCACAATTTGGCCTCCGTCCACAGCCCTCTGCTTTGAGACGTCAGCTTCTACATCCTCTAGAGGAACAGGAAGAAAAATACAACAGAGGGTGAGAAAAACAAAGAGCAAAAGACAACTCAGAAATTACAAAATGGCTAACATTCAATTTGCACTCTCTACAGCCACGGAAAGCCCACAGCTGGGGAGAGAGAGTCGCTGGGTGAATGTGTGTTCTCCTCCAAGATTCAGTGAGCCTCATGTAATTGGCTGATCAATTGATTGATTGATTGATTAGAAGCTAGATTAGTGTCTCGGAAGCTAAGGCTAGTCTGGAGCTAATGATGTCGTTCAGGTTAGCACTAAGCACACAGCCCTCCTCTTGCGTCAGCTGCTGAGTACTGGGCTTATGGGCACACAACAGCATGCCTGGTTCCCTTTTGAAAGCATTATCCTTTAATTCTAGCAACAACCAGATGGAAATTAGTCCCCAGTGATAACGTGTTCCCAAGAAGGCAGTAATCTTCTTTCCCTTCTACGCACTAGCTTTGGTATTAAGAGTCATTCCCAAGCCCAGTGATGCAGTTGAAGGAAAAAGCCTGAACCTATGTTACCCCAGAGTTTCTACTGCTAAAGGAGGTGGTACTGCCTTCTTCAGATAGGGCGGGGAAAAGGAACTGAAAAGCCACATCATGGGAAGGGAGCGAAGGAGTTAGAAGGTGAATGCATTTGATCTCTAGCTCAGTGTTAATGTGTGGGAGGAGGGGACAAAGCATGTTACAGCATGAACGTAGAAGTAGGAGTGATGTGGGTTGTATGCTGTGAATATGTCTTGCTCCCATTGGTTGATAAATAATCTGCTTTGACCTATGGCAAGGCAGGATAGAGCCAGGTGAGAAATTCAAGCAGAGATACAGGTGAAGAAGTGCAGAGTCTGAGAAACAGCCACCTAGGAAGCAAGACATATAAAAAATGAGGTAACACCATGGCTACAGGGCAGCACATATATTAATATAAATGGGTTAATTTAAACGTAAGAGCTAGCTAGTAATATGTCTGAGCCATTGGCCAAACGTTTATAATTAAGTCTCAGAATAGTTATTAAGGAACTGGAGGGCAGGAGAGAAACCTCTAGTTACATGAGGATGACTTATGTCTCTTTCAATGAGAGAGACAGCTCTCTCTTTGCACCATGTGGGGTCCCAAAGATTGAACTCGGGTCATCAGGCTTGGTGGCAGGCACCTTTACAGAACTAGCTTCCTCATCGGAGCTCCACAGACTTTTTGATATTGAAAACATAAAGATATGAAAGTTATGCTTCATGAAAAGTTAGAAAACATTGCTGGGAGGGGGTGGCGTGTCTCTCACATAGGGATTGAGATCAGCCAAAGCCTTGAGGGAGAAGGGTCTCCTTTCTCTGAGCCAGCAAAAATGGAAAGCACATGGCTGCGGACAAAGAGTCACTGGGGAAATGTTTGCTCTTCTCCAAGATTGAAATACCCAATATGATGGCATTTGGGACATTTGGTAGGTAATTTGACAGTGAATGTGGAACCCTTAGGTTTATTTTGTACTTTTATAAAAGAAATGAGAGAATTTGTATCTACCTCTCTCTTCATACCGCATGAGGGTATAACAGGAAAGTGCCCGTCTATAAACCAAGAAGGTCCTCATCAGAATGTGACCATGCTGGCGCTATGATCTTGAGTTTGCTAATCCTTAAAATGGTGAGAAATAAATTTCTGTTGCTCTAGCCATCAAGTGTTTGATATTTGTAATAGTAGGCAGGCTAAGGAAAATATTGGAAATAAAGACCCACTAGATTGTCCCTAAATTTACTATACATGCAAAAATTTCATCTTCTGAGAGGAACATTCTCTCTCTCCTTTCTTTCTCCTCTCTCCCCTCTCACAGGCCTGTGTATTAAGGCTCAGTTTCCCTTTGGGTTCTCTTAGAAGACAAGGGAGACTTTAAGAGCCAAATAGAAAGTTTTCTGTCCATCAAGGGAGTTCTCATCCCTTTCTTCTTCCTTACTTCCATATTCCAGCCACGGAATGAGTGATTTTGCTCTACACAGACTTACAACATAGTGTGCAGTATTGCACAGACCCAGAATAAGTGATACTTAGATCACAGGTTGAAATCTCTGAAATCATGGACCAAAATAAACATTGTCTTCATAAGTTGATCATACTCGGTATTTGTAATACTTACAGGAAAGCTGGCTAACACAGAAATGTACATTATAAACACAGTTACATAAGATATTACTATGATTTAAAAAGTAAATAATTTAAATAGGAAGAGAGTTTGGGAAAACTATTACAAGTGATGAAAATTTATATTTCGGCTTCTCTAGGCTTACTCTTTAGTCTCAACTTCCCATGGGCATAAATGCCCCCTGCTTGACTTTTGTCCTTCATCATTGCTAAAGCTCCAAAACTCTGGCTTGTGAAATAGGAGAAGTATTTCTCTTGTTGTCTGCCATGAAGTGCATGTAGTCATGACCTGATGTGAAGGAAGACAGTCAGTCCTTAAGATCTGACCGGGTCAAATGGCCTCTCTCATAAACACTGCAAACTATATAACTGGGGAACACAGCACAGAATTCTAGAACAAAACAGGAATGTTGAGCACATGGCATTTGTCTTCCTAAGAATTAATGTAAAACCTATTCTTTCATCAAGAAAACTGGGAATTGAAAGTGATTAGAAGCTTGACAATGTGTTCAACCGGGCCATATCAAGCTCCTACAACCAGGACTGGAGATGTCTAGTAATCTAATGACCCTTACATTGCTTATACATCCAGGGGCTCCCTCAAGATCCCACAACCAGGACTGGAGATACCCAGTAGTCTAAGTGATCCTTACAGTGTCTGTATAGCCAGAGACTCCCCCAAGCTCCCACAACCAGGCCCAGAGGTGGGTAAGAGCCCAAATGATGGCTACATGATCTGAATGACTTAAGACCATGCCAGATTCTTCTATGGGCCCTTAAGCTAATACAGGTGGGGCTGTGTCCCCAGCACCCCGGCCGCCTGGCTAGCTTATGCCCCGAAATAACAACACACAAACTGTATTCATTTAAACACTGCTTGGCCCATTAGCTTTAGTCCTTACTGGCTAATTCTGATATCCCGATCAACCCATCTCTAATAAAGTGTAGCACCGGTCTTACCGGGAAAGATTCAGCATGTCTGACCTGGCGGCTTGCTTCATCGCGTCTGGCTCTGAGAGGAGCTGCATGATTTCTGACCTCACTTCCTCTTCCTCCCAGCATTTTGTTCTGTTTACTCCACCCACCTATGTTCTAACCTATGAGGGCCAAGCAGTTCCTTTATTACTTAACCAATGAAATCAACAGATTGATATATGACACTCCCACATCAGTACCCTATATCTAGAACTCACCTTGGAAGAAATGACATGTACCCTGAGTTGCGTTTCAATATAATTATGCTTCCTTGTGCACCAGGGATTGTATTACACCAGGAAATTTTCGAAATTTGTTGGGAATAAAGCACCTGGCATCAGACTCTCTAGAAGGTTTGATCCAGGTTGACAAAGTTAATCTGAAATGAAAGTCAATTCAGGTTTTCATTCTCACCTCGCCACAGTTCATTTCTCTGCCTGACACCTGCAGAAACACCCTCGCGCATGTGTGTATGAGGGCGGGGATTGAGATAGGATGATGTTTTTGAATGAAGCCTAAAGCTCTTGAAAACACAATTGGACACAGTCTACATAAAGGATATTCTGAAAATAAGGAACTTTCTGGCATGAATACCAAGGGAAAGAGTACAATAAGGCTCTAGGACAGAAAATACAGATTTAAACATTGGACCTTCAGCCTGATACTTGTATTTCTTTCAGCCAATAGCTTCCTCACTCCATATGTCTACCCTGAGGAAATTGTTCTTAGGAGCTGAAAGAAGACCCCCTAATACACAGTTGGTATTTAGTGATTTCAATTGGGGAGAAATCAGCATAGGAAATGATGAAGAAGGTGAAATGATGAGAGGTGGCCCTCAGCGGAACTCTGCAGGATGGGCAATCTTTAATTTCGTATGGAAGATGTTCGCGGTTTGACTCTTACATATCATTGTTCCAATTTCAGGAAGTTGCTGTGACAAAGTCCATGACCATAGAAAATATGCGAGGAGAAGATTTATTTAGCTTGTACTTCTAGGTGTAAGCAATAGGTGTAGCTTCACTGAGGGACGCCATGGTGGGAACTCGAGCAGGAGCTCGCAGCAGAAAGCATAAAGGAACACTCAGGTCAGAGAGGTTACAAGAGTTGGAAAAATGTCGCCCACGATTCTTATAGCAGCAATTACTAAAATTTGATTGGAGAGTCTGAGAACTCAGGCTAGATTGTTCTAAATAATTTATAGGTTGCAAATTATTTCTAAATGACTGAAACAACAAAAATCACGTTGGTGCTTGCTTTCACACACATTTGGCATTTCCTCAGCTTCCTGAAGGACAGGATGTAGCCAGGCAAAGCTAAAGGAAAATGGTAGTTTCTAGATGCATGGCCTCCAAGGCACCAAAAGGGAAGGCAGCCTTAGGCACAACGAGACGGGGGAACTGAATCACATTGTGATGACTTGCACCAAAGCATCTAGCTTGTCTGCGGACCTTAAGGAACTTGGGAGACAATGAGTCACCAATCCTATTTAGTATGCACAGAAAACTTGGAACAAAATCAATTCAGCAGTGGAGACTGGGCAGTTACCTGGAGAACAGTGAAATGAGAACTGTTTCTTATTCAAACAGCAGCTGATGTTAATTCTCCAGAAGCCAGGTGGAGGCAGGGAGAAAGGCAATTAAATTTTTCTATGCCCTCTGGAGACTCCAGTGAAATCTTTGGCTAATGTATTTCTGCAATTTGCTGAGACCATTATTAATGCGTTTCGTTAATAACTGACCATATACATCAGAGCTCCAAGAGATGGCATTGCTTAGCATTCACACATATATGCCAATGCACAGACATACACCAGACTGCATATGCACACACAGGCCATGCAAGATGCACACCATAGATACATCTGGACCCTGACTTTGCAAGACTGGAAAGGCAGGCAGAGCAAACATAGTAAAAGCGAAAAGGAAACTCTTTCCTTTTCCCATACCATACAAATTCCTTGCCACTAGAGTTGTCTTCTTAGGCCTACCCTCAGTCAGCTTGGGGCAGAAGCTCAGTGAGATGTGGAAGTATCTAGGTCTTCCTCCTTGGCTTATTGCTCCATATAAGGCTGGTGCCTTGGTCTTGGTGACTGGTCTCCATACTCTGACATTAAAATTCTGGAGAGAGAAACTCAACCAGCATCGACCACCACTGTTTCCACCCCTAAGTAACAGTGCTAATGCCATACTGGGACACACATTCAGGCTCACAACTACACTGCCCCACCCTCCGGGGACAGAAGGCCTAGTCAGGGATAACCAGCCATGCCATTGGTTGCCAGCAATCTGAGCAAGGCCTGGCACTTCAGCAGAATGGAACTGTAACAATTTTATACCATCTTCCAATGGCATTTGTGTACTGAAGCCCTGGGACAGTATTACTTCAGTTAATATATATAGTATAGTAATAATAATTAATAATAGCAAGTAATTATTATTTCACTCAGCAATAGCTAATATCCTTAAAACAGTCTACAGTGCCTGTCTTAGGGCTTTTATTACTGTGAAGAGACACATGGCCAAGACAACTCTTATGAAGGAAAACATTTAATCAGGGCTGGCTAATAATTTCAGAGCTTTAGTCTATTATCATCATGGCGGGAAACATTAAACACCAAAAACAAATGCTACACATCTTAAACTAATATTCCTCAACAGGCACACTTTCTCCAACAAAGCCACATCTCCTAATAGTGCCACTCCTTATGGGGGCCATTTTCATTCAAACCACCACAGAACCCTGCAAGACTGAAACCCCTTACCCAAGCTATCTCAAACTTCACAGTCTGCCCCATGCCTCTGACATCTTTCTGTTCCATGAAGACTTGGCATGCCTACTGGCAAGCCTGGCCTTGAACTTTCATGCCTGGAATGTTCCTTGCCTGGCCTCCCTCAGTCTGCTCAGACTTCACCTTCTCACATCAACCTGTAGCAAATAAAATTTGCTGCAAAGTGCCTGACCTCTGCTGACACTCTGACCATGGTAACCCTCACCTGCTCTGCATGCTCCTTTCCCCATAGCTAGCATCTAATTTACTGTGTAAGTTAAGTGCTTGCTATCTTTGTTGGCTGTCTGTTTGTAAACTACATTAGAGCAGGCCTCTCTTTACTAAATGACATACCCAGTACCTACGTAATCTGTGCCATGTAATAGATGCTAAGTAAATATTTCCGAGATAAATCAAAGTACCTAACTTGGTGTTAGACACAGTTCCGAGAACATGGCATTGATGTAAATGTCAACAACCTGTACCATTTTTCTGCTTTTCTGGTTGTAGTTGAGGCAGAAGTTAATACAACAGATCAAGGTAAGTTCACTACTAATAAGAGGACCCAGAATGCAAATCTTTGTTTTGTGATTCCATAGGGTATTCCCTCTTACACAGCCCCAGTAGAATCCTAGGATTAAAAAGAGAGCATTATTTTGAAGAGGGAAGTGTATGTTCTTGCTTGCTCTGTTGCAGAATAATCTCAGATGCTCTCAGGCTTTGCTGCTGCAAAGGGATTTTAGTTAATGCTTTCAGAGTCTGACGCTATGATGAAGGATGAATATGCTAATGACTGTAAGTAGAAACTCCATTTACTAAGCATATTAGCGAGTCTCTAGGTTCAACAGGTATTAAAATATGCTAATGTGGTTACGGAAGAAATTGTTGACCCCAAAGCATTCAATTTGGAAAGGCAAAACAATTATCTCAACCCAAAGTTACCTGCAATTGCCCTGGTTGCTTTTTGATATGCTGATGACTTAAAATGTGAACCAGTCATTTATTAATTTCCGCTTGTCACATCTGAAAAAATTTTTACCATATTATTTTTAATTGTATGAATTAAAATGAGAGTCACATACACAACATGAATAGCAGTGTACATTTCTAATTAAGCAAGTGTCTAGAAAAAAAGCCACTAATATTAACATAAAGCATACCAACAAATAAGAGAATATCATAGATTTTAAGCTTCATTTAATATTATAAGATAATAGATGTGCTCACAAACATAGTCATCTAGCCATTTAATAACACATCCGAGAAAGAAACCCCACATAAACCATTACTTTATTTTACTCAGATTATAGAATAGTATATTCAATTTTCCACTTATTATATACTTTATACTCTAAGTTACATTTTAGTGCTCTTTCTAAAATATGTCACCAACATTGCTAAAAAATATCCACTGCGTTAAAAATTATGGGGGCCCCCGAATCTTATTTTCCCCTTAAGATAGCATTTGCAAGGTTTACTCATGCTGTGATGTTTATGGGCAGTTCATTTAGTTTGATGCTAGCGCCCATTGTCTGAATATACCATTCTTCATTCTTCCTGGCTGATAGACATGTAGTTATCTCTAGCAGCAATCATTATAAATATAGTCCTACAGATATTTGTATATATGCTGTACTCAGAAGGTACATGTCTAGGTCATAGTTGTAACTGGGAATTGCTAAAGCTGATGATACCCATGCATCAAATATGCATCTAGCATTTGTTTAGGTGTGATCCCAGGAAGCAGCAGCCATGAAGACAGAGACTAGGAAATGAAATGATGATTTACGCAGTGTGTTCTCCACCAAATTGTCACTGTGAATAACTGGAGTTTAATAGATTATGTCTGATATTGGATAATAGATTATCCAATCGTGAAAGGATTTTGGTATTTCCTACCAAACCCTCATCTGAAATTTCTTGGGGAAGTACCTTGATTCAACTCAAATCGTGGGAGCAGGGAAAGGAAGATATCAATTCTCTGGCTTTCCTAGCTCGCCTGGGGGCTGAGGGCTCCATTACTGAGCAAGGAAAACATCTTAGTTAAAGACCTAGCAGTGAGGGGAACAAGCCAGCAAATGCAGAAATGCCAAGAAGATAATGCCCAACAGCATCAGCTATGACAGCTGAGATCAAGAACAACGAAAGGAAAACTCATACATGGTGAAAGGAAGAGAAAACCAAAGCCCCATGTACAGATGAAGCAGGATGAGGGCAGCTCACAGAGCCCTCAGACAGCGAGTTGAGGGAGCCCTATACAGAAATGGACAGGTCACACTGCATTGGGTAGGGGACTCTGAGCAGGCACAAGCATGGCACCAGGTCTGTTTCTTATACTACCAAATATTTTGCCTTCCAAACCAGCTGGGTCATTTCCAGTCACTTCATACTTTTCCCAACAATTCGTATGCTCCTCACCTGCATTCAAGGTGATTCCTTAACGAGTGGTGTTTTCATACCTCCATTCCGTGGTTCCTCGATGATGGCTAATGAAGAATAGGACCTTCTCATATGAGGATTAGTCATTGAGTAGTTAGTATTATGAAGGGGAAACTAAGTCACTATTTGTCATCTTGAGCTGAAAGAATTCTTTGTTTTCGGGATATGATGTTTTCCCAATCATGCTAATCACAGATAGCTACACCTTAGTGGATTTTTCTTTTGGAATGAATCTTAATGGTATGCTTTGATTTAAAAAAAATGTTTAATTTAATTTTTGTAATTGGCCAATTACTTCCTTTATGATTGGGAGATTTTGCATTAAGAAATATTTGCTTATTCAAGACATGAACTAGGGTTTGAGAGTTTCGCTTAATTGCAGAATGCTTGAATTATTCCTAAACTTCTCTTTTCCCCCTGAAAGCATGAGATCTGTGTCTTCGATACTTTAGTGACTATAAAATCAATTTTAAAAATTTTACCCAGCTTTTCTACTGGTTCCTGCTAGAAGAATCGATTTGACTTTGAGCTGGCTCCTTGTGTCTGGTGGTATTTTGCACAGCACACTCTGCTAACAAGTATTCTAGCTGGCACCGGCACACAGTTTCAGTATGAGAGCTAAGTTTCTGATGTTAACATTGGGCATTCTGATCCTGATTTTGTCTTCTGAGTCATGAGAGATTAAATGAAGTTTGGGGTCATTTTAGTGTTTCATACATTCAATCGGTTTTAACTCATTCTGTAGGTAATCCGTGGCTTAGTATCCATGAGAATTAGCTTTCAGAGATTCCCGTCATTCCTGTCAGTATTTCTCACACCTGTCTCCACTGCCACATAGGAACAACTTCTGCTATAGGATCGTGTGAGTGGGTCTCAGAAAAGAAATATCATGCTTCCTCTCTATGCATGCCACAGTGTCTATGAGGGAGGGACACTTCCCATCTGGCCCTGCACACACTCATGGCAGGCTATCCAGTTCTTACCTAAAAATATCTTTGCTAACAAGATGCTTGGAGTCTAAAGCATGAATCGCCTAATCTTGAGTTATTTGCTTTTGAGCTCTTATATAAAACTCATTTGAGCCCAAGATTTAGAAGGGATTGTATGGGGATATACTAATTGTTCATTCCTAGCAGCATACTATAATTACTTTAGGAACTTAAACATGCACGCACACCCGACATCCTACCCACATCCACTGACTTAGATCAGAAGAACCACAGTGAGACTCATGGTCAGCCAGGTATATTAAAATACCTTTAGATCAGCGAAAAACTACGTGTTACAATTAAATTAGTTTTACTCCTGGAGAAATATCTTTACACAGACATTATTTAATGTTTTACCATCTTTTATTGAACATGAACTGACAAATATAAATATGAACAACCGTTTATGTCATCTATATCATCATTCAAGGCAATGTTGTCTATAATATTTTTCAGTATCCCTGATTCAAAGGACAATTTGCAGCTCTGTGAGCCACTCGTGTGGCTTCACCCACCATGGTTATGTGAGTGACACCTTAATGCTTACCTTGCCTGGCCACTCTCTCCAGAGTCAACGTTACAGCTCAGCCTAGTTATGCCACAAGCAGCTCAAGTCTAACACATAAAATTGATGATCATCATTAATATCTGTCAGTTATGTCACCAAGAAAATTGATGCTCCTTCCTTGAGTTCTTAGTCTCATTAATAAAAAATGAAAAATGGACCCTGAAGGAATTTTGAGATCCAACATTTTTGGAAAAACCCAACAGAGAAGGCACTCTGTAAATCTTGGTATCTTCAAGAGGTTGGGCATAGAGATGAGGAAGAGAACCAGGCCCTCCGAGGTAGGATCCAAGAAAGCGTCCACATCCACAATAGGGGTCAGCAAGCAGCTGCCTAGCCAGAGTGGGGGACTCATGAATGAAAAGCCGGAAGTGTAACCTGTTTTCCACCATGAAAAGTCAGGCCCAATCCCAAAGCTGCTCACTGGACCCTGGTTCTGGACCGGAGTTGCAGCCAGACCCACACCTGTAGCAGGCACTCGCCTAGGAGAAGAGCGGTGATTAAATAAAAAGCTGGAGCTCTCTCCTCGAATGTCGTGCTTCTTCTGGCCAGGACAGAAACAGGCATTTCAGTTTCAGGAATTTGAACTCTTTGCTTTTAGGGCCCATGCGCCTAAAGCTGCATTAACACTCCTGTCTGGAGCTCTCATGGGTTCCGCCCCACTCTGCTCTGCCGTTTTGATTCACTCAGTACTGGCATCTACAGTAACCACAGGCAGATGCTTACTTATGTCAGCACCTTCCAAGCCTGGCTCCTCCAATCAGATCTCCGAGTCTCTCACATCCCGCCCATTCGGTGTCTTTCCCTCTCCTGAGTTTTGGGCCATCATTTCTCACCTGGACTCCTACAAAAGACTTCATTTCTTGGTTCTATTCTTCTTTTGTCTAGCTCCATAATATTTATAAAAAAAAACCAACTTTCATAAGCAAAACACTGCTTGTTGTTACGGTAACATCCCAACGACTCCTCTAGTGACTTTAGAGTGAGACGAAGCTTTTTGGATTCTATTTAAACCACTTTTAAAAATCAACAAATGTCCTGTCTTCTTGTCCTCATGTCACATATTGCTTCTTGCATGTCCTGGCCTGGACCACATTCTCAAACACATGTAGCCGTTCCTCGGCTTTCCTATTCACAATGGTTTCCACTCTCTGCCTAAAAGAGTCCAAATGATTGTCTTCCACTTCAGGAATTATTCCTTTCTTAAAGCCTCTGGCTCCCCTCGGGCAGCATACCATGTTCCTTTCATGCCCCCAAACACCAAAATTTATCTATCACATTCTATCCATGGTGTCCACTTACACATCTGTCGTTAATTCCATCTATGCGTTATTTTTAAATTTTGTGGTTCAAGAAAATAATAAGCATGATCATGGAGGAGCCAGGCTGGCCTGGGTCTGAAAAAGCATGGGATAAAACCGGACTTGCTGAACATAGTGGACAATGAGGACTACTGAGAACTCAAGAACAATGGCAATGGGTTTTTGATCCTACTGCACGTACTGGCTTTGGGGGAGCCTAGGCAGTTTGAATGCTCACCTTACTAGACCTGGATGGAGGTGGGTGGTCCTTGGACTTCCCACAGGGCAGGGAACCCTGATAGCTCTTTGGGCTGATGAGGGAGGGGGACTTGATCGGGGGAGGGGGAGGGAAATGGGAGGCGGTGGCGGGGAGGAAGCAGAAATCTTTAATAAATAAATAAATTAAAAAAGAAAAGAAAATAATAAGCATGGTGCAGACTAACACACAAATTCACAGGTAAAAGGATGGAGTTGGGGGGAAAATCATTGTGTGCGAGGTAATACAGACACAGAAACACATGAAAGGGGGTTGTTTTCTCTAATTTGTGAGTGCTGTGGATGTTAGCTTTGTGTCTTCAAATATGTGTGTTTCATTTGGGATACTCATAAATGTCAGGAAATTAGTAAAAGGCCCTAGGGGTTGCTTTCAAGGGAGGGGATGTAGAATGCAACAAAGGGTTAAAAGATAATGCTACAGCAGGAAGACTTAGATTGGGGTGGAGAATGGGTATAAAGGGTAAAGGAAATGTCTCTTTTACTTTCCTACTGCTATGACAAAGAACCATTGTCTTGGGGCTTTTTACATTTTTTGATATTTTTTATGCCTTACTCTGTGTCTGGATGGCTGGAGGCTCCTTGCCAGCCCTGGGCATTTTCCTCTCTTTCTTCCTCATTTTTCTTCTCCATTCTCCCTTTTTCTTAAGCCTAGATTCCTCCTTCTATTTAGACTCTCTCCCTGCCAGTCCCTTCTAGCCCTCTTTTATCTAGATATTGGACATCCAGTTTTTTATTAGACCAATCAGGTGCCTTAGGCAGACAAGGTAAAACAGCAGCACATCTTTACATAAATAAACAAATGCAGCATAAACAAATGTAACACATCTTTGGCTAGTTAAATAATATTCTACAACATAAGTAAATGTAACATGTTTTTACATAGTTATAGCATTATTTTACAACACCGTGGTGTTGGTCCTTTTTACTTGGTGTTCTGTGTCCTTGTATGTATGGGCGTATTTTTCCTTTGGGAAAGTTTTCTTCTATGATTTTGTTAAAGATCTTGTCTATGCCACGGACCAAAGATTCCTTCACTGTGCCTAAATTTGTGGGTTTGGTCATTTTAGGGTATTTTAAAGTTTCTTTACATTCTTTTTACACGTTTTAAAATTTAATTTTTAATTTTTCAGAGACAGGATTTCTCTGTGTAGCCCTGGCTATTTTGGAACTCTCTCAGTAGACCAGGCTGGCCTTGAACTCAAAAGCATTTTCTTATTTTTGTATTGAGTAGTCCAGTTTCTCTACTTTATCTTGGAGTCCTGATATTCTGTTTTCTAGTTGATTAGTTCTGCTGTTGAGGCTTTCCAATGATTTCCCTTGAGGGGTTATTGAGCTTTTCCTTCCATTTTAAACTTGAATCTTCTATTTCAGTCTTCTTTTTAAACTCGGTTTTCAAATGTAGAATTGTTTTCCTCATTTAATTCATGTATATGTTTCTGTTTTATTGACTTTGCCTCAGGAACTTATTCCATCTGCTTTCAGTTCACGAGGTGTTTATGTCTTCTTTAACTTCCATGAGTTCTTTGAGCATACCTATGATTGTTATTTTCAATTCTTTGTCCTGGGTTCAACTAGGTAATTACATTTCAAGGCCATTTCTACAGGGCTGGTGAGGCTTTTTGTTTTGTGTTTGAGGCCTGGGATACCTGTCTCGACCTTGCACGTGGCTGATTTTTGTGATATGACCTGAGCACGTGGATTTCTTCTGTTAGTTGTGTGTCTGATGTAAGAGTCGAGCCTACCTCAGGCAGGGTAGGTGCAGGAGCTGACACAAGCTAAGTGACTGGAGACAGACCTGGCTTGTGGAGATAGTGAAAACTAAACATTCTTAATGAACTGAATTGTACCTGTTGTCACAAGACAATTTGTGTGTGCATTGCAGGGTGGTTCTTGATAACCCTTCACCTTGGTTTTTGAGGCAGTGTCTCTTACTGATCTAGAGCTCATCAATTCTGCAAAAGTGGCTGGCCTTAGCATCCCTACCCCTATGCACTGGCACGTCTGGGGGTTATGTGGGTGCTAGCCATCCAAACTCAGATCTTCGGGTTTATATGGCAAGCACTTTACAGACCGAGCCACCTCCCTAGTCTCATCACAAATTCTTATATATACCACAAACAGTGTTGCTGGAAAACCACAAAATCACAAGGGTCAGCACAAGAGTCTTCCAGCAGCAAGGACAGTGTTCATGAGATTGGAGCCAAGGAAGTCCCCAAAGATGGGGGCTGGACGCAGGCTGTATGGATGGTTGAAATACTTTGCTTTCACAGAAAGACATTGAGTCAGAACCCCTTGTGGGTTTGTTTAACCTTCTAGTTCCTGTGTAACCTCTTGTTTGGAAAGGTCTATAAATTACCATCTAGTTATTTCAATATTCCCTCATCAAGGGAAATGTTTTTATGGAGAGGGGGAAAAGTCAAAGATGAAACTTATTAACTTCTTTATGTCTCTAACACTTTAGGTGTTATTAAATCTGTAGACTAGGCTTAATTTTCCCTTGACCTCAAACACAGCGATTATCGAGCCTTCCATTGTACTCTTTAAGCAGATCACCATGTGTTGCAGTGAGCCTCATTTCCAAATCTGACGAATAATCACTAGAGAATGTGTTAAGCTTGTTTTTGCCGTGATATGAACACACTACAGTACATTTTAACATATTAACCACAAGGCAAGATTTGATTATTAAGTATTTTCTGGAAACAACTGAATCATTTATGATCACTTTTTACAAGTCTCTCTTCTTACTCTTTTGAGATTTCTGTCGAAGTTTACAAAGAATTACATGCTCAAGTGTTTATTAAATGATGTATAATTTTGGCTATGGTGCCGTTTCTACTTACTCCTAAATGTGTTTATTTTGCTGAGGAAACATGCTCATTTTCCATTTTCTTCTCTGTACTACACAGAGATCGTCAGGGGTAATTCAGGGCACCCCAGCTAGTTTCCCTACATTGCTGGCAGGATGTAGTCCTCTCTTGTCCATGGTGCTTAGACACTTGCCTGCAGAAGAAATGTAAAACCATGATGTAATGACATCCTCTAAAGCAGGTGGGAACCTCAGATGCCCATTTTGTCTGAGGAACCAGAGGAAATCCTCCCCCTGCCCCAATGCCTGTCTCCATGGCAGCTGAAGCCTGACCAGGAGCTGCCTCTTCCCTGGTTTTGCCTCCCTGGAATTTCCAGTTTTAACCCCTTATTCTCCAAAGGGGGCCTGCAGAGAGAGAACTGAGTCAGCAGCCTCCCCTCTACAAGGGTCTCCAAAGCACGTAATACATTCCCTTGAGGGACCTTTCTACCGCGATCAGGAATGACAGATACAGGAGGGACGGGGGATCTTCCTTAATCAGCCCTACCCACCACTTAAATAGCTCATACTTTCTTTCACAGAAAAGCCCCAGGCTCTAATTGACTCGATGGACTCTGTTATCCACACTCTCCTTACAGCTGTTTCACATCCAGGAGAGAGAGACACTTTACTCAGGCAGCTTAAAATGGGTAGGAGAATATGCCGCAGCTGGAGTAGACGTCCCAGCCAATGCTCGGAATCGGCTCCTTGATGAGGACCTCCTGGGACCCTAACGACAAAGTACAGTTACCAGAAGGCTCTTTCAGATGGCATGAAAGAAGGAGGCAAGAGCATCATGAATATGTTAGAGATCTCAGAGGTTTTTCAGGGACCCCAGGAGATTACAGATCAGTGGTGTGAGGCATTTCGACATTATGCCCCTTCCCACCTGGAGCAGTTGAAACTCAATGAAGGGTTAATATAATCTTCGCTGGCCAGACCCAAGGGGATTTCAGGAGCAAGAAGCAAAATTGAGAGGGCTTCACCTGTGAAGCTGACCAGTCTACACTGTCCAGAAGCTTAAGGAGCCAACAAAGCAACCACCTGATGAATGATGAACATTTTACCTGCTCTGCTACCTTTTGCCTTTATCTATTGCTCTGATCCTCTCTTTAGCTCTCATAGGAGTTTGGCAGAAGTGGGCCCAGCCAAATACACTTTTGATAAAAGGTTCTGTGTTGACTATGTTATGTCAACTTCACACAAGTAAATTGAACTAGGAAACAAGCAAGTATAGCGATTAGAGCATCCAAGTTCATAAAACTAACTACCACAGTTAAAGATCACATCACATCCTGCCCTCCACACAACCATAGTAGATGACTTCAGTAACCAACTCTCACCGACAGACAGGCCATCTAGACAGAAACTAAAGAAACGCTGGAATTAAAAGACATGATAAATCAAATTGGCCTAGCAGTTATCTATGGAACATTCCACCCAAACACTAAATAGTTCACTTCCCTCTCAGTAGTTCATGGAATGTTCTCCAAAACCAACCACACAGTAGGACTCAAAGCAAGTCTCAACAAATTTACTTGGCATTATCTTTTTCCATCCTTTTACCCTTTGGTGGTGTCTGTCATTGATAGTTAAGTATATTTCTTAGTGGCTGCAAAAAGATATATCCTGTTTTCTAATCTGTTAGTCTGTGACTTTTTCATGGGAAATTGAAACCACTAATATTGAGAGTTATTATTTAACAGCACATATTATTTACCATTATTTTATTCTGAATTTATATTTTCAGACCTCTTTTGGTTATCTGTTCTGGAATTATTCTTTGTGCCTTTTGGGTATAATTAACTTTCTCTGTAGAACAAAATATCCTTCCTATTATGCTCTGTTGAGCTGTCTTAGGGAACAAAAATTCCTTACATCTGTTTTTATCATGGGAAGTTTTTATTTTTTATCTAATTACAGCTGATATTTTCCTGGGTATAGTAGTCTGGGCTGGGTTCTAAATTTGCTCAGAACTTGTAGAACATCAATCCAGGTGTTATTCCAATGAGTCTACCTTTATATGTGATTTGATATTTCTCTCTTGCTGTATTCAATATCCTTTCGTTGCTCCTCATATTTAATATTTTGATTATTACATGATTTATGGAGTTTCTTTCCTATTTAGTGTCCTGTAAGCCATTGCATCTTGATAGGCATCTTCTTCCTTACATTTGAGAAATCTATGATCTTGTTAAAAATATTTCCTGTAGCTTTGACTGGGGTTTCTTCTCGTTTTTTTTTTTTAAAGATTTATTTATTATGTATACAATGTTCCTTCTGTACACCTCTATGCCTGAAGAGGGCACCAGACCTCATTACAGATGGTTATGAGCTATCATGTGGTTGCTGGGAATTGAACTCAGGACCTCTGGAAGAACAGCCAGTGTGCTTAATCTCTGAGCCATCTCTCAGCCCTTCCTCTTCCTCCTCCTCCTCCCCCTCCCCTCCTCCTCCTCCTCTTTTTACCTAGGAAATATAGTTTTGACCTTTTTATTGTATTCCAAATTGCCTGAGAGATCTACTTCTTTTTACCTTGCCTTCAAGATTTGTTATCTTCTCTTCCACTTGAATTCATTGATAAGATTTACTTCTAAGCTTTTTCTTTTAATTTTTGAGTTTTTCATTTTAAATTCTATTTCAGTTTGTATCTTTTTTTAGAAATTTCATCTCTTTATTAAATTTTATCTTGAATTATTTCATTCACCTTTTGTGTTTTAGAGTCTTAATTTGGGTCCTTGAATATATTTATAATTTCTATTTTGAAATTATCAGCTAAGTACTTTTCTTGGGGAACATTAGAGTGGGCACATATTTCTGGAGAAGGCATATTGTTAGTTGGGGATTTGTGTTATTTGATGGAACAAACTCTTCTGATGGAACGGAGCTCTGTGGAATTGGGTCGCTTGTTTCTTGGTGTTGATATCTGGTCTCTCCTTTGTTGAGTGATGGTTTGGATCTTTGTTCGCTGTTACCTCAACTTGTCATGGAGTGGACTAGCTGAGTGATGTTTGGTGTCAGTGCTGGGATCACCTGATGTTGATTTGTGAATGGAATGTAAGATGCGGTCTTAGCTCAGTTAGGGTTAGGTGTAACTTCTGAGTCCAGGATGAAAACTTCTATAGGCTTGAAACATTCTTGCTGCTGATCTCTAGAAGTCTGTAGAGGACAAATGGTCCTAACATGAATTCAATTTTTCAGTTTAAGGAAATATATTTAAGTTTTTCATATATCTTGGTCATATTTCCCTCCTTTAACTCCTCTGCACAAATTTTGAGCATTTTTCTAATTCAGATGACACAGTGTGGCAGTCTAAATGGAAAATGTCTGTCCTCTGTAGACTCATGCATTTAAACACTTCGTCCTCGGTTGACAGCACTTTAGGAGGCAAGGCTTTGATGAGTAAATATGGGATATGAGGGTTTAAAGGCTTGTCCTACTTCCTATTCACTGAATCATTTTCCTGTGTGTGAAGGAAATGTGATTTGCCAGCTTCCTACTCCTCCCACAATACCATGTCTTTCTCATCACCATGGACAATATTCTTCTGGAACTATATGCCAAAAATGGAGACTTCCCTCCTTTCGTTGCTTTGGGAAATGGTATTTTATCACAGTAAGAGAAAAATACCTAGTACACAGAGGGAGCTTAGCAACATTAGCAACAACAACAAATGCACTACTTTTGAGATGAATTCTTTTTAGATTTTTATTTCTGAGATGATTTTAGAAACAGCTTGCTTAAATTTTAATTTGTGTGGACAAACATGAGAGGTAAAAGAAGAGGTGATCTCTCGGGCTTCTCTGTGGCAGAGGAAGATGCTCGCTGGTTCTCCAATGAGAAACCCAGCAAGTGCCTGGGGAAGAAGGAGGAGAGGGGGAGGTGTGGACTGTAACACAGCATAGAGAGGAGAGGTAAGGCACAACTAAATGTCCCAAGAAACCATTCTCATCATTTCCATCAGAAATGGAAGTTGGTACAACTACCTTCTCAGGCAAGAGACCTAATGGGAGATCACCTCCAGGTCCAGAAAGAGTATACTCAGTGCTGAGGCACCCTTTAGAGATAAGAACTCCAAATGGAAATCTGGATGGAAAAGAAGCTGGAATTTCCTGTTCCTGGTGGCAGCAGGAGAATGACAATCCAGCAAAAGCAAGTGCCATTCTTGGCTTTGAGTCCTTCTCAAGATTGCTTGCTTTGACGTTGTCTCAACCTACAAAGTTGCTAAGAATGTATTTTCTTTTTCCACTTTTCTGAGAAGTATCTGTTTTCTTATTTCAAAATTTTATTAGTTTACATTTTTATACATACATACAATGTATCTTGATCATATCCAACCCAAATCATGCATCTCACTTTCCCAGACCTAGCCATAATACCTCCCCTTTCCAATTTCAGGTCATTGTTGTCTTCGTCGTCCTCTCCTCCTTCTTCTCCTCCCTCCTCCCTCCTCCTCCTCCTTCCTCCTCCTCCTGCCCCTCAATCCTCCTTCTTCCTCTTCTCCTTCTCCTTCTTATTCTTTTTACAACCTGCTTAGTCCAGTTACAAAGGCCTGCATGCAAAGGAGCAAGGACAAACTACTAGCAGTCACACTCCTGAAGAAAAATGGAAACCTCCTCCAGGATCCATCAATTACCAGTAACTTCTCTGCCAGGGGTGGAGAATCATGAGTCCTTGTCTCCTATGAAATGTTGGAACACTGGATGATGGATGGCCAAATCTCATTCAGGTCTCATGCAAGCAATACTAGCTGCTGGGAGTTCAGGAGTGCACTGGATGGCATGCTCAGACAGACAACGTTTCCTGGCACCCGCTGGCTCTTACCTTCTTTCTTTCCTTTTCTACGAGGCTCTCCAAGCCTTGTGATGTATGTGACATAAATGCCCTATTTAGGACGGAGTCCTCAACAGTCATTCATTCTCAGTGCTTTGCCCATCATGTCTTGGCACTGACTGCTGTCCAATTGAAAAAGAAACTGCTCTGACCAAAGTAGACAGAAGCACTTATTTATACGTGTACAAATAAATATTTAGAAAGCAATCTGGCAAGATGTCCCTTTAGTGAAATATCGGTAGTAAGTTCACCACACTAAAGCCTATGGCCTCCCTAACCGTGGGCTTTGGATTAGGTTAATAGTAGCAGGCACATGCTCCCCACAGGCCTCAGATTCAATGAGAAACAGCTGGTTACTACATAACAGTCAAGGTACTGTTACAAGAGCTAGAACACCTCACAGGGCAGGCCAGAACTATAACATGCAGGGGACACTGGTGGGTAAAAATGTTAATGATGGTTCTCATCCATAAGTCTCTGCAGCACCTTCTGTAAGTCCCGATCTCTGGCCTCCATCTTTGGAGGTCCTGCCCCTGTGCCCGCCAAACCTTGACCTGTCCCCTGAGGAGTGTCAAGGTAGCCAGCCAAAACCTTGACCCCTTCCCCAGAGGAGGATCAAGACAGCCCTCCAAATCTTAACCACTCCCTCAACCTATTTAAACTGCATCCTGGAAAGTTCCTTTGTGGTGTCGTGTCCCATCGAGGGTACAGGATTCCTATTAAACCTGGATATCCTTTAATTCGGCTTGTTATGATTTGGCTTGAATGGGATTTTTGTATCTGCAGAGAACTCACATTAGGAAATATTCCTAACACCTTTCAGTAGTATGAAAGCTAGCCAGGAAGGAGAAAGATCATATCCAGATTGACTTGTCTATGTCCTGCAACCAAAGTGTCCTGTATCTTCAGCAATCAGGTCTTTTACCATACGGTTATGGTGGATAAATAATGGCAAAGGCAATACATAGCCTGTGTTGTTTAGGGGCTTTAGGAATCTTCCTGACCAAATGCTGCCCAGTATTGAAATTTTAACTTAGTAACTTATATTATTTGAGGGAAGCATTTCCCACTCATGCAGGTTACTTCTATTCATACTAGTTTTGTGGGAAATTATATTTTTTAATTAGCCTACAAGATAGTGATTACAATAAAGCTTTCCCACATATCTTTAATTTAGATAAACCTACCTCCATCCCTGCCTTCCCCCACCCCCATCCCTATTTAAACATATAACCTCTCTAGTATTACCCACTTCTACTTTTTATTTTTTTTTTATTTTTTATTTTGAACTGTCCTGGAACTTGCTCTGTAGATCAGGCTGAACTTGAACTACCCATTTCTATTTTAACATAGAATTGTTCTATTATCTCTTCCCCATTAACTCATACCTTGTGTGAACTTTCTAGCTTCCCAACCCCTTTAGACATTCTGAATTAAACACACAAACATAAAATGTCAAAGCTGGGATCCACATACAGGAGGAAACATGATGTTTTTCTTTCTGGCTCTGGGTTATGCTGTAGGACAATGGTTTTACCCTGTAAAGACTTGTTTCTTGTACTTGTTTAATAATATACTGATTGGCCAGTAGCCAGGCAGGAAGTAGAGGCAGGGCAACCAGGCAGAAAGGAGAGGCAGGGCAACAATAATTCTGGGAAGAGGGAAGTTTCAGTCTGCAGTCATCACCTAGCCACAGAGGAAGCCAGACACAGAGCAAGCAAGATACCGAGAAAGGTACCAAGCCACATGGCTAACACAGACAAGAATTATGGGCTAATATAAGTTATAAGAGTTAATAAGAAGCCTGAGCTAATAGGTCAATCAGTTTATGATTAATGTAGACCTCTGTGATTTCTTTGGGACTTAACAACTATGGGAACCAGGCAGGACAGGAAACCTCGGTCAATAAGGTCACATCACTTTGTATTATTCTATCCAGTTCTATCAATTTTCCTTCAGATTTCATGATTTTATTTTTCTTTCATACTGAATAAAATTCCATTGTGTATCTGTACATTTTCATTACTGATCAGTTAATGGACATGTAAGATAATTCCAAGATATTTTGAATAAAGCAACATGGAACGTGAACATTAGGTCTCTCTGTAGTAGGGTGTAGTCACTCGGGAATATGTACAAGAGTGGTCACATGATAGTTTTATTTTTAGATGTTTACCGAACCATCACACAAAGTAAATGGTGTCTACACTACTTCATATTTCTACCAGCAATAGGAAAGGATATTTGTTTTTTTTTTATGTTCTTTGTAACTTATACAAAGGATTCTGCTGTATTTACAGCTGGCCAAAAAATTTATTTCATTCTGTAAGATGCCTTTTTATCTGTCTGACAATTCAGTTTGTTGTATAGAAATCTTTTACTTCCACGAGACCCCATTTGTCAGTTATTGGTCTTATTTCCTGAGTGATTAGAACCTTGTTCAAAAAGCTCTTGCCTGTGTTTTTATCTAGACATGCACTCCTCAGTTTTCTGTAATAGTTTCAGAATTTCATACCTAATGTTGAGATCCTTGAACCACTTGTAGTTTATTTGTGCAGGTGAGGGCTAAAGATCTGTTTTTATTTTTCCTCCTGTAAATGTCCAGTTTTTTCATGCATGATTCTTTCTTGTCTACTGTGTATTTTTGGCATTGTTGTCAAAGATCTAGTGGATAGCTGGGCAGTGGTGGCTCACGCCTTTAATCCCAGCACTCGGGAGGCAGAGGCAGGCGGATCTCTGTGAGTTCGAGGCCAGCCTGGTCTACAAGAGCTAGTTCCAGGACAGGAACCAAAAAAGCTATGGAGAAACCCTGTCTCGAAAAAAAAAAAAAAAGATCTAGTGGATATAGTCACATTCTCTACTCTAACCCATGAATTGGTCTTTCTTTTCGCAGCAGCATCTAGCATACCACCTTTATCACAGTATAGAATAACTTGAAATCAGGCAGGCGATACTTTTAGCACAGCCTTCTTTTGCTCAGAATTGTATTAGTTGATGTTCTACTGCTGTGATAAGGCACCATTACCAAGGCAACTTATAAAAAAGGAGTTAATTTGGCATTGTGATTCTAGAGGGATAAGTTCATCCTAGCAGGGAGTCATGGTAGCAGGTGGCAGTCACAGTAGCAGGAACAACTGGGAACTCCCATCTTGAAAAAGGCAGAAAGCAGAGAGAGTGAACTGGGAATTATGCATGAATTTTAAACCCCAAAGCCTGCCCCTCGGTGTCATACTTTCTCCAACGAGGTCTCAGCACCTAAACAATCTACACAAACAGCACCACCAACTGGGGACTAAATATTCAAACATCTGAGCCTGTGGGGGACATTGTCATTCAAACCACGGCAGAAGTTTTTTGGGTTTCAATTTAATATTATTTGTCTGCTATTTCTATAGAGAATGTCACTGGAATTTTTATTGTGATTGCAAAACATCTCTAGACTGTGTTTCAAATAAATAATAAATTCAATAAATCTGTGGATTGTGTTTCATCGGATGGCTACAATCATAATATTGTTTCTTCCTACCCAGGAGCATGAAAGAACTTTCTATCTTCTAGTGACTACCTCAATTCATTTTTAGTCTTAATCTTTTTAAAGGTTTTAATTGCAGAGATCTTTCATATCCTTGTTAGGTTTATTAAAAGGTAATGTTTTTAGGCTATGTAAAAAGAATTGTTTTCCTAAATTTTAAAGTTTGGATCCTGCTACTTTGCTGAAGATGTTTGTCAGCTCTAAAAGCTCTTTGCTTGTTTGTTTGGAGTCTTCTAGGTCTCTTATGTATAAAGTCTTATTATCTGAAAATGACATGTTTGACTTGTTTTTCTATTATATTCCTTGTTTTTTTTTCTTTTTTTGTTTCTTTAACCAAAATGTCCAGTACTATAGTAAAAAAGATGAAAGAAAATGAATACCCTTGTCTTTTTCATGATTTTAGTGAAAATGTTTTTTTTTAAAAACTAAAATTTTTATTTTGCCCTCGCCCCCTCATTTTTTCATTGATTTTTATTGAGCTCTACATTTTTCTTTGCTCCTCTCCCTGCCTCTCCCTTCTCCTGTTGAGATGGCTGCTGACCTTGAGTCTCATCTCTTTGTTTTCTTTGTCCTCCTGTTTGCCATCCTCTCTAGGCTTTCTTCAGCAACAGCCTCTGAAAATTGTGGTCTGTAGTCACTCACATGTTCTTCCCCATTAGTCTATTTTCCTCTCTTATACCCTGCCTGCACATATGCCTGCACAGGAGCGTTGGAAGCTGTGGTGGATGCTGAGATCTCTGCAGGTAGTGTGGTGGTGACTCTTAGCTGTGCTAGGGCAGATTTTGCTGGGCCCACTCCTCAGGAGCAGTCTGTGATCTCTTTTCCACATCCTCACTATTTTGGTACTTCTGCTGGTAAGTACAAGAACAGCCCTGGGAAATGTTGTGTCTGTCATTGTTACCATTGGCTGTGTATTTACTGCCTTGAACTAGAACCCCATCAGGATCTGTAATATTTGCTACTTCTTCATGTCTTTCTTCCTTCAACATCATCAAACTCCAAGTCTTTCCATCTTCTGTCCTGTGAAGAGAGCTCCTGGGGTTAGTCTCTTACTTGGTGTCATTCCTGTTGAGGAAAACATATCCATTTCTTTTATTTAGCCACTTTAGTACTCCCATAGCCTTCCTTGCCGGGACATTTTTGTCCCTGCCAGCATGCACCATGAACATAAAACTGCCTGAACTCCCTATCGTGTTTCTTATGGTGCTAGGTTTGGTGCTTGCAGCACTGGGCACTGGGAAAAGAGACTACTGGGTTGGTGATTCAATGCTCATGGGTTGACAAGATGCAGCTGGGGCCTTCTGGGTCTTTGCTTCCTGTTCATCGCTGTAGGGATGGTGGCTGCAGCTCCTCCAAAGGTGTAATGGTAACCAGTCTGGCCATAGCGATGAAGCTGATAGTATTCTCTTGGGTCTGCTTTTACTGATCAAACTTTCCATTTCATTTCCTTATTTTCTAGTTAACACTTTGAGCACTATACTTAATAAGGACAAAGTGAATAGGTACCTGTAGACAGAAGTTTCCGGGTCCCGTAGTTGTTCAGTCGCAAAGGAACACACATAGGCTTATATTAATTATAAACTGTTTGGCCTATTGCTGAGGCTTATTACTAACTAGCTCTTACAACTTAAATTAACCCATAATTCTTATCTGTGTTTAGCCAAGTGACTTAGTACCTTTTCTCAGTAAGGTATTCTCATCTTGCTTCCTCTGTGTCTGGCCTTTCCTTTTCCCAGAATTCTCCTAGTCTGGTCACCTCACCTATACTTTCTGGCTCAGTACTGGTCAAGCAGTGTTTTATTGAACCGATACTAGTGACAAATCTTTACAGGGTACAAGAGCATTCTCCCACAGAAGGCACCCTAGCCTTGTAACCGATTTTTGAGAAAATGCTTCCAGTCTTACCTCTTTGAGTATAACGTTTCTTAGTGGTTTGCCATATATATCCTTTATTGTAGTGCATTACACTTTCCTTAGATTCTTCAGGGTTTTCATTAAGAAAAATTGCTGAAGTTTTTCAAATGCCTTTTCTATATCTGTGGACATGATTATGTGGTTTCCTTAAGTCTGTTCATGCACTGTATTAGATTTATTGATTTGTGGTACTTTGATAGAAGTGCCGTGTTACATAGTATGGCTATGATGACTTTCCCTTTCCAAACTCAGCTGTTAAGGAATTGGTGGCCAGCTGATGGAATTATGAAAGTTGATTGGAAAATGAGCACTCTAGCTTCACAAATAGATTGACCTACTGATGGAATCACAGCTGGAAAGGCTATTAGGAGTGAGAGGTATGAGTAGGCTTAAGTGTGGCAATGAAGGGATGAGGTTAAAGCTTGTATCTTGTCTTCAGACCATTGCTTCTTTATTTCTGCCTCCTTTCTACCATGAAGTAAGAACTTTGCTCTACTATCTGCTCGTTGCCATATTATATCTCACCACACACAGACCTAGTAGGATTGGAACCTAGAGATCATGGACTCAAAGCTAGGAACCTGAGCTCAGATCAGTCTTTCCTCCCTAAAATTGTTTTCTGAGGTATTTTTCATAGCAACAGAAAAACTTACATAGAGTATGAGCTGAACAGATAGAAGCAAGGGAACTCAGATCTTCCTAAAATAAGAACATAAGGCTCTCAAAGACAATGATTTCTTCCAGAAGAATTAGGAGTGAATACCATTGGAATGGGATGTAGGGAAAATAAGGATTGGGGGAGGTTTAGAGCCAGGGTGTTCATCTTGGGTCCTCTATCTCTGGATACTCTCCAAGTCTACATGAATCACGAATAGACCAACAGATTTTCCCTTAACTCTTAAATCTTAGCTCAAATCCAAACTCTTCTCTGTGGATCTTCCCATGCCAAGCAGAAGATGAGAGTGTTTCTGTGCTCAGGCTAAGCCTGGCTGTAGGAATAGATATGATCTTTGGTTTAAATTTCATAGTCCTTTAGACAGACTTCAAACTCTCTTTGGTCTCTACATCAAAATTTGTTGAGAAATGAAAAAGAAGTAAGGTATCTAAATAGAATTGGGTTCCAGGGTCACAGGCAATCAATTCTATTTACTCAGAAGTGTGATAGGTCTTTCTGGAGACAGTCTATCTCAAGATGATGTAGGATTGTTTCCATGAGATAGGCATCTTGAAATATTGGAAGCAGGTTGGTGGTGGCACACACCTTTAATCTCAGCACTTGGGAAACAGAGTCAGGCATATTTCAATGGGTTTGAGGCCAGCCTGATCTACAAAGCAAGTTCCAGGATAGCCAGGACTGTTACACAGAGAAACCATGCCTTGAAAAAAAAAAAACAAAAAGAAAATAAAAAGAAAGGAAGAAAAAAAAATGGGGGCCAGAAATAGGAAGTTAGACATTAGTTACCAGTAGACTGTCTTTGCCAATGACCCCTTGAGATTTACTAACAACGTGGACACAGAACGGTGTCTGGCACATTAGCTGGACATACTCAGAATTATTAAGAACTTAAAAATCACCTAGAAGAAACGATAAGAAAATACGTGACCAAACTGAGTAACTATCCCCTCCCAAATCCTCCCTTATCTATGTGCCCAACGTCACAGAAGTGAGGAATGATAAAAGACCGAGTTGTCTAGTTCATAGTGTTTTATCATAGCCACAGACAAGTAATTAATATAGAAGTTAATACCAGGAAGTATTGACTGAGTAGTGCTGTTAAGAGTTCAACAATGTGGTTTTTTTTTCCTTGAGAAACGTGGACAACATTTGCACTTTGGACTAGAAAAGCAATAAACCCTGTTAGTAGAGCTCTATGGGCTGTTGTAGGAGTAGGAGCTTGGAACACAGTATTGAGAGCAACATGGACCAGGGAGGGCAGGGTCAATAGGTTTTGGGGAGGAAAATATTAGCCACTGGAATGAGGACTATTTTTTTAGTACTTTAGTAAATTGCTGCTTTCTGTCCATGTCCTAAGAACTTGTCTGGGGATAAATTTTAAAGTAATAGAAACAATTTTTTGGTAAAGGAGATTTCCAAACACCCAATACCTGAGTCTTGCATGGTTACTAGTAATCACTGTGTTGTAGGTCAACAATGGAACATCATAAAACAAAACAAGTGGAGCAGAAAGAAATACAAAATGTACAGTTTAGAGAGAAAAAGGATGCCTACAAGCTAACACCCAATGGTGGTGCTGGAAGAGACTGTTAAGGAGACTAACACCGCCAAGGAGGGGACAACTCTGCCTTGGAATAAAGAAAAGGATGCTCTCAGGCAAAGACCACAGGCAGCAAAGCTTCCAGCTTGCGTAGATAAAATGTCTAAGGAATCTTCTGCTCCTGGAAATGAACAACAAACTAAAGCTTCTACAAATGTCATTCAAGGGGCCAAAGGTCCCTTTGTGGGTGGCAGTATCCCCCACAAAGTGCTAATTTAGAATAGAATAGATATTCTATTCCACGTTCTGTGTGGTGCAGGCACCACACTCCATCCCTTCTGGCTTTACACTCTTTCTGCTTCCTCTTCCACAGGGTTCTCCAAGCCCTGAGGTAAAGGGTTTGATGGAGACATCGTTTTTTAGGGTTGAGTGTTCAATGTCTCTCACTCTGCACATTGGCTCTGGGTTTCTGTGTGTGTTCTGTCTGCTGCTGGAGAAAACTTCTCTGATGCTGTACCCACCGTTATAGAAGGCAGCCCTCTAAATAAACCTCCAAATAAACACTGTCTTCTATAAGATGCCTTGGTGCTTGTGTTTCATCACAGCAATAGAAAAGTTACCCACTCACATTCTCTTGGCTATTTGAACTGCCTTGTCATATTTCCTAAGTGAACTTACTGAGGTAGAATGTCAGTGCATGCTTCAACACATGCCTCATTGAGGCAAAACAAGAAACATGTTAGTTTTTGTGTTTGTTTGTTTTTTCCAAGACAGAGTTTCTCTGTATAACAGTCTTGGCTATCCTGAAACTCACTTTGTAGACCAGGTTGGCCTCAAACTCACAGAGATTTGCTTGCTTTGTCCTCCCAAGTGCTGGGATTAAAGGTGTGTGCCACCACACCCAGCCAAGACACGTATTGAAATAAATTTTAACTGGAACAATTTTCTAGACATATCAGGGAACTTAATGTATTTAAACCACTATGAAAGTGTGGCAGCATTGGCTAAAATAACTGAAAGTTCAGAGTTACCTCAGTTTAAGGATTAGCATTGGTAAAAGCTTCAAATTGTATTGCCATTGGTTCCCTTGGTGATTTGAATGAGAATGGTGCCCATTGGCTCATATATTTGAATACTTGGTCCCCTGATAGTGGGACTGTTTGGAAAGGAGTAGGAAGTGTGGTCTTGTTGGGGAGGTGTGTCACTAGGGCGGATTATGTCTGACAGATGTCTGATTGGTCCTTCTGTAGTCATGGCCTTCTACTCATGTGCCAATCAGGTTTTCATGACCCAGGGGAAACCTTTGTCCCTAGGAGCTACCTCCCGCCCCTCCATCTCCTGTAGCAGCTTTTGCAGAAATTAATCTCATCTCATTCTGGAACAATTTATAACTGGGCTATAGGATACACTGACCCTGTCTTACCACCAAAAACTACTTTGTTTTGAATCATAAGCCACTGTTCTTTGAAAGCAGAACTCTCATGCAAGTTTCAGATCTGTATTCACAGGTCTTCAGGAGTCACAAAGACTCCTGGAGCAGAGAGGGGGATGGGATGCGGTCCACATCACATAGATGCAATCACCTCCATTATCAAGGGGAAGCAAAATCAGAAGAGCTTGTCAATCATTGTTTTTAATGCTGGTTACCAATATCTTCCCCCTTGAAATGAAAATCTCCGGGGGAGGTCCCGTGGACCAGAATAAAGTCATTTGTGACATTATTACAGTTAAATCAATACTAATCAGCTTAATAACATGATAACAATTGTTCTTGGGGAAAACACTGACACATATATGAAACCTCCTTAATTACCCAGTGGGAGACTCTTGATGTTCTGACCGGTACTACAGACCATCCAGTTGTTTTTGCAGGGGAATTAGCACCACTTCAAGCTGTGGCTCCTTGCTTATAATTGCTACCTAAAAACACTTTTATCACCTACTCTCATCTGATTCTTCCATTTTGCTAGAAGGTTTTGCAATGTAAACAGATTTGTACCTTGTGTTTCTTTTACCTTTTTTTTTTTTTTTTTTGATATGTGGTCAGCTTAATAGCTGGGTTTTGTCAGTTTCAATCAATGTGTCTTTATCTATTAGTGATGTAAATTACTCCTTAAGTGTCTGTACCAAGCTCTTTCCTCCTGCCCCCTAGTTCCATTTCCTTACTTGAGAAGGCTGTTTCTCCATTTGCATAACCTCTTGCCTTTCTACATAGGGTTTTTCATTTCAGTCTAGGTTTAAAAACAGGGTCCACATATTCCTATTTACTTGTAATCCTTTGTTTCTGACAACTATCTGCTATCCTCCTTTTGGTTTTCAGTAGCCAGACATAAGAACCTGATATGTGCTTATAGCAATATAGGTCTAGAGTTTTAGACTACTGACATAACATGAAACTTTTATTCCATTTCTCTAAAAGCTTCAACACAACTTCTGTTAGACCTTATCCAACATCTGACCTATAGATATAATCGGATGCATAATATTATTCAGTTGCATGTGTTTGCTTATTAAAAATTTAGAAACCAAGCCGGGCAGTAATGGCACATGCCTTTAATCCCAGCACTTGGTAAGCAGAGGCAGGCAGATCTCTGTGAGTTCGAGGCCAGCCTGGTCTACAAGAGCTAGTGCCAGGACAGGCTCCAAAGCTACACACAGAAACCCTGTCTCAAAAAAACCAAAACAACAACAACAACAACAACAATTTAAAAAGAAGCCCTACTTCTGTCCATAATTGCTGCTTATTTTATTGTCCTATAAGCATTTAAGTATAGTTAAATATACTCCTAAGACGATAGTGCATGGAAAGGAAGCTACATGCGAAGTCAGAAAGCCACTTAAACTCTATCATGCCATGAAGGTGAATCCTTCAACTTCCTCCAAATTCATTTCTTCATCTTGAAAAGGAGACTACAGGTGACCTTACACAGACACTGTAAGGTTCAATGGCATCATGAGACAAGTGAAGAAACTTCTAAGGACTTTGGTTTACTGTTATACCCAAGTGAATCTCACATGGCATTAGGAAAGTTTGCTGAAATACTTTTAGGCAAAATGTTTATATTCATGGGCAACATCATACCCACTCTTCAGACGTCTTGCAGTTTGCAATGCTCTTTGCAATGTCTTAACATGCAGTAAGGAATTGGTTCCACAGCTGCTGTCAATTCGTGTAACAGCCACACAGCCGAGAGCACTTCACAGCACCCCCCATCTTCCAGTTACCACATTCTTTATTTACTCTCTTCTGTGATGTTTCCTGAACCTTGGTTTGGTAGAGGTTGATATAGATGCTCCGTTTGTGGCTGAACACTCATAGTTGCCTATTCTCAGCCCTTGGAACAGCTAGTAGTCTCTGCAACAAATAAAAACTTCTCTGACCAAGGTCGACAAAAGCACATATCTATGGATATAAAGGGGAATTATCATTTTATTTTTCCTTCCATATTTCACTTTTCACTTGTTAATTCTTAGCATCTTTCATGATTTTCTATTGTGAAACCGATTTTGCCACTTTCAGCATAATAGAGATTATTAAAACGAGGTTAATCACTTAATGACTCAAATAAATGCTTGTTTTCCCTCTATTCTATAGTGTAGAAGTAGGTATGTGGTCTGGAATGGGTATCCACTCTTGTCTAAGTGGCTATTTGGGAATCCTTCATCTCATCCCTCCCCTTTCTTACAGCGAGAGCTGTACAATACAGGTAGCAGATGGAAGCCCACCTTCCAGCCTACTTTCAGGGCATGGAGAAAGCTGAGGTGAGGCTTTAGCTGTGTTTCCATAAAGAAGCCTCTCTGGTGTCACACATCCTGAAATTGAGAGTGGTAATCAATGAAGAACTACCCCAGAAACACGGAGCTGTAGGTCTAGGAATCAGTGTGAGCTGGAGATAACGTAGGCATCTGAAAGATTTAAACCCTGGGGAAAGGATGGCAGAGAGGGAGATGGAAAACAGAAATCCTGAAATGCAAGGGAGGATTTTTGACAGACTAGGAACTAGCTGACATGGAAGCAAATGAGAGGAAAAGCAATTACAGAAGTAAATAAAATTAGTGTAACTTTGTTATCTGTGATCAAGTTGTTTGTATAATAGCAAACAGTTTGTCTTTAACAGTTTCTGACTCTCACTGAAAAGCAAAGTTAGATATCAGACATCAGTTTTCCTTTATTATTTCTCACTATTTAAAAGAAATGCCAAAAGGGCATATACATTTCTTTGCTATTTAAATTTTACACTTTGTATAATAAATGATAGATATTAAAGTTTTATTAGGAGCAAAGCTTAGGACCCAGCAATTATTGAAATCATACTTTTATAAACTTAAACTAGCCTGTTGTTCTTCACAGTTGCTCATGCGTTTCGACATCTATGCTTATCCTCACTGTTAATCAATAGTGCACATGTTCACCCAGAACGAAGCTATCACACAGAAATCTGACGGGGATGCTGGCACTGGTGAGGTTCACGGGTGCCACTGCTGGCTGTTGCTTTCTACAATGACAGGAGGAGTCTTTCTTGAAGAATGTGGCTAAAAAATGTTTATGCTGATCTAACACATGTTCACTGAATTTCTTAACCACTCACATACATGTTTTCTCCATGAAAATTGGACGCTGAGGACAACAGAAATACTGCAGCATCACTTCTGTACATTAATCTCCCCTCACCATTTAAAAAAAAATACAGCGTTCTTTCAAGAATTACTGAGACAAAACACAAAAACCTTCTACACAGGCAGGTTAGGTTTAAGCATGCTCATTAGAGAGGTATCGCAATATTTGTATTATTATTCAGTACCCCAAGGTAACACCAATACGTGCTTTACAAGGAAGAGAAATCATCTGACATAATGAAATCATGTGCTTCCAGAACAAACAATATGAAGCCCTAGAGACAGATAGGAAAGAACATGGTACAGGACACATCCTTTGTATACTCTGGGGAAAGCGCCATGCAGTACACAGTTATTAGAGTTAGGAAGCCAAGGAGGACATACAGTGGGTGTTTTTGCAGCTGGAATAGCGGTTGGGCTGATGTGGAGGCAGGGGAAGAGTCTGGAGGACAGGGTGACATAGGGTACTGTCCTGGAGTTCTGAGAGCCTAAGGCTGATGGTTAAAGATTTCAGAGGAAGGAGTAAGGTGAGGTGTAGGATGGAGGCTTCAGGGGGGGCACAGAAAAGTGGTGAGTGGGTGCAGAGACACAGAGAGGTTAGGAGGGGAAGAGAAGTCAAAGAAGAGTGTGATAAGATCTGGGTGGCAGGGAAGGAAAGAGGTCTTGGTGGCCCCATTTACACACTTGAGGTGTGGAACTGAAAAGAGAGACCAGTGAAGAGCTTGTGCTAATCAATGCAGGATGTAAGACTTAGATGTTCAAAATCTAAAGTTGCTCTTCAACAAGTCAGAAACTGCCAAAGACAAACTGTTTTCTATCATACAAACAAATTGATCACGGATAATCAAATGGCACAAACCTCAAAGCCTAAGTAACTACATAATTGGTTCTGTTATTTTGAAACAGCCAATGGATCACCATAGTGATGGGTGATAAATTTCAAAATGGCAGTCCTTCAGAAAACAAAGATGAATGAAGAAGCTGTTTAAGGTACAGATGGAACCAACATATAGAAAAATTACCTCAATTTTGAAAGGCATGAAGCCCCTGCTTCCACTGTTAGGAGCCCCACAAGACCAAACTATACAACTGCAATATCTGTGCAGAGGGCCTAGGTCAGACCGTGCAAGCTTTCTAGCTCGTGGTTCAGTCTTTGTGAGCCACTATGAGCCCAAGTTAGTTGGTTCTGTGGGTTTTCTTGTGGTGTCCTTGGCTCCTTTGGCTCCCATAATTCTTTCTCTCTCTCTCTTCCAGAGGATTCCCCAAGATCTGCCTAACATTTGGCTGTGAGTCCCTGCATCTGTTCAAATCTTAAGTTATGTACTATTCTATGTCCCTCACCTAGATAGAGTAACACATTTGTGCCATTTGCTGAAAGCAGAAAATACAGAAGTTGAAAGCAATTTCCCAAAGTACCATAAAGGTTAGAAGCAACCACTTACACAGTTATTGGTTGATAAACTACAATGTTCATTATCTGAGCAAGTTGAAACAAGTGACTTAATCCCTTATAAAACCCTGTTAAAATTGCTGTAAAAATTCCATTTCTCCCCCCATGTAATGTTATTTATATTGTTCATACTTCTTACAGGTAAACAGACACCACTCACACTTTCAGACACACAGTTCATACAACAGACAGACTCTGTTAGTGGTAGACATACAGAGAAATAGGAACTAACAGCCTCACAAGACAGCCTTCAGACAAGCACAGATTAGAACTCTGGCAACAGGGACTGTGAAGTAGAACATTCAAATCTGGACTCATTCTTGGTTAAATGACTCCAAGAATAAGTGGTTTTATTTCTCTTCTTACTGAGACAATGCATTACTGGTGACGGGACTTGATCATTACTACATTGCAATATATGCATTAACTACTATTATAAAGTGATAGTATTAGCTCCTCTTAAAAGTAGTCATGGAAGGAGGGTGAATTCAAGAAATACCATTGTATTAGTTACTTTTTGTACTGCAATAAAACAATAACCAAAACCTAGCAAAAGTGTTATTTGGGCTTTCAGTTCCAGAGGGATGGTCCACATGGAGTGGAAGGCATGGCATCAGGTGGTTGGGGCCAGAGGTGACTGGTTACATCAACTTCACACTTCTTCAAGGAGGAAGTAGAACAAGGCTATAAAATCTAACATCCAACTCCTTGCTCAATCAATGCTGCACCTCCTAAAGGTTCCAGAACCTCCCCAAACAATATTATTAAAATGAACCTGGTGGGGACATTTTTCACTTACAACACAGCAGTGGGCCTGAGCACTATAGATGTATAGAAAGTGTTACTATTGTCGAAGCCTGCTGATGATTTGCTGTGTGTGATACATTACTAATGACGCATTGATTGAGCCCTGGCTCCCTCACATGCTAACCTTTCAGGACAGCTTTGCTTGAAAGTGAGCAGTGCCCTCTATATACATGCATGGTTTCATTTTTGTTCCATATATTGGGGAAATAGTTCACCCAATGGAGAGTCACGGGGTCTGTAGCACACTGAAAGCTTGATAAGAAGGCATAGGTCAATTAGAATAGTTTTAGTATTAACTACTGTATCAAATAACCTGGGAGTTTCCATGGCTTAAAACAGTGAGGTAATGTATGCTGTCTACTATTGATTGAGGGCTACACTATTGACTATTGGCACATAGTCCTCTCTCTGGAACCTAAGCCATCAGAGCTCCCAGTTTTCTCACATCATTGTCCCAGCCTCAGGATGACCCAGGACTTGGGAATGTGAGCTGATGACTTACTGGCCAGCATTAGGAACACTGCCCCACCCAACCAAAAGAGCTAAGAAGTTCTGTCCTACCATAGTTAGAAATAGCCCCAAAACAGCACTTAATACAACTAGCCTTGCATAATAATTGAACTCTAATGTCCATGAAAATATAGTTGGAACTCACTGACTTTAAAAACAAAGATGGATATAATTACTATTAAAAACTTTTAGCCTCTTTACTAAAAGTGCAAGACTATACTTACAAAGAAATAAGAACTGGAAGGCTGATTGCTATCTAAAATTTATCTGAGGTATGTGTTATAAAATTTCCTTTAGGAGATTATATAAAAACAATCTCTTTTCACTTAAGGTCTCCAATGGAATTCCCACAACAGATAAAAATCATTTTCTAACCAGTTGATCCTTGCTTCTTTCAGATAAAAGTGCCATGTAATAGAAATAAACAGGGTAATTTTGTAATACCCTTTTTCTATGTCATAGAGCAAGGTATACAATAAATGCCCATTTATAATGTCTTCTGCCTAGTGTAGATCATAAATCCTAAAATAAAGTAATGAAGTTAATATAGAATTTATCTAAACAGAGAAAAACAAAATATAGCCTTAAGAACAATTGCTGGAAAGGACTAGTGAGTATAATTCTTAATGCTTTAACATCTTGCTTGCCTAGCTGGCTGAACTGCATCACAGTGGTACAACACAAAATGATGGTTTTCTTTCTATTATCACCCGAATACTAAGCACAAGGAGGTACTTGTTAGTGGTCATTAAAGATGGAATCTCTAAGTCACTACTTCTGGGACAAATATGAATTTTTCAATTCACGTCATTTTCTCAGTCACCTCCAAGGACTTGTTTAGTTCCGCCGTCTGTATTTCCTCCACACAGACACAATCAGATTACCTAATAAACTGCTTTGAGCACATGTACCAGTCACCAAGTCTTAGTTGTTATCACTACTTCATGGTTTACAAATGATATTTTATGAGTCTGAGGTTTTGTAGAGACAACAGCAGACTGAGGATTTGTAGAGACAGTATCAGCCCTTTGGTCTGAGCATTTTAGAGTTTGAGAATTCGTTGAGGCAGAATCACCCATTTCAGTCTGAGACAACATTGGAGAAGCCTCAGCAATGCAGTAGGCTGGCCAGGTCACCAGGAGAAGCCTCAGCAGCAGAGTGGGCTGGCCAGGTCACCATAAGAAGCCTCAGACGCACAGTGGGTGGGCTAGGCCACCAGGAGAGGCCTCAGCAGCATGGCAGGTGGTTCCGGCCTCCAGGAGAGGCCTAACCAGTGCAGAGGGCTGCAGTGAAAGCAGTGGCCTCCAGAAATTATTTACCACCAGAGCTTCAGCCCCAAGTGCACCTGGAGAAATGACCATTGGAGCCACAGCCATACATGAACCTGGAGGAGTGACCATCTGAGCCTTGGGCCCGTAGGCATCTGGACAAACAATCACCAAAGGCTCTTCCCTGCTTATACCTGAAGGAGCATTCAATGGAGACAAAGACCCCAACTACACCAATTAAAGGAAAAGGGACACCCCTGAAAGACAGGCCCCACCTATTTCAACTGGAAGAAGAGATGAGTATACAACAGAATAAAAATATACTCAACAACATAAAGAGCAATACAGCACCACCAGAAACTAGTGGTTATACAACAGCAGGACCTGAACATCCCAACACAGATGAAGCAGAAGAGAGCAACATTAAAATAAGGTTATGAAGATGACTGTGTCCCTTAAAGAGGAAATGAAAAACTCCTTTAAAGAAGTGGAGGAAAAAACAAACAAAAAATTGAAAGAAATCAACAAATCCCTTAAAGAAAATCAAGAAAAAGCAATCAAACGGATGAAAGAAATGGTTCAAAATTTGAAAACTGAAATAGAGGTAATAAAAACACAAACCGAGTGAAATCTGAAAATAGAAAATCTGGGTAAATGATCAGGAACTACAGAAGCAAGCATAATCAACAGACTATAAGGGATGGAAATGAGAATTTCAGGTATTGAAGATACAATAGAGGAAATAGATTCATTGGTCAAAGAAAATGTTAAATTCAACAAATTTTTAATACAAAATATCCATGAAATCTGGGACACCATGAAAAGTCCAAACCTAAGAATAATAGGAATTGAAGAAGGGGAAGAAAGTTCAGCTCAAGGACACAGAAAATATATTCATCAAAATCACAGAAGAAAACTTTCCCAACCTAAAGAGGGACATGCCTATGAAAATACAAGAAGCTTAAAGAACACCAAACAGACTGGGCCTTAAAATATTTCCTTTCCACATAATAATCAAAAGACTAAACATACAGAATAAAGAAAGAATATTAAGAGCTGCAATAAAAAAGGCCAAGTAACATATATAGTCAGACCTATCAGAATTACATCTGTCTTCTCAATGGAAACAATGCAAGCCAGAAGGTCCTGGTCAAGCATTATGAAGACACTAAGAGACCATGGATGCCAGGCAAGACTAACATATCCAGCAAAGCTTTCAATCAATATAGACAGAGAAAACAAGATATTCTATGATAAAGCCAGATTTAATCAATACCTATCCACAAATCCAGCCCTAGAGAAGTACTAGAAGGAAACCTCCAATCAAGGAAGTTAGCTACACCCACAAAAACACAGGCAATGGATAATCCTATACCAGAAAATCCAAAAAAAAAAAAAAGAGAGAAACACACACACAATACCACCACCAATAACAAAAACAAAAATATCAGGAAATAACTATCTCTGACCATCAATTTGCCTATAAAAAGACACAGGCTATCAGAGTAGATTTGAAATCAAAAACCATCCTTTTGTTTCATACAAGAAACACACCTCAACTAAAAAGACAGACATTAACTCAGAGTAAAGAGTTGGGAAAAGATTTTCCAATCAAATGGCTCTAAAAAACAAGTTTGTGTAGCTGTCATAATATATAACAGAATAGACTTCAAACTAAAATTAGTAAAAAGAGATAAAGACATTTCATATTTGTAAGAGGAAAAAATCAATCAAGATGAATTCTCAATTCTGAACACCTATGCCCCCAATACAAGGGCACCCTCAAATGTAAAAGAAACACTACTAATGCTTAAATCACACATCAAGCCTCACATACTAATAGTAGGAGACTTCAATACCCCTCTCTCACCACTGGACAGGTATGTCAGGCTGGAACTTAGGAGAGAAATAAAAGAACTAAAATGTTATGACTCAAATGGGCTTAACAGACATCTATAGAACATTCCACCCAAACACAAAAGAATATACCTTATACCTTCTTTTTAACACCTCATGGATCCTTCTCTAAAATTGATCACATGCTCGGTAGCAAATCAAATCTCAAAAGATAAAAAAAAATGGAATAACCCGTGTCTTATCGGAGCATCATGTCTTAAAGTTAGAACTCAACAACAACACTAATTGCAGAAAGTCTACAAACTTGAACAATGCTCAAGTGAATCACCACTGGGTCAAGAACAAAATAAAGAAAGAAATTAAAGACTAAAATTCAATGAAAATTACTGCACAACACACTCAAACTTATGGGACACAATGAAAGCAGTGCTAGAAGGAAAGTTCATAGCACTAAATGCCTACATAAAGAAGCTGGGAAAATCCCATAGTAGCAAATTAACAGAACACCTGAAAGCTCTAGAACAAAAAGAAGCAAACTCACTCAGGAGGACTAAATGACAGAAAATAAATTGAGAGCTAAAATCAACAAAATAGAAACAAAATAATACAAAGAATCAATAAGACAAAGAGTTGGCTCTTTGAGAAAATCAACAAAATAGTCAAACCTTTATTCAAACTAACCAAAGGACAGAGAAAGAATATCCAAATTAACACACGATGCTTTATACACTACATGTCTTGCAGTGATTATGAAGTATGTTTTACTTTAGTGGTTCAATCTAGTTTTCCCAGGTAGGAAAAGCTTACTTTCCAAAGAAACTTCTATATTATATTTTTCTTTTTTAGGCCAGAAAAGGCAAATGACCTCACAAGTGACTAAAGAGATCAGAAGCTATTTGTATATATATTATATACAGGCTATTATCTGAAGCAGTAAATATCAAGAACTAATTAAAAGAAAATTTGACAATTGAATTGAGAGCTGGACTGAATAAACAGCTCTGTCCCACACCACATTACCACCACTGAGGTAAATTCAACCCGACGTCATTGAAGTATTTCAGTATATATTTTATTTTTACAATAATGAATCTGATATATTCTAATTGACCTTGGTTTCTCATATGTCATCCATACATTATTCATTCCATTCACTTAAAGCATCATCTTCATGTCCAGGCATATCTGCTGGTGATTGGTCAAGAGAAGTCGAATCTTTGTACTTCATAGAACTCAGCTCGGAGTGTATCTCAGTGGCTGAGGCTTTCGCCCCCCAAAAGGATTTCACTGCCGCCCTGGAGGAAAAGGCAAAAACAAAAAACAAAAGCCACAATAAAAAACCCACAGCAACAAAAGTAAATGAGGTTCATGTTTATATCTCCTTTATATAGAAGGGCCTTTTATTCACAGTTCAACACTTCTTGAAAGAGTCCATTGGCACTGTGATTGAATTCCCAGATTTGTGGGCTGTAATGCACACACAGACTTTCCCTTGTCCATTTATGTGAACTGGGAGGCTACAACAGCCAAGTTTTAAAGCAGTGAGAGCTATGGTTAAACGACAAAGGTATTCATTTTTTTTTCTTTTTAAACAATTTTCTTGTAAAATTATAAACTACACGTCTGAAAGCTCTCCCGTGGCTGCAAAATCATGATGTTTTTAAAAGCATCCATATACAAGCTGGGGTAGCATGAAAGAAGATGGCATCAAGATACATAGAGGAGACACCGCGGGGCAGTGATCTGGGCTTCACGACAAATGGGTGGGGGCTGAGGAAGTTGTTAATCAAAGGTGACCGTGTATCCTGGCCATTCACCTACCAATTTATGATGATGAAGATCAACACAAAGATCACAAATATGCAGATAATGACTCCTATGGTCAGCACGAAAACAAGGACTGCATCAGTGTCTGGCCTGTTTGTCCTTCTCATCTGTAGTTCTGAAAGTAGAAACACATATGACTGCCGCTAGAAATTGACGGGAAATGGCTATCTGAACGGACCACTCCTGTAAACGCTATTTTGTGGATCTATATTTCCACTTCTCTGAGGTAAATAAAAGAGTAATCACTGACAATCAGGTAAGGCTACACTTAGTTTCCTAACAAACTTAGAGAGAACTTTCTCAAACTGTCTATCATGGCAAGGTTTGTTGGATTTCTGCCTATTTATTTTCCAAGTGACTTATTTTGGGAAGCTGAAGTTTTTACTTTGACGCAGTGTGATTTACTCAATGTTACTTTTTATGGTGACTGTTTTGAGTCACAGCTAAGAAACCTTGCCTATTACTGAATCATGAGGAGCTTCTCCCAGTTCCTCCTTCACAGACTTCAGTTTTATGCCTAGGATTAGGATACAGCTCTGGTTTTTAACTCTAAGACTGGGGTTGACACTCACTGTTCTCCATAAAATATTCACACACTGCTCCTAAGTCGGGGGCTTCCTTTCTGTAGATAAGGCTGTTGAGAAGGCAGAGCTGGTCTACAGGCTGTTTTATAGCATCACTATACTATAAACTGGTGAAGAGACACCTTATATCTGGGTTATATATTTTGTGGATGTGATAGCTTTTCTATAGGTTCTTCTAATCCCCAAATTCTAAAATTGCACAAAAATAATTCATACAGAAAAGGATATTTGACTAAATCCTATATTGTACAGGTAAGTAAAACAGGGACCAGGGAGGTTTAGTTATTTGTATAAATCATGAGCTGTTTAAACATTTTAGTTTTAGTATGTACCACTCCGTGAGAAGTGATCTCCTGCATAGCAATCGTCTGGATTTCTTCTTATCCTCTTAATGCCATGGATTATAACCAGCTTTTCTCAGTAGTCAAACAGTATGAATACACTTTCGTGATCTCCCTTTAAACAAACCTAAGCACGATTGCAAAGGTGCATTTATATTTTTATTCCAATATTATCAGATTAACAAAAAAGTTAATGACTTCAGGTTTGTAGAAAGTTGGAGATTTTTAAAACAGAGAGACAATGTTTAGGGCCAGGTTTGGATGAGAAATGCAAAATGAGTTTGTTTAATTCACTAGCACCCAATATCAGTCAAAAGAGGATGGATAATAAAAGGGGGATTTCCACTCCTGAGAAGAGCGGTCATCTTGCAAGGACCATGTGGACTACATGTACATCTAATTTTCTTCAGAAGGCTGAATTTCATCTTAAAGTTTTCTAAAAAAAATTTTAATGAAATTAAAATTAATGAAAAATGGATTAAATTTCAATACTTAATGCTTTAGGTAAACATACCTTATGTACATATTAGCTTCTTATCATTACCAAATAAAGTACCATAAACTGGGTAACTTGGTAACAGCAGAAATTTGCTTCATATCCCGGAAGCCATAAATTGTGTGTGTGTGTGTGTGTGTGTGTGTGTGTGTGTGTGTGTGTGTGTGACTGGTGGGGCTCAATGAGTCTCTTGAAAGCTCTGGGGGGGGGGGGTACTGTGCTGTCTTCTCAGCTTCTGTGGCCTCAGCCTGGATCTGCTTCCGTGTACCTCTTTCTCATTCCTCTTCCTCCTCCTTCCTTTATTCTGTCCCCCCTCCTAATTCTCCCTCTTTTTCTTTTTCCCTTCCTCCCTCCTCTATCCAGAGTTCTTTTTATTTGGGCACCAGCCAAAATCTCGTCTTAACTGATAACATCTTCAATCATCCCTTTTCAAGATATCTGCAATCTAAGTACTAAGAACTTAGAACACACATTATCTTTTAGGGGCATACAATCAAATCCCCAAACAATGCCATATATAAAGATAATAACTGTGAGTGAAAATTATATAAAAAGGAGGAATAAAAATGGGAATGGGAATTTTCCCTCTCTCTCCATGTAGCTCCAGCTGTCCTGAAACTTACTATGGAGATCATGCTGACCTGGGACTCACAGAGATTTGCTTGTCTCTGTGCTGGCATGCATTATTACATCTGGAAGAATTTTCTATTAGCTACATTTATCCTAAAAACATTTCTATTGCAAATTTGATTCATTTCAGTATGGTAGAGTATGGCTATTTGTAAGAAAAACATTTGTTCAGTGGCTGAACAAGCGAAAAGTTCTGTTGCATTGGTGAGCAACTTGTCATTTTTCAGAGAAACTAATAGGTACTGAAATATTCTGAGGGTATTTTGTTGTTTAAGTGTGCATGCAGTAACTGGCAGAGCTACCTCACCATCCCTGGGCTGCTATGAAACAAAAGTCAACATTGCCTCAATCAAGAACAAGGATTTGGGGTCTCTGTTCTAACCCTTAGCTTACACATTAGTGAATACATGTTCCTTTCCAATTATGAAAAGTGCTAACTACTAAAAGGAACCTATTAAGGGCCAGGCAGTGAGAACCAAGCACACAAATGGGCAGACACATATAGCATCATAAACTATGGCAGGTTGAGAGTGTTTATAAAGCATGATGGCCCTCAGTTGTACAGTCTTCTTGTGCTTTTCCTAATAGTTTCTCGCTACTGAAATTATGTCTTCAATGATATCTCAACACAGTGGTTATTAGCTTTTACCTGAAGATATTTTGCAAATTGCAATCTAAAAACACACCAAGAAAGTTTAACTAGCAAACATTTATTTTTAAAACCTCTACAAAATCCTTTGCAGCTTGTTTTCTTTTCAATAAAGGACATTGTATGGCATGGTACTCCAGACTAAAACAAAAGCTTTTCAGGCTGAGAAACAGCTCCAAAAAGCACAGGCCCCTAAAGTTACCTATCACTTCTTGAAGGTTTATAAAGACAGCTGTCTGAAAATACAAGCTCTAGAATCTTTAATGATTTGATAGCTAATTTGGTTGTCAACTGGCTACATCTGGAATCAACTAAAACTCAAGGAGATGGGCACACTTGTGAGGGATTTTCCCTGGTTTAGTCACTGTGGACAGAGAGACTCATCCTAAATCTGGGTCCCACCCTCTAGCAGCAGCTCACACAAACCGACATAGAAGATGGAAGCAGCTGCTTTCGCCTGCCTGTCCTCACTCTTGCTGGCAAGTTCATCAGTCCTGCTGATATATGCCTTTGCTGGTAGTAGTATATACTTCTCTGAGACTCTAATTTAGTTGGAGGATCAACTGAGGCATCCAGACTCATAGGCTGAACGACTACTAGACTCTTGACCTTCCATAGGAGACAGCCATTGTTGGACTACCTGAACCACAGCCTGTAAACCTCTACTAAATTCCCTCCTTAATATTCATTCAAACAGTTCTTCTAGAGAATCCTAACACAAGTGAATTCTCAAAAGAGCTTGTGATCAGATACTCCTACCAACAAAGACAACAACAACATTAAATATGGTTAAGAGCAACTAAACCCAAGGAAATAGTTACCTGGACATAGAGGGTGTCATAGGTCAAACTGAATGAACATGCATATATACTTTATTTCTCAGAAGAAACTATTTTAATATGCAAAGTCATGTTCAAGACTCCATTAAGAACTTTAATACTGAATCATCAAAAATATAATCCAAAGCCAGGCATGATAACACATACCTTTAATTCCAACACTCTGAAAACAGAGGCAGGCAGATGAATTCTAGGCCTGCCTTGTCTATATTGTGAGTTCCAGGACAGCCAGGGCTACCTAGAGAAACCCAATCTCAACACACACACACACACAGATAACTTCTAAAGAGAAATGCTCTGATGCTCTGATTTCACAAGTTTTAATTATATTTTTCCTGCAATCATGCATGAGAATCCATTTGTCTATCTTCGCATTCACGATGGAAATAAATGCACCAATATATTTCAAGTTGAAGGTCTGATGTTTTTTGTTTGTCTGTTTTGTTTTTAAGGTCAATTCTTTTTGTTTAAAAATTCACTTCATTATGTCTATGAGCACTTTGCTTGGATGTATGTCAGCACACCAGAAGAGGGTATAGGAGATTGTACTTAGGACATCTGGAAGAGCTGCCAGTGCCCAGAACTGGGTTTTAAAGGAACAGCTTTGTCTGATAATTCATGTGCCAGCTCCATACAGATCTACTCAATCAGAAGCTCTGGAGTGCAGCTGGCAGAAATCTGTATTTTCATAAGTTCATCAGGCATTTCCTGAAAGTAAGTTTGAGATAAAAGCAAACCAAAACACTGCCAGATACTTACCACTTGTTGTATAGACTGTGAACTTGATAGAGGCTACTATTTCATTATTGTCCAGGGTGTCACACTCGAAAGCCATGGGATGAAGTTCTCTTTGTATGTCAAGGACTGCTGAATCATTTGAAAGTATAACAGGTTGCTATGAAAATCAAAGCAAACAGAAACAAAATGTATGAATAGTCTTGGCTGGGTTCACTGATTACAAATGGAGACAATGCAAGACAAACAGGACTCACTGGATCACTGGGAAACACAATAAGCTGACAGCACAAGCAAGGAGTCCTCAAAAAAAAAAAGAATTGCTCACTCTCTTCACCTAGCATGCAATGAACTGTACACATATGATTTCGAATCAGATAATCTAGACTTCAAGGCTCAATCCTGTTGACTATGGACAGTACTTCTTCTGCTGGTTAGTTCTTGTCAACTTGACACAAGTTAGGGTCACCTGGCCAAAGGGAACCTCAGTAGAGAAAATGCCTCTACCTACCTGGCCTGTTGGCAAGTCTGGGGAACATTTCCTTGATTAATGATTGATGTGGGAGGGCCAGGCCACTGTGGGTGATGTCACCCTTGAACAGGAGGTAGTCTTGGGTTGTATAGGAATGTAATGTAAGTTGAACAAGGTATGGAAAGCAAGTATTCATGTTTCTGCTGCAGGTTCCTGTGTTGATTTCCCTCAGTAATGAACTGTCACTTGGAATTGAGCTTAAAAAAACTCTTTCCTTCCAGTTTGATTTCGGTTAGTGTTTTCTTACAGCAACAGAAAAGCAAACTACAACTCTTTATTTTTTATTTATTTATGTTTTTGTTTATTTGCTTTTTAAATTTTATTTATTTATTTTTTTTTTTGAGACAGGGTTTCTCTGTAGCTTTGGAGCCTGTCCTGGAACTAGCTCTTGTAGACCAAGCTGGCTTCAAACTCACAGAAATGCACCCAGCCTCTGCCTCCCAAGTGCTGGGATTAAAGGCGTGTGCCACCATCGCCTGGCTTCTGAGATACTTTCTATACCTCAATTACTTATCTGTAAATTGACACACTTATTTATTTTTTAAAAAGTTTATAGGGTTGCTTTATGTCTTTTAAATGAACTCTAATCACTCAATTGTTATCTGGCATTTATAATACCTTTAATTAATATTAACTATTATTTAGCATGCCATATTAAACAGAAATAATCTTGGTTCCAAAACAGAATATATCATAAAGTGTGTAAATTTAAGTTATGATTATAGATGACCCTAAGACATATGTTTTTTGTCTGACAAAAAATGAATTCAAATAATAAAGTTATATGATTTTTAACTCAATTTCCTCAAATTGCTTTCTTAAAATATCAGAACTAGGTACCAAATGTTATCAGCCAGTAAAAAACACCCGATTATACACAGTTTCTACTTACTTGATCTGACTTTAGAAGCTTCCACAGATATTTGAAGCGATTTTCGGGAGATATATGAACACATGACAGTCTAACACTGTCAAGGCTTTCAGAAATTGGTTTTCCCCCTGAAAAGGAAGAAAACATAAATATATAAGTACCATTAGGAAGCAAATTGCTTTATCTGTCCATACACCTTTTTAACAACAATTTTTAATTACATCATCAATCATTTAATTATATCGTCAACCAAGAAACAACCCTATCTAGACACTGCACATACATTATAAACATACATCCACATCAATATATATTATACACAATATGAGGGTTAGACTGGCTATGAAAAGCCAAATGTCTCCAGTTGAGTAAACAGATCCAAAGTCATGAAATCTGAAGATCCCTGAAAAGACAACATAAGGCAGGCTAGAATTCAGGTCTCAAATCCTATCTCCCCACAGTGGTAAAGAACACTACTGTATTGTTTTAGGACCCCTTCTTACACGCCACACTGTTGTAAAAAGCAACCCTCAGAAGTCAAATGCTGAGGACACTGAATCTAGTAATTTGGAGTCCAATTATAGAGAAGTCACCAAAAGAAGCAGGTGAGGAGATACCATGACTCTTTACATGCAGAAAAAGTGTGGAAGAGGAAAAGACATTCAACTCAGTGATATGCTACTTTGAACCTGGTGATCTGCCCAGGGCTTCTAATTTAGGGTTATGAAAGCTCATTTAGAGAAGTTGAAATGTCAGAAAAGCATAATTTGATACAGAGAGCTCCACATTCCAAATTAAGGTTTACCTATCTATAGATAAAATGTCATGGCCATAGCATCAGACATGTTCCAGTCCAGGGCAGGCTCGAATACAGACCCCAGGCACAGTGAAGCTCCAGCATATCAGATTCTACACACAAGTGAAATGAATATCAAAAACAGGGCTACTTAGAACTCTGTCTAGAAAAGGTTATTTAATTTTTTATTACTTCTTTTTATCAGTCGATTGTTTCCTTGTATTCAGTAGTAGGTTGAGGTTAAAGAAAGATATTTCCCCAGCATAAACCCTCCTTCAGCAAATATGGACTCAACTCACAGCCACAATCAACAGGTCCACGGCATTCTTCCACACGAACAATACACTTGGATTCACCTCCAGGGCATCCATTGGTTAAAATAACTTCTCTGATTCCAACACCTTTATTTTTAAAAAATGAGCAAATGTTTAAATAAAAATAAACACAAAGGTCGTTCTTCCCATTCCAGTCTGAATTTTCTTTAGTTTTGTTTTGAGAATGTTCTCTTAATTATGAAAATTAAATTCCTAAGTTCAGTATGAGGACATGTAGAACTTTTGTAGATTCTTCACTCCAGTTATTTCTGAAAACAATATTTCCCCAAGAAAGTTTTCTAAGACACTGATTCCATCAGAAAAAGGGTTCTATGTTCACATGCAAATTTTAAAATGTTACAATAAGGTCCTCTTTATTATAGAATTTTTTGCAAGTTTTAGTATGCTAATAAATACACTTCCCTGCATAATTTTTCATTGGCTAAAACATAAAATTTTTACATTTCAGTATTCTTTAAATCAGAACTCATTTATAATTGTGCATGTTTTAAATTGATAGAATTTTTTCTTTTAGGAATACCTAAATTATTCTTCCTACAGCCTATAAAATCTGATGATATACTACATAGGATTACACAAATTTGTGATCATGGAACTTTTCAGGATTGGGGCTGGAGTTTCTGGAAGAAATTCCAAAATCATATTTTATCATAAAAGTGTTTTAAAATAATTTTTAATAATGCTGTATTGATAAAGTCTCTGTATTAACTATAGATGGGATAAACTATTAACTACACCTCTATGTCCAGGAAGATACTCTTTCCGAAACTGTCACACATTTTGCAGCAAGAAATCAAATCGTTATTGGCTGGTCCTAGAGCGTCGCTGGTTTTTACTCCTGTCCTGTAATGAGCTGTGTAAAGGGCTAGGCAGAGTCTGTCTTCATCTTCCCAGCTGGATTCCCCTCTTTAGCCCCTAACAAGGTGTTAATCATGAGCTAATTCCAAGGAAAGGAAAAGCTGAAGATGACAGGTGACTTAGGAATAGAAGAGTGCATGCAAGTCGCCTGGAGATCGTTTTAAAATGCAAATTCCGACCCAGTCTTGGAAAAGTCTGCAATCCTGTATTTCTAACAAATTCTTGGGAGATGCTGCACTTTTGAGGGCTAAGAAAGTGGACCCCTACAAGATCAAGAGAAGGAAGGTTGGAGTTGTTATAAAAATAAATCTACTGGAAAAAATTCAACAGCAACAACAAAAGACAAATGACAACTGGACACTCTCAGGCTGTTTCATAATGATTCCTGTCATTTTGGCTGTCACTACAAAGCTAAGGCCAGACTCCATTTTAAGCTAATTAGGAAAAAGTGCCTGTCGGGAGCTGGGAGGATGAGTGTGTGAAATACTGTCTGCTGGGTATGGGAATTATTTTGGGGTACTGAAAATGTTCTACAGATAATGCTGATGTGTTGTTTGGGCCACTGAATTGTATACTTGAAAGTGGTTATATATGAATGCTTTAGCACCCACATAAAAATTGTCAGTTCTGGTAATTTACAAAACTTTGACCTAAAAAGAAGTCTCTGTAGATGTGTACTATAATCTCATCACTGTCATGTTCCCAAGTTAGAATAAAAAATTTAATTTATTAATTATGTGTTGTCTCCTCATGATGCAGATTCCCAGCAATGGTTGAAGAAACTAAGGGACTTCCAGCACTAGCAAGATCAGCTTCCTTGTGAATTGATCACAACTTCAAATTGTTAGGTCTACCCATAGCCCTAGGTTGTCAGAAACTCTGGGTGAGTCCAGTAATTTTAACCTACTTAGGGTAGCTGTTTAAGAACCAGTGGTCTACATAGCACAGGTAGCCTGAGTCCTAATCCTACCTAAGAGATTCAGTTTAAAATTTCTGTTCATAGAATGGACAATGTCACATTCTTCCATCTTCATTCATCTTGCAAAGCTAACACCCCTTTTCTCCAAAATATAATGTACAAACTAGAGAAATGGAGTACTTATAATAGTCTATTGCAAATAAGCTTATTTCTTGGCAGGTTTGCCAAAGGAGTGTGGGAAGGCATCTGTCAGATACACCGAAGATCTCTCACCTTTGAACATCTGTGAAGCAAAGTTTTAGTTTAGTGAAAATAGTTTATATGCAAAAATACCCTGAACCTGAAAATATACCTTTTGAAGCAATTACCTAGTACGGTGTGTACATTAAAGTAAAATGCATAGAAAGAAATGAGACACGAAGAAAGGGTAAGTAGTACAGAAATTACAAATAACTGGCATTTCATCTTGGTAGAAACCATGACAGGCTATTCCTCTGGTCTCTGCTACTTACCACAGGTCACTGTGCACATTCCAAATTCGACTTCTTTGACTACTGTTTTGTTCTGAACTAAACATAAAGTTAGAAAAACATTATTTAACCATATGAAAACTTTTAAAAGTGAACAACATCTTATTGGGAGGTGTAGGGTACAGGTAATTGTCATATGGGCAATAGAGGATTTTTTAAAATGCTCTATTAAAGCTGCTCCTCACATAAACACAGCTATCACCATTCTAAATCAAGGAAAGACTACCCCTTTTAAGGACATTCATCAAGTTAGAAATAACTTAAATTTTGCTTTTGAATCTCATATATAACACAGAGATTTTCTTTTTTATTAACAAATACACAGTGAATTAAAATATAACTGGAAAAGTATAATAATATATACACACAGCAGTCTCTGAACTTTGGGAACCATTTTAAAATATTCTCTATTTTCTATAAGGAATGAAAAAGAAATAAACTAATACAAAGCAATTTACATTTCCAAATAAATCTTCATACTAAGTGTGCATCAAAATTATAAAAGTTACAAATATATTTCATTCATTCACTTTGCAGGTTTAGATGGCAGATGTTAATGTTTCTAAGAATCCATTCCAATGCTTTATTCAGGAGGACAGTCTATAATACATACAATTATTATGTAATTACTTGGATAGCTAATTATGTGAGAAGTTAAGTAGTCTTGGTTCTCAATCACATTTTCTTGTGACTTTCCTTTTGTGATCTGGGATTTTGTTTCAGGGACACGGTTTTGCTACACAGCACAGATGACCTTTTTAACTCAGTGGTCTTCTTGTCTCGGCTTCTCTATGATTACAGGTATGAATTACCATGCTAGGATATTTCCTTTTTTTTTTCTAATCATTCTGAAGTTTAGCCTGAGTTCTTATAGCTCTAACATATAAACAAGTCTTCAAAAACACAGATTAAGACTCAAATCTCAACAGAAAAATACACAATGGGCTGCTGAAGGAGAATGTTAAGACACTGGATCTCTGAGCAACAAATCACGCAGAAATCACATCCAACTTGAAGTCCAAAATACTGCTTCTGCCACTAATTCACTGTCTGAATTTGAAGCAACTCAATTCTGTCAGACCTAATTAACCCTTTGTAAAAAACGCAAAGCCTATCTTACTTGATAATTAAAATAGAATGAAATACTGTGTGGAAATATTCTACAAACTGCTTAGGACTGTGGACCCACTTAGGACACAATAGTTAACTCAATTCAAACTCATTTTGTAGTTATTAATTTCAAGTTCTAATTTTACCCATTTTCAATATTGTGAAACATTAACAGTTTCACAAACACTTTGTTCTGTATTTGAAATCATCAAATACAGAACTGTTAATACAGAGAAAGCATAGGAGACATATAATTAAATCAACATTGACTTTGTTAAATGATTTCAGCTAACACAATGATCAATTTGAATTGACGTTTTAAAACTTGGAATGCCTGAACACTTTCAGTTGGCACATTATGAGACATAAGTTAAAAACTGGTTCCTGAGCATAAAAGCAAGTATAAGAGAATGACCACTGGACCACTTCGAACCAGCAGTCACTACTTTTGCTACTCTGGGAAGATAAGTAGCTCCTTCTTACTTGAGTTTCCTCAGAGGGGAAAAGGAGGACATGGAGATGGAACAGACAACTTCCAAAGATTCTTTCAACTTTAGTATTTGTGATGTATTAAGTGTTCACTGGGCCATTTAGTCGCTTTATAAAACTGGAAATCCTACAATGATGAGTCAAGAAAATGACACCTATCTGGACTTCCATGTGGCATTTGTCAAAGTTTCCTGTAATATAACAATGTATGAAACGAAAAAGTCTGAATATCAGTGCATCCCTAAGTCCACAGATGCTGATTAATGGTTGGTGTCAATGTAGCAGAATGTGTTAAAGGTCGGTGTCTTCCTCAGAATTTTAATAACCTGTAAAAGGAACCTTAGTAACATGCAGGCTGAATCTGGGGTCCTGAAAATACATGTGATGTTAAGTTTCGTCCTCAAGTGGTGGGGTGGAAGAACTGCCAACTCTAACAAAATGAAACCTCAGATGAAATTAAAGTGCTATAGGCTGAATTCTCCACTCTCCAGAAATACTGTGTGGCATGTCACAAGAGAAGAAAAAGTAAAAAGCCACTAATGAGCTCAACAGTGAGCTCAAAAGCCAGCAAGAATGTACAAGGGATTACTAAAGCATCCCAGAGTGTCTCTCCCAGCCTGTCGGCAACCGTCCTGCAACACAGGATGGCTAGTGGCACACGTCATCAGGGTGCAACCAGGACCTTGAGACTTAATGTCTGTAGAGTTGATGCTTCAGGACTCGTATTCTGTCTTAGATTAAAAGACATAGTTTTTATTTTTATTGTGTTGCTACTAGGTATTAACATAAGGTCTCAAATGCGCTAGATGAGTGTTCCACACTGAGTTTTGATTTTTCGAGACAAGGTTTCTTTGTGTAACTGTCCTGACATCCTGGAACTTGCTTTGTAGTTTTGTAGACCAGGCTGGCCTTGAACTCACAGAGACTCACCTGCTTCTGCCTCCTGAGTGCTGGCATTAAAGGCACAGGCCACCATTGCCCCAGCTGAGACAGGTTTCTTTAAGTCACCCAGTGAGGGAAGGGGCTTGAATCCACTTTGTATACCAAGTTGGCCTTGACTTTACAACATTCCTGCCTCAGCCTCTAAAGTAGCTGGGATATAGTACTATGCCACCAGGATCAACCCCAGTTGTAATTTAATAGAGTAAAACTGATTTTATAACTCAATATGTATGTCTACATACCCTTTAATCAGCCAAAGACCATACTGATATAGAACGTTTATATTTTAAAAGATATATAAAGCACAGAAAAAAAGGGAGCTAAATTAACCTAACATACCCTGTTGTATGTTTTATCTTAAAATATTATCATTTCATCATTGGTCATCAATATTTCCAACTACATTTTTTTAAAAAACCTAAAATTAATAAATTGACAACTGATTGGAATTGTCTAGAAAGAAGAACAGTTGTGAAATAAGCCAAAGCTCTGAAGTCACCATCTCTTTTCATCTTTCCAGCTTCTCTTCTCTCCCTGTTTTGCACTGTCTTTCAGAAACATGGGACAAGCTCTAGAGGAACCCCCCTTTGTCTTCAGCTTCGGTGAACAGTCAGTAGAGTTTGTCAGTAATGAACAAAGTTGGGGGTTTGACAACTGGGGTTTTGTTTTGTACTGTTTGCTTTTTTGCTTGCTCTTTTTTGTTTGTTAATAATGGTCAAGTAAACAAGGCAAAACATTTTACAATTAGTAAACAATGATGAACAGAGACAGACAGCAATGTAAAGGTAAAGGGAAAACAGTTACAAAATCTAAACCTCAGTGACACATGACATCGTGGATGAATAATAGCCTGGATTTTCTTTAACATGGAATTTCTTAAAGATGAAGACATTTAGTACATCTCCCAAGAAGAAGGGTTTTCTCCTGAAATATTCTGCTACAAAAACCTGAATCATCTTGTTTTCCTAAAATTCACAGGGCAGCATTCTTTCTTTTTTCATGTTTATACATCAAATTAACTTGACAAGATTTGTAAGTGGATAAATCATGACAGCAGGACTCTATATGGGGACTCAAAGAAAAAAGATGATGTTGACATGAATAAAACTCGTTGACTAATCTTCCAATTGTTTACAAATCTAAAACTGTAAATGTGTTGCAATTACGCAGCAAAAATGGCATTCTCTCCAAAGAAATGTGTGCCTTTCATATTCTGAAGTATTGTGTTTTGACAATAGTGCAAAAAGAACCACAGCAAATAATGAACTAGACTCTATTAGGGAAGCAGCAATTGAACTTCCATGATGGACACATTCCAGCTTCATGTTTAATAGTTGAGAATTTAGGTGCACTCAAGTTCTCTTCCCAGTTTTAGAGTGTATAGCTTCAAAGGTAGGAATCAGGGGGTTACAAGACTGAAATTTCTACCTAAGCTTCTCACGAAGTGCTTTTGCCAGCCCTTATTTTTGTGAACTGTCTGAAAGCAGACTTAAAAGTAAAAAGCAAGAAAAGAAAAAGAAATACACTAGCTAGTAAATGATGATAACAACTTTTACAGATCTTCTAGGCTACAACGATCATGAAATTTACCAGGGTTCTGAAATGTTCATATAGCTTTCACCTGTGTTTATAGTTCTGGGTTAGTCTCTCCAAGAAAAAGCACTTAGGCATGAAACTGTACATCTAAAATTCCAGAGGACACATGAATTCTCAGAAGTCCACAATGCAGAACGTGAAGCCCTACAAGAATAAGTGCACTCAACTTTGGAGTTTGAATATAAGGGATTATAAATCCATCACTAAGGGTTCGCCTCAACATTACTTAGGGCTTTAGAGCTAGAATTTTCTCTTTAGCAGTTTAATATTAAAACTATTCACTCAAAGAAAAGAAGCAATGCCTAGGACGTCGTCTCTTCTATAGTCCTTTCTCCCATTTCCGAAGTCAAAGAGCTCTTCAAGATCTGCATAGTTGTCAAGGAAGGGTCCCCAATAACCTCAGTCAATTTCTTTCTGATGCTGAGAGTCACTGTCTGTCATCAGGAAATAAAAGGATAGCACTACCCAATGCTATATGTATAGACTGAGAAGACACAAGAAAACAAAGATATCAAGACAATGTCTGCTGGGCCTTTGGTGGGGCTAGGATCTTCCTCCTTTAGACGTCTGTCGACTTGGACTTGCCACTGACCTCCCAGCATGTGAGTTACTAGCGAATATGTCAACTGTTTCTGTTGTTTAATGAGCCAGGAGTAGAAGCCATGTTTACAGAACCAAACGCAGCTTTGTTTTATTCTCTCTTGTGTGAACACATCTTCAGCCAACAATGTCATTACTGGGATCTCTTCATTTTCTACTGCCTCGGTCCCTTGAAGGACAAATACTACGTATCCTCCTGTCAGGGTGCTGAGGGCTACACCAAGATTATGGGAGCTTCAGGACAGTTTTTGTCAGGATGTTCATTTAGATATGCCACAGCAAAAGGAATCCCGACATTCCTTGAGTTCCCATCTCAAGAACAGCAGAAAAAGAGGATGTCAAGCATTTCAAGAACATGAAAGAAAGAGGATGTCAAGCATTTTGGAAATTAAAAACAAATACAACAAAAAACCTACTAAGAGAAGATGGTTACACACCCCATGATTCCCCATGATGAGGGGGTACCTCATTAATTACAAATGTGATTCCCTTCTCCAAAGTAACACTTGGAAAGTATTTCTATAGCAATTTCAATATTCGTGCTTATTTTCCTGGAGCCCTGGACATGAGCACCTTGTTTTTTTTTTTTTAAAGGCTATAGATGCACATAGCACATAGTGGGTAATAAACTCGGGGCTGATGAGTACGCCAGAAAACTCAACAGAAGATGACACTGGTAATTTCTGAGGAAAGGGTGGGCTTCTGCCCTCTTCAGGGGCGTCCCGTGCCCAAGGAGCCACTGCCCTCACCCTCTTCCTCGGGCTCGGCCGGAGTCTCATTCTCGGGCACATCATTGTCGTTCTCGGCCTCCTCGTCCACTTCGCTCTCGTTCTCGGCCTCGCGGACCACGCCGGATTCCTGGGCCACGGTGACATTCGCTGCCTGCGACGCCTGCAGGCCCACCAGGAGCAGCCAGCCGAGGGCCAGCAGCAGCTGGGCGAGCCAGTCCGCGCCCCCGGCGCGCATGCTTCTCGGCCTCTCGGCCGCCCAACGCACAGTCGCAGCCCAGGTTCTGGAGGAGAGGCGCTTCGAACAGCAGCCACGAGCGCCGCGCCGCCAAGCCGAGCCTGCCTGGCGACCATTGAGGCGTCATCGCGCGTCACCCCGTTCGAGACCCGGAGCGCGGAGAGGAACGAGCAAGGAACGCGCGCTGGGGGCGGGGGACGGGTGCGCAGAAGGGGTCCGGAGCCCGTCGGGGGAAGGACAGGGCGGGCTTCCAGCGCCACTTCCGCCCGCCCTTTCTCCCTGAGCAACTCGGTGTGGAAGGGCATCCTTGTGCTCAGAGCTGCAACCACCTGTCCTTGATGTCAGTTTATTAATCTAGTCGCCCACTAAAGACTTTGGCCATCGTGCCTCCAAGACACTTTATTTTTCGTATTTCCTAAACTTAGGTGTTCTGAACTAGCCTCCGCCGCACCCTTCATGTGACTTGGTTTCAAAATTCTCCGTCCTTCACATCCAACTGGGACTCATGGCAGTGGTTTTAAGTAGGAGGCATTGGGGAGCCACAGCAGCAGGTGGGACTGATTTGCAAAGCGTGCAGGGAAGCCCTTGCTGAGAATGGCCGGAATGCCGCTTCATCAAGCGTTTCCCTTTTTACATTGTGCGGAATTGTCAGCTCCATGTGGGGCTTATAAGCGCTATTCGGGCAGAGGGAAGGGAAACAGGTTAAATTGTAAACTTTTTGTCCCATTGTAGTTTTCGGCACCTATTTGGTATGTGGGATTCGACTTTCATGGAGATTTTGGAGACCCGTAGTCAGTATCCCCCAGGTTTGATTTGGAAAACATCTTCGGATGGCTGCACAAGCTGTCAGTGGTCAGGCCCTGTGGAGGGTACTCCAACAAATGCTCCACAAATCTCTATAACGATTTAAATTAAGAATCTGTCCTGCTAGTTACGTTTTTTTATTCCTAAGGTTAGGTCAGGCTGGAAGTCAAAACTGATAGCTTACTATTTCTACTTGAATAAGTAGATCTTGGAGCTTCTGATTTCCCACTACCTCATTCAGTATCGACATGCACATTTATGTCCCAGGAATGAAGAGTGAAGTTGCACTCCTTTTATTAGTGATGTTTTTCTCTGGTCTTTATAGTTCTCTGGCAATAGGAACATAGGGATTTTGAGTCAGAAAAAAAAAAACTTAGAAATCATCATAATTTGAGTCCCTCAGTTATTAGGACAGGAGATTAATAACTGGACAGATTAAGTGACAAGCTCAAGTCCACCTGGAGAAACTGGGTCCCACAAGCAGAGCTCTGAACTGTGCAGTGATTCCTATAATTCCAAGTTCACAGTGAAGACGTACAATGTGTGGGACTAAAAATCGAGAGTTCAATGACTGTCTTAGTTAGGGCTGGTGTGTGTGTTAAGGCTCTATTGCTGTGGAGAGACACCATGACCACAGCAGCTCCTCTAAAGGAAACATTTAATTGGGGGCTGGCTTACAGTTCAGGGGCTGAGTCCATTATTGTCATGGCAGGAAGCATGGTGGCATCCAGGTGCTGGAGAAGAAACTGAGAGTTGTATATCTGGAGCTGCAGGACACAGGAAGAGACAGTGAACCACCAGGCATGGCTTGAGCTTCTGAAACCTCAAAACCTACCCCCTAGTGACCCCTTTCCTCTAACAAAGCTACACCTACTTCAACAAGACCATACCTCCTAATTCCCTGTGGGCCTATGCAGGCTGTTGTTTTTTTTTTTTTTCCCAAACCACCACAGGATGTTTTAAATTTGGTCCCAAATTTGATTTTATCTAGTAAGTTCCATGTGAGAGCTTGTTGTTACTGTGGTCTTTGAAAACATACAGACACAGTAATGCTTTGAGATTCACTATTCAAGTTCCTGTAGCACAGGATGAAGAGCACATGCTACCGAGTGCAATGAGGTATGAACTGGCTTCTGGAACGTTGGTAGATCCAGTCTCAGTAGACTAACGATAAACTGGTAATAGATTCTTTCAGGACCACATATTTGTGACGAAAAGGACAAATTTTTATTTGATTTTCTTCTCACAAGGGTTTGAAAACCCAAGAGCTTCTAAAATGGTCAATATTAAAGTTGACCATTGGCAGGGCATCTGTGGGAGTGCTTTACACAAACTAAACTACCATAAAATGTTATGGCTCTTGAGAATATTGTGCACGACATCCCATTGAGAAATTTTAAAATGATCTTGAGAAACAGAGACCTCTCTTTCATGGCTAAATGAAATAATCAAATTTTTTGTTTTACTGACGTTGATAAAAAAAAATGTGTCTTCAAATAAAGCCTTTAAAAAAGATCTATTGCACCATGACAGGCAAATTGTTGAGTGTTTCACTTTCAATTTCAGTACCTAGTTTCCTCCAGATACTAATCTTTTGAAGCTGAAGTCCCATATACCCTAAATTCAAGGAAATGTTAATAACCTCGTAAATAAACAGCTCCAAAGGGAACCCAAATGGACCTTAAAAATGACTCTGAAAGATATTAAAACTGTATCCACAACAGCAACCATATTATGCTACTTGTATAACAAATTTCACTCTAGTAGAATAAAAGGCATGACTATTCTCAAGAGTAGTGAACTTACACACTCTCACACAAGAAGCTTCCTGTTGTATTTGTTTCTTGTAGCAATGCTGATTGAACCAGTATTGGGAATGGACGTGATAGCCTTGAGATTGCTAGACAAGAACTCCACCCTGTGTTACGTTCCCAGCCTTGAAACCTATACACTATCGTTGTGAAGCTATGTAAAAGGTAGGTTATTGGCCAGCAGAAGAGTTGACCCTGCTCTGGTTGGTGGACACCAAGTAGCAGTCATTTTAACATTGTCCCCTAACATGTAGTGCTGCCTCTTATCACACAGTTCACTATGCTTACCTCACCTTCCCCTGCCACAGCTCTGAGAGACAAGGATGAGAACCCCAGTCTCCTCTATATGCTCCTCTCCATCCATTCTATCTATAGTAGTTAATTTTAATCTTTAATTTGACACATCCTAGAGCTATCTGAGATGAAAGCCTGAATTGAAAAATTATCTAGATCAGACTGGTCTATGAACATATTTGTGGGGGTTGTCATTTTTAAATAAAGTAATACTTCACAAATAACTTTATTTTTATTAAAAATAGACTTTCGTTTCATTTAATATATCCTGATTATGGTTTCCAGCCCCTCTACTTCTCCCAGTAACTCTCCACCTCCATTCCTATCTCCATTCATCTCCTGGTGCAAGGGAATCTCCCAAGTATCTACAAAGGTGACCCCAGCTAAGACTCCTAGCAATAGTGGATACTTAGCCTGAACTGGCCATCTCCTGTGACCAGGCAAGACTTTAAGTGGAGGGAGAAGGAAACCAGCCAAGCCACACAACCTTCAACCTACAGTCTGTACTGTCTATGGGATGTGCTGGGTTAAGGGTGACCTAAAAAATGGGGGAGAAGCCAACCCATTACTAGTCTATCTTAAAACCCATGCCAGGAGAATAAGTCCACCCCTGGCACTGCCTGGACCACCAGGATCCACAAGCTGGATGACCCAGAGACCCAGGACAAAACAAAACATGACTAGAGGAAAAAAAATCAGTGTAATGATGCCTAATGATATTCTGCTATACTCATAGATTGGTGGTTAACCCAATAGTCATCAGAGAGGCTTCTGATGAAGACAGATGCAGGCCCACATCCAAACATTAGGCAGAGCTCAGGGAATCCTACAGAAGAGGGGGAGAAAAGACTGTAGGAACCAGAGGATTCAAGAACACCACAAGAAAAGTTACAGAATCAATTAACCTTGGTTCATAGGGGCTCACATAGACTAAACCAACAACTAGGGAACATGCATAGAACTGATCTAGGCACTCTGCAAAATGTGTAAATGGAAGTTTCTGTCCTGCCCAATCCCTCAGTCATTCAGTCCCAAAGGAACACACAGAGCCTTATATTAATTAGCTCAGGTATATTATTAACTAACTCTTACAACTTAAATTAACCCATAATTCTTGTCTATGTCTAGTCACATGGCTTGGTACATTTGTTCAGTGAAGTGTTCTCATCTTGCTTACTCTACATCTGGCTGGTTATTGCGTCTCTGCCTTTCCTCTTCCCAGAATTCTCCTAGTCTGGTTGCCCCACCCATACTTCCTACCTGGCTACTGACCAATCAGAATTTTATTAAATCAATATGAGTGACAAATCTTTACAGTATATAAGAGCATTATCCTGATGTGGGAGTGTCATATATCAATCTGTTGATTTCATTGGTTAAGTAATAAAGGAACTGCTTGGCCCTCATAGGTTAAAACATAGGTGGGAGGAGTAAACAGAATAGCATGTTGGGAGGAAGAGGAAGTGAGCTCAGACTCGACAAGCTCTGCTCTCTGGAGCAGAGACGCCATGCTCCGCGCTCCTGGGTAGATGTGATAGCTCCTCTCTGAGACACACGTGGATGAAGCTCCGATTTAGGATGGACGTAGGCTAGAAACTTCCCAGTAAACGCACCTTTGGGTGCTACACAGAATATAGGAAATGGGCTAGTCCAGGTGCGAGAGTTAGCCGAGAAGAGGCTAGATAGAAATGGGCCAAGCAGTATTTAAATGAATACAGTTTGTGTGTTGTTATTTCGGGCATAAGCTAGCCGAGCAGGCGGCTGGGGTGTTGGGGACGCAGCCCTGGCCGCCCTTATTACAACATTATCCCACAGCATTTTCCCTTTTTTCTTTTCAAAACAAGAACCTGAATCTAATCTCCTTTGTTTAACTTTTTTCCTGTCCATTATCCATAACAACTTGTAACTAGCACACCAAATAAAGACAAACAACCATACTCCATTTTGGGGGGGGTGGTTGTGGGCATAGTTTTCTAGGCTGTTTCCTAGATTAGCTAAATCATCAAGCCAACAAATAACATTTCCCTGTGGTTTCTGCTTCAAGCTCCTGCTTGAATTCTTGCCCTGACTTCCCTCAGTGATTAAGCTATAACCTGGAAATATAAGCTAAACAAACCCTCTTCTTCCATAAGTTGCTTTCCTACAAGTATTTTATCACAGCAACATAAGGAAAAGAAAAACAAGACCACAGTCACCTGCCTTGGTTTTACCTTCTTTCCTGGGCTGGCCTTGCTTGAATTTTCTTGACATCCTGCAAACAGGAAATTTGGTCATTTAATCTATAGCACTCATCTACCCTAGGTGACTCCATGCTCTGTAAAGGAATAAAGTTTGAACTTCCATGCTATAAAAACAAGATGGCCAAGGCATAGATAAAAGATTGCCATAAGAGATAAAAAGAAATGGTAAGGAAGAAATTACAAAGAGAAGAGTAACAAAATAAAACCACTGGAGGTCAAAGCTGGATAGAGAGAAGGGAAGGAAGGATGCCAGGGACATCGTCAAATGTTTTGATTAAACAGGCTAAGATAGAAACGGCATCAGAAGCATCAGAAGTAGGACAGCCTGAGGACACAAGCCTGTAATCTTAGATACTTGGGAGGCTAAAGCAGGCAGATCATAGTTTCAAAGCTTTCCTGGGTTCCAAAGCAAGTTCAAGGCTAGCTTGGGTAACTTAGCCTGACCCTGTCTCTGAGTAAAAGGGCTAGGGATATATCTCTTTGGTAGAATGCTGGCACAGTGTGTTTTCTGGGCTCAAACTCTAACATTGAAAAAGACTTCATCAGAAATATGCTCTAGGCAGCTTGTGATGGCAGAGCTGCTAGAACATGGTTCTACACTTTCAGGTTGAATCCCAGAGTCACATCAGGCCATACCTTCCTGAAGCTCTTCCTGGGAAAGAGAGGTAAGAGTGTCTGACTTTGCTCCTCCATGTGCCCTGTTACATATGCTAGGCTGAGCTGAATCAAGTGATGTAAAACTCTTTGTCCTTCAAAAGTTTATAAAAGTCTGGTCTTTCCTTTGTTGGAGTTATTGGTCTGGAAACTCCACAGGTTTTTTTCTCAAGGAGGAGATGGGAAGACTCCTCGCTGAAGAGGTTCCTCTGCCATCCTCTACCATCTCTCTCTCTTTTCTCTCTTCTCTCTCCTCTCCTCCTCACTCCTCTTTCCCTGCCTCCCTTTTCTCTCTCATATTTCCTGCTTCTCTGTCCTCTTTCTCTGTTTTGTTTGGCACCGTTAACCTGTGTGTCCTAGTTTCTGTTGATTGCTGTGCACTGGAGGAGTTTCTTGGCAGGAACGATAGAGAGTCCCCTGGAGTTCTTGATCACAGCAGTCACCATATATCCTTGTAATGTGTCCCAAGTTTAGTAGCTCTCCTGCTTCCTGACCACGACTTCCTCTCTAAAGGCGACCTTCTGAAGGTGACAGAATTGTCAGGGTTTTAAGTGACAAGTGGTGCACAAAAGATGTTCTTCCTATTTCAATAAGAACTATTGAAAAACCATTGAAAATTAAATAATATTCCAGAGAAATGTGGTCATCTTTTGTGACAGAAGTAAGTATGAAATTACAGTTTTGATAAAATGCACATAGTGCTCTCAAATTCTTCCTTCTCTAGGGCTGCGGAAGCTACATCTTCCAAAGCTAAATAAGTACCCTCCCTGTGGTTATTCAGTCAGTAATATACGCCAGGACTAATACAGAATTCTGCAAATGGTACAGATGCTGTGTTTTCCTTCAGGTTTTATGATCCTAGCCTTCAGTTGTTTCCCTCTGAGTCCTCAGGAAGAGGGATGCTCTTGTTTACTTGGCTGCTGAGGAAGGAGGACTGCCTGCAGCTCCCTGTCAATTGTACTCTGCTCTCAATCACGCCAACCCCAACTGAACAGCTTCCCTGCTTTCACCCACTCCACAACAGCTGTGTCTCTGACCCTGCTTTTCTAAACATGGACTCCAAGGTGAAAGCCCAACTTGTCTTAATTTCTAAATTCAAAAGTTCTTTTGAAGTCTGCAGTTTCTGTGTAGAGCTCCCTCCAGGTTTTCCCCTGGCACAGCCACTGAACAAACCTCCTACTGTTCCAGGCTATGTATTAACAATACACAGTACACAGAATAGAAAAATCTACCATCTTTTGATATACTCAGAGCCATTCATCAGAGCTGTTAGAGGTTTCCCACATGCATGCAATTAGAGGGACACATAGAACAGGGTATCTTTGGGCAGGCTAATACAGTAGGATGGACTTTCTGAGGAAGGGTCCTTCAGAAACAGATGTGAGTAGAAACTTACAAGAGTTACCTTGAAAATACCTTGAAACTTTGAAATTCAATGGAAAAATTTCATCTCTAAATTGCATTTTTAAAAACTGTTAATATTGAGATATGATATCCTAAAATGGGCTGAACATATCTGAAGTATATACCTTGAGCAAATTTTACATCTATGTGCACAGCTATGAGAATACTACCAATTGTCCGTGTAGGAGCATGCTGCTGACCCAGAAACTCTCCCTCTTTTTCTTCTCCATGTCCCAGGCAGTCATCAATTTGTTTCTTTAATAAGCAGATTAATTTTGTATTGTTTTAGATTTTATAAAAATGAAATCACACAATTGTATTTAGGGTATTATTTGAGGTTATGTGTGTGATAGTTTATTCCTTTATACTAGAAGAGTATTCCCTTGAATGAATAATAATAATATAAAGCATTGCTCCTTTCACCATTAGTGGGAACTGTAGAGATAATTCCCAATTTTCTTTTATAAATAAAGTTCTTGTGAATATTCCTGCACAGATTTTTCTATTGAGTATATGCTCTGGGCAAATATCTGAGTACTGAATGATTAAATTATTTATTAGATATATGTTTTCCTTTGTGCTGACCAGTTTTATGTCAACTTAATATAAGCTAGAGTCGTTGGGAAACTCAACTGAGAAAATGTCTCCATAAGATCAGGGTATAGGAGCCAGGGAGCCTGCATGGGGTCAACCTAGACCCTCTACATATATGTGACAGTTGTGTAGCTTGGTCTACTTATGGGACTCCTAGCAATGGGAGCAGAGGCTGTCCCTAACACTTTGCCTGACTTTCAGGAACCTATTCCTCAGACTAGGTTGTCTTGCCCAGTGTTAATACAAGGGGAAGAAAGTCTTGAGATGCCATGCTTTGTTGATACTCATGGGAGGTCTGTCTCTTTCTGAACAGAAACTGAGGAGAAGTGGAACGGGGGGGGGGATTGAAGGGGAAGTGGGGTAGGGGATAAAAGTTGAGAAGGAAGAAACTGTAGTCAGGATGTAAAATAAATGAGTAAATTTAATTTTAAAAAGATCAAGCTGTAGGCAAGCATGTAGGGCATTTTGTTGATTAGTGGTTGACATTGGAGGGCCAAGCCCATTGTGGATGTGGCCAACCTGAGATGGTGGTCCTGGGTTATATAAGAAAGCGTGCTGAGCAAGCCATGAGGAGCAATCTAGTAAGCAGCACTCCTCCATGGTCTCTGCATGAGCTTCTGCCTCCAGGTTCTGTCATGGGAACTTCTTCATCCAATAGCCTTTAAGATACTGCCCCACATTGGGTTCCAGTCTATTACTGATTATAATAACATAGTTCCACACTAGCTCAGAATGGAGTATAATAAAGGTTTCATTAGTTAGGAGTAGACTCACAGATCAGCAGTCCTCTGCATGAGTGGGGAACAGGAACCGAATCCAGCAGCCAAGGAGGAGCGCACACTTTTACATCTGTATATATAATACATTTGACCATTCCCAAAGTGGGCCAGTATCTTAAAGGCTATTGGCTGAAGGAGTTCCAACAGCAAGGTTCCTGCCCAGCTAAAGTTCCTGCCATGACTTCCTTTTTAGTGATGAACAGTGATGTGGGAACATAAGCCAAGTAAATCCTTTCCTCCCCAACTTGGTTTTGGACATGGTGTTTTCATTAGTTAGTAACCCTAGCTAGGACCCCTTATTAACAGCTTCCATACTATTAAATCTCTGCTATCAGTATATGAGAACTATAATTCCCTTCTTACAGTTTGAATCCTGACGTTTGGCTTCTTTCCATAAGCTAATTGGCCATTTGTGTAGTCACGTGAAATATCTGTTTGAGTTTGTTGTCCACGTTTGGTCCTCTTTCCTGTGCCCTAAGTATGGGTGTTATACTGTAGCTGTATCTGTAGGCACCCCACAGTCAGCTGGTCTCTGCATCCTGACTTTCAGCAGTGGTTCCCATCCGCTACACAAAGAAGGTTCTTTGGCGAGGAGTAAGAGCTGTACTTATCTGCAGATATACGGACATCTGTGCTGAGATGTAGATTGCAGTTGAGGAAATTAGAATGCAGTTGGGAATTATAATGGTTTAGGGAAATAGCAGTTATAGATTCCTCTTTAGATCCATTACGTTACCACTCATGGGTTTCCAGTATCAGAGGGTGAATTACCTTCTATTAAAAAGGCCCTAAGTACAATTAGATGGTTGTTGATTACTCTAAGAAATAAGTGTCACCATTGTATCTTTGGGGACGTCGTGTGTCATGCTGCCCATTTTTGTGATCCATAGGTTTTAGAGCTGATAGTACTGTTAATAGCCTTTCTGCCTTGGTAGCTTGTATTGTATTTTTAGATGCTATAAGAACTAGTTCTCAGAAAGGAGACTTCTAGGCCAGTTCCAGCTGGATTCTTCTAAATCTTTTCGGTGAAGTTTGTAGTGCCTTCAGCCATGAGATCGTAGCTTTAAGTTTCAGCAGGAAACAAAGAGCAATAGCAATAGTCTATATACATCCAGGAGATGCTTAAACTCCCCTGACCAAAAACTTGAAGGGACGTTTCCCATGCCTGATAGGGGGGTTTTGTTAGATAGTCTATTGCCCTTAGGGGAACATTATCATTCCAAGTGGCATAAATTCATTTAAATAAGTTATTAATATAAGTACATTCACATATAGTATATATGTATTTTTAAACAAGCATAATATAATGTTTCCCTATGGCATTTACACTCATCCTCACTGTCCGTGTTCAATTTTCATGGCTCGCTGAGTATGCACAATCCTTGTCTAATATTATATGCAAACATGAGGGCAAATTTCTTTGTCTTTGTGCTGTTCTGAGGGAAGGTGTTCATTTCCATGTTTTTAAGTGCATAAATAAAATATAAAATAAGGAGCAAGCCAGTAAGCAGCACTCCTCCATGTCCTCTGCCTTAGTCCTGCCTCCTTGTTTCTGCCCAACTAAAGTTCCTGCCATGACTTCCTTCAATGATGAACAGTGATGTGGAAGCATAAACCAAATAAACCCTTTCTCTCCCACTTGCTTTTGGTCATGGTGTTTCATTAGAGTAATCACAACCCAAACTAAGACCTCTTATTAACAGCTTCCATGCTATTAAATCCCTGATATCAGTATATGAGAACGATAATCCCTTCCATATATACATTCTAACTTCATGTGCTTAGTGGTTGCCTGATATCAGTGGGAGGATGTTCTATTACTAGATTTGGGAAAATAAATTTTAAAATGGATGTTGGTTTTGGTCAGTTGCTTTTTCCTGTGTCAATAGAAGATCCTAACTTTACTTTTTTGCTCTGAGAAATTATATTTTCTGGTTTTAACCCAATCTTGCATCCTTGGATGAAAACTATTTAGTCATGATCTATTATTCTATTATATATTGCCACATTTAATTAGATATTTTCTTACTAGTATATATATTATATATGCACATATATGAATTTTGTTTATAGTTTTTGTAATATCTTTATTTAAATCTAAAATACTGAAATACTGATTTCAGAATGAGTTTAAGGGTATGCTTGGGAAATTTTTTGAAAGGCCAAATCAGCAACATATCTTGTGTTTGTTGTCTGATTTACTGATACCCACTTCTTTCCCCTCTTATCTCATTGCTTTAGACTGAAATTTACCTTTCTTTTTTAAAATAATATCTTAGATGAGAAATGAAATAAATGATTCAAGATCATTGTAATTCTTAAAATATAACCATGTCTTATCATAAATTTCAAGCTGTTTTAGTTTTAACCTACAGTTTCTAATCTCCCGTAATTTCCTTTTCATTCAAAGCAAATTACTTTCTGATTTTAATTAACCTTATTTTTTAACCTATGGATGATTATTGAAACTTATCATGGGGTTTTAAAATATTTGAATATTTTACAAATTATTGACTTCCTAATTGTGTTATGGTCAGAGAATATACTTATTTGTTGAGCCTTTTTAAATCGTTGAAATTTGTTCTGTGGACCATGATTTTGTCCATGTTGACAGATGTTTCATGGATTTTGAGAATAACATGCAAAGTTTCTTCTTCTATAGATGCTGAATTGGCCATGCTGGCTGATAGTGTTTATCAAACCAACTGTTTCTTTGCTTATTTTGTACTGATTTTTCTATCCTTTTTTGTTGTTTTTTCAAGACAGGGTTTCTCTGTAGTATTGGAGCCTGTCCTGGAACTAGCTCTTGTAGACCAGGCTGATCTTGAACTCACAGATATCAACCTGCCTCTGCCTCCCAAGTGCTGGGATTAAAAGCATGCACCACTACCTCTTGTCCTTCCTATCCATTTTTGAGTGAGGGGATAGACATCTCAACAATCATTGGGCATTTGATTAATTCTTCTTGCACTCGGTTTTCACTTCTTTCTGATGTTCTTAATTAGTATACACAGACTTAGAAATTTTTTTTTTTTTGGTTTTTCGAGACAGGGTTTCTCTGTGGCTTTGGAGCCTGTCCTGGAACTAGCTCTGTAGACCAGGCTGGTCTCGAACTCACAGAGATCCGCCTGCCTCTGCCTCCCGAGTGCTGGGATTAAAGGCATGCGCCACCATCGCCCGGCTTCAGACTTAGAATTTTTAAAGTTTCATTTCATGGATATTTGCCAGCATTTATGTCTGTATACCATGTACATGCCTAGCACCCATGAAAGGCAGAAGAGGGTGTCAGATACCCAGGAACTGGAGTTATAGATAATTATGAGCTGCCATGTGTGTGTTGGGAGTTGAACCTGGGTCCTCTGGAAGAGCTGTCAGTGATTTTAACTGATTGCCCATTTCTCCAGCCTACATAATTAGGATTTTATGTCCTTATGATTAAGACCCCTTCCTATAGTAAAATAGTCAGTCTATTTGTATTTTGGTTAACAATAATCTGCTGTTTCACTTTCTTCCATTTTATTATTTTTAATCTAGCTATTACTCTGAGTTTAATTGTGCTTAGGCTAGGTAATATTTAGTTGCTATTTGTTTTTAAATTTTTACTTTTGAAACAATTGTGGATACAGTTGAAATAACTAATACAGGGAAGTCCTTTCTGCCTTTTGACTAGTTTCCCCAAAGATAACATCTTATAAAAATATAACAAGATGTCTTCCAGGCTGTTAACTTTGGGACAATCAAAGTATTGAGCATCCTCTTGACCTGACTCTGACTTCCATTGCCTTTTATTGCCACACCTTCTCTTTACCTCTTAAAACCCAGCAGTCACGAATATTGTCAGTTACTATAATTTTACCAGTTTAAGTGGTGTCATGTGGTGTGCATCCCATTGGGATTTTCTCTTTTAAACTCCCATTTTTCTCTGCATAATGTGGGATATTTCATTCACTGAAAGCATCCAGATTGTTGCTTGTTTGGGGATATTACATGTACAGCTTCTATGAACATTCATAGAGATATGACTGCATATACTTTATCTTTTCAGCCATAAATTTTATGAGCACAATTTCAAGGCCCATTCATTAATTATTGATCTTAGTGCCTGCATTAATATTACTCTGTTCAGAAAGTCTTCTCTTTTGTCAGTGAGTTCAAGACTATTCTCCCCTTTTTCTTCCATCAGATTAAGCATATCTGATTTTGAGGTCTTTGATCCAACTGGAGTTGAGTTTTGTGCAAAACGATAAGTATGGATCTATTTGCATTCTTCTACATTCGTACATCCAGTTAGACCAGTGTCATTTGTTGAAGAAGCTGTTTTTTTTTCGAGACAGGGTTTCTCTGTGGTTTTGGAGCCTGTCCTGGAACTAGCTCTTGTAGACCAGGCTGGTCTCGAACTCACAGAGATCCACCTGCCTCTGCCTCCCGAGTGCTGGGATTAAAGGCGTGCGCCACCACCGCCCGGCAAAGAAGCTGTCTTTTGCCAGTGTGTATTTCTGGCTTCTTTATCAAAAATTAGGTGTCCATATGTTTGTAGATTTATGTTCAAGACTTCAATTCAATTCCATTGATCAATGTGCCTGCTTTTTGTGCCAATATCACACTGTTTTTATTACTATAGCTTTGTAGTACAACTAGCAACCGGGAATGGTAAACCATCTAGCAGTCCTTTTATTGCTTAGGATTGTTTTAGCTATTCTGGTTTGTGTGTGCTTTTCCATATGAAGCTGAGAATTGTCTCTTTAAGATATGTGAAGAACTATGTTGGAATTTTGATGGAATCTCACTGAATATGTATATTGCTTTTGGTAGAATGGACATTTTACTATGTTCACCCTACCAATGCATGAGCATGGGAGATCTTTCCATCTTCTTCAAAGACTTGAGGTTTTGGTCATACAGGTCCTTCATTTGCTTGATTAGAATTACCTCAAGATATTTTATATTACTGGAGTCCGCTTGTCATTTATATATAGGAGGTTTAATGATTTTTGTGAGTATATTTTGTATCCAGCTACTTTGCTGAAAGTGTTCATCAACTGTAGGAGTTTCTTGGTGGGATTTTTCAGATAACTTACGTATATTATCATATCTACAAAAATGATACTTTGATTTCTTCCTTTCTAATATGTATCTCCCTTAAACTCCCTTGTTTGTGTAATTGCTCTAGCTAAGATTTCAGGTACCTTATTGAATAGGTATGGTGAGGGTGAACAACCCTGTCTTATTCCTGATTTTAGTGGAAATGCTTTGAGCTTTGCTCCATTTAAGTTGATGTTGACTATGGGTTTGCTGTGAGCTGCCTTTATTATGTTGAGGTATGTCTCTTGTATCACAAATCTCCCCAAGACTTTTATCATGAAGGGATGTTAATCTAAGGAGTTTTCTGCATCTAATGAGATGATCATTTTTGTTTGTGTTTTGGTCAGTTTGTGCATATGGTAGATTATACTTATTGATTTTCACACATTGAGCCTTTTCTGCATCTCTGAGATGAAATCTTAATCCTGGAGGATGGACATTTTGATGTATCTTGAATTCGGTTTGCAAATATTTTATTGAGTATTTTTATACCTTTGTTCATAGAGGAAATTGGTCTGTAAGTATTTTTTGTTGGGTCTTTATGTTGTTTGGTTATCAGGATAACTATGGCCTCATCGAAAGAATTTGGAAATGTTCCATTTCCATTTTGTGAAATAATTTGAGGAATATTAACATGGATTATTCTTTAAAAGTCTGGTAGATTCTGTACTAAAAACATTTGGCCCTGGGCTTTCGACCCCCTTGGGAGATTTTCAGAGACTACTTCTATTTCACTAGGGATCAAAGGTCTGTTTAACTGATCTTGATTTAACTTTAGTAAGTGGTATCTATCAAGAAAGTTATCGCCAGGCGGTGGTGGCGCACGCCTTTAATCCCAGCACTCGGGAGGCAGAGGCAGGCGGATCTCTGTGAGTTCGAGGCCAGCCTGGTCTACAAGAGCTAGTTCCAGGACAGGAACCAAAAAAAGCTACAGAGAAACCCTGTCTCAAAAATTCAAAAAAAAAAAAAAGAAAGTTATCATTTTCTTTTAGACTTTCCATTTTGTTAAAGTAGAGGGTTTTTTTTTTCCAAAGATTTATTTATTTTTTGTATACAATGTTCTGCCTGCATGTTTGCCTACAGACCAGAAGAGGGCACAGATGGTTGTGAGCCACCATGTGGTTGCTGGGAATTGAACTCAGGACCTCTGGAAGAGCAGTCAGTTCTCTTAACCGCTGAGCCATCTCTCCAGCCCCTGAGGTTTTTTTTTTTTAAATATGTCCTTTTGATTCTCTGGATTTCCTCAGTGTTTGTTGTTTTGTCCCCTGTTTCATCTTTTATTTTGTTAATCTGGATAATCTCTCTGTGTCTTTTAGTCAATTTGGATAAGGATTTGTTGATCTTACTGATTTTTCTCAAAGAAAAGACTCTTTATTTGATTGATTCTTTATATTTGTGTATTTCTATTTTATTGATTTCAGCCTTGCATTTGATTAGTTTTTGCTATTACACCTTTTGGGTATGATTTCCTCTTTTTGTTCTAGAGCATTCAAGTGTGTTGTTAAGTTATTAGTATGAGTTTTTCTTTATGTTAGTACTTAGTGCTATAAACGTTCCTCTTAGTGCTGCTTTCATTGTGTCCCATAAGTTTGAGTATGTTGTGTATTTATTTTTACTCATTATAGAAAGTCTTTATTTCTTTCTGATGTTTTTGATTGTGAGCCTCGCTTTAAACAGCTGCACCATATTTTCAGCCCTTTACTTTATTTCTTAATTTCTGTCTTGACCTTTTTTCACTCAGTAGAGAATTGTTCATTTTTCGTGAGTTTGTAAGCTTTCTGTTGTTTCTATTGTTTTTGATATCCAACTTCCATCCATTCTGGTCTGGTAGGATACAGGGAGTCATTTCAATTTTCTTGTATTTTTTATGTTCAAGTATGTGATCAATTTTTGAGAAAGTTTCTTGAAGTGCAGAAAAGAAGGCTTCTCTTTTGTGTTTGGATAAAATGTTCTGTGAAAATTTGCTAGGTCCTTTTGTTTTAGAATGTCTGTTAGTTTTTGTTTTGCTCTGTTTAGTTTTTGTCCAGATGACCTGGTCATTGATGAGAGAAGAGTATTGAAGTCTTCCATGGTCAGTGTGTGAGGGTCAATGTGATTTAAGCTGTAATAATGTTTCTTTTACAAACTTGGTGCCCTTGTGTTTAGGGCATAGATGTTAAGAATTTAAATGTCTTCTTGGCAGGTTTTTCCTTTGATGAATATGTAGTGCCCTTTTCAATCTCTTTTGGTTAGTTTTAGTTTGAAGTTTATTTTGTTAGATATTAAAATGGCTATACCAGCTTGCTTCTTAGGTTCATTTGCTTGGGATGTATTTTTCCAACCTGTTGCCCCAGGTATGTTTCTTTGATGTAGCAGAAGGCTGAATCTTGTTTCTGAATCTGTTCTGTTAGTCTGTGTTTTTTTTTTTTTAATTGGGGAATTGAGAACTTTGATGTTGAGAAATATCAATGACCAATGATTGTTGGTTACTGCCTCTTAGAACTACCTTTGTTATGTCCCATGGGACTCAACTATATGTTATGTTTTCATTTTCATTCTATTTTAAAACATTTTAAATTTCTTTCTTGTTGTATGTCTTAACTAATTTTTTTACTCAGTAGTGAGCTCATTTTCCATAAATTTGTATAATCTCTGCCATTCTATTGTTGTTGATATCCAGCATTAATCCATAGGGATCAGATAGGATGCAGGGTGTTATTTTATTTATCTTATATCTGTTGAGATTTGCTTTGTTTCCAAGTATGTGGTCACTTTTGAAGAAAGGTCCATAAACTGATAAGAGGAAAGTTTATTTTTTTCTGTTTATGTGAAGTGTTCTGTAGAAGTTGGCTAAGTCCATTTCATTTATAATATTATTTAAATCCAGCATTTCAAGTCTTATTTTTTTTTCTGGATGACTTGTCTGTTAGCAATGGTAAAGTATTAAAGTCACTCACTATCACTGTGTAGGATCACACATGTGATTTCATCTGTAGTGGTGTTTCTTTTAAGAACTTGGGTACCCTTGTGTTGTTTAGAACTGCAATACACTCTTGGTGGGTCTTTCCTTCAATGACTGTTTAGTTTCCTTCTCTCTCTTCTGATTAGGTTGATTAGTCTGTTTTGTCAGATAAAATGACAACATCTGGTTCTTGGTCTGTTTGTGTGGAATATCTTTTTCTATCCTCTTACCCTCTAGTGATTTCTATCCTTTTACCCTGCAGTGATATCTATCCTTGATGGTGAGGTGTGTTTCTTGAATGCAACAAAAAATGAATCTGTTAGTCTGTGTCTTTTTAGAGGGGAATTTACACCACTAACATTAAGGGTTAGTAATGAGCATTGTATTTTAATGCTTTACCGTTCTGAAATTATTTCTTCCCGTGCCTGCTTAGATGTGGTTAACTTCTTCAGACTGAGGTTTCCCTTCTGGTGCCTCTGAAGAGCTGGATTGGTAGTTAGAAATTATTTAAATTTGGTTTTATAAGGAATATGTTTCTTTCAACTTTGATTATGATTAGTAGTTTTGATGGATATAGTAGTCTGAGCTGGCATCTGTGAGCTCTTAGAGTTTGTGGAACACATTTGTCCAATCCCTTCTGGCTTTCCACGTCTCCCTTGAAAAACTAGGAAATTCTTTTTTTTTTTTTTTTTTTCTTGGTTTTTCGAGACAGGGTTTCTCTGTGGCTTTGGAGCCTGTCCTGGAACTAGCTCTTGTAGACCAGGCTGGCCTCGAACTCACAGAGATCCGCCTGCCTCTGCCTCCCTAGTGCTGGGATTAAAGGCGTGCGCCACCACCGCCCAGCTGAAAAGCTAGGAAATTCTTATAGGTTTGCCTTTTATATGTTACTTGTTTTTTTCCATTGCAGTTTTTTTTTTTGATTTTTTTGAGACAGTGTTTCTCTGTGTAACTTTGGAGCACTCCCTCTGTAGACCAGGCTGGCCTCAAACTCACAGAGATCCAGTTTTTAATATTCTTTATTCTATACATTTAGTGTTTGACAGCATGTCATGGGGGAATTTCATTTTGTAGTGCCATTTTTTTTTTGTTTTGTATGCCTCTTGTATCTCGATAGGCACCTCCTTTAGATGAGAGATTTTCTGACTTTGTTTAAAATATTGTCTGTATTAAAATATTGTCTGTGTCTTTTTTCCTCTTTTTCTTCTATATTATATACTGGTTTCTGTCTGTTTTTTTTTTTTGTTACTGTTTTCTTTCAGATTTCCTGAATATTTGTGCCTGGATTATTTTTTATTTAATAATCCCTTTGACTGCACTATCTATTTCATCTACTTAATCTTCAACACTTGGGGCTTACCGCTGAGGATTTTGTCTGACTTCCTAATTTTTCTTTCCAGTTTTATTTCAATTGGAGGATTTTTCTTTTGTGATTCTATTTCTTTATTATAGTCTATTTTCCTATCTTGAGTTGTTTTCATTATTTCATCCAGCTGTTTATTTGCCCTTTTCACTAACAAATAAGAGGAGTTTTCTGGATGTGGCATTCCGGCAGTCTTGGCTCCATGTGGTCCATGGATCCCTCTGGAAGGAAACCCAAACCCATAGCTTCAACCCATGCTTCACTCACCATTTTGTTTTGTTTCCATCCTTGCTTTATTGTATTACATGATATTAACCAGGGCTTCTGTGGCTGATGGTTAGTGGGAGTCATGGAAACAGATGCCCTTGCTTCGGTACATTTGATCTTAAAGGGGAATCATCTAGCTTCACCCCATAAAGCTTAGTATTAAATAATGGCCCTACAAATGAAGGTGTTTTTGGACATTTGGAAGTATTGGAAATTGTGGGGACTCCCTGTACTTTCTGCATAGATTTTTTTTAGCAAACCTAAATTCTTAAAATGCATTACTTTTTTGAAGGTAAGATTTTAGGAACATATGGGGTTGACAGTAAAATTAAGCTAAAAGTACACAAATTTTTGATAACCCTCCACACAGGGGAGCATTTGTTAGAATTGATGAGCCTGCATTCACACATAATTATCACCCGAAAGTCCATAGTTTACATTAGGGTTCACTAATTGATACTTCATAGTCCAGGTTATTTGAGCAAATGAACCATGATATGTGTGGTGGTTTGAAAGAAAATGGCCCCCAAAGGGAGCAACCTTATTAGGGGGTGTAACCTTGTTGGAGAAAGTGTGTCACTGTTGGTGTGGGCTTTGAGGTATCTTTCTCAAACTTCCCTCAGTTGACTTCCTGTTGCCTGCAAGATGTACGGGTATCAGTTGCAGCACCACGTCTGCCTGGACTCCGGCATGCTCCCTTCATGATCAAAAGCGAGCTACGCTCCATTAAATGTTTTCTTTATAAGAGTTTCCGTGGTCATGATGTCTCTTCACAGCAATAAAAGCCCAAACTAAGACAACATGTATCCAACCTTACAGTGTTTTCTCAACCCTACACATTTTTCATTTCTAAATTAAATTTAGAGCAGACGCTGATTCGCGTAGTGCAGAGTGTGAAGCCCAGCTCTATGGAGTCAAGGGAAATCCTGGAGCAGAAGTAGCAACCTGAGCAGGAGGTGGGCATGGATGACAACAGGACTCAGCAGCATGGAAGGCAGAAGAAAGAAGATGAGCAGCACAGTCCACGTGATCGGGACTGGCCCGCTAGAGAGCTGAAGAGCACAACAGCGAGTCTGACAGGGGATCTGGTGCTCAGAGCAGACCCAGTAACTTGAAGCAGAGATTTAAGGTGCCCACCAGGGCAAAAGAAGCAGTACACCGTCTCCAAGTGTCCCACGCTTTGTTGGCAGCGAGGCAAACGAACTCCCGAGACTGTAAACTACGCTCTCAGAAAACAGAGCAAATGACACTCCTGCTAAATTAGGAATAACATAGTCAGTCTGCTATGAGAACAGACGCCAGCAAATCAGCAGACAGGCTAGACAACATTTATGTTCAGTGCCCACATTTCATTCTGTTTCCTATCTCCTTCCTTTGCTAATTTCCCTTTCCCCCAAAAGTCATATTTCAGAATATCTGTATCTCAGCCTCCCCAGAGCTATGAAAGGCATTTATCATTTGACTGTATATATTTACCCCTTCCTTTTATTTTCAGCTTATACTGATCTGATTTTTTTTTACAGTAGGTAGGGGCACAAAACTATCTAACTTGACAATTAGCTTCACTCACAACGTTTTAATAATGCACATTTATAGAAAAGTATTCATCTTACAAACTGTTCTGCAATCCAAAAATACAACAGCTTGGAAGACAACATTTAGAAAACAAAATCCAGTGTGAAAAAGACAGATTTTTAAAAACCAACAACAGTGCAGGTTTGACATGGCTCTGATTTTACAGCCTTCCAATGGCATCGTCTAAGTCAGAGATCTATCCCTTTAGCTATCTCCACCGCTCCATGGGAAAGAAGTAACTCTCCCTGGTTTCATTTCACCTTCCAGAGCCATCCAATATTCTCTACTGTCCATTCAAATTTTCCTGTAAAGCACTTATACACAGTACGCACATATCCACACTGGTGTACCGTGTTTCTCCAGTCTGAACTGTGCTGTCATCTCGGCCACTGCGACTCTGCCTGGAAGATGCCAAAGATCTAGAAGTCTCATCAGGCTTGTATTCCTTCACAGGTTTTTCTTTTTTCCTCTTTACCTTTCTTTTTTCAACTTCACTTTGAGAAGCCTGGGGAGCTTGAGGAAAACAGGTTCCTTTGATTTAGGCATTGATCTCTCTCTCTGCTCCTGTTGTCCAACAGCCTCTCACTCACTTGTTCGCTCCGGAATCCGCCTGTCTTTCTTAACCAAGGCTGCCTGCCCCTCCTTAACCCCTTTGCCCTCACCATTCTCTCTTCTATGAACATTTCCTTTCTCCACTTTTTTGCTGTCAACTCAATATCAATTACTGATCTTTTCCTCTTGTCTTTTGTTTTCTTTTGTCTTTCTCCATTCCAATCAAACCCAATGTAACTAATATATTAGTTGACACACTACGGTCAGTGACCTCCTGGAATGTTTGGCACTAGAGAGGTGACTAATTTTTTATTTGACCATGACTATACTTTATTGTTTCTTTACTCATTGATAGTGATTTTTTAAAAAGACAACGTTCTAATTGAAGAAGAATACTGGAGGATAGCTTTCTCCATTGGAGTCTCACTGGGTATACAGATAACACTTAAGGGCAAGCACCATGCCCAGTAGTAGATTGTCAACACAAAACAAACTTGGTGGAATTTTGGGAGGTTTAGTTTTATCTTATAATGCTTTGTCTGGGAATATTTTTTAACTCCGCAGGTATTTTTCTTACATATTATGGTTTCCAATTTTGCTTTTATGGGACTTCTGTGTGGGTGTTTCTGCATCTATATGTGTTTTCCTATAGATCTTTGTTTTGTCAGTTAATTTGTTCATTTTATCCTATTTGTGTTATTGTTATTATTATTATTACTATTGCTATTGTTTTCTTGTTTCTTTTCTAATGAGAGAAAGCAAAAGAGTGTGTGAATTTGGGTCTATGGGGAGGATCTTGGAGGAGTTGGAGGAGGGGAAACTAATCAAAATACATTGCATGAAAAATATCTATTTTCAATTTAAAAAGAAAGTATAAAAGAAGAAAAAAACCACCATAATAAAAGCAGATTTCTCAATACATAATGTGTGTGTATATATGTGTATGTGTGTGTACGTGTGTGTGTGTGTGAGAGAGAGAGAGAGAGAGAGAGAGAGAGAGAGAGAGAGAGAGAGAGAATGAAGAAGAGGACACAAGGGCAGTTTCTTTGCCCAGATGGCTAGTTTTTGCCATAAAGAAAGCAAACTCCATATGGAGTTTCTTCAATGCCCATCATCTTTTCTGAAGTAGATCGTTGCTTTCAGGAACAGAAATGTCTCACTGTCATGGAAAATCTTAGGTTAGTAAACATATTAAATGCCATTTTCTGTAGGTTTTTTAGGTGTTTAGATACCATTTATCTATATAAATATATCTGTTTATGACCTTGAAAACATACCTAACATTAGTATAAGTTTGATTATTATAGATGACTATTAACCTGTATGTATTTCTTAATTAGACATTGCATTTTTGAATGAGTTGCATAAACACAATACCTTAAGCAAGAGTAGAAATATACGTGCAATAAAACAAAATTACCTTTAAATTTGTATCAGTATACAAAAATCCATACCAATATAAAATATTTAAGACTAGTAGTTGCTTTTTTTTTGTTTAAAAGTAGATTTAAAAAATCTTACCCATTTAACCTGTTGTACGAGGCTGCTTGTTCATTTCCCAGCTGCCCAGACTCCCAAAATAACCACACAGAATCTGTATTAATGGAATCACTGCTTGTCCTGTTAGTTCTAGTTTCTTATTGACTATCTCTTACATATTAATTTAATCCATTTCCATAAATCTGTGTAACGACACATGGCAGTGGCCTACTGTCAAGGTTTCAGCTTGTCTGTCTCTGGTGGCAGCTCCATGGCTTCTCCCTGATTCTACCTTCTTTCTCCCAGCATTCAGTCTAGCTTTTCCCGCCTGTCTACGTGTGTCCTGCACTACTATAGGGCCAAAGCAGTTTCTTTATTAATTAATGGCAGTCACAGCATACAGAGGAGAATCCCACATTACCTCCATTTTCTGTTTAAATAAAAATGAAGGTTTTAACTTTAACACAGAAAATTACATATAACAAAGCATGTATCAAGAAAGAATTACAGTTACAATATTTATATCTACTTTATCTTTTATCATAACTAAGGAAAATATAATTATAACTATCTATTCTTCAACTCCATCAAAGACTTCAGAAGGATATAATATTACCTAAGTAAACAGGAAGTACATTGAAGCAACTTCCAAAACTCTAGAATTGACAGAGACATCTCATTGCCTAGACAGTCACCAAACTTCTTCTGTACCCTTGGGGCATCCATCTTCAGCCCTCAGGCCCATAGTATCTGGCAGACTTTTCCATGAAGCAGGAAATTCCAAAGACAGTTCTGCCTATATTGGCAGTTTGTCAGTCATTTTCTTCTGTGCAATTTCTTCCGTAGAATGTCTGGCAGACTCTCTTAAGGAAGCAGAAACCCAAAAGGATGTCTCGCTTTTAGGCAAGTTCAGCAGTTATTTCTCTGTGGGTCCTGCATGATCATTTTATAGAGCATAACATCAAGCAGTCCAGGCAAGAGCAGTTTCTTGCCCAAATGGCTACTCCATAAGGAGCCTCCTCAATGCCCGTCATCCTTTTGAAGTAATTGGTGTAAGGTGACAAGCCACAAGCCTCACAGTTAAATATAAACTAATAGAAATGGATTAATTTAAGCTTTAAAAACTAGTTAATAATAAGCCTGAGCCAATAGGCCAAACAGTATGTAATTAATATTAAGCCTCTGAATTGTAAAGTGGCTGGGGGACCAGGTGGGATGAAAAACCTCCCATTACAGAGACCATTTTTCTTCCCATCTTGTCTCCTATTTCTATGTCTTTTTTTTTTTAAGTCACTAAATTTAGTTAGGGTTGCTGTGTGAGAATGGGTAGGGGACTACTTACCATGACACCTATTACTCACTAATAAGTTCTCACAGAGCAGTAGGAGCCTTCCTCAATCCCTCCCTATCCATGATGAATGTCAACAGATCCAGTTCTGTGCAGATATTCTGCAGGTAACTGTAGCCAAAGTCACTTATGAGTCACGAGTGCAACAGCCATGTCATGCCCAGTTGAGAGCATCCTGTTTATATAGCCTTCCTGCCCCTTCTTACACGGTGTTCTCTGGGCCTTTGATGGGGTGATATAGATGTCCCACACAGAACTAAGCACTCTACAGTCTACTTATTTTCAACACAGTGACCAGCAATGAGTTTCTGTTTTAACCATCACCTACTACAAAAAGTAGCTTATCTGACCAAGGTGAAGAGAAGCATTAGTCTATGAGTATAAGCTTGAATGTTTAGAAGGAAATTTGACTACATGTTCCTTTACCAAAATATCAATTGTAGATCCTCCCAAAAGCTTTTGACCTACCCAGTCATAGGCATGTATTACCTCAAATGAAGCAGTCCTCAAATCCAATCAGGAAGTAGTTGATCAGTCCCCAAATAGTCAAGCCACTATTGTATTAGCAAAGCAAGTTCGATGGCCACTATTGTAGTGTGCACAGTCCAAGGCTGAGCAAGACTCTTAATGGACTCTCCTTAGCAGGCTGCGATGCACCTTTTAGCATTAAGAACATTTAGCTACCAAGAAGGAAGCTTCCAGCTTACTTCTGGCTTCATTTCTTCGTTATTCCTCCAACATGTGTGATATCTCAGCAATACAGTCTTACCATCTAGTTATAGTGGGCAACAAGGAGAAATGGAAGCCTCTGGAACCTTTTTGGTCAACAACTCTTAGGAAGATGTCACACCAGGCATTGGGATTTTTGTTTAAAAACCTATGGCTTCTGGAAGCAGAATTATTCAACCATGAAAGACACTGCTGTTCAAACTCACGTGCCTGATCAGAGGCTAACTTGATCTAGATAATCCTCCATATGCCTGTCCAGAGGCTAGCCTAATCTAGATAATCCTTCACAAGCCTGGCCAGAGGCTAACCTGATCTAGATAATCCTTTACATACCCAACCAGAGGCTAACCTGATCTAGATAATCCTCCACATGCCTGGCAAGAGGCTAACCTGATCTGTATAACCCTCCACAAGCCTGGACAGAGGCTAATGTAAACTAGATAATCCCTCATGGTGTGCAAATAAGCTTGTTTCCTTGGTGATGTTGTCATTGATAATTAATATTAACCTTGATAAATCTTGAGCACTACATTGCTTAGAAATAAAGAGTGCGTATTTTTCTTTTGTTCCCGAGTTTAGTGGGAATTCTTTAAAATTTTCTTCTTTTAGCATAAAGTTGACTACAGGCTTGCACTCACAGCCTTTACTGTGTTCAGGTGTGTCCACCCCCATCCCTAATCTGTCCAGAGTATGTATAATGAGGGTGTGTTTTGTCAAGGCCTGTCCTGCATCTCCTGTATTATGCAATTTCTGTCCTTGAGTCCATTTATGAGATGAATTACAGTATTGATTTGTGTATTTGTGTCCATCCCTGCATCCCTGAAATGAAGACAAACTAGTGTCAATGGACAATCTTTTCTAATATACTCTCGAATGTGGTTTGCAAGTGTTTTATGGGGGACTTTTGGGATTATTTTCTGCTTTATTGAATATTTTAAGAAGTATTGGTTTTAGTTCTTTAAAGGTCTGGCAGAACTCTGTTTTGAATTCATCCAGAGCATTTTTAGTCAGGACATTTATTATTACTGTTTCAATCTTTTTGCTTGTTACACACACACACACACACACACACACACTTATCTCCATTGGTTTAAATTAAGTAAGTCAAGTCACCTAGAAATGCATTCAGTTCTTTTAGATTTTACAATTGGGTAGAATACATGTTTTTAAGATATGTATGATTTTTCTGGATTTCATTGCTATCTTTTATAATAGTTGTTATATGTTCCTTTTTCTTTCTACTCTTATTCATCATCTGAATTCATTTATGTCTTTTCATCTCTTTCTTTTGGTTAAATTGACCAAGAATTTTTTAGTCTCGTTTGTCATGTTTGTTTGTATTGAGACAGTGTCTTGTGTATCCTAAAATGGATTTAAACTCTTCCTGAGGATAACCTGTATTTTTTTGCTTTGAATTATTGTGTGTATGTGTGTGATGTGGAGTTCAGATGATAACTTTGGGACTTAGTTCTCCTTCCAACATTGTCTTCCAGTATTGAAGTCAGGTTTTCATCAATTTTTAAGTTACAAATATTTCTACCCACAGAGCCATCTTGTTATCCTGAACTTGAACTTCATGTCCTCTTGCCTCAATCTCCTGAATGCTGGGATTATAAATGTAATCCACCTAGAACTTATGCCGTACTCAATTTATATAATATGAGGATCAAACCCAGGGCTTTGTAGGCGCTAATAACATACTCAACCAACCCAAGGTCATTTCCAAGTAATTCTTTTTATTGTTGGTTTATTTCTGCATCATTGATTTCTGTCCATATCTTAATCATTTCTTTCATTGACTAATATGGGTTTGGTTTGTTCTTGTTTTTCCAATATCTTATAATACATCATGAAGTTTTTTTTAATTAGAGATCTCTCAGATTTTGTAATTAGGCAGCTATTGCTATAAAAGTTTCTCCTAGGGCTGCCTTCATTATATTTTGTAGGTTTTGTATATTGTATTTTCATTTTCATTCATTTCTAAGAATTTCATCTTTTCGTTCTTGATTTCATCAATGACCTATTCATCATTCAATTGTGTGCTATTTACTGTCATTGAATTTGTGTATTTTCTGTAGTTTTCTTATTGTTGATTTCTGGTTTAATTCCTTTGTAATTACATTAACTACAAAAAGTTGTTTCAATTTTTATAACCTTTAAGATTTAATTTGTGTTCTCATATGTGATTTATTTCAGAATAAATTCCATGTACAAAAGAAAATTATGTATTTTGTAGTATTTGAATGCAAAGTTCTTTAGATCTCTGTTAAATGATGTCATTTAACTCCAAGTTTTCTCCATTTATCTTTTGTCTGGATGACCTGTGTATTGGTGACAGTGGGACGTTGAACTCATCTACTGTTAGTGCATTAGGCTATGTTATAGTGTGTTAATTAATATATAACTTTATATCTAGTTGATTCTGTGTTTGGTGCATATATGCTTAGAATCTGATCTCCTCTTAATGGTTTAGTTGGTATTTTAATCATCCCAAACTAATTTATCTCTTCTGACTATTTCTGGTTTAAAATTTATTTTGTCATTTGTTAAAATTTTGACACATGAATACTTCCTGATTCAATTTGTTTGGAATTTTTTTGTCTATACTTTCACCCTCAGGTAATATCAGTCTTTAAGAGTAAAATTTGTTTCCTGAAAGCAGCAAAAAGAAGAGGTCTGTTTTCTGATTTAACCTTCTAGTCTGTGTGTTTTGATTGATATTCTGATTTATTCTTAAAATATATGTCTTAATTTCTGTTATTTCATGGGTTTGTATAGTGTCTTCTTTTACTTATTACATCTCCTGGGATTATTCTTTTCCTCCTTTGCTTCCTGGATATGTTTATGCTTCTCTTCAGTCCAAAGTACTTCCTCTAATATTCTCTATAGAGACAAGGATTCTTTTGCCTTGCTTCCCCCACCCCCACAAGATGATGGAAAGTTTTTATTTCTCCTTCTATTATAACAGATAATTGCTCTTGGGGTAGTAGTAGAGTGTGTTGGCAGCTGCGGCCTTTCGGAACTTGAAATACTTTTTCCATGCCAGAAGGCTTTTAGAATTTCCACTGAAAATTTGACTGTTACTCTAATGGCCTGCATCTATATTTGAGTCATTCCTTTTCTATTGCAGCTTTCAATATCCATTCTTCATTCTTTATTTAGTGTTTTGACTACAGTAAGATATGTGAATGTTTATTTTCTGGTTCTATATATTTGGACTTCTGTGTTCCTCTTACACCTACATGGGCATCTCTTTCTATAGAATTGGGGGAATTTCTTTTATGATTTTATTGATAATATTTTCTATGCTCTTAATGTGGAATGCTTCTCCTTTTATGTCCACAATTTTCAGGTTTAGAGTTCTTGTGACAGCCCAATAGTCTTCTATGTTCCATTTATGATTTTTAATATATTATTGACTCTAATTTAATGATCCAGTTCTTCTTCCTTGTCTTCAGTCCCTGATATTCTTTCATGAGCCATGCTATTATTGTGATCTTCCCCTGAGCTTTATATCTGTCCTTTTTATTTATTTATTTTTTCCATTTATTTCAATATTCTTGGGTCTCCTATGCAACTTGGCTGCACTTCACTCTCCTGAAATTTTTTTCAGGGACTCTAACCCCACCACACAGTGCCAAGCCTCCGTCTCTCTTCATGACTCCTTCAATCGTGAAGTTTTCACTGCTACTGAGGCCGGACTTTCACCACTGGCTTGTTCCAGCCTCTCACAGTGTCAAGACTCACCTTCTCTTCAGGACAAGTACTACTACCAAAAGGGCTCTCATACCTACCGAATTCAGCTGGCACCATAAGGTGCAAGCTCAGGTCCCTTTGTAAAATAGCTTGCTTCTGTGTCCTGAAGAAGCACTTCCCAGAAGATTTTGGTTGTCCCGGGAAAAGCAAAGGTTTCACATCCACAGATTCCTAAGCCAAAATGTCACATGAATGGCCATGATAGAGCCTGTGATTCCCTCTCTAACTTCATAGCCAGGCTTCCATTGTCTGCATTGCTCTCAGCATTATCTTCTAAGACCCCACAAACTTTGCACTGAGCTCTGAGCATTCTGTTTTTTCCAGCCCAAAATTCCAAAGTTCTTTCAGAATGTTCCCAAAAACTCATGGCCATATCTGTCATAGCCATACTTCATGATCCTGGTTCCAACTTCTGTTTTAGTTGGAATTTCTGCGGCTGTGATGAAACACTATTACCAAAAGCCACTTGAGGAGGAAAGGGTTTATTCAACTTACACTTCCATACCTCATTCCATCACTGAAGGGAGTTAGGGAAAGAACTAAACCAGTGAAGGAACCTAGATACAAAAATGATGCTGAGACTATGGAGCTACATACTGACTTGCTCCTTATGGCTTGCTTAGTCTGCTTTCTTAACAACCCAGGAAACCCCTACCCAGGAGTACTACCACCCACAAAGGACTCAACCTTCTAACATCATCAATCAAGAAAATGTACCAGGTTTTCCCACAGGTATGTCTGGTGAGGGCATTTTCTCAATTAAGGCTCTCTCTTCTAAAAGGTCTCTAGCTATGTCAAGTTGACATAAAACTAGCCAGCACGGAGGTCATATTTATGGGATTGGTAATTTGTGTAGAGCCATAGTTGTCTTGGCTTTTCATGTTACTTGTGCTTTTGCATTGGAAATCGCACATGTGAAGTCAGTTCATTAGTTGTAACTCTGGCACATCTGTGAGGAGTGAGTGTTTGAATTTTTCGTATTCCCTGCGTTTAGCTCATCTTCGTCTATCACTGCTTGAAGTTCAGCTGTAGACATATTGGGTTCTAGGTCATCAATGGGGCAACTAAACTATTCTGGGCTGACATCAGAGGAGGGGCCTCTGATCTCAATAATTGGATTCTGTGTGGTGTAACTAGGGATTGCACCAGGATCAGGATGTGGTACTGCATTCTTTAACCTCATGAGACAGGTGTGAGATGTATACTGGGAGCTTCACTTGGGGCAGAGATCATTTGTTCTCTGACAGCACAGCTGAGCTACATGTGGTGTTTAAGCTGATGGTAGGAAAGGTTGACTGTATGTTCTTTGATCTCAGAAGTATGAAGGGTGTGAAGCGATGGGGGCTGAGCTGGGGTTAGGGTACAGGTTTGCACCTTTTAACTTTATGAGTTTGGGTATGCTCAATACAGCAGGGGCTGTGATAGGAGTAGAATAGGGAACCTCTATTAGGAGTAGTTTTGGAACCTCTAATCTCATGAGCCAATATATATGCTGTATGATAGAAGCTGCTTCATCAAAAATGTGTCTTTTAAATAAAGTTTCAGTTAATCGTGGACGAATCAAAACCAATATCTGAGTAATACATCTTGAAACAATTATTTCTATTGCAATATAAAACTAGACTACTCTAAAGTGCAAAATTCAGAATGAATTATTATGACTTTTTCTAAAACATCTTGCCTATAAGATTTCATATTTGAATGTATGCTATTGAAAATAACCCCAGCTGTTACCAAGACAATAGGTTGCTCTCCATAAACTAACAGGAAGAAGTTCAACTGATGCCTACAGAAAACCTTCACCCCTATGTTCTGGTGTCTTTGGTGCAGGAAGGTACTCCCCACATTATGAGGATAAAAATGAAAATTCCAATAACTCTGGAGTTTTAACACCTAACTTAACAACGAGGTGTATGTGCTGTTAAATTGCTAGTATGAGATCGCTCAACATTTTTTTTTAACAAAACCAACAAAACAGGTGACAACTCAGGCTGGTGAAGATGTGGAGTAAGAGGAACACTGATCCATTGCTGCTGGGAGTGCAAACTTGTACAACCACTATCTGTTGTCTATTAGAAACGCATCTTTGTTTTAAATATAGGCACCACCGTAGATTAAAAGGAAGAACAAGAATATTCCAATGAAACGGGACCAGGAGGCAATCAGACAACACTCTCCCAATAACCGACAAAGTAGATTTCAAACTGAAACTAATCAGAAGAGATAAAGAGGGACCCTTCATCCTAATCAAGTGGACAGTTAATCAAGAAGACCAATTTTTTATCCTAAGCATATATGTAGCAATCGCTGGGGAACCCAATTTCAGGGGGGAAAAAATCTGCTGGATTTAAAGACACAGATTAACATCAATCCATTAATATTAGGTGATTTAAATACCCCACCTTCCTGAACAAAAGGTTCTTTGGACAAAATATGAACATAGTAACAAGAGAATTAACTGACATCTTACATCCAATGTGCTTAACAAATATCTAGATATTATATCCAAATACAAAAAAAAAACCTTAAAAACTCAAATTACATATACAGGAAGCAGCACATATTTGAAGCACAACTAATAAAATCTCAGAGACAAAAATTGGGGTTCAACCTGAAGGTCAGAAAAGCAAAATTGCCAGTCACTGGCTCTTACCTCAACCTCAGTCTGAAAATGGTGATCCTGCCTCCAGGAAACTCAGCATGAAGCTGTGTCTGTGAGCTGGCTCCTCCTGTTCTATATTCCTCTCTAGTTCTGGGATTAAGGGTGTACACCACCACTGCCTGGTTTCTATGGCAAGCTGGTGTGGCTTCTGGGACTAAAGGTGTGTATTACTGCTGCATGGTCTGTAAGACTGACCAGTGTGGCTGTTTTACTTTTTATCTTCAGGCAAACTTTATTTATTAAAATACAAATGAAATGCCACTACAGACAGAAACTTCTCTAACTAGATCACATCTTGGGTCTGTTTTAGAAAAGAATAATAGACTATAAATATAATAAAGTACTACATTTGTTTTATTATAAATATTTTATTAAAAACAAGTATTTTCAAATTAAAAGATTTAAAGCACTCCTTTTATCCTATATGACCACACTGCAATAAAACAAAATTGACAGCAGAGAAACTCTAGTAAATACACAAACTCCTTGGAGATTAACAACTCATTACTAAACAATGAATGGGTCAAAAAATAAATCAAGAAAGTAAGAGCTTTCTGGAAGTAGAAGCAAATGAAAATGAAAACGAAACACAATGAAACCTCTGGGGCACATTGAAAGCAGTCCTAAAGGGAAATTTATGGTTTTAAATACCTACATTTAAAAAAATCAGAGAGAGCACAAAAAATGACTTATGGTGCTCAAAAAGTTGGAAAAATAATGGGACAAACCAAATCCAAACCTGTCAACAGCAAGAAATAGTACAATACAGAGCAGAATCTATGAAAAAGAACCAGATAAACAATACAAAGAACAAACAGAATTAATGAACATAAACTCCGGTTCTTTGAGAAGATAAACAAGACAGACCCTTTGCCCACCTCACCAAGAGATAAAGAAAGAAATAACGGGAAGAAGGAAGGAAGGAAGGAAGGAAGGAAGGAAGGAAGGAAGGAAGGAA
>JABTXL010000001.1:19556971-19572783 GCA_025134845.1 Neodon shergylaensis
AGGAAGGAAGGAAGGAAGGAAGGAAGGAAGGAAGGAAGGAAGGAAGGACGAACTGCCAAACTCTTATCAAGTCAAGATCACTCTAAAATCCTAACTAGGTAAAGATGCAACAACAACAGAACAAAGGAAACTACAGATCATTATTCCTCACAGACATATCCTCAAAAATACTCAGTAAAATATTTACAAACAGAATAAAAACATACGTGAAAACAATTATATGCCATGACCAAGTTGGCTTTATCCCCCAAGTAAGGCATATTTCAATATGTACTAGTCAATAAATAATTTTTTAAAATACATAAGTGAACTTAAAAACAAAAATCACATGATCATTTCAACAGATACAGAAAAAAATCCTTTGGCAAAACCCAACATACCTTCATGATAAAAGTTGTAGAGGGTGTAAGGCTAGTGGGAACCACCTCAACATAATAAAAACTATACATGAGAGACCTATAGCCAACATTCTCCTAAACAGAGAAAAGCTCGAAGTAATTTTACAAAAGTCAGGGATGTGCACCACTCCCACTCCTTACAACAGCGTCCTCGATGTACTAGTTAGAGCAATAATGCAAAAGAGGGAAATTAAAGGGATACAAATAGTAAAAGAAAAACTCAAACTATCCGTTCTTATTTACAGATGATATGATACTATACATTAGCGATCTCGAAGATTCTATCAGTAATTTTTTTCAAAATTATGTGGCATTTCAAAAAAATGTTGGGGGATACAGAATCAAATTGCAAAAATTAGTAGCTTTTCTATACATCAACAACAAACCTACAGGGAAGGAGATCATGGGCACACTCCCATTCCCAATAGCCACAAAGAAAGTAAAATATCTAGGGATAAACCTATCCAAGGGAGTGGAAGCCTCTACAATGAAGACCTTAAACATCTGAAGAAATAGAGAAAGATACTAGATAGTAGAAAGACATCCTATGGGTTGGTGGAATTAACATTGGGGAAAAAATGACCATTCCACATCAGCTGCTATGTCCCTCCTTTCTTTTGTCTCCCCAACTTGATGTATGAAGGCTTTGGTCTCCCTGGAAGAGGGTTGAGGTGTTGAGGCTTCCAGAACTTGCCTGCACACTGACTTGAAACTAGTTTAATAAAAGTGTACACCTTACAAACAAAAAAGAAAAATGACCATTTTACCAAAAGCTATTTACAGATTCAAAGCAATTAATCAAAATTCCATCTTATTCTTCAGAGAAATAAAAAAAACTAAAATTCATATGCAGCCACAAAAGACTCTGGAAATACAAAACAATCCTGAGAAAAAAGAAAAATGCTGGAGCAAATACAATTCAAGATCTTATGATATATTACAGAGCCATATTAATAAAAACAACATGGTACTGGCAAAAAAGACATGTAGACCAATGGAAGAAAATCAAAGACCCAAACATATACACATGTAACTTCAGCCACTTTAATATTTGACAAAGATACCAAAAGCATGTACTGGAAAAAATAAAGCTTCAGCAAGTAATGCTGGGAAAACTTGATGTTCACATGCCAAATAATTAAATTAAACTTATATCTGTCACCTTACACAAAAAAAAACTCCAAATGACTAAAAGACCTAAAAGTGAAACCTGAAATATTGCAGCTGCTATAAGAAATAAAAGCAATGCCTACATGATATAGGTGTAGAAAAACATTCTAAATATGATTCTAATGGCCCAAGAATAAAGGTCAACATCTGACAAACATGACTTCATTAAAGTAAGAACCTTTAGCACAGCTAAAGAAACCACCAATTGGGTGAAAAAAGATGCACACTGTGTGGAAGAGTATCTTTGACAGCTAAACATCTGAGAACACTAATATCCAGAATATATAAACCCAAAACTCAAAAAATAAGGAGTCAAAAATCAGATTACTTATTTGAAAAATGTACCTGGGACCTAAAGACAGAGTTTTCAAAAGAAGAACAAATGGCTGAGAAATATCTCAAAAAATGTTACTCCAGTACAATGGATACATCTGTTAAACACTCCCATATCTTAGACTCAGCAAACACTGTGGAAGTTGAAGTGGAAAGATTATAAAGGCCAGAAGATGAAGGCGTTTGCTGTGAAATTTTATCTTCTAGTAATACCAGAAGCTGTACCAATGAAGTCTCACCAACATGCCCCCAAACATGTGACGAACAAGGATGACTCCAATAGACATGCCAATGTCTTACCAACATGACCACCAAACATGCAATAAACAAGGATGACCCCAATAGACATGCCAAAGCAGATGGGATAAAGTCCTTGAAGCCTCAAAAAAGAACTAAAAGCAACCAAGGAATGCTGAGAGTGGGAGATACAGTTTTCTGCAGGGAACAGCACACCAATTCTTATTGATTATCCAATGATACACATATGCACGTAACTATAAAGACTGAGCAGGTTGCATTAAAAATATATGTGTGGATATACATATATGCATGTAATAACAATTAATGAAAAAAGAGGCTATGAATTTAAAATAGCATGGAGGTGGATGGGTATATGGGAGGGTTTGGAAGGGAGAAAGGGAGGGAAGAAATGTAATTATATAACAATAGAAATTGAACTTAAAATTAAAAGGTCAATAAATTTCAAAGGATATTTTTTAAATAATATATGCTCTGACCCAATAACTTCATTATTGATAATTTATGTTATGGAAGCTAATTCCAATATTAATTAATTAATAGCTACACAAAGAGATGTATGCATAATGTCAAAACATGACAACTATATGACTACCCACATAATAGTAGGCCAATTCAGCAATATCTGTGAGCGGGAGATTCTAGTGGTAGAACACTTGAAGAGCATCAGGAGGGTTCTCGGTTTGACCCTCAGCGGTGGCAGAAGAAAAGGAGTAACACTGGTGCTTGTTTCAGCAGCATATATACTAAAAAATGTTGTATACAAAAGAAAATATAGAGATGCAGGGATTAGTATGGCCCCTGCAATGGATAACACACAAACTCATATACTTTTTTAAACAAATAATATTTGTGCAACAGCTCAGTGAGATTAGATAATACCATTACAGTACAAGTGGTGAGCAGTAATTTTTCTAGTAGTGATTCTAATTGTGATTAGAATTAGTTCAACATTGCCACTAATGAAGCAAAAGCTTCATGCACTGTGTTCTTTTCCTCTAACACCCACAGCTTTGTCCATGTCCACTCTTTGTCTTAGAGTAAATAAATGTGAGTGCAAACACAGCTATCTAAGCACCGTGTGCAAGTTAGCACAGACCAGTAGGGCAATGAAAGGAAGAATTTTGTAAACAGTTTCCTATGCAGCCCAGGCTAGACTGGACTTCAAGACCCTCTTACCTCAGCCTATCAAATACTGAGATTTCAGGCATGCATTGCCATGTGAGGTAAGATTTAGGATTTCCTTTTTATTATTTTTAAATAACTGAAATAAAGTTCCAACGTATTCCCTCTCCATTTCCTCCCTCTAGCCCCTCCCTCTCAACCTCCCTATAATCCCGCCCTACCACCCACTCTCAAGTCTATAGCCTCTTTTTCATTTATTATTGCTGTAACAGAAATATATATATATATATATATATATATATATATATATATATATATATGCATATAGCACACATACACACATATACAAAGCCTGCTGAATCCATGTTTATTGGTGGTGTGTATTTGGTTTCAAGTCAGACTGCTCTGGGTTGGGCAAGCAGTGAAGGAGCTCATCCCGGATCCCGGAGAGAGGCTAGTTCTCCTTCTCTAAACGGTCGTTAGTGGCCTGTAGCTCCTTGTCTAGGAGCGGGGCTCCACGAATGTGTCCCCTTTCCACCTTACCATGTCCATTGATACTTCTGGTGTTTTGGCCTTGTCTATGCAGCCATTTCTAGGAGAGTGTTTCACAGCAGACGGCTTGTTACACTGGCTCTTACAAACTTACCAGCCTCTCTTTCGTGATGTTTCCTGAACCATAGATGTATAGAAGCTATGACATCGACTGACTGGGGCTGGATTCTGTACAGTCTGTTGATCTCTGCATTGTGTCTCATTGTGTTTTTCTGTGATGGCCTCCATTTTCTGTGAAGAGAGTCTTTTTTTTGATGAGGGGTAGTATAAGATTTAGAATATAATAAGGAATTAAGCATCCTAAAGTGGGGGCAGTAGATTCTTTCCTAATATTCGTAAGTGCACTAGCTCCAGGAAGCTGGGCTAGCTTACAGTTCCAGGTATGATTTCCCTCCTCTTGAGGAGGACTGGAGCCCAATTAGCAGCTCTTTGCCACCAACACTTGAGTGCTTTTTCGTGCACCTTTATGCATTTCTTACCCTGCTGGCCTTTGTTGTGGTTCATAGACATTGTAGCTGCGTAGGACCGGGTGGTTTTTAGTTGCTTCTCTTTCTTGCCAGTTTGCATAGTATTTTCTGGAACCACGGAAGCTAGACCACAAGAGACAAGCTTTTAAGTCAGATACAGCTCAAATCATCTGAGTCTTAAGTCCTAATGTAGGCATGGTGTCTTCAGCAATAGCTATCCACCCTTAACCCTTGAAAGGCTACCAAAGGCTACTCTGATCATCTTTATTGTTTGGGGATCCCCTGGACTACACTGACAAACCATTTGAAAGGAGGCTTCTTGAGTCTGGTACTAGTGTTTTGCTTAGTTTATGGTTGTTATAGGGGACACCGTCGGCACTATACACACAATTACATGCATTGAGTATAAATTCAGGTAAACAATATGATTCAAACAACAGAGTAGCCTTTGGTACCTTTATTTGACCCTCTTGCCTCCTCCTTCTGTTGTGACTTCCCTTCTTACTCCTACTTGGAGCCTATTTCTCTCCTAATTCTGTTTCTTACTTCATATCTCCTGTATCCTTCAATTTTCTTCCCAAGCTCCCCCTCCTCGGACTCATTCACACCACCTGTAGTCCCTTCAGATTTCTCTGGTTTCTGGGGTTTTCCACACCTGAAGATTTGGAGCAAGAACCAAGATGACAGAAAATCTGCAGCATTTGTCTTTCTGGGTCTGGGTGACCTCACTCAATACAATGTCTGCTCATTTACCTGCAAGTGTCATGTTTTCATTTTTCTTTACAGCTGAATAGTGTTGTATTGTTAATATTTTAAAATTTTAGTTGTATTACTAATATTTAAATCCTATTTCTAAATACCTCTCCCAATTCATTATGTATTTAAGTGATTTGGATGATTAACCTTGTACAGCTTACTCATCTCTAGTGTATCCAGGTAGCTCATATACTAATTTGTGATTTTACTGATATGTGCTTACATATGATTCATACACACATAGGCATAAAATATACACAATTTTATATATACATAATCATATGTATGTGAAGAGAGAGATTTATTTGACTATCATCATGAAGCGAATTGGGAGAAATGCCCCACTTACATAATTTATGCCAGATAGGCAGCCTGGTTTTCTTATCTTTTTTATTTTTTTGAAACAAGGATAATGAACAGTAGTAATCTATTATTTCTAGATTCTTTGGGGGAGAAAATGAAAGAAATAATAAGTTGTATTTCTCTGTGCTTCTTGGAGGCTAGGCTTGTTTAATAATATAAAGGAGATAAAAATGCAAATGTCTCAAAGGTGTCAGTGAACTCCAGTTACTTGCTGAGAGCCTTGACATCCAGCACTCTTCTTTCTCGTAGTCCATGTGCATAAATGCTTGGCAGTAGATGCCAACTGGACAAAATTGGTTCTACCCTTACCCAAGATGGTGAAATTATCTGATGGACGCATCAGAAAATTGTTACCATATAGCTGGCAGATAATTTGTTGGTTATAATTTAGTGTCGATTAGAAAACAGCTGGTACCATTGGAGCAGCTGTGGTTTCAAAAGCATTTATTTGACTGGCAGTCCATCCTCTCCTCACCAACTCCAGCTAGCACAAAATCTACCCACATTTAGGTAGGAGAGATGTGCTGTGCTCCTGGCCTCTGTTTGGGTGTGTGTGATCTAGTCCATCTTCCCTTTCCCTTGCCCAGGAACCTGGACAACTCACATTCAGACCTGCCCCTTTTTTCTTGTCTGTGTACTACAAAGGACTGCATTGCTATAGTTATGTCCTGTATATGGTGGCCCACATAGGGGTCCAGACTGCAATCAGTCACCAGAGCAGAGATCAAGTCCCTCGTTTCTGGCAGGAAAATGTTCTGACTTGGCCCCATGGGAGTTTGCATCAGATGTGTCCCGGCACATTCCCATCTCCGGAACTATGGATATGTGTGTATTGGTTCCATGTAATAAGTTCATTTACTCATACTTTCTGACAGTTCACCAACACTGGCCTCTACCAGATGCTCTCCAACTGTCATCCAGACCATTAGCAAGTGTTTTCTCTGGTTCGGTTGGCTTAGGATCTACGGTCAATGCCCTAAAGAGGGGCAGGTGTTAATGGATACTAATGTCTCTATCTCCTCTCTGTCTCCTCTGCCATACTATCTACCCTCTCATCCCAGAGGTAGTAACTGAGCAGGGACCAGTGTGAGGGCCAGCCTTGATAATCTAAGACTGGGCAGAAAAGTTCTTTACTTTCTCCAGCCATTATCACCTGGGACTCTGGTCATCATGGAGACTGGAGTCTCAATTGTTTACCCTGAGACAATGCTGGGCTGCAGGAGAAACCACAAGCTGAGATCACCCATAGGTCATGTAGTCTCCCACCACAGGGTTTCTCCAGCAGCAGCCTTTAATCATCAGGACAGCCAGCTACCTATCCTCACTCTTACATACATACGCCTTTCCTAGTATGGTATCTTCTAGGACCCAGCGAGTCACTTCCAATGATGCAAGGGTTCCATCTACCTGTCCCAGCTTACAAAATGGGGCCCAGGAGGCAAGAATGACTGTCACAGAATACCACACAACGTATTGGGGCCACATCTCCTGCATAACTCCCTCAGATGCTGGAGAAGATGGATCCGTTATATATTCATGAAGGAATATCCTGTCTAGTATGCCAAAACCAGGAAAGGAGGGTCTTGAGAGCTGGAAGTTAAAGGGAATTCATGGAGTCACAGGTAGGTGTGGCATAACTATTTATAGCACACATGTAGACCCCAGGTGGCACATCTGGGTAGCACAAGGTAGGCACAGGCACACATGCAAACCTGCACACAAGCATACAGGCAGGAGGTGAAGACATAGGCTAAAGTCATTTGCCTCTGATTTCAAGGACATATTTACATAAAATTCAAATAAAAGTTGCATCTTGCCAACAGTTATATAATTGATTGCATCGCTGCCTATACCAGGTTTCCCCGATATCTGGGCTCAGCCATCATTTGCTGACTCGTGGTTCCTGGGCTGTCCAGTCACAGCTAGTTTGGGCTCGTTACAGATAGCTGTAACAATGCTGTGTTCTCTACATTTTAATTTGCTTTTACAGCCTTCTGTTCTCATCAACACCTATAGCCATATCTTTGTAATATAGCCTATGCAGCAATTTTCAGCTATTGGGTGATATAGTATCTGTTTTCAGAACTAAAGGGATGGCTCAGAGGTCAAGAGAACTTGCTGCTCTTGCAGAAGACTTGAGCTCAGTTCCCAGCACCCACATTAGACAACTCTCAACCACCCGAAACTCTAGCTCCAGGAGACCTGACACTCTCTTCTCTCCTCCAAAAACCCCTGTACACATGCGGTGCATGCGTGCGCGAGCACATACACAAACAGACACACAAATAAAAATATTAATAAACCTTTTTTTTTGGTTTTTCGAGACAGGGTTTCTCTGTGGTTTTGGAGCCTGTCCTGGAACTAGCTCTTGTAGACCAGACTGGTCTCGAACTCACAGAGATCCGCCTGCCTCTGCCTCCCAAGTGCCGGGATTAAAGGCGTGCGCCACCACCGCCCGGCATTAATAAACCTTTTAAAAGGAAATTTTTATCCCATGATTTTTTTCAGCATATTGACTCCCAGTATAATAAAATTCTTCATCTTTGTGGAGAGTCTTAAATCAAGGGAGATGCTGTTCTTTGTAACATAATGTTTGAACTGATGATATTCTACAACAAGTGTATAACTGTCAGCAGACTTATTTTTTCCAGACACTGTCCTATGCAAAAATCATATTCATCAGCCAGAACATATCCATCAGAGAGGAATAAAAACGTATCATCTCGCCCACTTCTTCCTCTTTCTCTCGGACCAGGCGGCCTCAGCGGTGAGCAACGCAGCCATGGCCAAGATTAAGGCTCGGGACCTGCGCGGCAAGAAGAAGGAGGGGCTGCTAAAACAACTGGACGATTTGAAAGTGGAGCTATCCCAGCTTCGCATCGCCAAGGTGACAGGCGGCGCCGCGTCCAAGCTCTCCAAGATACGAGTTGTCCGTAAATCCATCGCCCGTGTTCTCACCGTCATTAACCAGACTCAAAAGGAAAACCTCAGGAAATTCTACAAGGGCAAGAAGTACAAGCCTCTGGACCTGCGACCCAAGAAAACTAGAGCCATGCGCCGGCGGCTCACCAAGCACGAGGAGAAGCTGAAGACAAAGAAGCAGCAGCGGAAGGAGAGGCTGTACCCGCTACGCAAGTATGCGGTCAAGGCCTAATGGAAGGGCAATAAAGTGCAAGAGTGGCTAACAAAAAAAAAAAAAAGTATCATCTCAAACACTCTTTTCTCATTTCTTCTTTGCCTACATAATGCATTGTGTTCTCCTACCGAATAGTGATTGTTGCTATAGCGATGTTTTAAGCACAGTCGTAGATCAATATTAGAACTGCAGAAGTAGCCGGGCAGTGGTGGCGCATGCCTTTAATCCCAGCACTCGGGAGGCAGAGGCAGGCGGATCTCTGTGAGTTCTAGGCCAGCCTGGTCTACAAGAGCTAGTTCCAGGACAGGCTCCAAAGCTACAGAGAAACCCTGTCTCGAAAAACTAAAAAAAAAAAAAAAACAACTGCAGAAGTAAATATTCTATGCAGTTTGTGAGTCTAACACCAAACTCCTAGTCTTATTTGTTCAATTGCAGAATGAAGATTTGGGAACCTTCTCACACCTAGACATCCCCCTGCTGTGAAGAATTAATCAATCAGTATTTGCCCTGGGACTACTTCCCAGCAGAGGGCCATGCACGGCCCTAAACAGCCAAAGCAGCTGCATGTGCAGGGACTACATGTCTTTCAATACAGTGGAGTGAAGTGCTAAGTGCAGCAGGACTCCAGGATCCCACAGTCCCAAGCTGTGTCCACTCTGATTTTTACTTTATTATATCTCAAAGCTCACCTGAGAAGATGGTCTATTTTCATTGCCCTATTCTTCTTGAGCCTCCCATTTCAATCCCAAGCCTGCCCACATAAATATTATCTGTTATCACACAGCTTGCACAAAATATGAGAAACAAAGTTGAAATTTCTTATACAGAGTGCTTACAGTCAAGAGTCAGCTGAAAAACTCCTAATTGTTTACCTGCTCCCTTCAGTACCAAACCTATGTGTTCAGGTGATGTTTATAATGACCCCAAGGAGGCATGGATCCCATGAGAACCCATCATCTTTGCGTATTACTACCCAGAGTTTCTCCATGTAGCCCAGTAACAATGGACTTCTGCTGAGCTCTCAAGAAGAGGCCTGGGTTCCCGCTGCCCTGCTTCCATTCATGTGGCCTGGGAACGCACTTCCCTCTAGCCTACTCTCAAGTATCTGAAAAAGATAGTGCTATACTCAATAACCAGAGCTCTGTCTGATTACAAATCCCTGTAACTCTGGGAAATAGAGTGAAGTAGGCCCCTGTGTTGTCCTGTGCTCTTCTGCTCTGTTTGTACTCACTGATGACATGCTACAGCTATTCACCCTGGCTTCCCACTGAAATGGTTGCAAACACACCCTACCTGTCAAACATTTAACTCAGGATTTTCCCAATCATGCATATTATTATAAAAATGAATTTAAAGATTCTGAGAGGCTGAAGATATTTGTCATTTCAAATTTAAATGAACATTTATAATGTAAATGACTAAAACATGAGCATTATCAGGCAATTGGTCAAGTTACCTTAATATGCTGTAGATCTTTATTTAAAAATAAAATAATATACTGATATAACTAGCTTCTAACAATACGCCCTATGTTAGTCCTTCATTGTAGCCAACTTAAAGATCATATTCAACCTTAGTGCACCATTATTCTAGCAACAATTTGTGTGTAAAATGCTGGGGTGATAGCTGTCAGATAGTCCATCACAAGCATGGAGACCTGAGTTTGAGCTCAAGAGCTCACATTTTAAAAACCCCAGAAATTGAGTCTAGAGCTTGCAAATGACCCAGGTATGTTTCCCAGCACCCACATGGTAGCTCTCAAATATCTGTAACTCCAGTAACAGGGGTCTGCTGCCTTCATCTGACCTCTGTGGACACCAGGGATAATATAGCCAAAGTCTTTTCATTGGACAACTAACTGGTATGAAAAGTTGGGTAGTAGCTCAGTATAGAATGTTTCTCTAAAATAGTTGGGATTGTGCTCAGATGGATTGTAAGTGTTGCCGTGGAGAAAGCTAGCAACTAAGACTGGGAACTTTCTCTGTATAATGAGCAATATAAATAATGGATGCATGAACGAGTGAAAGGATTATTCCATGCTCACTTACATCCTCTCAATTCTCTTGAGTGAATTATTTCCTGTCATCAGATAAATAAATCTTTAATGATAGTCCCCTATAGGTTCCTCCAGAGGATAAATGAGAAGCAGCTCAGCTTTCATGGAATTTGGAGTTTCGTCCTTGTCATTTTCAATTTCAGACTCATACTTGCAATCATTGTCCATCTCACTCAGTCATGGGAAGTCTCTCACTGAGATTTCCTGCTGTTTGGAGAATTGCTGCAGCCTTCTAAAATTTTTCCTTGGGATTTCTGTAAAGCGTAGTTTGGATGGCCTACACAGTTAAAACTATCTGCCAGACTAAGTAAGTGGAGGAAACAATTTTCTACTCTACTCAGTATGGTGTCACATAGAAACTCATCTTTATTAATGTAAATTTGATTCTGATTTAGCTTTAATGCACCATATAAAGTCTCTAACTTGTAGTCATCTTTTTGTTATTTGTTTGATTGATTTTATAACATCTAAAACATATTAAAGATAGTGTTAGTTCAAAGACCTTACAGAATCAAGCTAGGGCCAGATTTAGCCTACTGGCAGTGATTTGTCAATCCCTGATCCTGACCAACCCAAGAAATACAGCATTTTTTGGCATTTAATTACATGTAAGTCCACAGTTAGCATGAATGAGTAAGTGCCTGAGATTCTGGAGGATGATGGTTGATGCTCTGAGCCTAGCTGAAGAGAATGTTCAGAGCACAAGATAGTACTTGCCTGAGAAAAACAAGAATCCATCAAAAGAAAATCATTTTCAAAATGAAATCATGCTTGAATGGCAAACATCAGAATTTCAATCCAAACAGATGTGCAGTAGGAAAAGGAAAATCAGAACCATGGACAGTCAGTTATTTAAAACAAATGAAGTCGGGTGCCAGAGAAGATGCCCGAAAAAGCTGAGGATGGAGGTTTAAGACCCAACATCAAAATGAGGCATATCTTAATGTGTTAGCCTTCAAGTCCTTTCAGACTTATTTGGCACCTGTTTATAATTATAACACTTTACAGAAATATAAAGCTGTCTTCTGAAGAATGTGAAGAAAGATAGATGAGGAAGGAAATAGAGAGAAGGAGGAAAGTAAGACAGGTAAGAGCATCTAGGCCACAGGTGTCCGTGTATCTGCTAACACATAGGATGTTCTATGGAATGTGTCTGGAAGAGATAATAACATTTGAATTGGTAGGGCATAGATCACCCCCATCAATATGATTAGGTATAATTCAATCTTTTGAGAGTCCAGGCAGGACAAAACTGTAGGGGGAAAAGTAAATTCTTTCTCTCTGCTTCATTAAGAATTCTGTCTTCTCTTACCCACAAACATCATAATCACCGTTCCTCAGGGATTCACACTTGAACTGGGTCTTCATCATAGCTTTGCTGAGCCTTCAGCTTGCAGATGTCTGTCTGTAGGACTTCTAGGGAGCCATAATCATGTAAGCTAATGCTTTATAATTTTACTCCATAATGCCATACCTTCTCCTCTTTCTCATAGTGTATGCATTTCCTCACAGTAGTTTGTGTGTGTGTGTTTCTCCAAATATATATAAAATCTCCAATTAATTCTCATTGTCTGGAGAACACTAATTAATGCATAGATAAGAGGGAAGAGATAAAAGTGAAATGAAAGAGTAAAATACTCCCTAAAATGATAGCACAATATCTTAAAGATGACAACTGACATTTGTCTTAAGCCCAAGCACTCTAACTACCACTTATATCTATTTCTTTTTCTTGCCACAAGAATCTGAAAACTTACTGTTTTATTGTTTTATATTCACCCACTACAAGGAGTATAGAAAATTTATACTATCTAATCATATTGCCTTCTCTGATAAATCAATAAAAGAGAAATATATGGTCTTGGGTAGGCTATGGCAGGCCTTGCCAATGTGAAAGCAGAATGATTTAACTTCAGCATGGTGAGTAACTGTACTGTATCCCTGATATGTGTTGTCCTTCTGTATATGTGTTGCTTTTATTGGTTAATGAATAAAGCTGCTTTCACCTATAGCAGAGCAGAATATAGCCAAACTGAAAGAGCTATATATGGAGAGTAGGCAGAGTCAAAGAGGCACCATGTAACTGCTGAAGGAGACAGATGCTGGAACTTTACCCGGTAAGCCACAACCATGTGGCGATATACAGATTAATAGAAATGGGCTAGTTTAAGATGTAAGAGTTAGCCAGGAATATACCTTAGCTAATAGGCCAAGCAGTGTTTTAATTAATATACTTTCTGTATGATTATTTTGGGTCTGGGCAACCAGGAAATGAGCAAGCTGCCTCCGCCTACATATCCTTTTATTCTGAAATTGTAGGACACATGACAGACATTCTAAACCATATATATGTAATTGACTGAAATCTTTTTGTGAATGGACATTAGTAAATACCTGTCCATTAAATGAAAAATAGAAATGAATGCACAAGAAACATACTGCACTTCTGAGGTATTCAATGGAAAGGAACCTGGATCTTGACAGTAGCAGTCCTTAGCGAAGCAAAGAATATATTAGTAGATTAAATTCTTTTTAAGTGATTACTTAAAAGCTTTGTTGCATTAGGATAAAACATTCACAGTGTAGATACCTGACAAAGGGATTATGTCCAGATTACTTGAATAATTCTTGGAAGTCAGTACTAAAAGGTTAAAACATTTTTAGTAGGTAAAAGTTTGAGTGCACACCTACAAGAAGATGTGTGTGTGTGTGTGTGTGTGTGTCTGTGTGTGTGTGTGATATCAGTAAATACAAATGAAGGTTCTCAGTGCCATTGGTCACTGGAGAAATGCATACAAAGAACACAGTGAGATCTATCATACATCCAAGGTGACAATTCTCTGTTTTGTCTAGGATGTAGAAAAAAGTGGGACCTTCTATTGCTGGTGGGGCTGTAGAGAAGTATAACCACTTTAGAGAAGTTTTGTAGACTTAGCATGCAGCCCAATTCTACTCTAAAGCATCTCTTCAGGAAAGAAAATGGAAATGGAAATGTATGTCTGCAGGAAACCATGGACAGTTTTATCCATAATCTTGAACCACCTGGAAAGAATTAAAAGCCATTACAAGCAAGTGAATAATCAAATTATGACATATCCTCATCATAAAGTCTTCTCAGCAAGGAAAAGATTACTGTACTTAGCAGCATAGGAGGATCTCAGAAACACTATAGAGTGAGATCAAAGCCAGACACACAGAAGCATACATAGGTGAACTCAAACAATTCTAAAATAAAATTACAGGGACAGAAAACAGATCAACGATTGCCTCGGGGGTAGTGATAAGAAAACAGAAAGGTTTGGGGTGACACAGGAGGCCAGAGGTTAGAGATATCGAAAATGTTCTGAATCTTGGCTGTGGTGAAATATATGTTTTCTGAAACTCATCAAAACGTGTAGGCTTTGAATTCTTTTACTGTGTGTAAACCACACGCAGATAAGCTCATAAAAGTAACTAGTGCCTCACCACATGCGTGTAAGCAGCAGAGCCAAAGACTGGAAGCCTGAAACAATGAGTCTCGGTCATCCTTCCTGTCTTAAGTTGTTTTCTCTGAGTTTTGGTTGCAACAACAATAAAGTCTAAAAACATGGGTGATACCAGAGTGAGTAAAAGCATTTGTGCCCAAGTCCAGAGAGTGCTTTTATGTTTCTGACCCTGGCCCACATTACTTCAGCTTTTCTGTTCCAGAAAGCCATGTTTCCATCAGCATCTCTCACCAACACCTGCCAAGAACTGGTGGAGGGCCTGACGTACGTTTACCCCATTGTAACTAAGTAGCTTGTCATAATTGCATGCATGCATCCAGAAACCATGACTCCAGTTAAGACACAAGTATGTCATTCCTCAGCACAGTAGACAGCAGAGCTGCCCCCATGTTGCTGTCTCCTCTAGTTCCAAAGTAATATGGAGAGGCCCAACACACACTGGGTGTGTTACAGCTGCAGGAATTATGAACCCAAATCTTTTGTGCTAGGCAGTCAGCAGACATACTTATCTCCTGCCCTAGAAGGAGTACTACATCCTTCAAGGCTGTTCGCTCTACAAATATCCTTGTAAAGATAGTTCAGAGAAGACAATTTGTACCTCTTCTCACAGATATGCAGAAAGACAAGATACCAATAGAGAATTCTCTCTCTCTCTTAAAAACATTTTATTGATAAGAGGGAGAGAAAAAGAGAAAAGAGAGAAATGCTACTGGATTCATCTTCCTTCTTGTTATTACTTTGTTTGCATTTTATTATTGTCTTGGTCTCTTCCTCAAGCACCTGAAATACCAACTGACTCAATATGAGGTCAAGAAAATACTTTTTTTTTTTTTGGTTTTTCGAGACAGGGTTTCTCTGTAGCTTTTGGAGCCTGTCCTGGAACTCCCTTTGTAGACCAGGCTGGCCTCGAACTCACAGAGATCCGCCTGCCTCTGCCTCCCGAGTGCTGGGATTAAAGGCGTGCGCCACCACCGCCCGGCAAGAAAATACTTGTTCAACAAACGTGTCTCTCAAAATCTCACCAATCCTTCAGTGCCCAGCTTAAATGACCTATCTTTAGAAGACTCAGACTAAATCTGCAATTGAAATTTACTATTTGGGCTTTTATAATGCTTCTTATAATATAGCATAAACCTTGTCCCAGAACTTTTTGTGTATAGTTCCTTGTATGTATGTTTCTCGGGCTAGATTGAAAAATGCTTGAAGAATGGGAACTTGCTGGAAGACCTTGCTGGTCAGAGGTTTCAGTCTATCATGGTCTGACAACTTTTTCCAAAGCTCAATGACATGGAGACTCCCTCCCTTCCAACAAGACTTCCTGCTCTCTGCCTGCCTTATCCAGAGAATGTCTGTGAGCCCGGAGGACAGACCTTATCAAATAGCTGTCTCTAAGTCAGAAGCCTGATTTATCTCTAGGGTGGTCTTTGGCCTAGTGTCCTGCTAGAAGCCTCCCCTGCTGCACATCTGGTAACTAAGACTTATATTAAGAGCTTTGCTATAAGTCCCTGCTGCCACATATGAAGCCTTATGATAGGACTGTGCCACTTAACGCAAATTAGGGTTTGTCCCCAGGTTCCCCAATCCTATGCATTTCCTATACTCTGGAATAAAGCCGGCTGATTCGCTGAAGTCATCTCCCAGAAACTGTCTCCATAGCCATACCATATATGCCATACCCATCCAAACCCTGTCTCCACAGCCATACCATACATG
>JABTXL010000001.1:19576431-19619296 GCA_025134845.1 Neodon shergylaensis
AGAGAGAGAGAGAGAGAGAGAGAGAGAGAGAGAGAGAGAGAGAGAGACCTACAGGCCAAAAAACACTAAAAAAGATCAATAATATAGGTTAAAACAGAATTAAAACATGCATCAAAAAGATTATGCAGCAAGACCAAGTTACCTTTACCCCCTAAATGGAGAGCATATGCAAGTCAATAATTACAAAATAAACCAAAAACAAAAAAAACCTTAAATTATCTTAAAAATAAAAAAAATCACATGTTCCTCTTAATAAATACTGAAAAGACTTTTGGCAAAATTCCAAATGCCTTGATATAAAAGTCCTAGAGAATATAAGTATAGAGAGAACCTACTTCAACACAATAAAAGCCACATACAAGAAATGTGTATCCAACATGCAACATCATCCTAAATGGAGAATAGCTTGTAACAGTTCCAGTAAAGTCAGGAACTAAATGTCCACTATACCTATTTTTTCCTTCTTTATTGCCAGATGATATGATACTATATATTAAACATCCCCAAAATTCTATCAAAAAGAAATATATGTGTGTGTGCATATGTGTATATATGTATATGTGTATATATATATCAATGTGGCAGGATACAAAATCAACTTGAACAAATCAATAATTTTTTTATACATCAGCAACAAACACACAGGAAAGGAGATCACAGATACACTCCCATTCACAGTGCCCCAAAGAAAATAAAATACCCAGGAATAAGCCTATTCAAGGAAATGAAGACTTGAAACCTCTAAAGAGATAAAGACACTAGAAAATGGAAAGACATTTTGTGCTCCTATATTAGTAGAATTAACATTGTAAAAATGGCCATTCTACCAAAAGCTATTTACAGATTCAATACAGTTCTAATCAAAATCCCCATCTCAGTCTTCACAGAAATATTTTAAAATTCTTATGGAACCACAAAAGAGTTCAGGGAGCCAAACAGTTCTGAGCAAAGAGAACAATGCTGATGGTACTGTTATCCCAGATCTTAGCTGTACTATAGTCACAGTAGTGAACACTTGGCCCTGGCACAACAAATAAACAAACAAATAAACAAAGCCAGACATGTAGATCAATGGAGCAAAATCAAAGATCCAGACATGAGAGCATGTAACTTCAACTACTTAATATTTGAAAAAAAGAGGCCACAAAAACATATGCTAGAGAAAATAAAGCTTCTTCAACAATTGGGTGCTGGGAAAAACTGAATGTTCACATGGCAAAGAATAAAATTAGACTCCTATCTATCACGTTGCACAAAAACAAACTCCGAATGGATTAAAGATCTAAAAGTGAAAGCTGAAATACTGCAACTTCTAGAAGGAAACATAGGCAGCACCTACATGATATAGGTGCATAGGTGCAGCAAAGGACTTTCTGATTAGGGCTCCATTTGCCAAATAATTAAAGCCAACAATTGTCAAGTGGTGCTTCCTAAAGCAGAAAAGCTTCTGTACCGCTAAAGAAACAGCCAGATGACAAGCATCCCCACAGGGCAGCAGAGAATCTCTGCCAGCTAAACATCTGACAGAGGATTAATATCCAGAATATAAAAAGAACTCAGAAACAGAGTCAAAACACTAATCAACAACCAAAATAACCCGTTTGAAAAATTAGCCTGGGATCTGAATCGAGAATAGCAAAAGAAGAAAAAGACGGCTAAGAAATAGCTTTTAAAAATGTTCCTAACCTTTATAATTAGGGAAGTGCAAATCAAAACAACTTTGAAACCTCATCTAATGTCAGTCAGGATGTCAAAGATCAGTGGAAGAACTGACAGCAAATGCTGGAAAGGGTGACAGAAGGGAGAACCCTCATCCACAGTTATTGATATTGCAAACTGATGCAGCCACTATGGAAATCAGTGTGACAAATGCTCAAAAAGATAAAAATAAATCTGTCATACGGCCCAGCTATACCACTTCTTGCCGTATGCCCAAAGGATTTGACATCCTACTCCACTGGTTCCTGCTCAGCCATGTTCATTGTTGCTCTCTTCACAATAGGTTTAAAAAAACAGGGGAGGGGGGGAACCTAAATGTTCTACAGCCAAATTGATGAATTGATGGATAATTAAAATGTGGTTCATATATACTATGGAAATCTTTTAAATTTAAAGATAAAGGAAATCATGAACCTTGCAGGTAAATTAATGGAATTGGAAAGGATCATAATGAGTGAGGTGACAGAGACCCACAAAGACAAAGGTGGCTTGTTATCTCGTTGGAGGTTTCTAAGCTCCAAATCATCAGATGTGTGTGCATGGCCGGTAGTAACTACAGAAACCAGGAAGGTGAAATGGGACCATTGCCAGGATAGGCGGATTGGGAAACAACAGAGAAAGGAATAGCAGGGTAGAAGTGATCTGATCAGGGAAATGGCAAGGAGGGACTCCTTTCGGGGGAGGGGGGACGACAAAAATAAACACAGACTAATGTGGGAAGGAGGTAAATGGGAATGAAGGATACAGGTGATCCGATGGGGAAATGTGGAAAAGGGGGCTCTTAGGGAAAGGGAACGAGGCAAACACAAAAGAAGTGGGGAGAAGGGAAAGACGAATACCAGGATACAAGTGGTCTGATGGGTAAATGCAGACAAGGAGGCCCTTTGTGGAAGAAGGAGGTAGATAAATACAGAAGGAGGAGGAATATGGGTACAGTACAATAAGGATGTCTGAAAAAAGCCCGAAGAAATCATACTATTAACGACTTACCTTAAAACTCTGTAATATACATAATTCCTTTAATAAATATGCATATATGCATACACACATACATTTAATGAACTTTTCTCACCTGGGCTGGCAATGCTCTCTCCAAGAGCTGAAACTCACCTAACAAAACTCCAGTAATCAGTATCAGACACGAGAAGAGTTCTTTCAATTGTTTGGACAGGGTTGTCCAAGAGACTCCCCAAACATATAGCCTGTTGCTGTTGCCCTTGGTTACATCTGCAAGGTAAAAAGTAAGTCCTTATTGCTGAAGTTACACACACTTCAGACACAGGGCCCAGAGACCCAGAAGCTGGAACTTACCTGAACTCCCTCCCTTGAGAACTAGCTTTCATGGCCCCAGACGTCATCGTGTGAGCTTCCAAAGGAGGGAGATAACTAACAGTCCTGCACAACTATGATTCCTATGAACCATATGGACACCCAGTGTGATTTGATACTCCTGAGGATGCACAGTAGTGCTATACACACCCCAGTTGTTACCACCTGCTCTCTAATTTGACCTAAGACCTGCTCAACAAAAGAGAAACTGTGCCAAGTACCGGAAACCCAGTACTACTCAGTGCCAGTGAAGTCCTGGTTATTGGAGGAGAATCTACAACCTCTAATTGACTAAACCAGCATTTTCCCTAACAACAATCTATAAACATTGACCTTCTACACACACACACACACACACACACATACACACACACACACATAGTCTTCACCTATCATCAAAGACAGTTCTCCATAAACAGACAGTTCTCCATAACCACTATAAAAAAAACTACAACCAATCAAAATGCAGAGTTATGCATCCCAGTTCCAAAACACTCCTGAAACTAAGGCTCAGGAACATTCGTGGGCGGGGGGGGGAGGGGGGGACAAAGGATAGTTAGAGGCAGCAGATCAGTGAGTTTGCAGTGAGATTTTATTTCCTTGCCACATCAGAAAGTCTCACCAAGATAACTGGGGAAGAGCACACCGATTGGCTACACACATAAAGCCTCACCAACATAAGTGTCCAAACATGAGCTAAACAAGAATGACACCAACGAATATGCCAAACAAAATGGGTAAAGCCTACACCTATACCAAAGCCTCAGCCCTACCCAAAGAATTCTATGCAACTGAGAAAGCTAGGAATAGGAGAGATAGTCCTCCCTAGGGAAGAACACACCGATTGGCTATCCAGTGCCAAACATTCAACCCTGAAAATACACAGACAACGTTACATGGACTGAACAACTTTTATTTAGTAATATATATATGCAATAGCAGATTTAAAAAAAAGAGGTCATGAATTTGAAGGAGACTGGGAAGGAGCATATGAGAGGAGTTTGGTAGGAACAAAATCTATAATTATATTATGATGTCAATAAGAAAAATACAAATACACGCTAACACTAAAACTTCTGAAAAATTGAAACATGAGGTGGAGAAATAAGTAGAGAAGAGCTGTTGTCTAGCAAAGAGCAGAAGGCTCCGAGCTGGTAAGAACACCCATCACTTCTCAGTGGTCCAAAATGAAGGACATCTTGTCAGAGAGGAACCTGCAGCAATCCAAGCTAACCCATATGAGGGAAACACCTTGCATCTGTGTTATCTCTTGATTTAACTTTGTGCACTACACCTCTAGTGTCCTCACATTGACCAACGAATTGAGCTTTTCATTGGCTCTCTTTTACCAGTCTCCCCCTCAGCCTGGCTCAGTATCCTGGCAGAAATCCACTGTATAAAAGTTCAGGATTCAGCTTATTCAGTTTTTCCTTTTACTTATCCCACTTTATAACCTTCATGATAAAGTCTTGAATAAAGTCATTTTACTAAATTTCTAATAAGCCAGTAGAACAGAACATATAAGGATGGATTCAGTCTTTACAGAAAACCTACCAAATGTCAGCCAGTTCTATGTCTATTTAATCATTTATTCATTCATTCACTCATTCCAAACTATTTTGCTAATGTCTTCTCAAATCTAGGTACTATGCCAGGTGCAAGGTACAGCACAATTAATCAGAACTCAGACACAGATATAGGGGTTCTATCTGAAGTCAGAAAAGCAAAATAGTCAGCCACTGGCTCTACGTCTGTCTGAAATGGTGATCCTGCCTCCAGAAATCTTCAGAAAGAGACCGTGTCTGAGACCTGTCTCCTCCCATTTTATATTCCTCTCTAGGGCTGGGATTAAAGGTGTGCACCATCTGGTTTCTATGGCAAACTAGTATGGCTACTGGGATTAAAGGTGTGTGCCACCACTGCCTGGTTGATAAGGCTGACAAGTGGGGCTCTCTGGTCTTTAGGCAAGCTTTATTTATTAAAATACAAATGAAATAACCCTACAGCAGAGGATTTGAAGAAATGGTGTAATCTGACTTTTAGCCAGCCAGTAAGCCAAAGCCACATGGCCATACATAGATTAAAAGAAATGGGTTAAATTCAGACGTAAGGGTTAGCCAATAAGAAGCTAGAGTTAATGGGCCAAGCAGTGACTTAATTAATACAGTTTCTGTGTGATTATTTCAGATCTAAGCTAGCGGGGTGGCCAGGAACCAACAAGCAGCTCTCTCTAACACAGCAGGGGATCTGAAGTAATGGTGTAATCTGACTTTTAACCTAGATCAGTGGATAGGATATCATGATTAGGTACCCTGAAGATGGTAATGCCAACATGGGTAGCACAAACATAGGAATTTTACAGCTTCGACATTTAAAATATGGCACTTTCAAAACTTGGTGGCAGAATTCCTCATGAACAAACGTGTTCCAAGTTTGTCTGGGCTCAAGGCACAATGTTGCCTGTGAGCTTCCTAGTCCTATTTCTGCACAAACTCGAGGCACCCTTGTTTTGAAACTGCCTGAAAGAATTATAAACAACATCCCTTCATGGCAAATAGCTGTTCCTTCTACCTGAGCAGTCTCCAAGGCCCTTGGAATGTGGTGAGCTCCTTTTGTGTGCTGTGTGCTGTGATGCTTTTGTTTCTTAAAGAATTATGAGGGGGAGGGCAACAAGTAAACGCTTAAAAATAGATATAAATAAATAAAATGATGAACTGCGCTCCAGTTTTCGCTGTGAATCAGAGGATGCCTTGCAAAGAAATGTACATTTTCCTTTGAGCTGATCTTGGAAGAGCCCTGTGAGTAGTGACTCCTGAGCAAAGGGGAAAGATTTTAGTCATAGTTTCTCCTTTTATTAGACTATTAGACTTTCATTGTTTCTATCTAATCCTTTAAGACCAGTATGGCCCTTATTTCCAAACTCTTGGCTAATCCCTTCCTAGACAGAAGGGCCCTCTGCAAGCAGGCACAGGCAGGAGGACCTTTCCTCTGGGAGCCTTCATCTCACTGTGGGGATGGCAAGCTTGACACACGGAGCATCCCAGCCTCTCTCACAGAAGGTCACCGAGCACATAATTCATCATGCTGTTTTGACAGAATACCCTTAGCCTTGCTGAGAGGAGATATTGGGTCATTAAGTGTTTCAGCACAGATGAGGAAGAATCCGATTATATACGAGTCAAATTATTTTTCTCTTGGTCATAAGGAATATTAGTGTGAAAGTGGACCCGCTAGAGGCTGCACCAGAATTGTTTTGCCTGGACACCTTGAAGGAGAAAAGCCTACCCTGCCACCTAGAGAGATGCAAAGAGCTTGGGGTGAACTGCTTAGCCCTCAAACTTGATCCCAGCTTTGGACTTATACTAAGCTTTTATAAAATACTCATTTCAAAGTACTTTTTGGAAAGTGCTTTACACAGTATTAAGGGACACAAATTGCTAATTATTTGCCCACAGTTAGCATACCTTGGGGATGAGGTCAATAAAACTAGGGACACATTTCCAGTTTTTGTGAACCACCACGCCTAGGAGAACTGGTTTCTATAAAAAATAAAGTTAAGGGGCAAAACCAAGAAGAAAAGATCTTTTAGCTGGTGACCCCATTTCATCCCCGCAGCCACAAAACAAAACAAAACACACTCAGCATTTCTATAGACTTAAGCAAATATTTGAATTGCCATAAATTAATCACACCGTGTGACAGATATGACAATAAACCAATTGAATTGGAAAGCTTACTTGGTGAAACTAATAAAAGCAAAGAATAATCCTTTAACATAGAGAGCTGTGAACATTCAGCACAACATAAATTCTGGGAAAGCAGACATGATGTCATCAGTGCTGTTTACATTGTTAGTTGCTCTTATTACCACATTTTAAAAAGTGCATGATTTAAAAAAAAAGAGACATGTATCACCATAAAAGCCTATCTTGAGAATCTAAAATGTAGTTGGAGGGATTCCGTGATTTCATCTAACCCTGCTAACTCAATGTTTCCTATAATTAAAAGGCCAAGAGAATTTTTACATTTACAGAAAAGGAAGACAAATTAGAAAGCTGAGAAGAAATAAATAACATCCAAGTCGGTGATTATCACACAATGCAGAGACTTCCAATTAATGCAATCACAGTTTAATTAAAACCGAGGTTTTATTTGTCCAGATCCCAGGAAGCTGGTGATCTGCATTTGTGTTATAGGGGGAGCAAACACTTTGCTCACCTCGAGCTGTTATTACCAAGTAACTCAATAATGATTTCCTGGGACTAAGCTAAGCCTCAATCGATCACAAAATTTATCACCTCACAGTAGAATGACCGCTACTTGAATCTCCTTAGGTCTCTTTGACTTGTTTATTCACAAGGCATTCTTATTCCAGAAGGCCCAATGCGAATATCAAAAGGTCAGCACCTTCTGTATTATATATCACAGGCCAAATGAGCAGAAGCATGGCATTGCATTTGCCCTAAGAAGGCAAAAATGAGGTTAGGAAAACATATCCACATCACCTTTTTTATAAAGATGTATTTATTTTTTTTTTCATTTCATTAGATGCTGAAAAAGCATTTGACAAAATTCAACATCCCTTTATGATAAAAGTCTTGGAGAGATTAGGGATACAAGGGTCATACCTAAATATAATAAAAGCTATATACAGCAAGCCGACAGCTAACATCAAATTAAACGGAGAGAAACTCAAAGCCATCCCACTAAACTCAGGAACACGACAAGGCTGTCCACTCTCGCCATATCTCTTCAATATAGTGCTTGAAGTTCTAGCAATAGCAATAAGACAACATAAGGGGATCAAGGGGATTCGAATTGGAAAAGAAGAAGTTAAACTTTCGTTATTTGCAGATGATATGATAGTGTACATAAGCGACCCCAAAAACTCCACCAAAGAACTCCTACAGCTGATAAACACCTTTAGTAATGTGGCAGGATACAAGATCAACTCCAAAAAATCAGTCGCCCTCTTATACACAAAGGATATGGAAGCAGAGAGGGAAATCAGAGAAACTTCACCTTTCACGATAGCCACAAACAGCATAAAATATCTTGGGGTAACTCTAACCAAGGAAGTAAAAGACCTATTTGACAAGAACTTTAAGGCATTGAAGAAAGAAATTGAAGAGAATACCAGAAAATGGAAGGACGTCCCTTGCTCTTGGATTGGGAGGATCAACATAGTAAAAATGGCAATTCTACCAAAGGCAATTTATAGATTCAATGCAATCCCCATCAAGATCCCAGCAAAATTCTTCACAGATCTTGAAAGGACAATAATCAACTTTATATGGAAAAACAAAAAACCCAGGATAGCCAAAACAATCCTATACGATAAAGGATCTTCTGGTGGCATTACCATCCCCGACTTCAAACTCTATTACAGAGCTACAGTAATGAAAACAGTGTGGTACTGGCATAAAAACAGAGAAGTCGATCAATGGAATCGAATAGAAGACCCAAATTTTAACCCACAAACCTATGATCACCTCATTTTCGATAAAGGAGCTAAAAGTATACAATGGAGGAAAGAGAGCATCTTCAACAAATGGTGCTGGCACAACTGGATATCAACGTGTAGAAGAATGAAAATAGACCCATATCTATCACCTTGCACAAAACTCAAGTCCAAATGGATCAAGGACCTCAATATTAGTCCGAGCACACTGAACCTGATAGAAGAGAAAGTGGGAAGCACCCTACAACAAATGGGCACAGGAGATCGCTTTCTAAGCATAACCCCAGCAGCACAGACATTAAGGGCAACATTGAATAAATGGGACCTACTAAAACTGAGAAGCTTCTGTAAAGCAAAGGACACTGTCACTAAGACAAAAAGGCAACCCACTGACTGGGAGAAGATCTTCACCAACCCCGCAACAGACAAAGGTCTGATCTCCAAAATTTATAGAGAACTCAAGAAACTAGACTTCAAAATGCTAATTAACCCAATTAAAAAATGGGGCACTGAACTGAACAGAGAATTCTCAACAGAAGAAGTTCAAATGGCCAAAAGACACTTAAGGTCATGCTCAACCTCCTTAGCGATTAGGGAGATGCAGATGTATTTATTTTTATATGACTATATATCTGCAAGCACACACACACTACATGTGTTCCTGGTGCTCTCAAATGCCAGAACAGGGACTTGGATGCGCTGCAACTGGAGTTGCAGATGTTTCTGAACTACCATATGAGTGCTGGGAACTGAACCTGGGTCCTCTGCAAGAGCAGCCAGTGCCCCTAACCACTGAACCGTCTCTCCAGCCTTTCACCTCACATCTTCTCTCCCACAAGAGGCTTTAGGCAGTCTTGCTGCCTCTAGCCTACACCGCCATCCTCAAATCTCCCTGGCCACCCCAGTCAGATAAATACTCAAAAAATAAAATAAAAATTAAAAAAATAAATAAATAAGCCCCTTGGTTATGATGTTCTCCCCAGGAGTACCAAATCCAGTTTCACAGAACACATACAGTGTGGCCATAACTGTGTAAATCCCTTATCCAACCTTACCCAGAATGTTCATAATGAGCTTCGTTTAAGCCATGGTCCCCACCTGGCCATCACCACTGTCCTTTGTGGAGGTATATTCGACATAAACTTCAAATTCTTTGCCTACACAAAAATTGCCAGAACACCCTGTCCCCAAGATTTCTTCTACTTTCTCATTCGTGGGAGTTTCTGTTTTGGCAAAGATTTCTTGAGAAATCCATATACCAACTCTGGGCACTGGCTTCCTATGTGGAGACCTGGATTTATAGTCTCAGTGTTATTACTCCAGCGCTGTGTCGTCTGTATAGTAGCATCAACAATATAAGGGATGGTGGATGGTAATAAAAGTGGTAAGGAATTTATGATTTATATCTAAAAACACTCCCAATATGTCGACATGGGAAATCAGACATTTAATTTTATTTATAGCTAGGCTTTTCCAAATACAGTGTATCTTCTATGAGTTTGGAGCACGACCGCTATTTTTCTTTTATTCTAAAACATGCTTCCAGGCTTAATCTAATTAATTTGACATCACAGACACAAATATCTGCAGAATCAAATATAAATATCTATGCCACCACTAAAGGCTTGAGTTAATTACTGTTCTTTAACAATATTAGCGCACTGTTTTTGTACAGACACTTCATGTCTCAGTCTAACAGGCTATTTATTTAATTAATAGCTACTTCCCTATTAGGATCCATTAGTATCACAAGCTGTTTTTAGCTAGCCCTGACAAAAATAAATAAGGAGCACATGTGTTCACTGTACAATTCTTAATTGCCTTGCATTAACATTCTCTTGACAATCACAAGACTCTAACGGAGACCACAAGTCAAATATACAGATGCACAAATTTATCTATAAAAATGTAACTTATCAATTTGATGTTTTATCTGCTTTAAGGTTTTTGCTTAAGTAAATAAATGTAAATAAATCAGTTTGCTTCTCTAGGACTTTGTCTTTGAGAGACCAGTACTAATGAGATACATGAAGACACATTTGTGCTGGTTCCAGCTGTATTTCCAGGACTTCTGTGCTTTGGTCTTGGGCTGATTGTTTCTTTGATGAGTTCTCAAAAGGAGGTTTTGAATAATGAGTTGTTTTCAGCTATAATAAATCTCTGTGCTGTGATCATCCTTGCTTCTATTTGTTATATGTAGTTAATTCTCTGTTAGAGAAGTACTAAGAAGAGGAAATGGAAAGATACCTCTGTGGCTAAAAGCATATCTTAACTCTTAGGTTCTGAGTACCCAAACTGGGTGGGCTAATAATCACCTAATCTACAGCTCCAAAGAATCCGATGACTCAGGCCTCTCCAGACACCTGCATTCACACACACACACACACACACACACACAGAGAGAGAGAGAGAGAGAGAGAGAAATGAAGAGAGAGATGTATGCACACTCACACACACAAAGACATGTATGAACACTCGAATACACAAATACATACTTTAAAACGGTATGAATTTTCAAAGAACAAGAACCTATTGAAACAGGAAGTTAAATAGCAGAAGGTAACATAAATAACGCTCAAGCCTACCTCATAAGCATATAGGGCAAGTCATTGCCTGGACGTTGACCAGGCTTTGAAAATGACAACTGAGACACAAGAAGGCATCTAGCATCATCCTCTCTGTTTCTTGGATTTTGTATGCTGCAAGACTTGATTTTGCCTTGAAGAAAAAAAAATAGACAAATATGAATGAAACAAAGATGGTCTTTCTTGTTTTAATAATGGGGGACTTAAATCCAGCCCACACCAGGTCTCCGTCCACCTGTATTACACTCAGGAACAGACCATTTAATGAAATTATTGGATTATTAAAGAATCTCTTCTCACCAGGCCATTCATCATTGTAGAGTTTTATATTTCATAAGCAAAATAAGTAGTCTCATGAGAATATTGCTACTCCAGTGCAGGAAGGTGCCTCTGTCAACACCAAGACATAGGCAACTTGTTATGAAAGTCTCATATACAGAAACCTAAAAGATATAAATCTTAGTGGTGCCTTTTAGCTATACAGCATAGTTCATGAATAAGCTGTGATAGTCTCAGCAGTCAAAACACGACAGTTTTCCTAATAGTATTCTTACCATCTGGGTCAGCCAAAACCAGGAACTGTCTAAAGCAGAAAGATGTGTACAACGACTGAATACCATTCTCTCCCCAAAGGTGCACAGCTGTGTGTGGGGATGCATGCACATCATCCATGCACAGAATCAAGGTGTAAGTCAAAAGCTTGGAGCACATAGTTGAATGATGGTACCATTGGCTTCCCACCCTTGTGTCAGAACCATGAGACAACCAACCATCAGTTGGAATTTCTGCAGGAAGAGTCACGTGGGAGTCTAAAGTTAACTCTGATGACAGAACTTCTCCAAATGGTAGAAGTACTCACCACTGAGAATTTTGTCAAGAACCACTTGACAAGCTGTTTAAACTCTTCAGTTGTGTCTTTCAAGGTAAAGTGTCACACAGATGTTTTCAAACACTAGGCTATGAAGAATGGTATGGCTCATCCACAAGGAAGTGTTTTCTATCTGTTCAACTCAGAGTGATTTGATGGGATTCTTGGGAAAGCATTTTGCCCCACTGAGAGTTTGTGGAAATCATTAGAACATTACAGATTTGGATGGGTTTTAACAGATGTTCTGAAATCTCTTCTCAGGAAGTACAAATAAACAGAATGAAACGGAGACTGTCCTTTGACTCAGTTAATATATCAAAGCTTTTACAGAAAAAGAGACACAGTCTTCTCAAAATCACTGAGACTTAGTACCTTGTACTTGCATTTGCTAAATATATGTTACTCTTTTATTAATGTCCGCAAGTATGTCAAGCACTAATGCAGGCATGATAACAACATTGAGGAAGCAAAGAAAAGGCAACCGTTCATGGAAATGGACAAGAACATTAACTAATCAAAAGCAAAATATCTGATACTGTAAGTAAAATAAGCAAGCTAATGAGAACATGCTATTCTGAACTTAAATAATCTAAGCAATACATTTCGTTGAGAGCAAAGTGTATCCTGTTCATCCTAAGACTCCTGGGAGCCAGTGGTGGGCTTGGTACTTCTGAAGTATACAATAAATGGTAGAATTAATTCTAAATAAATTCTTAAAAATCAATTAAATCAGTATCTTTGGGTAAAGAATTGGAAATTTATGAGAAAACTTAAAGTCCAAAACATAAAAAAGCGGGGCTGGAGAGATGGCTCAGAGGTTAAGAGCATTGCCTGCTCTTCCAAAGGTCCTGAGTTCAATTCCCAGCAACCACATGGTGGCTCACAACCATCTGTAATGGGGTCTGGTGCCCTCTTCTGGCCTTCAGGCATACACACAGACAGAATATTGTATACATAATAAATAAATAAATAAATATTAAAAAAAACATAAAAAAGCAATGTACAGTAAGCCAACAGCCAACATCAAGTTAAATTGAGAGAAACTCAAAGCAATTCCACTAAAATCAGGAACAATACAAGACTGTCCACTTTCTCTGTATCTATCCAATATGGTACTTGAAGTTCTAGCTAGAGCAATAAGACAACTAAAAGAGGATACAAATTGGAAAGGAAGAATTCCAAAAATTCTACTAAGGAACTCCTACAACTACCAGTTGTGGGAGCTCAGTACAAATGCAGGATACAAGAGGAACTCAAAAAAAAATCAGTAGCCCTCCTATATACAAATGATAAATTGGCCAAGAAAGAAACCAGGGAATCCACACCCTTCTCAATAGGCACAAATAGTATAAAATATCTTGGTGTAACTCTAATCAAGCAAGTGAAAGACCTGTATGACAAGTACTTCAAGTCTTTGAAGAAATAAATTGGAGAGGATGGAAAGATCTCCCACGCAGGTGGATCAGTAGAATTAACATAGAAAAAATGGCCATCTTACCAAAAGCAACCTATGGATTCAATGCAATTCCCATTAAAATCCCCCCAAAATTACTTACAGACCTTGAAAGAACAGTACTCCACTTCATATCTCAAAACAAAAACCCAGGATAGCTAAAACAACCCTGTACAATAAAACTACTTCTGGAGGTATTATCATTCCTGGTTTCAAACTGTTCTACAGAGCTTTAGTAATAACAACTGCATGGCATTTGAATCAAACTGAAGACTCAGGAATCAATCAACACACCTATGGATACCTTATTTTCAACAAAGAGGCCAAAATTATACAGGGGAAAAGAAGAAAGCATCTTCAACTGATGGTGCTGGTCTAACTGGATGTTGGCATGTAGAAGAATCAAATAGATCCCATATCTTTCACCCTGCAGAAAACTCAAGTCTGGGTGGATCAATGACCTCAACAAAAATCCAAATACGCTGAACCTGATAAAAGAGAAAGTGGGGCATAACCTTGAAGGCATTGGGATAGGAGACAACTTCCTAAATAGAACACCAATAGTGCAAACACTAAGATCCACAATTAATAAATGGGACCTCATAAAACTGTATAGTTTCTATAAGGCAATGGACACCATCATTAGGACAAAACAGCAACCTACAGAATGGGAAAAGATCTTCACCAACCCCACATCTGACAAGGCTGATCTTCAAAATATATAAAGAACTCAAGAAACTAGACATCAAAAAAAAAATAATAATCCAATTTAAAAGTGGGGTACAAATCTAAACAGAGAATTCTCAACAAAGGAATCTCTAATGGCCAAGAAACACTTAGTTCAGCACCCTCAGCCATCAGGGAAAAGCAAATAAAAATGGCTCTGAGATTCCATCTTATACCTGTCAGAATGACTAATATCAAAAACACAAGTGACAGCTCATGCTGGAGAGGATGAGGAGCAAGGGGAACACTTGCCCATTGCTGGAGGGAGTACAAATTTGTGCAGTCACTTTGGAAATCATACGGTGGTTTCCAGAAAATTGGGAATTGGTATACCACTACCAGCTATACCACTCTTGGCCATATACACAAAGGATACTCAATCATACCACAAAGGTATTTGCTCAACTTGGTTCATAGCAGCTTTATTTATAATAGCAAGAACCCGGGAAAAAAACCTAGATGATCATCAACCAAAGAATGGATAAGGAAAATATAGTACATTTGCACAATGGAGTGTTACTCAGCTGTTAAAAATAATGACATCATGAGATTAAAAGGCAAATGGAATGAACCAGAAAAGTTATTCTGAGTGAGGTAACCCAGACACAGAAAGACAAATGTGGTATGTACTCAGTTATAAGTGGATATTGGCTAGAAAGTAAAGGACAACCATGCTACAATCCCCAGTCCAAGAGAGGCTAGGCAACCAGGATGACTCAAGGAGGGACACTCAGATCTCTCTGGGAAAGTAAAGTAGAAGAGATTTCATAGGTGGACTGGGGGCAAGTAGGAATGGGACAGGAGGGATCAGGTTGTAGGGAGGTTGGAGGGGATGAGTTCTGAAAAGATGACTGGAAGTGGGGAGGGGGTTCAGGATTAGGTAGAAACCTGGCACAAGGAAAACTCCCAGGAATCTACAAAGGTGACGTTAGCTAAGACTCCTAGCCATTGCAAATAAGGAACCTGAACTGGCCATCTCCTGTAACCAGGCAAGCCTTCAAGTGGAGAGATGGGAACCCAAACCCAGCCACATAGCCTTCTCAGCAGGAGCAGGCCTCTATCTCTATCTCAAACATGCTGTCCTCCTGGAGTATCACTTAAACTCAATCTAATTAAGACAGGAAGATGCAGCAGGTGGGGGATAAGACATGGCTGCCTGAGATCTAAGATCTGTGAATTCTAGTCTCGCCCCTCCTTCTGTCTCAGGACACATCATGTACCCTTTCTAAAGCCTCGAGTTTCCAGACGACATCATTAGTCTAGCTCACAAGATTGTTGTGAGAAATGATTTACGAAAATAGCGGCGTACAAGAGTTTGCAGGATGAGATGCTAAACGTGCTGAATATCCGTACTCTGTCCAACTAATAAAGCTGCTGTTACTTGAAATGTCCTTAAGAATATAACTGCTTAATCAATGTGACACCAGCAGGCTGACAAATTAGCATGGAGCCACAGGCCAGAGACCTGAAAGAAATTAAATTAGTGCTTAACAGAAATTGGACTGTGAGCAAGATGGTTTCTGGAAATTTAAAATCCAATTCACAAAACTAAAACATAGCCCTGTGTGTCTTCAGGGCTAGGTGTGCTACAGCCTGGTCTGTTCTAACAGACATATTCCTAGATTGTAACTCAACGTGGGGGAGCTGATGCAAGTGTCTTAGGGAGCTCGTGAATGCTTTAAATATGTCTGCAGGACAAACTTGCAAAGTATGCTTCATAGCGGATTTGAAGAAATACTTTTCAAGTGAAAAAGCATTGCGGTTATTATTCTAAATAAATTTTTACTGTGTCATTAAAATGGGCACTTTAATGGGAAGAGCAGCTCATTCTGATGGCCTGGTCTCTTTCTCTGGTCCTATACAAGACGCTTACAAGGTTGATAAAGGGTGCATGCCGACAGCATCCACACAGACCGCAGGAAGACAGACCAGCCAAGTTGTGCTGGACCTCGTTCTTCTGTTCTGTGTCTGCTTTGTTTGTTTCTCTTTTTTCTCTTTCTTTTTTTTCCTTTCCACGGTCACAGTTGTGGTTGGGATACTTAGGACAGCTTTGTTGAAGGCAGTCCTTCAGTCTATCATATCTTACAGCCTGAACAATGAGTAAGAGACTTGTTTTTATCACCTCCTCCTGTCTGTTAAGGGAATAAATCTTGCGAACAGAGCAACAGTCTAACCTCCTGGGGTCAGCAGAAGTTTTCCTTCATTTCTCCATGTTCCTTTGCTACATCCAAGGATTTAGTGATGGTCCGACTCCCTTACCTTGTTTCCAGCCTGTCACTGTCTTGTCTCTCAGAGGCAACTGGAAATGGCAGCTCCCGACAGCCATCCAAACAGAAAGGAAATCAGTAGCTAAACCTAGGCATTTTCTATTCCACAGAGAATCAATAAAGTATCAATGGCTACAGAGGTTTTTAAATATTGTTCTAGACAGCCTCTTCTGGGTTTGCTTTTTGGAGAACTTTGTATGAACAGGTTAATGGGACTCGGGAACACAAACTCCAAACCATGTTTTCTGTAGTCTGGGGATCATGAACATAAGCTGTGGACACTGATAGTATACCTCCTCTTTCCCGCTACTCTCTACATCAGTCGCGAGAAGAGCAAAATGTTTTTCATTTCCAGGCCTACGAGACAAGAAAAACTCTGGAGGAAAAGAGAGGCCAAGGGAGGGAGGCAAAGAGGCTGGTGGGGGAAGAAGAAAGGAAGAAAAAGAAGGAGGAAGAAAGGTAATTCTACCAGGGCTGGGTATTTTCACCAAGCGCTCTGTGGAAATCTCCATCCCTTCATGGACGTGAAACAATGATTGCTTTAACAGCTGTGACTCCAGCATTGCTTCCTGGCATCTAAAAATACATCCTAGGCTCCAATACAGACCAAAGATGAAACTTCCATTTTTCCGAATGTTTTCCCTTCCTCTTCTTTATAACCAGCAAATGAAAACTTAATTCATGAGAAATGAGAAGCAAATCGAATCACTTAGGATCGGGGACCTGTCTACTAGAGTGCAGCAGATGAACAGAACAGATGCGTGATTTGAACTTGTCAGAACTAGAGAACACAGCACACTCACCCACACTCTCTGAAAGGAACACATGGAGCATAGTTTTCTGGGGGGACAGGAACGCAAACAGGTCTCCAGGGGATGCCTTTTATCTGCCACCTCTCTTCTAGCCTAAAAACAAGCCCAAAGCAAATGAACGATCCCCAAAAGTTAGATAGTTGAATACTTATTTCTGCTATTGTTTTCATACTAAACAGAGACATGAAAGACATCTTTCACTCAACAGCTACATCTAATTCAATATGAAGCTCATGAAGAGGGGTGCACAGGATGTGGTAAGAGGCCATTAAACGTGGGCACTAACAGTTCGCAAGGCATCTGGTACCATTCCATCACCTAGAAATCTAAGAATCAAATTAACAGATTCAATTCTGCCAAAGTTATCAAATTATTTGTCAAAGGGATTTTCAAAGCAGGCTCCTTTCCAACATCTGTTCTGCCCACCCAGCATAGATGCAAGATGACCATCTATTTGATTTGTTGAAACAGCGTATTACCAGCTGCTAGTCTGACTAAACACTGCTCCTACACTCATAAGAGACAACAGTTAATGAACCTGTCAACAGAAAACTTTAATAAACTGATTGCACAACTAAGTCCAGGTAGGGGTGGTTTGAATACTTGATTTGAATTGTAAACTACGTACATATTTTATGAATACGCTAAGAGTGTTCAAGGCCATCTATCCTATGTTAAGTGACTATCCAAGAACTCCAATGCAATAAGAAAATACAGAGGTCCTTTCTCCTTCCCTGTCCTCTCCCTCCTCATTATCCTCCTCTTCCTCTTCCTCTTCCTTTGGCCATAAAAGGACAAGCAAGAAAGGTTACTCTGATGTTATTGCTAAAGCTTTTAGTCTGTTTCGGAAGTATTACTCCTTCTAGAAAATGTCATCATCTTGTCATGTCTAGATGTCCACACTTCTTATGCTGTTGGGTTCCGATGACAAGCACTGACACAATCCACCGGGGAGGGAGGGCACTGAAATGAAATCACCAGGACTTTATCTGCCAGTATCTCTAAAGGACTCGGGAATAATCGAGTACCAGTTTGTCTGAGATCGGTGGGAGTTACCCCAAATAAAAGCTGGAGAGCCAACGTGTGTCAGTCACGTGGACTCACAAGCAGTGAGGGTGTGGCTGTGTCGCTCACATTGATGACGGAACATCTGCCACGCGTGTGTCTGGAGTGGGGGCAGGAAGTCTTCCATCAGCCGTGCCCATATGCTGGGCATGTGTCCATCGCTGAGCACAGTTTTTAAATTTAGCTCTTATTGGGTACAAGGTTTGTGCTTTTCCCTTGTACGTGATTTTTTTTTTTAATCTATGCAATCTCTTCATAATCTTGCTGACTCACTGCGGGTCCTTCGGAACGCTACCCTCTCAGAAGACTTAAGTTGGGTAGTCAAATGTCTACCACGAAAGCTATCATTAGTCTCTTAAAATCAAACCTGCTGCTCGGCCCAGAATAGTTGATTGTGATGCCTTCTCAGAAAACACCTTTCTTCGGTTCTTTTTCTACCCAGAAGCAAACTGGAGCTCATTTGAGAGGCTAATGATTGGAAAGAAAAAGTCTGAAAGCAGTCTTCCCAGCCGGTTTGGGGTCAGATTCTGTTAGGGTTTCAGACGTGTCTGATTACAAAGTTGGTCAAAGGACAAGCCAGGCATCAGTGCCGCTGCTATCAATCTGACGGTCTAGGAGTGTCTTCATCCAGCCATGACTCCGGAGTCAGCTCTCGCCGGTTATCAGTTCAGGCAATAATGTCACTCACAAATGGATTTCCACTGCTCCTTTTTCCACTGGCTGGGTGGGTGAGTCACTCATCACTGGGGTCATACATCTGAAAACAGGGCTGAGAAATCCAGTCTCTGTTGAGATCTGCTCTCCTGGAGGTGTGAGCACTATCCCTTTGCGTTGGGGTTACTATCATTGTTGGAATGTTTGTAAACATGTTCTGATTTAGCATATGTATCAGTTACTTCTCTACTGCTATTGTGTGACTTGGACTAGAAAGCAGTTCTTCGGTGACAGGGCCTGAGAGTGGGGGATCAAGAAATTAGGAGATAAAGAAGATAGAAGATGCACCCCCTCATGTTCCCCTCCTCACCCACCATCAGTCCACTCACAGAATCTCTTCTATTTCCCCTTCCCAAGGAGATCTGGGTGTGCCCCCGTGAACCCTCCTTGCTTCCTAGTATCTCTGGGTCTGTGGATTGTAGCATAGTTATTCTTTATTTTACAAATATCCACTTATGAGTGAGAACATACTGTATCTTTCTCAGTCTGGGTAATCTTACTCATTTGGGGGTCAGATGAAAACCTGGCACAAGAGAAACTCCCATCTACAAGAATAACCCAGATTAGACTCCTAGCAATAGCAGCTATGTAGCCTGTGACCAGATTGGTACTTGGCCCAATTGTCTTTAGACAGGTATCATCCAGCAACTGATGGAAACAGATGCAGACTCACGGGAAACATTAGATGGAGTTCTGGGAATCCTGCATAAAAGAAGGAGAGGAGAAGAAATTGTAGAAGCCAGTGGGGTCAAGACACCATAAGAAAACCCATAAAATCAACTAACCTGGGCTCACAGAGACTGAACTGACAACCAAGGAGCCTGCACAGGGCTGACTTAGGCTCTCTGCACATATGTTAGAGTTGTGTAGTTTGGTCCTCTTGTGGGACTCCTAACAGTGGGAATGGGGTCTGTCTTCTACTCTTTTACAGGTTTTGGGGACCCTACTCCTTATACCAGGTTGCCTTGCCTGCCTTAATACACGGGGAGTTGCTTATTCTTACTGAAACTTGATATGCTATGTTTTGATATTCATGGAAGGCCTGCCTTTTCCTAAACAGAAATGAAGAAGGAGTGGACTGGAGGTGGGAGCAGAGGGGGGATGGAGGGAGGGACTGGGAGGAGAGGAGGAAAGGGAAACTGTGACTGGGGTATAAATAAATAAGTACATTTATTCAAAAAAAAAAAGAAAAGAAAAAGAAGATTGGAAAGCTGGAGTCAGGAGATCTTACACAGCTCTGTTTTATGCCAAGCTAGTGTATTAAGATGTGCAGCGTATTATACATTGTTTGCAGGGGGAAATGGGCCCAGGTCCGCAGAAAGTTATTATCAAATGGGACAGAGTCATCAGAAAGCTAATCGAGCAATGTTGCACAGGGGGAACAGAGTTTATCTCAATTGTCACAAACCAAGCACACAATATCCTTAGGACTGACAGCTACAGTCTCTTGGGGTGGGGAAATACCACATGGGATAACACACCTAAGTGCCACTACATGGCTCGCTGTGAAAAAGGTGAAGAAAAACCATTCCCAGAGAAATGGCTACTTCTATATTACTCAGGGTTCTCTAGAGGCAAAGAACCAATAGAATGAATACATATTGCAATGGCGATATATAGTACATGGTACAAACTGGGTAGTCCAATAACAAGAGCTCCCCACACACTGGAAAGGGTGAGAACCCATTAAGTATTCAATCCATGAGGCTGGGTATCTCCGCATTCCCAACCTGGTGCTAGAGGCCTAGAGAATTCCTGGAGAGCCATGGGTCTTCAATAAATCATTAAGGGATAGAAGCAGAGACAGTGGAAGCAGCAGGACAGAGGAACTCATCAGCAGGGAACAGAGACAGCAAGCAAAAGCAGCCCTCTTCCCCTCGCCAAACCTCTTTATATCTAGCTGCTGAAGGAAGGTGCTGCCTACCCTGGGTGAGGGGCTTCCCACTTTATGTAATTCTTCTAGGAAATTCCTGTGAAGTTTAGCCTGGGGGCATACACATTAGTTAGCTGATCCAGATCCAATTAAACAGACAACCAAGATTAGCCATGACCCTCCCCAGTAAGGTATATATGGGGATGTCTTTCTTTCAAAAGACTAACCCTCTTTTTAACCTTGCTGATATCATCAGGGGTGCTGCAGTTGATCAAAAGATAATAGGGGGAAACATTAGTGGACTTTTGTCTGAGGCTGGCATCACCAGGAACTAACACTGGAAGCGGGAGTTTTATACAACGCCCGTGCATGGATTTCTCTTAAGGCAGTAAGTTTATAAATTCAACCACTTTTGTAGAAAGCATGAAATGTCACATAATGCCTCCTAGTGATTCCCATAGGACCCAGAAACCTAGGTCATGGTCTTTCTGTGTCAGTAGAAGATGTGCATTCCTTTCGATAGAAAGATAAAGTGCAACTTGCACACATCCGATTCCTCTGGAAGGAATTCAGGCAATGCCTCCAAACACTTGGTCTTATTTCATATGTGGTTAAGAGAAAAGTATTTTTTCTCTATAAAGGAGGAACATAATCACCTCACAATGTCCTCATCCCTGTGGTCATTCTGTCTCCACCCCTACCAAACCTGGCCTTTTCTTCTTGTCCCTCTCCTGTTTCCAGTTACACTGACTGGACTCACTCCCCTTTTTAATCCCGAATGGCTATCATACCAACCCCTACTCCCCCTGCTTCATTTTCTACACTGCTGTCACATTGAATAGTTTTAGCCTTCAATTGTGAAATAATCTTAGACAAGAGAGGTTGAAAAATCGGTACAGAGTTCCCATGTGCTATCCAATCTAGATTGCCCTCCTATTAATCTCACAGGACTTAGAACAATTCCTGAGGAGCTTTTATTGCTGTGTTAATCATATACATTTGTGAGCTAAAATTCCAGCAGATTAATCCCTACATCTATCACCTCATTTATTTTTTAAAAGTTTTTAATTTTTTCCACTTATTTTAAATGACATTTTAAATCAATTTTAGTAAGTCTGCTATGCACTGTATCTCAACACACATTCCTTGCAACAGGAACTTCGGGCCAGTTGCTTAGCAGGCCCTGGTTTTCTATCCCAGCCTACCTCAGCCTCTGGCAAGCATCATCCACCTTCTACTTCTATGAGTTCAATTGTATTAAATTGCAAATAAAAGTGAGCTCACACAGTGTTTGTCTTCCTGTGCCTAGCATTCACTTGAGATAACATCCTCCAGGTTTTTCCAAGCTGTAAGCTTCTCTTTAAAGGTTGAATAGTATTTCTTGTGTGTCTGTGAGTAACAACAGAATATATGCAATCAGAGAAAAAACGTGCTACCCACATGTTAACCATTGATTCACTGATGAACACAGGCTGATTCAATATCATCATATGTACATTTTTAATTAATTCTTTGAGAATTCTATATAGCATGTAAATTTATGCAACATATAAATTACACTTAGCTTCCTTCCCCCAGCACTTCCCAGATCCACCCGCTTGCCTTCCCACACAACTTTGTGTCCTATTTTCCCCCATCAAGGCCACTTTGTCCTCCATCAACAATTTTCTATGTGTGACCTCCCACTGGAGCGTGGTTGACATATTGAAGGATACACTCTAGGAAAAAATCTGACTCGTCCTCTCCCAGGAGCTAAAGGTTGCCAATCGCTCCTTGGTGAGGGGTGGAGCTTAATGTCTACCTCCTCTGTCCATGCTGGGATGTGGTCTGGTTGGGCTTGCCCATGTCTTGTGCATGCTGTCACAGAGCTGCTGTGAGTCCATCTGGACAGCTGCCTTGCTGTGTCCAGGAGATGCTGTTTCCTTGTCAGTCATCTGAGGAGGCCCTGACCGTTACAGTCTTCCCACCCCCTCTTCTGAGAAGATCTTCTTCCTTTGGAAGGGGGTGGTAGCAGTATAAATGTTCTGTTTAGAAATGAATGCCCTATAGTATTTTGTTCTCTGCACCTTCAACGTTGCTGGGTCTCTGTGTTGATCATCTACAACAAAAGTTTCTCTGATGAGGACAGAGACATGCCTTATATTTTCTTTTTATTGAAAACAGATTTTTTTCATATAATATATCTTGATTATGGCTTCCCCTTCTACTCCCCCCTCCAGTTCCTTCCAGATATATTCAATTTTGTCTCTCATTAGAAAACAAACAAGATTCTAAGGGAATATGATATAATATTATTAATATAATACAATATTATGATAAAACAAAAATAGGATAAAACAGAAGAGAAGGCACAAGAATCAGAGATATACTTATTCACACACTCAGGAATACTATAAAATCATGAAACTGGAAGCCTTAGTATATATGCAAAGTTCTTATAGTGTAAGACTGAGAGAGGGGAGAGAGTGGGAGAGAGAGGAGAGAGAGAAATAAAATATGCATAAGCAAAGTTAAAAAGACAGAATTTTAGAAAATTTTAAAAGAAAACAGCCTTGACATAATACTATGAGGCAAGGAAGTTCCAGAAAAGCTGTTAAGCTAATTTCTATTGGCATCCACTGCTGGGCATGCAGCCTCCCCTTCAGCGGTTTGCTTCCCCAGTGAGTCTCCCTTGGAAAAACCCAATTTTCATTTACTGGTGGCTATCAACTGGAGATAGCTTCTGGGTTAAGGAAGGGGCCACGTGCCCACTTCCCCTTTCAGCTCTAGGAGCCCATCTGGTGCAGACCTGTGCAGGTTCGGTGCATGCTGCCCCAGTCTCTGAGTTCATCTGTGTTTCAGTCCTGTTGATTTAAAGGACCCTGTCTTTTTGGTGTCCACCATCCCCTCTGGTTCTTACCACTTTATCTGCCTCTTTCCCTGAGCCCTGAAAGATGAAATCTGACAGAGACATCTCATATAGGGTGAGCATTCCAAGGTCCTCACTTTGTATATTGTCAGACCGTGAGTCTCTTCATTTGCTCCAATCTGCTGCAGAAGGAAGCTCCTCTGATGATGTCTAAGCAAGGCACTTATCACTGAGTATATGCGCTGCTGAAGTGAGAACCTTATTTTTAATATAATAAGTCCTTAGGAGTTGGCTTAATACTTTATTCATTTAGGAGCAAAATATTAGTCGATTTTCATAGTAGGGTCTATGATCTGTAAACAGAGGTTCTTGTCCTGATAATGGTGTTATGTATGGTGTCCTCTTGTGGAGTGGGCCTTAAAGCCAACCAGAAAGTGGTTGCACGCTCCTGTGGAATTCATGCCACTATTGCATCAACAGACAGGTCTTGACCAGTCAGTCATTACTTTCACTCATGGGGTTCGCTGTTCTCTTCTGGAAACATGTATAGCACCTTCAAGCACTATGAAAGCTAGCCAGTAAAGATGAACCTTCCAGGTCAGTACGAGTTTGATGTCCTGTGACTGAAGTATGTGGTGTCTTCAGCAATAGAGTCTTACCGTTACGTTCTAGAGAGCAACCAAGAAAATCAGCAATACTTTGTAATGTTTATATGTTTTAAGGCCTCCCTGGCTAACAACTCCAAAAACAGTAACCCATTCCTAGAACTATGCATTTTATTTGTTAGCTTCTGGTGTCTAGTAGGACATAATTGTTCTAAATGATAAGCCATCTTAACTCTTGATGTGTATAGATATATTTTCAGAAGTTTCTACAGTATTTCGTTTCCATATGACCATTTGAAATCTTCAGTGGATTTTTTGCTCTTGTTTTTGTTGTTGTTGTGGTTTGTTTTGGGGGATCTTTTGGTTGGTTGGTTGGCATTTTGTTTTTCAAAACAGGGTTTCTCTGGGTTGCTCTGGCTGCTCTGGAATACACTCTGTAGACCAGGCTGGCCTCAAACTCACAGAATCTGCCTGCCTCTGCCTATCAAGTGCTGGAATTAAAGGCATGAGCCGCCACCACCCGGCTTCTTTAGTGTTATTTATTCCTCCCAGTTTCCCTCTCCTACTGTGTCCTCTCCTCCCACCACAATCTGTCACTTCTTGTTCCGTAATTTCCTTTAACCCTTTATACCAGTGCAGTCTATCTTACCTCCTTTCAAAGCATCTCCCCCATAGCTTCTTAGTAAGTCCTATCTTTTGGGGTATTCCAGATGAAAGATACATATCTAAAGAGTCAAAGCTAACAGCTACAAATGAGAATAAAGGCAACATTTGCCTTTTTGAGCCTGGTTACCTCCATTCATTTATCTGAGAACTCCAAACTTTCATCCTAACAGCTGATTAATATCCTATTGTGTAAATATGCCATGGTTTCCTTACCCACTCATCAGCTGATGGGCACCTAAGTTGGTTCCATTTCCTGGCTATTATGAATAGAGCAGCAATGAGCATGAATGAGCAAGTATCTCTGTAGTAGGATGGAGAGTTCTTTGGGAATATGCTCAAGTGTGAAATAACTTGATCATGTCATAGATATATTTTCAGCTTTGTGAGAAACATCCACAGTGATGCTCATAGCGACTGTGCCAGGTTCTACTCCCACCAACAGTGGATAAGTGCTCCCTTTCCCCTATCGATGCCAGCATTTGTCATTTTTTTTATATTAGCTCTTCTTACTGGGGTAAGTTGAAATCTCAAAGTTGTTTTAATTTGAATTCCCTTGATGGTTAAAGATATTGAACTTTTTAAAAATTTTTTCAACTATTTGTATTTATGTTTTGAGAACTCTGTTTAGTTCCATATCTCATCTTAAATTGTCCTTTGTGGTTTGTTTTCTTGGCTTTTACTTTTTTATAGTTATTTATCTATTCTAGATACTGAGCCTTTGTCAGATGTATTACTGGCAAAGATTTTTTTTTCCCAATCTGTAGGCCGCCTCTTCACTGGAGTGATGTTCTTTGCTGTTCTGAAACATTTTAGATTCCTAAGATCCCATTTGCTAGTTGCTGGTTTTAATATGTACACAATCAGGGTCCTGTCAGAAAGTCCTTTCTTGTGCCAGTTAATCAAGAATATTTTCTTTCTCCTCTATCATATCAGGCTATTAGATCTTACGTTAAGGTCCCTTATCTATTTGGAGCTGAGTTTTGTACAGGGTGATAAAGATCAAGCTTCATTCTTCTACACATAGCTAACCAGTTTGACTGGCACCATTTGGTGAAGATGTCCTTTTCTTTGATGTGCATTGTTGGCTGTAGAAATGTAAGTTTATAACTGGGTCCTTAGTTCTAATCAATTGATTGACAAGTCAACTTTTATGTTGGTACAATGCTATTTCTATTGAAGCTTGGGATGCTGACACCTTAAACAATTGTTATGGTGGTGGTTGTGTTCTTCAAGATTATCTTGGCTATCCTGAGCTATTTTGTGCTTCTATATAAAGGTTAAGTTTGTTTGTTTGTTTTTGCAACTTCTGTGACATATTGTATTGGAATTTTAGTGGGGATTACACTGTATCTGTTGTTATTTTCATGTTAGTCCTAACAATCCATGAGCATGGGAAGTCTTCTCATCTGGCATCTTTCTCAATTTCTTCTTCAGTGATCTTTACTTCATGGTTAGATTTCTTACATGGGTATTTGAGGCTCTTGTGAAAAGTACTGTCTCCCTGATTTCTTTCTTGGTTTATCTGTCATTTGTATATAGGAAGTCTACTGATTTTTTTATGTTAATTTCGTATCCTGCTCTTTTGCTGAATGTATTTTTCAACTAGATAGTATTTCTGGAAATGCCTTTAGAATCTTTTATATATATGATTGCATCATCTGCTTGTGAAAATACTTTTACTTCCTTCTTTGATTTTTATATCCCCTTGATGATCTTCACTTGATCTATTATTCTAGCTAAGAATTCAAGCCCTGTTTTGAACATAAGGAGAGGGTAGACAACCCTTTCTTTTTTTTCTGATTTTAGTGGAGATGTTTTGAAATTTTATCTATTTAAGATGATGTTGTCTGTGAGTTTTCTTTATCTTGTTTTTATTATGCTATGTCCTTTGTATTCCTATTTTCTCTAGAACCTGTATCATGAATAGATGTTGGATTTTGTCAAAGACCTTTTCTGTATGTAATGAGATGATCATGCAGTTTCTGTCCTTTATTCTAGTTATGTGGTGGACTGTGTTTATTGATTTGCATGTATTAAACCATCCTTTATCTCTGGGATGAAGTTAATCTAATCATAGTGGAAATCGTTTACATATATTCTTGAATTTATGAGCATTTTATTGAAAATTTTTATATCAATGTTTATCAAAATATTGGTCTACAATTTCCTTTTATTGTTGGGCCTTTACCTCATTTCAAATCAGAGTAATACTGACTTTGTAAAATTAACTTGGAAATGTTCATTCTTTTTCTATTTAACAAACTAGTTTGAGTTTATTGGTATTAATTCTCCTTTGACACTCTGGCAGGATTTTTTTTTTATTTATTAAAGATTTCTGTCTCTTCCCCACCGCCGCCGCCCCTTTCCCTCCCCCTCCCCCAATCAAGTTCCCCTCCCTCGTCAGCCCAAAGAGCAATCAGGGTTCCCTGCCCTGTGGGAAGTCCAAGGACCACCCACCTCCATCCAGGTCTAGTAAGGTGAGCATCCAAACTGCCTAGGCTCCCACAAAGCCAATACGTGCAGTAGGATCAAAAACCCATTGTCATTGTTCTTGAGGTCTCAGTAGTCCTCATTGTCCGCTATGTTCAGCGAGACCAGTTTTAACCCAGGCTTATTCAGACCCAGGCCAGCTGGCCTTGGTGAGTTCCCGATAGAACATCCCCATTGTCTCAGTGTGTGGGTGCACCCCTCGCGGTCCTGAGTTCCTTGCTCGTGGTCTCTCTCCTTCTGCTTCTGCTTTGGACCTTGAGATTTCAGTCCGGTGCTCCAATGTGGGTCTCTGTCTCTGTCTCCTTTCATCACCTGCTGAAGGTTAAAATTCAGGAGGATGCCTATATGTTTTTCTTTGGGTTCTCCTTCTTATTTAGCTTCTCTAAGAACCCGAATTATAGGCTCAATGTCCTTTATTTATGGCTAGAAACCAAATATGAGTGAGTACATCCCATGTTCCTCTTTTTGGGTCTGGCTTACCTCACTCAGGATAGTGTTTTCTATTTCCATCCATTTGCCTGCAAACTTCAAGAAGTCCTTGTTTTTTACTGCTGAGTAGTACTCTAATGTGTATATATTCCATACTTTCTTCATCCATTCTTCAATTGAAGGGCATCTAGGTTGTTTCCAGGTTCTGGCTATTACAAACAATGCTGCTATGAACATAGTAGAGCATATACTTTTGTTGTATGATAAGGCCTCTCTTGGGTATATTCCCAAGAGTGCTATTGCTGGGTCCATGGGTAGGTTGATCCCGAATTTCCTGAGAAACCTCCACACTGCTTTCCAAAGTGGTTGCACAAGTTTGCATTCCCACCAGCGATGGATGAGTGTACCCCTTTCTCCACAACCTCTCCAGCAAAGGCTATCATTGGTGTTTTTGATTTTAGTCTGGCAGGATTTTGTATTGAATCATTTTGACCCTGAGCTTTTGTTATTTGGGAGATTTCTAAAAACTCCTCCCATATCACTGTAAAATTCTGCTCTATTTAATTTGGCAGTGATACTGATTAAATTTTTATAAGCTACATATATCTATAAATTTATCAATTTCCTTTAGATTTTTCTTGGTAGAATATAGATTTTTAGAGTATGTCATTATGATTTTCTCAATTCCATTGGTGTCTGTTGTAATATCACCTCCTTTATTTATCGTTTTAATTTTATTTTATTTAGATCATCTCTCTTTATTAATTTGGATCACCTCTTTTCCTTTTTGAATTCTGCACAATTTGGGGTTTATCAGCTAAGTTTGTCATATATGTAATATATATATATATATATATATATATATATATATATATATATATATTTGTCAGAATATCCCTCATAGTTGATCTACTGCAACTAATATGGGTCCCGTGCTCTCTTCAAATCACTTCATTGCCACACACCGCGCCCCCGTGTCTGTGCTCTGTGCGCTGGCACCCAGTTCGCGAGCTTCCCCAAGAATGCCCCCTTTATTGTGTTCAGGGGCAGATTATATAGAGATAGCCACGCCCCAGCCAAACCCACCAGAAACCACTCTCCTGCCATCAGGAACTCCTGAAGGTCTCGTGCTCAGAGCAGCTGTAGGCACTCAGATCAGCGGATTACAAGAAATTCAGGATCTGGGGTCTCACTGCTCCCAACACTTCATGACTGTTTCATATTTTTAAGTATATATTTGATATTGAATGTATGTATATTTACAATTTTTGTATAATTGATCCCTCTCATTTTTAACTGAAAGACAGTTTTTGTGATATAGTTATTACTGTTCTCTTCTAACTTTCATTGTGCAGGGTATTGCATCCCTTTAATTTTAGTCTGTGTGTTATCTGTAAAGTTAGATCATGAAAGCATTTCTTTGGATTCTTTCTTTTTTAAGCAGAAAGCCATTCGGACTATGTTTTCTCCCAAAGGGAGAGAAGAATGATCATTAATGGAAAGCAGTAGTTGCAACAAAGTGACGCCAGGAGCCAGCTTCATGTTCAGGAGAGAACTCTGCACTTCCTTGTGTTGCCCACCACTCTACACAGTCAGAGAGAAGCTCTCTAAGAACAAACATTGAAACCGTCCCTGACCATGCAGTCATAAGGGTTTGTCGGGGAGGTGGGCATATTTTTAAAATTAACTTTTAGGTTACCATACTACATAAGGTACTTTGTTAAGCCATTTTTATTCTTATGTGTCTTTAGACTTTGTTCTGGCCCCTCCTGTTTTCTAATTATTCAGCCCCCCCCCAACACTGCTTGGAATCTGAACCCAGAATGCAACCAGAACTTAAAACAGCTTACTAACCTCTGGGCTTCAGGACCAGAGTGGCCCTGGGCTGAGAACTAAGAATTATTAAGTTGATCCACAACCTGACAGATTGGAGTAAAAATAAATAAAGACCCAAACAACAACCAAAACTGTGATTAGGTATCTACACCAAAAATTTTATAGGTATCTATCCAAAGGATGCTCAAACATGCCACAAGGACATGGGCTCAACTTTGTTCATAGCAGCTTTGCCAGAACCTGGAAACAACCTAAATGCCCCTAGACCTAAGAATGGATAAGGAAAATGTGGTACATTTACGCAATAGAGTACTACACAACAGAAAAAAAAACCACATCTTGAATTTTGCAGGAAAATGGATGGAGTTAGAAAACATTATTTTGAGTGAGTTAACCCAGACACAGAAAGACAAGTATCACATGTACTCACTCATAGGTGGTTTTTAAACATGTAGCAAAGAAAACCAGCCTACAAGCCACAATCCCAGAGAACTTAGACAACAATGACGACACTAAGAGAGATTTACATAGATCTAATCTACATGGGAATTTGAAAAAGACAAGATCTCCTGATTAAATTGGGAGCATAGAGACCTCAGTAGAGGATTGAAGAGGGGAGGGGAGCAGAGAAAAAGATAGAGCTCAATAAAAATCAATAAAAATTTATAAATGTAGATCCCTCATTCCATCACAAAAACACAAACATAAGCAACCAAGACAAAACCAAAACCCTTCCACCACTCTTATTATGAAATTCCCTGAGGAGATCAATTTCACTGAGCACAAGACAAGGGCTTCAAACCTTAAAAAGGATATGAATACATGCCTCAATGAAGACCAGAGAAATAAAAACAGCTGAATAAAATAATGGAAACAATTAAAAATATGAAAATAGAATTTAACAAAGAAATAGAAATGCTAAAGAAAAAAACCAAAATAAAATTTAAATTGAAAAACTCAAAAGTCAACCCAAGTTCAGATAAAAAGCCTCACCAACAGACTGGATAAAGTAGAAGAGAGACTTTCAGGCCCTGAAGACAAGGTAGGAGAGACCGATATCTCAGTCAAAGAAAATGTTAGCTAGAAAATAATCCAGGCACAAAAATTTTGTAAATCTGGGCACTATGAAAAGGCCAAATCTATGAATATTAGGTATATAGGAAGAAGATGCCCAAGTCAAAGACAGAAAAGATATATTCCGCAAAATCACAGAAGAAAGTTTCCCCAATATAGAGAAAGAGATGTCTATTGAGGAGAAAGAGGCATATAAAATACAAATAGATCAAAACAGAAAACAAACGCTCTGGGTCACATAATAATCAAAACACTGATATATATAGAGAGAGAATAAGTAAATAATAATAATAATATCTGCAAAGGAAAAAAATCAACTCACACAAAAAGGCAGGGCTATTAGATTAACATCTGTCTTCTCAATAGAGACTCTGAAAGTTAGAAGGGCCTGGATGTATGATCTACAATCTCTGATGAGCCATGAATGACAATATACAGGCTACTATACCCAGTAAAACTATCAATTATAATCAAAAAGAAAAGTCCAAAGTGGTTTCTATCATGTCTGCTCCTGTTTACATTCAATGGCCTTTGTTGTACTTTGAATTCTTGATGATAAGCATTCCTCATAAGTTAAGACAGAATTCAAAGGAATTTTAATTTGCATTTCTCTGGTGGCTAAGGAACTGAATACTTTCCCAAGTATTTCTTGGCCATTTGTGTTTCTTTCTAAGAAATAATTTATTTGTTTTTACTTTGAAAAGTTCATATGTGTATATAATAAAATGTGACTATATCTAACCTCAACTCCCCTTTCCAATTCTCCCCATATTCCCTCATCATGCCCTCTCCCACTTCATGTCTTTTTTTTTTTATAACTCGCTAACTCCAGTTGATGCTGTCCATATGTGCATGGCTGTAGGGTCCTCCACTGGAACCTGGGGAACCTACAGGTATCTCCAACAACTCTCCACTGCCAACAACTTCTCAGCTATGGGTAGGACTCAGAAGCCCCTCCTCCTTCCATGCTGAATTGATCTTGTGTAGCTCTTGCATTGCAACCACACCAGCTGTGAGTTGATGATTATGGTAGCCATGGCATTTTCAGAGGCAGCATTTGTGCTTTTTCTTTAGAAAACTGCCTATTAGTTTCATTAACCCACTTGTTATTAAGTGGATGATTCGTTTTTGGTGCTTAATTTTTATAGTTCCTTATGTATTCTAGATAGATGTCTATGTGGTTGACAAGAAGTTTCTCTCATTCTGTAGCCTCTCTCTTCATCCGGCTGATTGATTTCTCTGCTATGCAGAAACTTCTTAATTTCATATAATCTCATTTGTCAATATTTGGAGTTATTTGTTGTGGGATTGGAGTCCTTTTTAGAAAGTCCTTGCATATGTCTGTATCTTAAAGTGTCTCCCCTATTTTTTTCCCTACCAGTTACAAAGCTTAAGGACATCAAGGTCTCTGATCCATTTTTAATTGATGGTTTTGAAGGATGAGAGACATGGGTATATTTTCATTCTTTTCTCCAACATACATTTTGACACTTTATGAACATTTTTTTACAATTAGGAAAATGTAGCTGTGTGGATTTATTTCTATGGCCTCTGCTCTATTGTGATTCTTTAATTTAATGTGAGAACAAGTATTATGTTGCTTTTCTTAGACCTGCTTTGGCTGTTTAGCGGTTTTGTTCTTTGGTAATAGATTGAGGATGTTTTGTTCAGGCTCTGTCAGGTCGTTGGGATTTGGAAGGTATTGCACTGAATTGCAGTGCTATTACTCTCATTTCCACAATGTTAGTTCTGATAATCCATGATCATGGGATGGATGCCTTTCTATTTCTGGGTAACTTCAATTTCTTATTTTCTTAAGGTTTTATTATAGAAGAATCTCACTTTTTTAAGTTTATTCTTAGGTATTTTATTTTACTTTTTAAATTTTACTCTATATGAGATTCTCCCCTTTTATTTCCTTCTCTGTACATTCATTATGTGCATATAGAAATGCTTTTGCTTGATTATAATATATATTTTATTTATGTCTATTATATAGAAAAGTTTTATACATAGGTTCTGCATGCTACTGCTTTTGCTGAAAGTATTCATCAGTTTGGAGGATTTTCTGCTGAAGCTTCTAGTGTGTTTTAAGTCAGTGTCATGTCTTGAACATAAGGATAATTTGATTTCTTTCCCTATATGGGCTCCTTTTTGTTTCCCCCATTGTGTTGCTTTATCTAAAATTTAGAGTACTATATTGCACAAGAGCAGAGATAATAAACACTCTTGTCTCATTATTCATTACAGGAAATGCTTTCAAATGTTCTACATATGGTATAATGTTGGCTAAGGTTACTGTATTGAGGTATATTCCTTCTTGTTTATTTTACAGGAATGCTGAACTTTATCAAATGTCTGCTTATCATCTATTTAGATAATCATGTGATTTCTGACTTTATATCTATATTTTCTCTGTATTATATTTTTGGATTTATGTAGGTTGGACCACCCTTGCATCTCCTAAATGAAACCAACTTGACCATGGCATGAGTCAGGAAAATTTTATTTAGACTTTTTGCATCTATGTTCATCAAGTTTTCTTCCAGTCTTGTATCATCTAGTTTTGGAATCAAGGGCTAACTTTATAGAATTGGATTGGTAGTGTACTTGACCTTTCTATTTTGTGGAACAGTGGGAGGACCATTGGGTTAGCTCTTTTTTAAAGGTTTTGCAGAATTCAACAGTGAATCCATTTTGCCCTTGGCTTTTCTGTATTGAGAAATATTTTTGTTACTGCTTTGGTGCCCATGGAGGCAGGGAGAGGGCACCAGATTCCCCAGAACTGAAGTTAACAACTACCTGTAAGCAGCCATGTGAGTGCAGGGAATTGAATAGGTTCTCTGCAAGACTGTAAGTGGTCTCAACCACTGGGCCGTCTCCCCAGCTCCAGATTCGTTCAGATATTAAATAAGGCTCCAGTCAGCAAGGCAGTACATAAGTTTATGTGTACATCTACAACTACTTCTTCAGAATAATCCATAAAACTCAAGTTTCTGGAATTAAGCTTATTCGTGATTTCAGTACCTTGAACACATTGTCAAATTGCCCTCGAGAAAAAGTGTCCTAATTTAAATCTACACCATCAGGGTATGTAGGACTATTTTCCCTGTACCCTTCATAAGGAAATGCTGTTTGAAACATTTTCCCTGATACTCACTTTCTCATCTATAATAATAATACTTGCTGTGTTGAAAGTGTCTTTATTTAAATAAATTCATTTATTTTTAATATCCATTACCCTGAATAATCAAATAAGCTGTTTTCCCATTTTTTTACTATTTGAATGGGATTTTTCTTTATAAAAAAATTACAGAATTTTGCCAGGCGGTGGTGGTGCACGCCTTTAATCCCAGCACTCAGGAGGCAGAGGCAAGCAGATCTCTGTGAGTTCGAGGCCAGCCTAGTCTACAAGAGCTAGTTCCAGGACAGTCTCAAAAGCTACAGAGAAACCTTGTCTCAAAAAACCCAAAAAAAAAAAATTACAGAATTTTAAGTAAGAAGGTAAAATTACAGATGTTCCTGGCTGAGTTAGTGTCCAGAACTTTGAAATACCCTTTTCTCCCCACACCTATTGTAAGGAACTCAGTCAGGGAAAAGGAAAATGTTCCCCTGGGCATCAATATTGTGCAGTTAGTCACCTGGTGTCAACTATAGAGAGCTACAATGAGCAAACAGCAGGGATTAAAAAGCTAAAACTGTATGTGTGTGTGTGTGCATGTGTGCGTATGTGTGTGAGTATAGAACAGGGTAAATTGTCCACCTAACTCAAATACTCTGATTTATTGATTTTGTTTTTCATCTTTATGGGTGGATTCATTGACCTGCTATGGGTCAGAACTAATGGAGGCAAATGGAGTTTTCTGACAAATAATCTATGGGCTTGAGTGTTGTGTCTGCAGGGGACCTGTCTATGCTTTATAAGCAGAACTGGTGGAATAATTGATCACTGTCCCCAGAACTCTCAATGTTTTTCCTTTTCACTATGAATGCAACCCCTCTTAAACACCTAGATTCTCTGCATTGTCTCCTATAAGCTATTTTTCACTATTCCTCATTAATTTCCACTTATTACCTTGATTTTTTTAATTAACTAATTTTTTTTAAAAAAAAAATCTTTTTTCATTTTATATACCAATCCCAGTTTCTGTTCCCTCCTCTCCTCACCTCCTCTCCTCCCACTTTCTCCAACTTTTACCCCATTCCATCCCCCATCCACTCTTCAGAGAGGTTACGGCTTCCCTTGGGGAGTCAATGAAGCCGGTCCAAGGCCCTCCCCACTATATCTAGGCTGAGCAAGATTTCCTTCCAAAGAGAATGGGTTCCAAAAAGCCAGTACAAGCAGTAGGGAAAAATCCTGGTCTTACTGCAAGTGGCTCCACAGTCTACCCCAGTTATACAACTGTTACCCATATTCAGAAGACCTAGTTTGATCCAATGCTGATCCCCTCACTGTCAGGCCAGAGTTGGTGGGCTCCCTTTAGCTCAGGTAAGCTGTTTCAGTGGGTATCCCCATCATTGTATTGACCTCTTTGCTTGTATTCTCATTCCTTCCATCTTCGACTAGACTTTGGGAGCTCATCCAGTGCTCCGCTGTGGATCTCTGCATCTGTTTCCATCAGTTGCTGGATGAAGGTTATATGATGACATTTAAGATAGTCATTAATCTGACGACAGGCCCAGGCCAGTTCAGGCACACTCTCCACTATTGTTTAGGGTCTTATCTGGGGTCTTCTTGTGGATTCCTGGGAATTTCTCTAGTGCCAGGTTTCTTGATAGCCCCATAATGGTTCTCTCAATCAAGATATCTTTCTTGTTCTCTATCTCTGTCCTTACACCATCTTGATCGTCCCATTCCCTCAAGTTCTTTTCCCCACTCCCCTTATCCCTTCCTCCTTTCCTTCTGCCCTCCCTTCTCCCCCCACCCTAATGCTCCCAATTTTCTCTGGTGATCTTGTCTATTTCCTCTTCCCTGGGGGAATCTATAGGTTTCTCTTATGGTTCTTCTTGTTACTTGGGGTGGTGGGCTATAGGTTTGTTACCTTTGCTTTATAGCTAGTATCCACTTATGAGTGAATACATACCATGCTCATTTATCTGGGTCTGGGTAACTCACTCAGTATGTTTTTTTTTAGTTCCATCGATTTGCATGCAAATTTCAAGATGTCATTGTTTTTTACCCCCTGAGTAGTACTCCGATGTGTAGATTTACCACATTTTCTTTATCGATTCTTCGGTTGAGGGGCATCTGAGCTGTTTCTAGGTTCTGGCTATTACAAATAATGCTGCTATGAAGATAGTTGAAAAATGTCCTTGTAGTATGATTGAGCATCCCTTGAATATATGCCCAAGAAAGTTATTGCTGGGTCTTCAGCTATGTTTATTCCCCATTTTCTGAGAAACTGCCTTCAAGAGTGGTTGTACAAGTTTGCATTCCCACCAGTAATGGAGGGAATTACTTACTCTGCATCCTCTCCAGCATAAGCTACCATTGGTGCTTTTTTTATCTTTTTTTTTGGCTTTTTTTATTTTATTTATTTTTTTTATTAAAGATTTCTGTCTCTTCCCCACCTCCGCCTCCCCTTTCCCTCCCCCTCCCCCAATCAAGTCCCCCTCCCTCATAAGCCCAAAGAGCAGTCAGGGTTCATCCAGGTCTAGTAAGGTGATCATCCAAACTGCCTAGGTTCCCACAAAGCCAATACGTGCAGTAGGATCAAAAACCCATTGCCATTGTTCTTGTGGTCTCAGTAGTCCTCATTGTCTGCTATGTTCAGCGAGACCGGTTTTAACCCAGGCTTTTTCAGACCCAGGCCAGCTGGCCTTGGTGAGTTCCCGATAGAACATCCCCACTGTCTCAGTGTGTGGGTGCACCCCTCGCGGTCCTGATGCAAACCCAAACTACTATACCCAGCCAAGCTATCGTTCACTATCAATGGAGAAAACAAGACATTCCAGGATAAGAACAAATTTAAACAATATGTAGCCACAAATCCATTAGTGTTTTTGATCTTAGCCATTCTAACTGGTGTAAGATGGTATCTCGGCATTGTTTTGATTTGCATTTCCTTGACGGCTAAGGATATTGAACATTTCCTTAAGTGTCTCTTGGCCACTTTAGATTCTTCTGTTGAGAATTTAAATCTGTACCTCATTTTTAAATTTGATTATTTGGTATTGTGGTGTCTAATTTGGTGAGTATATATAATGACCATATGGTGTTTTTCTTTCAGTTTATTTATATGATGGATTACATTGACAGATTTTGTATGTTGAACCATCCCTGCATCTTTGTGATGAAGCTGACTTCATCATGGTGGATGATTTTTTTCTATGTGTTCTTGGATCAGTTTGACTGTATTTTATTGAGTACTTTTGCATCAATTCTCATGAGGGAGATTGGTCTGTAATTTTCTTTCTTGGTTGACTCATTGTGTGGTTTCAGTATCAGGGTAATTATAGCCTCATAAAATGAGTTTGGCAATGTTCCTTCTGTTTCTATTATATGAAACAATTTGAGGAGTGTAGGTATTAGCTCTTCTTTGAAATTCTGGTAGAATTCTGCACTGAAACCATTGAGCCCTGGGCTTTTTCTTGGTTGGGAAGCTTTTAATGACTGCTTCTATTTTCTTGCAGGTTATAGGTCTATTTAAATTGTTCACCTGGTCTTTATTTAATTTTGGTATGTGGTACCTATCCAGAAAATTGTCCATTTCTTTTACATTTTCCAATTTTGTGGAGTACTGGTTTTTGTATTATGACTTAATGATTCTCTGAATTTCCTCAGTGACTGTTGTTATTTCCCCCTTTTTATTTCTGAGTTTGTTAATTTGGATGTTCTCTTTCTGCCTTTTGATTAGTTTGTACAAGTGTTTGTCTATCTTGTTGATTTTCTCAAAGAACCAGCTCTTTGTTTCATTGATTCTTTGTACTGTTTTCTTTGTTTCTATTTTATTGATTTCAGCCCTCAATTTGATTATTTACTGTCGTCTACTCCTCCTTGGTGAGTCTGTTTCTCTTTGTGCTAGAGCTTTGAGGTGTGCTGTTAAGTCACTAGTGTGAGATTTCTCCATTTTCTTTATGTAGGCACTTAGTGCTATGAACTTCCCTCTCAGCACTGCTTTCATAGTGTCTCATCAGTTTGGGTATGTTGTGCCTTTATTTTTATTGAATTCTAGGAAGTCTTTAATTTCTTTCCTTATTTCTTCCTTGACCCGGGGATGATTCCATTGAACACTCTTTAATTTCCCTGAGTTTATAGGCTTTTGGCAATTAGTGTTGTTGAATTCTAACTTTAAACCATAGTGACCTGATAAGATACAGGGGATTAATCCAATTTTTTTGTATCAGTTAAGGTTTGCTTTGTTACCGAGTATGTAGTCAATTTTAGAGAATGTTCCATGAGGTGCTAAGAAGAAGGTATATTGTTTCATGTTTGGATGAAATGTCCTATATTTGTCTATTAAATCCATTTGAGTCATGACATCTGTTAATTCTCTAATTTCTCTGTTAAATTTCTGTATGGTTGACCTGTCCTTTGGGGACAGTGGGGTGCTGAAATCTCCTACTATTAATGTGAGGGGTTTGATGTGCATTTTAAGACTTAGTAATGTTTCTTTCACATACGTGAGTGCTCTTGTATTTGGAGTATTGATGCTCAGGATTGAGACTTCATCTTGATGGATCTCTCCTATGATGAGTATAAAATGTCCTCCATCACTTTTGATTGATTTTAGTTTGAATTCTATTTTGTTAGATATTAGGATAGATACACCTGCTTATTTCTTAGGTCCATATGATTGAAAAAATCTTTTCCCAACTCTTTACTCTGAAGTAATGTCTGTCTTTGAAGTTGAGGTATGTTTTTTTATACATCTGAAGGAAGGATCCTGCTTTCATATACATTCTGTTAGCCTGTATGCTTTTTATAATTGAATTAAATCCATTGGCACTAAGAGATATTAATAACCAGTGATTGTTAATTCTTGTTATTTTTCAGTGGTAGTGTTTGTGTGTTTCCCTTCTTTGGGGTTTGCTAAGTGTTATGTTATCTGTTGCCTGTGTTTGTGAGGGTGCAGTTAGCTTCCTTAGGTTGGAGTTTTCCTTCTAGTACTTTCTGTAGGGCTGAATTTGTGGATAGGTATTGTTTAAATATGATTTTGTCATGGAATATCTTCTTTTCTCCATTGATGGTGATTGAGAGCATTGTTGGATATAGTAGTCTGGGCTTGCATTCATCGTCTCTTAGTGTCTGCAGCACATCTGTCCAGGACCTTCTGGCTTTCAGGGTTTCCATTAAGAAGTTAGGTGTAATTCTGATAGGTCTGACTTTATATGTTACTTGGTCTTTTTCCTTTGCAACTCTTAAATTCTTATTCTGTATGTTTTGTATTTTGATTATTATATAGCAAGGGGCTTTTTATTTGGTCCATTCTATTTAGTGTTCTATAAATTTTTTGTACCTTCATAAGAATATCCTTCTTTAGGTTGGAAAAGTTTTCTTCTATGATTTTGTTGAATATATTTTCTGTGCCTTTGAGCTGGAGTTCTTTTATTTCTTCTATCCCTATTATTCTTGGGTTTGGTCTTTTCATGGTGTCCTAGATTTCCTGGATGTTTTGTGTTAAGAATTTGTTGGATTTAAAATTTTTCTTTGACTGATGAATCTATTTCCTCTATAGTATCTTCAACACTTGAGGCTCTCTCTTCTATCTCTTGTATTCTGTTGGTTATACTTGCTTCTGTAGTTCCCATTTTATCCAGATTTTCCATTTCCAGAATTCCCTTGGTCTGTGTTTTCTTTATTACCTCTATTTCAGTTTTCAAATCTTGAACTGTCTGAACTGTTCGCTTCACCTGTTTGATTGTTTTTTCTTGGGTTTCTTTAAGAGATTTATTGATCTCTTTCAATTTTTTGTTTGTCCTTTCCTCCATTTCTTTAAGGGAATTTTTCATTTCCTCTTTAAGGACCTCTATTATCAGAAGTTATATTTACAATCATTTTCTTCTGTTTCTTCTGAGTTAGAATGATCAGGTCTTGCTGTTGTATGATCACTGGGTTCTGGTGTTACCATGTTGCTTTTTAGGTTGTTGAATGAATTCTTGCATTGGCAGCCACCCATCTCTTCCTCCAACTGGTGCCAGCCATGTCTTTGGCTCATGGCCAAGTCTTTGCATTTACTGTCTGTGTCTTAGGGAGCTGCTCTTGTTCCTCTTTGTGCAGTTGCAGTCTGTGCTTCAGAGTTTCTCTGAGATCACAGGGGGTGGGTGAGTCTGGGGGCTGAATGGGACTTGAAACTTACAGGGTCTGATTGATTGGGGGGGGGGGGTGTTCGAGCAACCTACCTGCAGGAAGCTTGCCTGCTGGCTGTCTAGTGAAGCTGAGGCAGGTGGGGGAGGGACCTGGGGTTTTGCCACTTACCAAGGGCCTAGAGAGTGGGGTGCCCAGCTGGTTTGCTGATCACTCACCTCTTGATCCACTCTGTGCCACCTTTCCTTTTTTATAATGTGCCTGTGACTGTAACTTGCCACAAGAGTCAAGGTTAGAGTCTGTCCAAACAGGACTGGATGTCATGTTCACTTAAAGAACTTATTAACAGAGCACTTGTTTGAGAATAGTGAACTTATATTGCAATAGCCATACTATTCTGGTGGATATATGAATCATACACTCACCCAAACTCTTTAACTGTGCAAGGTCATAGGTGTTCCCTAATATAGAATATGAGATTGAGGAGATTGCAATATGTACACACAGGGGATATTGATACTAGGAGATGCTGTACATATGTATAGACTAGGGATATATAGAGGAAATCTCTCTACCTTCTCAATTACTATAAACGTAAAACTGCTACAAAAACAAAGCTTATTTTAAAGACAAAGTATCCCTGAACCACTCCAGGCACCAAATCAGACTTCCTTATGCTGACACTCATCGCCATCAAGGTCCTTTGATACTACTTCCCGTGTCAGAGTCCTGAGAATCCCCGACCAGTGTTCTCAGTTTTCATTAGCTCTTAGGGAAAGGAGTGATGTATTTTTGATTCTTCTCCTTTCTATTCCCTAAAAATCATATTTACTCTCTCTTAAGATTCTCCATAGAAGCAATTATTCTTTCCTGGACAAGAAAGGAATTAGTCCAAGGGGAAGTTATAAAAACCATATATATATATATATATATATATATATATATATATATATATATATATATATATAATAAAAAACATTTATTTTTTTCTTTGTTTGCGTTCACTACCCAACTTTCTATTTCTAAACTTATAAACCAATAACCTTTCAAAAAATGTTTTGATTGAACTAATATTTTCTGAATTGTTTTCTGGAACTAACTTTAGCACCTCAGCGCTTAATTTGAATGGATGTGCTGTTAACAAGGGGTGAGTGTGCCCTTAAGCTCGAGGAAGCAGAGTCCTTGTTGCTTCCTTTTGATAATGAAGTGAACGGATGGCTCACTTCCAGGGGGAAGATGACTTTCCCTTCAGATGCATGTGTGTGGATTTCAAATGTGATAATTAGAGCTGGCGAGTGTATCTCAGCTTCATCTGTATCTCCAGGAGAAAAGAAAGACTTGGGCATATTTATCATGCCACACTGTTGTAAATTGCCAGCAGATTCCATTAATATTTCAACTGCTACACAATAACCTTTACCTGGACACCATGTTACTTACACAGGCTCAGCGGTTTCAGAGGGGATCTACCACTCTTCATGAATGTCAGGGCTGACAAGGTGCAGAGCGCTGCGTTTGATCTTAATAGGAGTTGAAAGACATTCATCATATTGGAGTCTGAGGAAGGTTCAGCGACACATAACGAAATTGTGAGCTGTTACATTTGAAAGAACAGAGATTGACAGGGTCACAGTTAATCCCATTTTCTTGGCCTAGAGGACGTTTGGTATTACAGTGATGGAAACGTCTCTGCAAATGAGGATATCATCAAAACTCTGCCTAATAAGCTGCAGTGCTTCCAGACCCTTGGGTCAGACTGAAGCGCTACAGTGTCCGTTGTCAGATGGATGCCATGAGCTGTGATGGGAGTTGCAATTACATTCCTGAGCCATAAACTCATCCTTGCTAAACAGATTCTGCCACTGTGTCTTTGAGTGGGGATGTATGTGATCATTAGGACAGCAGTGAAAAAGAATGAAGGGGCTCAAGTACTGTTTAAATCAAGTGGTCCATAGGAAAGCTAAAATATGTTAACCTGTGATATGCTAAGTATGTGGTGGTGGATATGTGTGGAATCACTTAAAAACCCAGACGTCTAAGACTAACAATACCTTTCTGTATGAACTTCCATTAGGAAGACGAAAGACACTCTTCTGATTGTCCTTTACTCAAATAATGTTCATACTGAGGACTTTATTAGCCCCAACTATCAACTATTAGAAAGTTCTAAGGAGATAGCGGTCTCCTGTGTATATTCGATCAGAAATGAAATTTAATTGGAGAGTTTCTACAGTATTATATGACTGAGCAATGTCAGGATGTGAAAGGCGGGTGTGGTGATGCTGGAGAACCTGAAACTCTGATTATTTTCAACACTCTGGGTGCCACGGTCTAGCATGTGCCTAATGCGAGCACCCTAGAGTGTTAAGCAATGATGTAACTAACTCTCAAATCTAAATCCAAAGGGACTTGAAGCAGTGGATGCTGAACCACGCCCCCCAGGACTAAATTTAGCAGGATATAAAATCCTACGTGGGATACTTGGTTTTTACTTCTCAACTTGACACAAGGTCGAAACACCTGGGGAGAGTGAGGGAATATCTGGATCAGGTTGGCCTGTGGGGGCTTACCTTGACTGTGTTGATTGAGAGACAGTAACCTTCTCATTGAGGATAGCACCATTCCCTGGGTCTGGGTTCTGGAGAGCATTAGAAAGGAATAAGGTTAGCTTCCAGTATGCATGCATTCATTTCTCTCTGCTCCTGAGTAAGGATGTGCTAGGACCAGCTGTTCAGGTTCCTGCTGTGTTGGCTTCTTGTTATGATGGACTGTGGCCTGGAACTGTGAGCTGAGATAAA
>JABTXL010000001.1:19619306-19688297 GCA_025134845.1 Neodon shergylaensis
CCCTGTCTCCTCTCAGTTGTGTTTGGTCAGGGGCACTTTATCTCAGCAGCAGCGATGAACAAGGACGTGACATGAACAAGAAATGAAACAAGGACACTGTGTTTGATTCTTAAAAATCGGTACACCAACACAGGCTAGGAGAGAACCAAGTAGGATGCGGTCTATTGGAAGATCATCTAGGACTGATACTTGCTGTGTTTGAACATGTGCTAATGTTAATACCGATTTGTAGCAATTTACAGCTCTCTGGCAGATTATGCTGACAACATGCTCACCCATAGATTATCTCATTTATCCTCCCATGTGTACTAAGATAAATGTTCTAATTTCTAAGCATGAGTAATAAGAGTAAGGGCCTGTGAGATGGCTCAGTGGGTAAAGGTGCTTGTTGTCATGGTTGGTGACCTGAATTCAATCCCTGGAAGCCACAAGACAGAAAGAGAAAGCTGACTCTTTTGGGTTGTTCTCTGATCTCCACATCCCCACACTCACATATATATACATATGTATGAGTAAATATGTACATATATGTATATACATATCTTTACATATATATATACATAAAATAAAAATGTTAAATAATTCTGTCAGTGAATCACCTTTCATATATATATATATGGGTTGCATGTGAATGCCGACGCATGCAGAGGCTATAAGCGTGTCCCTTGAAGCTGGTGTTACAGTGTTGTGAGCTGCCCTGTAGGTGCTGGGAACCAAACTCGAGTCCTTGCACTGTTAACCCATAAGCCATCTCTCTCGCCCTCATTACAGAATTATTTAAAATAAGGAAAGAGGCCCACGCTGAAACGCATAACTAAACTTGAGTTATTTCTGGAGGTCCCTACCACACTAATGAGGGGGAGATTACAGGAAATCCATCTGTCTCATTGGAAGGAAGACATTTTCAACAACCAGAGTTTATGAGCTCTTTCCCATTATAGCAACCTCCACATTCTAGCACATGGAGAAGTGGCTACGGGCATGTCAGCACATATGTTGGACATGGCAGCAGCGGCTACGGGCATGTCAGCACATATGCTAGCCACGGGATTTTTAGCATCTCTCAGTCTGAAAGTCACTCCCAACTCCAGAGAGCTGTTATCTAGAAAAGAAGGAATGGGAAGGACGGAAAAACGGTTCACAAAAATGTCTAAAGGACACTGATTGTGATTTCCGCAAAGAGAAGGTATAATTTTGATCTGCAGGTTTAGTTTGCTTCAAAGCACAATGGCGGCTAATTACGGTTCTAAAATGAGTGTGTGGCTGGCTTGCTTCGATTAAAATGCAGCACAGAATCCACAGTTTTCAGTTCTTAGAAGTTATCTGCATAGAAGTATTCTTGACAAGCAGCACCTGAAAACACAGGATTAAAGTAGAAATCATTGGGATTTTGGAGACAGGGGTCTGAATTACGGACCAGGGGCATCATTTCCTTACTTTGGCTCTTGACAGTGCATTTAACTCTGTTGAGATCCTGATGTCTTCAGTGTTAGATGGGAGACAGCACCAAACATTCCCTCTTACCAGGGCTTGTAAAAAACTCAGACTAAAGTGCTTCGTACATAGCAGTAAGCACATATGTTTACACTGACCTGGAGGCAGATTCTGAAAGAAATATGGGCACAAGTGACTTATTTGGATGGAGATCCCGGGAAGCTCTGCTAGGAACGTGGGGGATTCAGAAAGATCCAGAGAGAAGGAGAAATGAATGCAGAGTGGCTGTGTGCTGCAGGCAGCTGAGGTATGGTCATGCTGAGAGATGCCAGGAGGCTGCAGATAACACATCGGAGGGATGGGAAGGCTCCACTAATCCCCACAGTCTCTGGCTGTGTTTATTATCAGAGCAGTAGTTTCCTGTGCTTTCACCTCCCTTGTTGTAGCAATCAGAAAAAGTCATCAGGCAGCATGGCACGGGAATTTGCAGATGGCATTTGATCTTTGCACTCCCATGTAGCATCCCAGAAAGCCAAGCATAAGACACCCACCGACACCGTTCATGCATGCTCTTATCTTCATTTGGAGAAACCGAAGCACAAAGAAGTTGAAAGACTTGGCTGCACACACACAATTCCAAATAAAAAAATTCCTAATTCAACTAAAAGAACTACTCATTTGTAAGAACTCAATTTCATCTTAACAATTCATTAGACATCTGTGTAACCTCTTTAACTGCACCCAAACTTCTATACATATGCATGAAAGTTGAGTATATTCTTTCTCAAAAAAAGGAAACACACACACACAAATGAAAATCAAAAAGGGAACCCAATAAAGCAAAAAAAAAAAAACAAAGAAAATAAAAGGTACACAAATAGCATGGAATTCACTTTGAAAATAAAGTTGGGTGGGTAGGAAGGTGGGTAAGATCTGGGAGAAGTTAGAGGAAGAGAAATTAGAATCAAAATAGGGTGTGTGTAAAAAAAGTAGATAACAATATTGAGCCTGTAACAATGTTTTGGTATCATCAAGTTAAGAAAAATGGAGCTAGGGAAAGAAGTGTAAGAAGATAAAATTAAAACATAGTGGTAAAGAACAATGCATGTTTACAAAAATGATAAGGGGGCATCAATATTCAATAAAATGCCCATTGACCAAGATGTCCTATGCCTGCCTTTCTGCTTACCTTGGCAATGGTCTGTGGTAGGTTAAACAAGAAATGTCTTCCATAGGCTCAAGCATCTGATCACCGATGGTGCTTTGTGGGAGGCTTAAGGGGAACAGCCTTGTTGGAGGAAGTGTGTCAGTGGGAGTGGGCTTTGCCCTACTTTTAATTTACTCTGCTTCTATGGTAAAACACTGTGAGCTCTTGGCTTCCTACTCCTGCTGACATGCCTGTCACTTGTTCCCTGCCACGAAGGACTCTTCTCCCTCCGAAACCATGAGTCTTATAAACTCCTCTCCCAGAAATGGCTTCTAGTTCATGGTATTTATCAGGACAACTGAAAGAAATGAATACAGAAGTTGGTATCAGAGAGCATGTTTGCTCCTGCGAAGAATCTGAGTATACTGGGTCTTTTGTTACTGTTTTTGTTTTGTTTTATAGTTTTTTATTTATTTTTGGAGGAATGTAGAGGAATTTGGAGCTTTTAACTGGGAAAGAAGCTGGAGACTTAACAGGCCATTTGAAAGGGACCTTGGTAGGCAGTCGTGCTCAGATAAACGTTGGACTATAGAATCCAGATCAAGAGGTTTCTAAGAGAAGTGAGGATTCTAACAAGAATTTAGATAGAGGGCATTCCTGTGATTCTTTTTTCTTTGTTTGTTTGCTTGTTACAGTGTTTTCTCTCAGCAACATAAAAGCAGTTACTACAAGGTCTTTCCGAGAGAAATTTCACCCATGTCTGTTTCTTCCTTTCCCGGGCACCTCTTACACCACAAGGTCCTGGAAAGCATGGTTGTCTCACTATCCAGGAGCAAGCCATGACCTTCATGAGATCAAACGCTAATCTCCTATCTCAGCTGTAAATTATGATCTATTACAACCCTGGCTGCCAGTCAGGCTTCTTAGAAATGAAAGATGCAGCTCAGCAGTCTAGAGCGAGGTCTGGGACCTCAGAGCCCCTTCCGTCTGAATGTTTTATGCCATTGACTTCCAGTGTGGCTTCTGAGCAAGTCATTTAACCTCCTTGGCTCAGTTAACCATATGGAAAGTGAACATGATAATATCTCACAAGGGCATTGTGAGATTACTTAATGTTTATAAAGTGCTGGGGAAATGAACAACCCTGGCTGTGCCCAGCGGTATTATTAATCATTTGACCACTTGAATTCAAGCATCTGGACTGGGCAGAACTCTTTATTTCTTAGAGAGTTTCACTGTAAATTCCTCACAGATCACAACGCTTAAATATATGAGAATTTAGTTAAATTTTATGTCATGGTGGACTCCGAAGTTTTTCTCATGCTCCCTTTTGTATCTTCTTTTCATAAACTGCCTCTTCCTTTCTCAGAGAAGAGAATGACTCACTCGTGAATTGATGTCAAGAGCTATGCTTCTTAAGTCCTCGTTTTCATCGTCTCTGTTGCCTTGGTTGCTTAGCTGAGCACTCAACAGGCTATCGTTGGGCCAAGCTATATTCTAGGTTCTCTGTCAATGAGAAAATACAGACAAGGCATAGCTCTGTCTTAGATGAGCTTCTTCTAGTCTAGAAGTAGACACAGATGTAGAAACAAGTAGCTACCAAGGAACGTGAACTTCAACGCACTAGGAAAACGCAATTAAACTTTTGGATAATGTTTAAGGAAGTGAGTGGGCTTAAGTTTCCAGGATTATTCCCTTCTTTTATCAAAGACTCCTCCTTGAATATCTTGAAATGGTGCTCTCCCTACTCATTCAGTTCAAACAGTACTATTATTGTTCACTGACTACTCTTTCCCTTTAAAGCCTTAAGTGTGGCTCTTACCCCACCCTGTACTTGGCCTTCTTCTAACTTTCCTTCCCCCTGTACATATGTTGTCTCCAGGTATGCAGTTGTAAGGCTGACCTCCCTCCTTAGTTTCAGATTTACCTGGAGGCACTCAAACTCAGTGTGTACTGCCTACTCCTAATATTCCCATTGATATTGCTTGGTTTCTCAAAGTTTATTAATGGTTGCACGGTTTTTCTTCTAGGTAGGCTTTAAGCCTGAGTCACATGATGCCTAGACTGTTCATTTTACATCAACAAGACTCTTTGCTTTGGTTCTTCAGGGTTCCTCAGATACTCTGTTTGCTTCTAACACCTCCCATTTACTCTCTAGCGAGTCTCTGTTGAAAAGCTCTTCTTCCATGTGATCAACATACTCACCCAGATGTTCATAAACATTCTGTTGGTACCACTTATCTGATCAAAATATTGTTCATATTGTCTGCTGATTTAAGTCAAATGTCCTCATTTGGTGAGTGGATTCGAGCTCTTTTCCATTCTCCCACTGCATCCTCACACTGAGCATAAGATGTAGCCAGGTAGATGGTTGCTGGTCTCCATGTTACTCACATGCAATATTTATATGCATTTCCCTGCCTTGCCTTTTATCCATCCTTGTCTAGTGCATCAAAGCCAGTATCAAATACAGCTACTTCTGAACAACACCTCTTGCTAGACCCAGCTGCAGTTGTCTGACTCTTCTTTTAAACATCTGGAATTCTTTTGCTTAACTCTGCTGTCATAAGTTTCTGTACTGCTCTATTGCTGTTTGTCTTACTCTCTTGCAGACTGAAAGAGCCATGAGCTAGAATAGATCTTCTTCCCCTTCAGAATTTCCCCTGATGGTCAATGTAATTAATCCTTAAAAGTACCAGGCTTGTTCTTGAGAGAGCTACTTTTCATTTACATAAATATACTATGTTCTAGGAAATATTTTACATATAATACCTGTCCTCATTGATGTAAAGAAAGGAAAATCAACAAAAAACATTAAATGCTTTAGCAATGTTTTTATTCTTTATTTTCTACTCTAAACATGAAAAGAACTTTTAAAATCAGTAGATCTGTGTGTTGTCTTTTCAGTACTAGAATACAAAATGAATAAGGCTTAATCTATGCCCACAAGGAACTCATGGGTAAGTCAAGGAAACAGACCTATAAGCAAATGCCTTGTAACATCTGGCAGTAAGTGTAGGCAGAGTCATCAGGTCCACTGGTCAGCTCTGTCCCACCAGCTGCTCCCAAATAACTACACAGAGACTTATTACTAATTATAAATGCTTAGCTGATACCTTAGGCTTGCTTTTAGCTAGCTCTTATAATTTAAATCAACCCATTTCTATTATTCTATGAGACTCGTTTACCACATCTATGATCCACCCATGCTGCTTCTTCCACATCTGGCTGGCAGCTCCGGGGACCCCCATCCTTCTTCTTCCCAGCGTTCTCTCTGCCCTGAAAATCCTGCCTAGCTATCAGCCATTGAGCTCTCTAATAACCAATGAGAGTAATATATATTTACAGTGTACAAAAGATTGTTCCACAGAAAGTACGTGTTGTATGAAAATTTGTACAAGGCAGAGAATGGAGACAGAACCTTAATATAAATATAAATGCATGACAGAAAATCTATCACAGAAACCAGAGTTTTCTAAGGAGCAAAGGGGGTGGATGTGGGACATGGGCTACTGCTCTTTGCATTTTCAAAGGCCTAAGTCAGAAAATAATATAGTGCCATAGCTGGAGCTAGTCAGGTTCAGCATATTGCAGTATGAAACGTATCTGGAGGGTGTCAAGAAGATAAGGAGGGAGTAATCGAGAGCCACATTCCAAAGAGTTGTTTATATCTTACTGAGCAGTTTGCAATGTCCTCCTATAGATGATAGGAAGCTGGGAAAGACTTTAAGCAAGGCTAATAGGCTGGCTTTTCTAAATTTTCTTGTCATGAGTTCAACTCAGATACATACCACATATATATGCAGTGCTTAGGAAAAAGAGGTCAAGCCAAGATCTGAAGAAAAATCCTAAGCTTTCTGAAGAGTAAATGTACCTGGACTTATATTAAAAATTGTGGGTAGAGAACGGTCCTCCTTTGCTTTCTGTTGCTGTAATAAAACATTGCTCCAGAGCAGCTTGAAGGGGAAAGGGTTTGTTTGGGCTTATAGTTCATCAAGTGAAGCCGAAGCAAGCACTCGAGACAGGAATCTGGAGTTGGGACTGAAGCAGAGAGCATGGAGGAACGAACTTACTGGATTGCTTCCCCTGGTACACTCACTACCCTTTCTATTTTTATTTCAAGCCCCCAACACATATGCTTTCGTTAGGTTAGTGGTTATTAAAACTTATCAGCCATGTAGCTTTCTTAGACCGTCCAAATCTATTTGCTCGGGGATGGAATTGCCAACGCTAGAGTAGCCCTGGCTACAGCAATTAGCAGGCAATGAAGAAAATTTCCCAAAGCCTTCCATAGGCCGGCTTGATGAAGCTAATTGTTCAACTGAGAACCCCTTCTACCAGCTGGCTCTACTTTGTGTCAAGTTGACAAAAGCTAAGGAAACAACTTGACATACAAACACTTCACTTTTATACCATGCTTGTTTCATTCTTTTACCTGAGATCTCATGTTAATGTCACAATATAAAACATAGTCCAACTTTTTAAAGTTCCATAGTCTTAAACTTTTTCTACCTTTAAAAAACCTTTTAGCTGTGTGTTCCTATAAAATTAGAAAAAAAAAGATCTATACCTCTTTATTTCAAAAGAGAAGAACCAGGGAATAGTTACAAACAGATCAAAGAAAAATGGAGCTTTAGTGGTGTAAATATCTCAGTGTCCAACCTCTGGGGTTCACCGGGGATCTTTGAGGCTTCAAGGGGCTTGGGTAGCACCACCTCTCAAGCTCTGCCACACACATGTCTCCACCCAACATCTGAGACTGTCTGTGACAGTCACCACAGCCCCAGCAGAGCCAATGCGCTGGGGTCTCCCCTGCAATGGAGACTGCATCTTCTGTTTCCTTTCCTGGCCTCTCGCTGTGCCAAGCCTCAACTGCCTTTAATTGTCCAACCAAAACCAGTGCTGAGTGGGAGATGCTTACAATGGCCAAGTTCGGCTTCCAGCAGGAGATGCAACCTTACCCCACTTTGGACCACAGTTCCTGTGTGCCGACCCTGAGGAAATACTTCCCAGAAAGTTCACTCAATAATGCTGGTGGCTTCTTCACCACAGCTGATTTTTCAGCCCCAGCTAGCCAGGATCCACTGCTCCAAGAAAGCACCAAAGGCTTCCTTTCCACGGATTCTTAGTTCAAAGTGTCGCGTGAACGGCTCTCCTAGAGCCTTGGAGAGAGGCTTCTACTTGGTTCTCAAACCTCACAAGCTAGGCCACCGCTGTCCACTTATATCTCAGCATTGTTTTCTAAGTCCCCACAACAGCTAGTTAGACGCTAAGCACTCCAAAAGCTTTTCCAGTACAAAACTACATAATCTTCAGTTTCCTCCCACAAAACACTCCAATGGTAGAGGGTCCATTAGAGCAGCACCCCACTCAGGGTATCCCAGTATTAGTCGGGATTCTCCAAGGGAACAGAACCAATAGAGCAAAAGTATATGCAATAGAGCATATATATATATATATGTGTGTGTGTGTGTGTGTGTGTGTGTGTCTGTGTGTGTCTGTGTGTCTGTGTGTGTGTCTGTGTGTGTGTGTCTGTGTGTGTCTGTGTGTGTTACAGTGTATTAAATCTTATGTTGAAATAGTAATGGCAGCTATTTCACGACAGAGAGGGCAGGTTTTCAGTCCCCGAGGCTGGTCCCTTAGCAGCTGGAGTAGCCCCACAGTGGCTCTCTCTCACACGGGGAAGAATGACAACCTGAAGCTAGGTGACTCTGGAGCACCAGTCTGACACTGAAAATCTGAAAGGTTCCTGGAGAACCACCTTGGTCAGTGAGGGCAGCCTAGTGACACTAGTTCTGATAGCATCAAAAGAAATGGCGAGAGGAGAAGTCCATTTGGTTGCTGGAGGAAGGCCAAGTGGCAAAGGGGAACAATTTTCCTGCTACCTCCCTTGATGGTTTTAATCTGAGCTGCTACCAGAAGGTGCGGCTATGTCTCCCCACATGAATTAAGGCAATCAGAAACAATTCTTCAGGAGGGATAAATCACTCGGGTGATTTAATTCATGGCAAATCAACATGTAAACCAACAATCACAGGGGCACATTTCCACAACACCAGCGTCTATGTCAGCAGTGATATCTGGAACCATATTGATCTGGGATGCAGCCGAGTGGACAGCATCCTCAGCATTGCTATGGATTATTTTCTTCGGTCTACCTGGTGGTGGTATGAAGTTTAGCACCAAGAAGGGAAACCGAGTCACAGATGGATGAAGTTGAATGTACAGGATGCCCCAGAGGCTAGAGAAACCCAGGGGCCTGAGAAGCTTGCGTCACCAGTGTGAAAACTGAGGAGGATAGCTGCTTCTCTGTTTCACTTCCTTTCATGTGGGAACCACTGTGCGTGTTGTGTGCTGGAGGAGATTGGTCTGCGGCGTTGCTTATAAAGAATCAGGAACTGGGCTCTGCGGAACCCACAACTGCAGTCTCCTTTCCCAGGGCTCCTTTCTCCACTGCGTCACAGTACCACGAGCTATAGAAAAGAGCATGATTGTGATTCAAAACGAAAATATTCTTTGCAGCACTGGAAACTACATTTACAAGTTAAGCACGCTGTTTTTTTAAAGTAGAAAAGATTCCAGGAGGGGAGCAGCATCCCTCTCAGCCTGGAGGGAGGGGCATCCCATTGCCTATTCATGAGGGGGCGGGCCTCTAGGGGCCTATAACATTTCCAAACAGGCTGTGCAGCAGCAACCGTGAAAACAGCAGAATCTTGCTGTAAACAGATAGAACCCAAATCTCAGAGCTCATTCTTCTCCGAGGTCAGCACTTCGGATCTTGTTTTGTGAGCTTCTGTGGATCAGCACGCATCTCAGACACAGGAACTTACATCTGTACAGGCTGTAATACTAACGTGGTTCGAAAGGTTCCCAAAAACACGTGACTGGCAATCTGCTGCAGTGCTTCGGAGTCATGAAACACTGTGTGTGTGTGTGTGTGTGCGCGCGCGCGCGCGTGCGTGCACAAACTTACACACGTGTGCACGCTCACAAACAAATGCTCACATCCACACTGGTAAACAGCATTGTCCTAGTTATTTCTCTGCTGCTTTTATACTCCGACGAGATCGTCTTGAGAAAGAAGGGTTTCTTTCAGCGCCCAGTTCCAGGTGAATAGAGTCCATCATGGCAAGGAAGACAGAGCAGTAGGCAGGGACGGTGTAGTGACAGGAACTGAAGGCCAACTGACCATGTTGAATCCACGTTCAGGAAATGGATGATAAACAGGAAGTGGAGTAGAGCTACGAAGCCTCGAGGCCTGTGCCCACGCCTCCCTTCTGCCACCAAGTCCTCACTCGCCCTACTGAAGGTCCCACACCTCTCCTAAGCTGCTCCACCTGCCAGGCCAGCATGGAAGACATAGTGATTCAAACTATAGCAGCCCATCTATGGCTTTCTGTATCTGGGAGTGCACAGGACTAGAGGAAGTCTCATCTTCCTTCCTTACCCCTTCTTTTACACTGCCCTTATCATTGTATCCTTAGGAGCGGTCTGAGTCTGGCTATGTTATCTGGACTATTTAAAACAAATTGATTGAAATTGGCCAGATGCAGAAAATAAAGACAACAGAACTTTGCTTCTTTCTCGAGCTTGAAACAGCATTTCTTGAAGTCATTGTATAACTAACAGAGCAGGAATGGGGGGGGGGGGGGGGGGTAAAGTTTACAGAGGCACTGTGGCTTCACTCTGTTAAGTCTGAATGCAGACAACACTGGCCTCCAGCTATGGTGGAGAGTTCTGCACTTGTCCACCTTCGTTCCAGCCTCATTGTGCTCACAGCCAAAGTATGTACGCTCTATGGTGCTGTGCTCCTGGTGGCGGAATGGTCTCAACGGGCAGCTCGTATTGAGTGTGGCTTACTAGGGCTAGTAAGCACACCAGAATGGTCACTTTGAACCTTTGCAAAGTCTGTCTAAAAACGGGGCTTTGGGGAAGCTCGGGCTGACAATGGGAACGCTCTTCTAGCTCATACAAAGTGACCATGAAGCAAACTGGTACTCAGATTGGCGGTGACCATGAAGGGGTTTGGAGGAGAAGATCCTGGGACCGGGGGAGGCACCCAGATACAGATGACAAGAGCTCAAGGCCAAGCCATGCTTTAAAGGTAAGGATGCCTGCCTTGCTCAATTAAGGATCACAGAGCTAGATGGAAATTTGCTAAAAGTGAAAGCGCTCACTGTGTATTTCAAGAAAACAAATGTCTGCATAGACTAGAAAAGAGGAAAGAGCAACCAGGAGTGGAGAGGGCTGCAGTAGTCAACTTGGTAAACGTCAGTGCAGCCTGGAAGGCAGAGTCAGCACTTCTGCATGACTCAAGCAGATGCCAGAACACGTTAGCTTCAAACCATTGAATGTGACCTAGTCACAAAGAGGTAAGTGACCCCTGACATAGGAAGAGGTCAGAGTTGATTCATGGCATCGAACAACCCAGTGACCCAGGCAAGGACAAAAGGGTCTTTGATTGACAGGCAATTTATCATCTGCCTCCAAACAGGCTCGGTGTCTCCACCACGCCATTAGAGGAACCACCACTGTTAAGGCAGTTATGACTATAGACTTTACGAGCACTGGTGTTAGTAACAGAAAGTTTGCCTACGTACGAATTCCACCACGAGCAGTGGCAGAGGGCTGATGGCTTCATTTTCATCTCCAGCATGCAGAAAGGCCAGCATGTGCTGTGCACCTGAGCACCGAAAGGCCTTGCCTAATCTTCTGGGGAAACTCAAAAGGCAAGGGTGACCAGATCTGTTCCGACCCAGAATCAATCCTTTTGTCATTTACTGGGGACTGGGAAACATTCAATCTGATAGATTGAATCCAGTGTTAATCTGAAACATTTTATAAGCCAGCAGTTACAAATATGCGTGGGCCAAACCTGCTCTGGGGAAGTGTGGGGGGGGGTGTTCTTTTGTTGTTGTTTGTTTATTGTGTATACCATGTTCTGCCTGCGGGCCAGAAGAGAATGCTAGATCTCATTACAGATGGTTATGGGCCACCAGGTGGTTGCTGGGAATTGAACTGGAAGAGCAGCCAGTGGTCTTGACCTCTGAGCCATCTCTCCAGCCCCTCTGAGGGCTGTTTTGATAAAGGAAAGTTCCTTCTACTCTCGGCTTGTTTCATTCTCTTCCAGAGAATGTGCTGATGAACTCAGCAAAAGATTGGTAAAGGGAAGATGAAGCGAGCCCTTGGAAATCAAGCACCAGTTCTCTCCTAAAAAGAAAACCCTGTTGCAACTTCCCTCTAGAAGTTGAGCAGTAATTACAGCCGCTTCTAAAATGTAACAGAGTTGGTCAATGAGAATGTGCTGGGAACCAGAGGGTGTCGGGCACTTCAGAGATCAGCTACCTGGAGCAGCAGGCTCAGCACCAGTGTCTCAGCCAAGCCCACCTGTGTAAAAGCTGGTTTTCCAATACTGTCAGGTCCATCTCAGTATCACAGTGGTGTGCAGTGAGGTGACTGGGGTTCCTACATTCCTGCCATTAGCTTGCTGGCGACATATATGCCCAAGGTTATTTTCTCAGGATAGTCAGAGTTGAAGGTGTGATCCCTTCTGGAAACAGGACAGTGTAAAATTAGAAAAGTTATCGGACCGCAATAGACAAAGCTAGAACAAGGCACCCAACTTGGTATTTTTGAGTTGTGGCTGTTGATTCTGCCACACAGACAAGGTTGGCATAGCTTCAGCAGTTGCAGTGGAAGAGAGAAAATGGCAAGCACAGGCCTGTTGTAAGAAGCTCCACACCACTCCCACCCTCAGCATGCCCCCAGAGTTAGTGTAGAGGAGAGGTCAGTGGACAAGGCAGGCATCATATGCACCTGCTCAGCATCATGGGATGGGTGGCCCGTGCCCCGGGAATATTGTGACATCATTCTTAATCCTCGTCTCTAGTCATTACCATACTTCACTCTACATTCGAGGCATCTCATCTTAAGCAAGGACATACTCCGTCGGCATGTTTTCCATAATAGCTTTGTGTTGTGGATGTCAGACCACATTTCCGGCTTATTCCAACATCAAACCCCAGGTGTAGCTGCCACTACTTCCTCCGAATTCTAATTATTTCATTTTGAAAGATGCCACCCGCGGGCGGGTACACAGGGAACCTAACTTTGAAGTGAGGAGCTTTCTAAGCCCTGCCGGCTTTAAATCCCAGGGAATTCCTTTCTGTAGAGAAGTTCCTAGGGTGCTTTTACACGAGGAAATTAAAAACTAAAGCTACCGTGTGCGGCCTTCAGCTGATTGCCCTGGGGGATTTGGGTTGGGATGAAAGATATAACTGTGAAATTTTCATCTCACATAGCTGCGTGATACTCATCTCTCCCACTCCTGTGCCCACATCCGCTACCCTGAAACCTCAGATTTGAAACATCTTTCTTACATGTGTTATTTGGAGATGTGTATTTTAGTAAATTTTCTATCTTTCAAACCTCTTTTGTTTAAAGTATGTGTTCAGAAGCGGTTCTGCCTTACTACAAGTTTTAGGCTAATTTTTTGACGGTCACTAAATCAATGGCACCCATCTAAAACACACGAAATGAGGGAGAGGAAAGGAAGCGCCTTTGAGCCTCTCTGCTACAGGCCTTGTTCCCAGAGGCAGCCATGCCACTGTTCATGCTGCTAGGTATTCCTCCAGCATGTATGAAGATAGCCACGTGTGTAAGTGGATATGTTTTTAGACAAACGGTATAGAAGGTGTTCCACACCCAGCATCTTAATATCCAGCCGGATAGCTTAGAGAGCATTCCATATCAGTATGCTGGGTTTTTGCTTGTTTGTTTGTTTGTTTTTGTTTATGGTGTGTATACATGGGGGGGGCTTACGGTATGTATGGTGTATGGTATGTGCTGTACGGAGTGTGTGGTGTGGTATGTCTATGCATGAGTGTGTGGTATGTGTATGGTATAGTGGAGGGGGATAGGTGTGTGTGTGTGGTATGTACTAGAATGTGTGGTTAAGTGTGTATGGTGTAGTGCAGGGGATAGGTGTCTGTGTGTGCAGTATATACTTGAGTGGGTGCTTAAGTGTGCATGGTGTAATAGGGGGTATGCAGCTGGGGCAGCATGTGCACACGCAGAAACCAGAGAAATACATCAGGGCTCCTTCTCTATCACTTATTTGAGTCAGGGCATCTCATTGGATCTGAAGCTCACCGTTTGGCTAGGCTGCCTGGCCAGGGAGCTTCTGGAATCTACTGTCTCCGCTTCCAATGCTCTTCACAGACACCTGTGGCCATGAGCAGCTCTACTCCAGGTTCTCAGATGTGAGCAGCAAGTGCTCTTAACCACCGAGCACCTCTATAGTCTATATGTTGGTTTTAATTACTGCAGAACACACCATCCCAGTTCAATTAGTATATATGTATAAAAATTTGGACTTCTCCAATCCTGTGGGATTTCGAGCAGTACTGTAATAAATAAGTTATTACTGGAAGATGAAAATATCTATAGATAAGTGAATCTGCTAGGAAGAAGTTTTCTTCAATGGAATTATACAGATATATCAGCCAGACTCTGTGGCAGTCCATGCTCAGGAGGTATTGGCCAACACAAGTCATACTCCATGCATTTTAGTGGCTTTTTTCATTTCATTTATTTTCTTTTAGAGTGAGCATGAACATGAAATTGGGTGATTGGGGTGGGAGGGTTTGGGAAGAGTTGGGGAATGGGAAAGAATATGATAAAATATACAGCATGAAATTATCAAAGAATACATTTTAAAATGATGGGTAAAAGAATGTTTTGATTTTTTAATTTTTTAATAAACACTGCAGCTGAAAACACAGAAGCCAATGCATGAGCGACATGCCTATTGCTCATCCTGAGCCATCAAGACATTTCTGCTGATGTGACTGCTAGGAGCAAGCCTTGTCATTTTATTGGGACTTTTCTTGCTTAAATGAGCCTCATCTGTGTTGGACTTCCTTTTCTGTCCACTGCCAGCCTTCCTGAGTGTTTCCTGGATTTGGGGTCTTTCTCTTACTAATGTATTACTCTTTACACATTAGGAAAGCCAAATTTATAGACAGGCTTTTAAAACATCTATAAATCAGTTTCTGCTGGTTCTGGTCATACATTAATGTTTTTTTTAATATGATTTTAGAACTATTCTAAAGGCTTTTAAAGTTCTGATTAAAATAAGCTTAAACATCTTAGACCTGATCTGCATCTCAGACAAAAAGAGTAAAATTGTATCTCAGCTCTGACTGAAATCTTCTCGGCTGCACATCCGATCGCCACATATTTAACCGTTTAAACAACACCTGCTCGTCTCCGATTTTCTCTGGAGTCTGAATGTGGCTCAGCTGTGTCCTCTGACAAGGTCTGCAACAGGCCTGAGAGTAAGCTTTCCGCTGTACCTGGCGTGTGGACAGGACAGGGTGAAGGCCCATGCTCAAGGAGGTGTTGGGAGAAGTCCCTTCTGGGAAGCTATAGGGCTCGCGGCAGTTGTCTTCAAAGCCAGCAATGAAAAGAATCTAAAGCCAGCCTGTTTAGGAGCTTTTAGAGAAATATTTCTACTGAATGGGATGAGTAGATCACATGATCATGGGAGACCCAGCCTGTTACTCCCATCATTTCTGTCAGTAGAAGCAAATCGTGACCCAGCGAAGAGGAGAGACCAAGAGTATGAACAGCAGGAGACGGGGTTGGCGGGACAAACCTTATGATCTGGGGCTAGGCAGAAGAGAGAGGACCCAGCTGGGAAGGATTCCCACGGGAACCTCAGTTCAGTGGTGAACAAGATGATTTTAACATGAGACACATCGCAGTTCCAGACCTACTTAGACAGGTCCGTGAGATTCCACTACAGTCCCGGACCCCTTTCTGTCTAGTGTAACTATAGAGAACACCTCATTTTTACTTCCGAATTACAGCTTTTACCCACTTCTGACTCGGAAGTCTTTGATAGGAGCCACTGGCTGTTGGAAACGGCTGTGGGAGGCGTGGAGCTTTGGCCTTCCTTTAGACGTTTCTCTGACTGGCTGTTCTTTCCTGCGCACCTCTGCACTGTCCACCTGCGCAGCCTGGAGCGTTTCCATTGAGGGAAGGTGGGAGAAGAGGTGCAGACTTCACGCCCTTAGCTATGGCAGCTTTTCTTTTCTTGCTTAATCTGCTTAAAATTCTATTTAAGACTTGCTGATTCAAGTTTTTAACCGGACAGTGGTGGCGCATAACTTGAATCCCAGCGCTCGGGAGGCAGTGGCAGGTGGATCTCTCTGAGTGCCAGGACAGCCTGGTCTACAGAGTGAGTTCCAGAACAGTTAAGGCTGTTAAGAAACCCTGTCTTAAAAACAAAACAAAACAAAAAATAAAAGGAAAAAAAAGAGTTTCTTCATGTTGAAAACAGAAATTAAGAGGGAAGGTGATTTTATAATGTTCCCCTTCTATTTCAAAGACCAGTTTCAAGCAGGGTTTCCTCATTAGAGTCCCCCCACCCCCACCCTCAGGTCATGTCTTGTCCCCTAGTGTGTAATTCTGTTCCCACAGACATTGTAGGGTCTAGAGGTGCCGAGAGGACAAGAGCTTCTTGATTTTCACCACCTGTCAGAAGCATGAGAACCGGAATCGAGATCTGCCACAACAGGGACGTCCATCAGTAACCCCAACACTGGGGAGGTAGAGACAGGCAGGTCCCTGGGGTCTGCTGGCCAGTTAGACTTGGCTGATTGGAAACTGTGAGGACAGTGAGAGACGTGGCCTCACAAGACAAGACGGAGACTAATTAAACATGTTGTCTGACTTAAACATCTTGTCTCTACCTGCGTGGGTACACACACACATGCTCACACACACACTCAACATCCTCATGTGTATACACACCAACATCTCATATGCACACACACACAGATGCACACACGTATACCTCCATCCACACATATATGCATATATCCACGCATGCACACCCATATTCCCCATACATATTCACACATACACACATACCTACCTCCATACTTGTGAAAACACACATGCACACACATATACACATGAACACACACATCCAAATACCCAGTTTCACACATGCACACATACCTACATCTACACACGTACACACATGCATGACTATGTGCACGCACCTACACCAAATGCACGCAAAGAAATTTATTTTTTGAAGTGTTTGCTACTTCATCATCACTAAGAAAAGTCAGTCTAATTTCTTTCTAGTGACATTTAGATTTGGGTGCGTATTATCATTTGATATTATCACATCTAGACCTTACAATGTATGTGGGAACAAAATGACACACTGGGAGACATGCATGAACTGAGGGTCGGGGTGGGGGGAGATCCCCTGCTTGAATTTGTCATTAAAATAGAAGGGGAATGTTATAAAACCAGCTTCCCTCCTAATTTCTGTTTTCAACATGAAGAAAGTTCATTAGATTTTTTTTCTGCTATTAGAAAAAAACTTCAACTTTTTGTTACCAGGTAAGGGTCAGGTGTCATTGTGAGAATCAACAGTAGAGTGCTCAGGGAAATCTAGCAGAGGAATTCAACAAATGGTGAGCAGATATTTTTTTTATTTTTTTTGATATATTCTTTTTGAAATAAAAATTCAACTCTTTAGTATTCTGGAAGAATAAAACAATAGTAACATGAGGAAGATCCTAATTATTTAGAGTTCATAATTTTATTACTGGGAAGAAATTCTCAGTAATGGGCTTGAATTTTAATTAAAAACACTGACACTAGCACATGGAAAATGAGCCATCTCAAGCCAGCTTTGTTACCCTGTGTATTAGATCCTCATTACTGTAATGAAATCCTTGAGGCAGTTAACTTATAAAGAAAAAGGTTTATTTCGCATATGGCTCTTTAATTTTAGTCCAAAATCAAGTAACCTCATTGCTTTGAACCTCTGGAGAAGGTGGTAATCAAAGCAGGAGTTTGTGGTGGAGTAAACCACCCATCTTATGAACAAGGGAGTAATGACGACAAGACAGGATACGCTGTGATCCCACAAACTACTTCAGGCCCTCTCATAGGACCATACCTCCTTATGATCCACCCCAGTCTCCAGGGGAATAAACATGGGGACAAGCCTTTTCACACATAAATCTATGGGGGACATTGTCCATTTTCACACCCAAAAACTAAGTTTCACAAAACATCTATTATGTTTGAATGAAAAGGTCATTTTTCAGTTGTAATTCCATTTGGTTAAGAAACACATACCTGCACCAGGTCCTCTGCATATATATTATAACTATTAGCTTATCATTTTTCTGGGACTCCTGGGTGTGAGAACGAGTGGGGCTCTGACTTTTGTGCCTGCTTTTGGGACTCTCTTCCTTCTGATCGGTTACCATGTCCAAATACAATATGATGCTTTTTGCTTTATCTTGTCACATTTTATTTTGTCATGTTTGGTTGTCTCTTAGAAGTCTGTTCATTTCTAATGAGAGACAGAAAGGGAATGGAACCGGAGAGGAGGGGAGATGGGGAGAAAGTGGGAAGAGTAGAGGGAGGGGAAACTATAATCATGGTGTATTGTATACAATAAGAATCAATTTTCAATAAAAGGGGGGAACGTAAAGGAACAACAGAGAACACACACTGTAAAGTTCTTCTGGCATACACTGTAATAATCTCTAAACCATTACTGAAGTCAAACACAAACAGCCCAATCATTTTCCTTCTGTGTGACTTACCACAGAGCAAACATGTAGGGTGAATCAGAACAGAAATTTACGCGACAAATTCAGACAAACAAGAAAGCATTTTTATAAAACTTGCCTTCTATCTCAAAGACCAATTTCAAGCAGGGTTCCCTCATTAGAGCCTTCCCCCTCATCAGCTCGCCTTCCCCTTTGTCAGCTCTCATGAACCCCTTCCCCTAGTGTGTCATTTTCTTCCCACAGATGTTTTAGGGGCTAGATGTTCTGAGAGGACAATGGCTCTTGATTATCACCACCTGACATAGCTAGATCGCCAGAGGTGTCATATCCTGTCAGGACTCTACACAGTCTGAACAAGCCCAGCTTGTATTTCAAGATATATTACAAAGGTGAATATAGAGAATAAATACACGAAAGCATTACAGATTGTCTGAAGTTTTGACCTAGAATTTTCCACTACAAAAGTACAAAAGCAATCGTCAGACATAGAAACTGTACTCGAGGGCGGGCAATCTGGGTAGGTAGGTAAGAGTCTTTGGTTCACAAGCCTCGGATTCAAGCACTGCAATCCTCCACCAACTCCTGAAAGTTGTCTTCTGACCTTTGTGAAAGTGCAAAATTTATTACAATAATAAACAAGTGTCTTACAGAAAAGGAACTGTATGTCAAATTGTGAATGCTAACCTTCCAAACTGTTGATAAACAATACCGTTCGGGTCTGACAATGCCAGGCAGCAAGCTACCAGCTGCAGCTCCCCATCAGTCATGGGATGACAAGCATAAACAACTAAGACACTTCAGTGCATGGACCGTAACCCCACCATCAGTAAGAGGCATCTGTAATAAATAGTGCAGAAGGAACATTTCTTTAAAAATAGAAAGCAAATATAAAGTTTATTCTCCATGAATATCAATAATATTTATAAAATTCTCACCAGAGTCATCAAGAAAACAGAATAACTCAGAAACTACCTATGTCATTCGAGGAATGTGATACTACTGTGCATCCCACAAGTATCTTTTAAAATACTAAGAAAATATTATGAATACATTTATTCATAAGAAATCAATAGCTTACAAACTACCTTTCAAAGCATACCAAAGAAAAAATGCACATCTAAATAGTTTCTCTCTATTTAAAAAATGAGTTTGTAGTTAATAATAAAATAGTTTCCAAAGAAAATTTTTAGGATAAGATAAAATTATTGATAAATTTTGCCAAATTTTTAAGGAAGAATCACAAATATCCACTAACCATTCCAAGAAAATAAAAGCAGAAAGATATATTCTGAGTAATTTTGTGAGATTAGCATTGTTCTAAAGCTATCAGGAAGACACTACAAGAAAGCTACTGACAAGTATCCCTTATAATCATGCACTGAAAAAAAAAACTTAAAGTTTAACAACCCATCTCAACAATATATAAAGAGAATAATGTCATGGCCCACCACGGTGTATCTCAAGAATGCAAGTTGGTTTATCATTTTTATAAAAAAGACAAAACACTGACGATATGGTTCATTTATAGACCATTTACCCTATCTTGTGCAAGGAGGACCTGGATCTGATCTCTAGAAACAGACACACACCCATAAAACAAGTGTTTTGAAAGGAAAAATGAAGATATAGATATGGTAGAATAAAAAGGTAGATTATTGAATCTACTCTGAAAAGAAAGAAAGAAGGATATAGATATGATAAGATAAAAATGTAGATTATTAAGTCTACTTTCAAAGAGCACCTACTAGTTTTAAATGCTTTACATTGGATTGGACTTTTATATATTGTATACAAATTGTGTATATTAATACAAATTTGAGATTAATTTTGTTAAAACATACATTTCTAATCTTGTTCAAAGTATTATACCTATATGACTTATTTAACAATGTAAGTCAAATTTCCAGTCTTTGAAAGTTATTATTACCACTATTTAGGATAATAAGGAAATGCAAGTTAGTAATTTGTCACTTATTATAATCGAATTTGTAGTCACATTAGCTATGTTTTCAAGATCCAACAAAGATATATTTTAGATAGGCAGGTCAGCTTCAAACACATCAGAGATCTACAGAATATTTAAGATGTTTTAATAACATAGTCTCTTTTTTATAAAATGAGGCATGTCTGCTCCTGGCAGCACCAATCTACTCCAGAAAAGATAATGGGCATGAAAGAAACTCTTCATAAAGTTTACTTTCTTTGAGGCAAAAGTAAGTCGCTGGGCAAGAAAATGTCCTTGCCTCAACTGCTGACTTATGCTGTCCTAATTGGACAAGTAGGACGCATAAGAAAGCAATTGCCATATATGTCAAGACAAGGAAGGACAGCCCTTCAGAATGTCCTGCTTCACAGAAAAGTCTGTCAGATCTGCTAGGCCTGTAGGCTGAAGATAGATGCCCCTACATTGCAGAGGAACTTTGGGTGACTGTCGAGGCAGTCAGCTGTTTCTGTCATTTCTCACACTTTTTGGAAGTCACATGCTAGCATTTCCTGCTTACTCAGTTAATATTATTCCCTTCTTGGGTCTCTGAGGGAGTTGAAGACTAGATAGTTAAAGTTATAGTTTTCCTTCCTTATCAGATGCAGAAAGCAAGCTATGATAGAAAGTAAATTAAGAAAAAGACTTTGTACTTACCAAGATAGGATAAATATGGAGTATTTTCTCTAAATCTGTCAAATGCAAATGGACTAGATATTGTTGATGTGTTTATTGCCTGTATATATTGTATAGTCTTTGTACTTATTGTATATAGTTTTTCTTATATTTGCCATAGCCTTCTTTTTTATTCTAGACAAAAAAAGGGAAATGTAATGATATTTCATTTGTATTTTACTAAATAAAGCTTTCCTGAAGATCAGAGAATGAAAGAGTCTCACTGGTCAGCCTTACAGGGCAGGCAGTGGTGACACACACCTTTAATCCCAGTAGCCACACTAGTTTGCCACAGAAACTTGGCGGTTGTGGTGCATGACTTTAATATCAGCAGTAGAGAGGAATATAAGATAGGAGGAGACAGCTCTCAGACTCAGTCTCATTCCGAGGATTCCTGGAGGCTGGATTGCCATTTTCAGGCTGATAGTGGAGGTAAAAGCCAGTGGTTGACAGCTTTGATTTTTCTGTCTTCAGGTTGAACCCCAAAATCTGTCTCCGGGTTTTTATTAAACATTGTACATTTAATTAATACAAGCCTCTGTGTGCTTATTTGGGACTGAACGGCTGCTGGGCCAAGCAGGACAGAAACTTCTCTCTAAAAATGACCTTCAATGTTTGGCAACTACATCTACACAAAACCTGAATGTGCTTGGAAGGAATTCTAGACATAAAAGAACAGAGCCAACATAGCTTCTTGGTAGCAGCATTTTCCTGTGTGGGCTCTGCTAGAGGCAAGCAGAGGCGCACCTCCTTTAAGAGATGCAAAACCTTTGCAGCTCTTTTAAGAGGCTCTGCCACCAAATACTTAAATGGTGTATATGAACTGCTGACATCAGGCTTCTTGGGGTTGGCATACACCTAGAAACTCCAGAGAATTGTGGCAATAAATCTGGTTCCTGCAAGTAGCTCCACCGTGAAGTTAAACTCTCAAAAACTAAGGAATTGGGTGGAGCCAGCCATCAAAGCCACAGCTTTAATTACAACTATGCTGCTTAGTAGATTAAAGACTCATGTGCTCAAGAAATGATATACAATAAAGACAGATTCAGACAAAACATAAGCAAAAACAAAAAACCAAACCTCTAAACAGTTTATGGTATGCTTAAAAACATATGTAGGCTTTGGAGGGAAAAGAAAAAGGATATAGAAAGTCCTTTAAAAAAAGAAATAGAGTAGTTGGGTGTGGTGGTGCACAGCTTTAATCCCAGCACTTGGGAGGCAGAGGCAGGTGGATCTCTGTGAGTTCAAGGCCAGCCTGAGTGAGTTCCAGGACAGCCAAAGATACACATAGAAGGCCTGTCTCAAAAAAACCAAAAATTAAAAAATAAAAATAAGAGAAATAGAACTTTTAAAAAAACATGTAAAGATAGAAAATACACAGGGAATCTGGATACTGTATGTTATTGTGTTGTCTTTGAATTGTTTGACTGCTGAGGAAGGAACAATAGCTCCTAAAATACATTTGATTAAAAATGTTGCTGGATTAATCGAACCTATATATTTTGAAAATGCCTTGACTTCAAAATTTAAGTCAAAAGATACATTACTTTGGAGAAGAAGTATTACTTTTGTTTCCACAGGAAATGAAAGGCTGTGAATTTATTCTGAGTTAAGAAAAATAAGAAAAAATCAAGGAAGACTCCCCTGAAAAATCTCCAAAGGGAGCAATGGCCCAGATGATGCAACGTTTTAGAGCACCTCTGTTGCAATTTCCTCTGATGTTTACATCCAGAACAGCTGCATGACTGCTTGCTGAGATGATCCAGCCTCACAGAAGATTTCAATCAGGATTCCAATGAGATTACCAGTGCCCCCAATCAGCAGGAAGTAGCCTAGAAAACTATGCCCACATCCCCAAAAAAATGGATTATGGATGTTTGTCTTTGTTTGGAGTGTTGGTTACAAGTCATTATAAATAATGGTCAAGAAAAATAAGCTAAGCAAAGGAGATTAGATCCAGGGCTCTTGTTTTAAAAAGAAAAAAAGGGGGAAAGCTGTAGAATAATGCTCTTATACACTAAAGATCTATCACTTGTTATTGGTTTAATAAAATGTTGATTGGCCAGTAGTCAGGCAGGAAGTATAAGTGGGGTGACCAGACTAGAAGAATTCTGGGAAGAGGAAAGGCAGAGACACATTCAAAAGCCAGACATAGAGGAAGGAAGATGAGAATGCTTCACTGAGAAAAGGTACCAAGCCATGTTGCTAACATAGATAAAAATTATGGGTTAATTTTAAGTTGTAAGAGCTAGTTAGTAATAAGCCTGAGTAACAGGCCAAACAGTTTATAATTAATATAAGCCTCTGTGTGTTTATCTGGTACTGAACAACTTCAGGACCAGGTGGGACAGAAACTTACGTCTACAGATATGGTTCATTTTAGGCCCTGGATCTGATTCCTAGCAGCACACACACACACACACACACACACACACACACACATGAATATAACTCACTATGCCCATAATGGCTATTCTTGGTTGCCAACTTGACTATAGCTGAATGGAATCAGTTAACACCAACCAGATGGGTACTCTGGAGATGAATTTTCTTGTTTGGATCATTTGAGATAGTATGATCCTTGCTAAATCTGGTCGCATCTCCTGGTGGCACCCACGTGAAAAGACATGGACATAGGAAGCTCATGCTTCTTGCCTGATTGCCCTTAGTCTCACTGGCAAATCCATCTCTCCTGTTGCTGAAGCATTCCTTTACTGATATTAGAATCTACTTCCTCAGGATTCCAACACAGGCTAAAGACCAACAGCTCCCCAGAAATTGTCTGAGACTCCAGAACCAGACTGGGACTGCTGAGATGTCTGACCTGTGGACTGAACAATACTGTATTCTTGGTCTTTTCCTCAAGAGACAGTCATTGTTGAGCTAGCCGTACCACAGGTGGTAAACCATTCTAATAACGTCTATGTATATGCATGCATCAGTTCTGTTCCTTCAAAAACCCCTGGATAACACAATGTTAAAAATCTAAAATAAAATGAAAAATAACAAAATTTAGATAGAACTGGAGAGCATTCTTCTTAGTGAGGTAAGGCAAGCACAGAGAGAGAAGTATTGCACAGTCTCCCTTATGGTGGAACCTAAGAATTATTCTTATAGAAGTTAAGTGGTGGTCACCTGAGAATGAGGAAGCAGAGGGAACAAAAGATGGGAAATGATAGTCATGGGATCCTAAGTCACAGTTAGAGAAATAATTTCTGGTATTCTGCTGCAAAGCAAAAGACTGTGGGTAGTGTCAATGTGTGTGTCTCAAGAGAAGAACAAAGGTGTTTTAATTTTTTCCTACAAAGACATGATAAATACTTTAAAAGATGACATAACATATTTATCCCGATTAGAAGATTACACAATGCATATGATACCCCATTATACATTTATATAATTTTGTTTTGAAATTATATAATTGAAACTTATCCAGTAACAGCAAGGGGCTTTATATGTTTTAAGGAATGTAGCAATATGACTAGATACTGTACATCTTCTTTAATGATCCTTTAAAGACTTATTGATTTTCATTTTTATGTATGAGTTTTCACCTGCGTGTATGTATATGTACTCCATATCTACCTAGTACCTGCCGTGGCCGGAAGAGAAAGTCAACTTCCTAGATCTGGAGTTACAGATGGCTAGGAGCTGCCATGTGAGTGCTGGGAACCAAACCCATGTCCTCTGAGAGAACACAATATGCCTTTAACAACTGGATCATCTCACCAGCTCTGGATATTACTTTTTAGCCAAACATCCTACTAATCCTAATTTTTGGCATAGACATTTGATATTTGTTAATTAATTCCCATTGTTTGAATATGCACTCTTTCTGGGTTCTCTGAATATAGACAATGATATCTTTCATTGACTCCAACCCATTTAATTTTTGTGATAAATCTTGACTGGCTTTGATTAGTATTTTAATTTAAAATTTTATGGTTCTGATTGACACTTTTTAAATGTTTGAACTATGACTTAGCAATTCAAATTATTATATTTTATATCACTCATTTATATATATATATATTAATACATAAAATATATACTATATCCAATTAACACTAAATTGCATATATCCTTATTCTATTGGAGAAAGCAAGCGTCCATGTTAGAGGCTAACTATTTTAAATTCAGAGTCAATTCACCAAAGCTAATCCTCCACTGATGAAAAAACCTCAGGAAATTCAGCAGAAACATAACTGTCAGTAGTACAGGTGCAGTAGCACAGTGCAGTTTTACGGATGCTTACCACAAGGACAAAAACAATTAAAAGCAAATGAAAATAAAATTCACCAGGAGAAAATCAATAAAACCATCTCTTAAAATGTAGAAAAATATGAGAAAAAAACCCTAATGCTTATTGCTAATCAGTAGCAATAATTCTTCAGTCTCATCTTAGCCTGATGAAGGGTTAATTAGTATCTTATGTAATAATAAAAGACAAGGATTTCCTTTAAGACCAGCATCAAGGCATTATACATCAAAAGGAAGAACTTATACATAGGGGTTCATTAAAATTAATATCTTCTGCTCTTCTAAAGATGATTTTCAAGGAAGAAAAACACAGTTGAGAAAAACACTGCTAATCACATAGGCAATAAGGGATATGCTTAATGAGCTCTCAATAGTCAATTAAGGAAATTTGTCAGAAAAACATACCTAACCAGACATTTCATCACCAAAAGATGTACAAATGGCAAGGATGTGCAAGGCCACTCATCACCACTGGTCACCAGGGAAATACAAATCAAAGTCATAAAGAGACGCGACTCCAACCTCTCTGCTATCCAGTCTGCAATTCAAACTGATCACCCTAAGCACAGCAAGGATGTGGAACAGCTAGTGTTCCCATAAACTCTTTTTCTAAAAATCTAATCTCAGAATGAATCTACGTCATATAGTTAGAACTTAAAATGTTCCTTGTAGGATCGATCATCTGTTTGACCACTTGGTTCCTAGCTCTCTAGAAAGGTTTTTGTTGCTGTTGTGTGTGTGTGCGTGTGTGTGTGTTCGTGTGGGTCCATGTGTGCGTGTGTATGTGTGTGGGGGGGGGCCCATATGTGTGCATGTGTGTATGTACATGTTTGTGCATGTGTGTATATGCATATGTGTAGGTGTGCATGTGAGTGTGGGAGGTATATGTGTGTGCATATGCATGTGTGTGCATGTATGTGCATATGTGTGTGCATGCATATGTGTGTACATGTGTGTTTGGGGGTACTGTGTGTGCATGTATGTGCGTATGTGTGAATATGTTTGGGGTGGAGGTACATGTGTGCATGTGTGTGTGCACGTGCATGTATGTTCATATGCATGTGTACATGTGTGTGAGTGTGTGTGTGTGTGAGTGTGTGTGTGAATGGGCATGTGGACACCAGAGACCGATGTCAGATTTCTTCTTCTGTCACCCTCCACTTTGTTTTTGTGACAAGGTTTCTCACTGAATCTGAAGCCCAGCAGTTTGGCAAGGCTAGCTGTCCAGTGAATCCAGGAATGGCATGTCTCTGCCTCCCCAGCTGTAGGATTATATGTACATGCCACCACCCCTGGCTTCCTGAAGAGGTGATAGCGATCCAAGCTCAGGTCCTCACACATTTGCAGTAAGCACTTTTCTAAGGGAGACTCCTCCCTAGCCCGTGACATAGTCTTAGTGGGCTATGAAACGGTGTGGACTGCTTAGAAAACAGTTCGGCATTTGTTTTGAAGCAGTAACTGTGCACTTACTCCAGGATTCTGTGTTTTCCCAACAAAAAATAAAGATTTGCCCTCAGATATTCACCTCTGTCTCTGTGATAAAATATCCCAACAAAGCAACTTCAGGGAGGAAAAGGTTTATTCCAGAGATTACAGTCCACCATGGTGGGGAAGATGTGGCAGGAAAGGACTGGTGTCAGGAGCAGGGGCTGTCTGATCACACCACATCCACACTCAGGACGCAGGGCAACAGCAGAAAGTAGTGACTGACTATGGTACCTCAAGGCCCATCCATGATGACTCTCTTCCTCCTGCAAAGCCCCACAGAAAGGTTCCACAACCTTTCCAAATAGCAGAACCAGCTGGCAATGAGGTGGTCATACAAATGAGACTACAAGGGACATTTCAAGACCACAGACACTGTGTAATGTCATTGTCATCCTGTGAAATACTACTCAGCAATTAAAGTGTGAGCTACTGACACGACAACCTGAATGGACCTCAAACTAATCACGCTGAGTTTAAAAAGTCAAAGATTAAATATCATTTGATTGTATTTACATAAAATCTATAATCATGTAAGCTATTGCTAGCGAAAGAAGAAGCCTTGAGAGCTACCTAGGAAAGCAAAGCAGGCTGAAGAGCTGCAGGAAAGATTACAAAAGGCCTGGGGCAGCTTTGGAGAAGGTTTATTGTCTTAATTGTGCTGGTGATCTCTTAGCATGCATGAGCGCTAATCTCTAACTACCCTAGCTTGGTAGCTTGTTTTCTGTTGCTGTAGCAAACACCATGATGAAAAGAATCTTGGAGAAAAAAAGGGTTATTTCAGCATAGAGTTTCCAGTCCATTGTGCAGAAGGGAAGTTCACAACAGAATTCCAGGCATCAACCTGGAAACACGAACCCAGAGGCAGAACCCAGAGGCAGGAACCCAGAGGCAGAACCCCCTGCCTGAAGCAAAGCCATGGAGGAATGCTGCTTACTGGCTCTGTTCCTAAGGCTTGCTTTTTGCTTTCACATAGAACTCAGGGACATCTGCCCAGGAGTGGCATCATCCACAGTGATCTGGGCCCTCCAGCATCTATAATTAATCAAGAAAATCCCCCAAGAGACTTGCCCACATGCCAATATGCTGGAGTTATGCTCCATCAAGACCAGGTTGGCCTCGAAATCATAGAGATCTGCCTGCCTCTGCTCCCAAGTGTTGGGATTAAGGATGTGTGCCACCACCGCCCAACCCTGGTGGAGATACTCTCAGTTGAGTTTTCCTCTTCCCAGATGACCCCTGTGTCAAACTAGGAGAAAAACAAAACTACAAAACAGCACAATAATATTATTAGTTTATGGATAATTTATACATAATAAATAAAAAAGCATCAATAAAGCTGTTTTAAATGCCTTGACTCTGGCAATTTTCTCCCTTTCCTTTTCTCCATCAATTCTTCAAAGTCTTAGGCAATGGGCATCACCAAATGAATGAGGCAAAGGCCAAGTCTGAGAGGGGAGTCACAGGGAGGCAAAGCCAAGTCGTATTCCTTTTGACTATCTTGGGACCTAACTTTCTGTTACTCTCCTTCCTCTCCAATCTTTACTTCAGTAAGGACTCATTGCTATGAAGCTTCCACTAGCCCCTTGCATCCTGGAAGACACTGGTAAGTCTCATAATAAGTATAACTTGACGTAGACATTAGTAACTCAGTATAAATTATCTTGCATGGAATAGACAAAGGAGCCAGGTTTCCTGGTCAAATCCCAGTTCCATTACTTAGTAGCTACATGCCTCAGATGCTCAGAACCTCATTTGTTTGGTCTGTAACATAATCATTACTTTAGCTGCTTTATAAATTAGTAATAAGGATTAAATAAGTTAATGTCTATAAGTTCAGGCATTATTTGGCACATAGCACATGGCACATGCTTCTGTGAAATAACTTCAATTCTGCTGCCTAAGGACTAGTTTTGCAAAATTAAAGAACCTAATTATTAACAACCCATCAGGAAGCAGTTAAAATCACCTTTCTGGTTCATCTCGTCACCCTGTCTCAGTACCCATCACCTTCTCTCTCTGTATCCACGTTCTGTAGTATTCCATAACCCATTATAGACATCACCCTCCCTAAAAGGGGCCACCAGGGATGCCCTCTCAATTCTGTGATCTTCACAACCAGCTGGGACTCCAAGCTGGTGCTACCTGCCTCCTCAAGACACAAGAAGACTAGAGCAGACCGCAGCGGGAGCAAGAACCTGTACCAGTGCAGTTCCATAACCCACAGGTGAAGTCTTAACCTCTTGGTCAATGGAGACTTTAAAAGGCAGAGGAATTTCGGGATGCAATGAATGGACCCAAACTATCCCCAAGCCTTATTTATTCTTAAGGGCTTAAACTCCCCCTTGAGAAAGAAACTGCTTGGAAGGACTAGATTAGTTCTTCAAAACTCTACTATCCCAGCATCCTAGTTCCTTTTAGTAGCTGTGACAAAACATCATGAACTGGCAGGAAAGGGTGTTTCAGCTGCCAACTTACAGTCTATCACGCAGGGAAGCCCAGGCAGGAAACCAAGGCAGGGACCTGGAGGCAGGAAGGGAAGAAGCCATGGAGTAACACTGCTCACTGGCTTGTTTTTCAGGCTCGCAATGCTATCTTTTTTATACAACCTAGGACCACTTGACAAGGGGTGGGTACCACTTACAGTGGGCAGCACCCTCCCATCAATCAAGAAAATGCCCCGTAGACTTGCCTACACATCAGTCTGGTGGAGGCATTTTCCCAGAGGAGATTTTCTCTTCCCAGATGAGCCTATCTTCTGTCAAGCTGACAATACAAAACAAAACGAAACAAAACAAGCAAGCAAAAACTAAGCATCAGCATGAGGCTGTGATACCTCACAGTCATTTTACTGTTACACCCGTCATTACGTGGGTCTCGGGGCCCTAGCTTAGTGCTGCATTGTGGCAGTTGAAGACAGTAGGCTTGGTTTACGACAGTCAATCTCCACCTCACTTTTGGAGTTTGAGGTTTCACTCAGCTTCTGCCTCTGTCCTGCATGAGCTTTGGGCAGACACAAAAGGAGATCTGAAGAAATGTGTTGCCTCATCTCTGCCCTTACAGAGTCCAGTAACCATATTTAGGGGTACCGTCTCCTGGCATCCACCTTCTCAAAAATTCCTATTAGAAGACATAAACCATGTTTGTAACATAGAAAACCCAAGGACTATGGATTCCAACATGGTAGACTTAATCCTAATCCAAACCAACCCTTGTGATGGTCAGTTGGTGTTTCATCCACTTTCCCCATAAGAATAAATAATTGCTTTTTAACTAGAAAGCACACTTGGAAAGCATAGTGACCTAGACTGATGACCACTATGGCCTATGTGTAAGTAGGGACATAAGGAGAGGCAGAGAGCAGACAGCCTCTAAGAGAAAACAGCTGCTAGTCCCTGAAGCTGCCACATCGTTTCTCTGAGCTCTCTCAGCCTTTGTGCCCATGTGACGACATCAATATGTCGGCAAGCATGAGTGCTTCTCTGTTCCTATTAAACAAGGTACCATGAAAACTCAGAGACCTGTTGGTGATATGTTCATTTACACCATGGCCAGGAACAAAACATGTATGCATGGATCCCTTCTACGGCAAATGTCTCGGCTCACAGCAAAGCACGTGACCCATAAACGTAAACGAGCCATCCCAGCAACCTTCAGCGCGGAGGGAATGTGGAAAAGGGAATCCTTTTAAAAGTCTTAAAAATGTGGTACTGCTGGCGGGTGCCAGAGGCAGAAGGATGTGTTGTGCTGCAGTCATGGCAACCCTCCTTCATCTCCCCACTTAAATATTCTCAGTTGTGCGGCCACAAAGCAGGGGCCATCTGTGGGAAGCACTTTTCTGTTCGCAGACTTGATGAGCCAGGCCACCTAAATGCTGGATCGCATTAGCTTCGCCATCTTTCAATAGTCATTGTGTTTTCTCTTTAAGGATTGAGATCACCCATATCTTTTCATCTTTGCTACCGACACACATCAACAAAGCTGCTATAAAATTGGGTTTTCTTAGCACTGCGAAAGTATCTTTACCTTGCTGGGAGTGATGGCTCAGGCCTAAAAATCTAGAATCTCAGCACTCAGGAGGTTGTGATAGGACTGAAGTGAGTGCGAGGCCCAGCTGGGCTACTTAATGAGTTCCAGGTCAGCCTTCGCCACAAATTAGGCCCTGTCTCAAAAAAGAAAACACGTTAAAGATCTCCTTTTCTGAATAGACATGTATCTCTCATAGTAAAGCAACATGGCAGACAGAAAAGCTTCAATTAAACTGCAGAGTTAAACCCAAACTGAATAATGAACCAAAACGCATCTTTCAGCGTCGTATCTATTAGAGTTGCAACCTCAGTTCATTCAGCACAGTTCCGACTTGCTATGTTAGCACGGCAAGCACAGATGGGAGCTAATGTGGAATCAGCACAGTGCTCTGAAGGAGTGAAGCCTTTGGCAGACCAGGAATTCTTTAATTCGCAACCATCTTCTGCCGGCAGGAGACAGGAAATAGTCACTCTGAAATTCCGCCTCCATTCGTATTAAATCACTTGTGTATTTATGAAATACATAGAATCCCCCCGCCCCAGAAATGAGCACAGCGGAAGGAGGACTGTGGAAGACCAAGAATGAGATTAGCCATCCCCAGGGTCAGGTGAGGGCCAGTGCAGGGCACTGCCCAAGTCAGGACCACAAGGCTGAAGAGGAACAAGCATGGGTGTCCTTTCTGAACAGACAGAATGTTCCGCATGGCTAGGACTACGGGGCAGTGTAGAGAAACAGTTCAACGCGATGGACTAAAAGGAAAGGGGTGAGGACCGCAGTGGAGACAGCACAGATGCAGTGGCAGCATGGGAGAGGCAGGGAAAACCAGAGGCGGAAGGGCTCTGCGCATCCTTATAAACAAAGAGTGAGCTTACTCGGCAAACCACTGGAAGTGTTGAACATCTTAGAATGAGGTGTTAGAAAGTCATAACTAATCTTGGGAAAGGCAACCTGTAAGGACTGGAGAGATTGCTTAGTGGGTAGTGTCTGCTAGCATGAGGATCTGAACTCAGATCTTTAGTACCCATGGGAAAGCTAGGAGTGGTCTGTCACCCCAGTGTTATGGGGAAGCAAAGACAAATGTATTCTGGGAGCTCACTGGCCAGCTAGTTTAGCCTAGATAGCAAGTTCCAGGCTAGAGATGCAAATGCTCATGCATAGGGCAAGTTTAACTAACTACACACACACACACACACAATTATTTTTAAATAAAATAACCTGGAAACAGTAATAGAAAGCCTAAAGAGAGAAAGAGACCAGGGGGATAATAAAGACAGAGCGAAGAACTAACTGGGCTTTGAATTTAAAAATCTTGTCTTCTAGCTGGGCGATGGTGGCGCACGCCTTTAATCCCAGCACTCGGGAGGCAGAGGCAGGCGGATCTCTGTGAGTTCGAGACCAGCCTGGTCTACAGAGCTAGTTCCAGGACAGGCTCCAAAGCCACAGAGAAACCCTGTCTCGAAAAACCAAAAAAAAAAAATCTTGTCTTCTGATTTTCCTATTGTTACACTGTCTTCCCCTCGCCCCAAACATGTCCAGAGGCACTGATGGTTCTGGAGCTTTAGTGTCAGTGACTCTACAAGGCAAAAAAAAAAGTGTGCAGGACAAGGATTGGAACTATTTCTGTGCATTTAAAGCCTGTAGCACACTGATAGCTCAAACTGAGCTGCCTTGGGTGGCTAATCCAGGCCCCCGGAGATTAGGTACTCCCTGGATGACCGATTCTAGGAAACTTGCAGCTCAATTTTCTGCCCTACCCTTAAATTTCTGACTTGTTATTTTGGGGTGTTTTGGAAAATTTAATGTAGTTTATGGGGAGATGAGGTCTTATTGTAAAGCCCAAGCTGCTCTTGAGTCCTAAATCCTGGCTCAGCCTCTTGCATTCTGGGATTGCAGACAAGCACCACTATGGCTGACTCCTTAAATCTCTCGGCATCACTTTTTTTGTATCCATGAATTAGCTGAGTCACTTTCCTGATATAGATGTCATAGCCCAAATAATCCTATTTAGTTTAGCAAATATTTGCAAAGTACTACATGCCAGGCACGGTGTTACAAGCAGGTTACAGTACAGAAAGGCTCTAATGCTTTACCTTGCTCATTCCAGGTGTGTGGACTTGGTATATCCCATAGGACTCCACTATCCAGTCCAACTTTCGTTTTTTTTAAGATTTATTTATTTTTACTTTATGTAACTGGAGATTTCTCTCCCACTTGCCAGTTTCCAAATAACCACTCTGAAGCTTAAGATTAATTACAAACTGTTTAGCCTATTGTCTTGGGCTTATTATTAACTAGCTCATACAACTTAAATTGACCCACTTTTATTATTCCATATTTACCACAAGACTCAAGGCTTGTTGCCTCACATCTTGCTTCTCCAGAGGCTTTTGGCGTCTCCCTTGACTCTGCCTTCTTTCACCCTATGTTCAGTTTGTCTTTCCTGCCTAGCTATACTCTGCCCTGTCATAGGCCATAGTAGCTTTATTTATCAACCAATAAAAGCAATACACATTCCCAGCATACAGAAGGGCACTTCACATCACTTTATGTGTACGAATGCTTTGTCTACACATATGTACTTGTACCATGCATATGCCTGGTATTGAGGAGGTTGATGAGGATGTCAGATCCCCTGAACCTGGAATATTTCAGTGTAACATGGAGGGCCTGCTTGTTGGGGTTTCTGTCCCGCCCGATACCCGACAGCCAGCAAGCCCCAAAGAAAATCACACAGAGGTCTACATAAGTTATAAACTAATTGGCCCATTAGCTCAGTCTTCTTATTAGCTCTTTTAGCTTATATTAACCCATTGTTCTTATCTATGTTAGCCACATGGCTCGGTACCTTTCTCAGCCGGGTAGATTACATCCTGCTTCTTTGGTGGTCTGCGCAGGAGTGGGAGGAATGGGCTTCCTCCTTCCTAGCATTCTCCTGTTCTCATAGCCCCACCTCTACTTCCTGTCTGGTTGACCCGCCTATGCTTCCTGCATAGCCAATCAGTGTTTATTCAAAATATGATTGACAGAATACAGACAATTATCCTGCACCATTTCAGGTGTTTCTGAGCAGCCATATGCATGCTGTGAATCAAATCTGGGTCTACTACAAGAACAGCAAATGCTCTTAACAACTGAGCCATTTCTCTAGGTGCCTGTTGGACTTTCTCAACACAGGAGATCTCATTCAGCAAACCCGGACAGGCTGGACTCAACATAAGCCTGAGTCTCTTTCCTTGTTTTACATTTTAGAGAGAGCTGTCCTTTACCCAGTAGGGCACACTTAGTGTTCTTCGTCTTTACCTAACCATGCTGGTAGCAAACTCCCTGTCTCAGTCATCATAAACAAAAATGTCTCCAGACATTGCCATATGTCCCCTGGGGGGCAAAGTTGCCTGAGACACGGAGAACCACGAGAAGGAAGTAAGCTTTATGTCTATAGCAACAGTTTCTGTGGGCTTCCTAGCCATGTGAGCAAGTTAAGGTACAAGGAACTCTCTACTGCATAAATGATGCTGCTTGCTCTCCATGCCCTGGTAAATGAAGATCTTGGGATGAACAGGATTTCTTGAAGAGGGACACTATATTAATGTCTTGGCCCACACCAGGTCTTGAAGACTCGGGGAATGGCGCCATCATCAGAAGCCAGTCAGTCAGAGATATCTACCTTCCTCTCCTCTTGGCTTGACACCACCACTCAGGGCTTTATTTTCCCTCACTATCATCACAATAAGTGGAGGAAGCCTCCCTCTCAAAGGAGGCGCTGACTTCTGTTACTGCTTCTGTGAGATGGAGGAGGTATCAGGTTTGAGTTATTCTTCTCCACTGGAGATTTTGTGGTGGCCCAGGAGAGTCCAGTGTTTCCAATTACTGGACTCCGAGGCAGAGGTGACATAATGCTGGTGAAGAGAGAGGGTCCTGAGAAATAACTGCCCTCTTCCTCTGCATGAGAAGATGTGCATACTGAAACCAGAGCAAGAAATGTGAATTCTTTGCTTCCTCAAAGACTCACAGAGGAACCAAAGCACAGGATTTCTGCTCATTTCTCAGACTGGAAAAATATATCAGTGCTTTGAAATGAATGCAGTTCAGGAGGACCAGCTCAAACAAATCAAACCCACCAGAGACAGACGTGTGAACCAGAACAACACATTTATTCATATTCAGATCAAATAAGCCACCAGGGCCTGGAGTGTCTGTACAGCCGGCTCTCCATATTGCCTCCTTCTTAACCTCAAATTTCCTAGGAGTCTTTAAATATACAAATTTATTTGACAAGGTTTGATCAAGTGTCATCTGCGTGGCAGGATCTATGCTAGCAGATAAGATGGGAGTAAATAACAATCGTGGCCTGCCAGCCTCTTGGCAGCCATCTGACTCAGCCGCTATCATTACTAAGGTTAAGGAAAGGGCATGCCATCCTTTCCCACCATCTTGATTAAGGTGAGCATATGGTATAAATCAACCATGGCAGCACCCATAAAACAAGAGGATGCACTGCGCTCCCTGCTTATCACAGTATCGCCCTCTTATTAGACTGGAGGAGGCAGCACTGGTCTCCAGGATGATTCGTTTTCTTTTCTTTTCCTTGAATTAAGAAGGTAACAGCAGGTCTCTAAGATATTTTGGATTAAGGTGGGTTTTTGCCTGATGATTTTTGTCCTGAGAATGAAAACTCACAAATGAGGACAAGGTCTATGCAAAATATGTTGGATGATTAAGGTTTATACATTCCTAAAGCTATAATGGTCTATTCACGTTAACAGGAGTGACTTAATGATGTATGTCTAATCACTTACGTCTTTGCTAATTTTGTTAAGCTTTCATTATTTGATGAAACAGAGTCATATAAAAACTGGCATTTCACAAAAAGTACACTATAAAAAGATCAGGAAAATAACATTCCCAATCTCTGTGCCCTGCATTTATGATTTAAACTTTATTTTGATACTAAAGGATCTCTTATTCAAGAATTATAATTTTTAATGTTCAAACTTAATGGGTATAAAATTGTAAAATCCTAATCTTATACAAGATACCAACATATCTATATGAGGGGTCCCTGGCAGTGGTACCAGGATCTTTCCCTGGTGTATGAGCTATCTCTCTTTGGAGCATTCCCTATGGCTGGATGCCATGCTCATCCCTTATGCAGGGGGAAGGGGCTTGGTCCTGCCTTAACTTAATGTGCCAGCTTTGTTGACTCCCCATGGGAAGCCTTACCCTATGGGGGAAGTGGGGGAGTGGGCTGGGAGAGAGACAAGGGGGTGTGGGAGGTAAAACTGTGGTTGGAATGTAAAATGAAATTTTAAAAAACAAAATGAACAAAAGCCGTCATCTTGTTGTAATCTGTTAAGGATAACTAAGATAATCAAGTGAACAATCATTCGTTCACAGAACAAATGGATTCATTTACAGAGACAGGCTTTGGCGGAGAGATCAGTTTCTTTCTTCCGTCTTAGAGTATCCTGCATGTGTTGTCAAAACTAAGCCTAAGGCAAGTAAAGCAAAAAAATATAATAAAATAAAAGTTAACTTAAAGCTTGTTTAATGTGAAATAATATTCAAAATCAGGCATATAAAACTTGGCTCTGAAATAGTGACTGCTTGAGTAAAAGAGGCTAAATTTATAATAGACTTACATGGCAGGAAGCCCCCTAGCTCAAGTCATTCCCTTTGATGGAGCACCATCACATCAGAGTAAGCTGCAAGACAAGCATGCATGGGAAATAAGACCTGCCAGAAGTCTGCTGCTTCTGCCCCTGGCTGTGTAGCCCTGAGCGCATCTGTCTGTGAAGGCGTGACCAGCTCTAGTCTTGCAGGCCTGACCAAAAAAACAGCTTCCTTATCTATAGATAAATTACTCCTCATGTCTCACATGACAGGGGGATGGGTTCTCTTGCCCATTGGAGGATCTGAGAGTCTGTAACCCACATCCTCAATGTCTCAAACAACAGAGAGGCAAATAGCAACTACTCAGCCTTCGATGTCTCGCTAACTGACCTATGAAGATGCTGAGAACTGGGAACCTTGTCCCTAAGCTACCACCCATCTGGTATGGGATCTGCATGCTATTTCAATTCATCATCCTTTACCCTGACATTCAGTTCTTCTCTTAGCAAAAGCTGATTCCAGGGCCCACACCCTAACCACCCATGTTGCCAGACTAAAGGAGGCTGCCAGATACTCTGCCATTAAATTCACAGCTTTGGAAAGCTATTCAGAACATCCAAGCTGTGTTTTTGACAGGTGATTTTGTATCTGTAGAGTCAACAAATGATTGTATTAGATGATATTCCAAGTACTCGGGTTCTTCAGGAGGAGATGACTTGCATAAAGGAGACTATGTCTAACCTGGGCTCACCTGTGGTACTTTGAGAATATAATCTAGTCTCTGCACAGACAGCTCCAGCACCAGTATGGTGTGGGATTCCCCTCTGTATGTTATGAATATGTTATGAATATGTTTTATTAGTTACTAAAGAAGCTGTTTCAGGCAATGGCTTAGTAGAGTAAAGCCAGGCAGGAAGTCTGAACAGAGATATAGAGAGAAAGTAGGTGGAGTCAATGAGACGCCATGTAGCTGCTAAAGGAGACAGATGTCAACCACCAGCCAGACTTAGCAGTAGGCCACAGCCTTGTGGTAACTCGCAGATTAAAAGAAATGCGTTAAGATATAAGAGTTAGCTAGAAATATGCATACGCTATTGACCAAACAGTGTATAGTTTCTGTGTCATTATTCAGTTTTGGGTAGCCGGGAAATGAATGCGCAGTCTCCAACTGACTATTAAATGGTGCCCATACATTTGTGGCTAACCTGCATGGGCAGCACACATTTTGGGTCTGGGTGCTTTTATGCATGCTTGGTATTAGGAGGAAAGTAGCTGAGAGCATGCCTGACTCTCAGCATCCACACCTGGGCAGGCAGCTGTATTGGGTCTGCTAGGCATGCACAAACAGGAAAGCATGTCAGAGTCCTGTTGCCATACATAGTTGATGTAGAAAGTCCTTCTGTATATGTGCTGCTTTTATTGGTTAATGAATGAATAAACTGCCTTTGCCTGTTGATAGGTCAGAGTAGAACTAGGTGGAAAAAAACTATACTGAATCCTGTGAGAAAGAAGGCAGAGTCAAGAGAAGTCATGAAGCCCCACCAGAGACAGACACTGGAGGGAACCTTGCAGGTAAGCCACAGCCACATGGTGATACACAGATTAATGGAGATGGGCTAATTTAAAATATAAGAGTTAGCCAGAAATACGCTTACGCTATTGGCCAAACAGTATTGCAAATAATATAGTTTCTGTGTGATTATTTTGGGAGTCTGGGCAGCCAGGAAATGAACAAGCAGCTACCTACAAGACATAGTGACATTTCCAGGACGCACAGCTCACTACATGGCAGATTTAGCTTTTATTCAGGCAAAAAGGGTCCATGTGCTGCATGGTGCTTCCCAGAGTTGAGGTGGTGAGCATGGCTCCCACCCAGCAGTCCCAGAGCTGGTAGTAAAGTTCCCCTGCCACGTGGAAAGGCCAAGAGAGGTGGAGCCAGTATCCAGGGCTGCTGCAAACACTCTGCTTATCATTTTAAAATGCTTTGTCAGAAAAAAATTTCAGATACACAATAGGACAGATTCAGACATAAAAGACCTCTAAACGAGACACGGTGTGTTTTTAAAATGTATGTAGGTTTCCAGGGAGAGAGAGAAAAGAGAATCGGCAGTAATAATAAAAAGAGTGCAGACAGTCATAGATTAAAGGAGTAAAGAAAATAAGCCATGTAAAGATAGAATATACACAGAGTCTGGATTATGCATATTGTGGGATTTTTTTTTTTGATTTTTTGACTGCAGAGAGACATTTGATTCTGGGGGATTCTAAGCTAAACCAACATATTTATTTTAATGGTATTATTTTAATGGTATCTTGACTTTCAAAATTTGGAAAGGCAGTTCTGCTTTTGTTTCCACAGAAGATGAGAACTTGTGGGTTCCTTACAGGCTAATATAATTTGATGGAACAAGGCCACTGAAAAGTCTCCATGAACCCTAAAAAAGCAGGAAGCAGTTTGGAGAAAACTATACCCAAATTTCCAAAATAATTGTTTATAAATGTTTGTTTTTGTTTAAAGGGGGTTGGGTATAAATTGTTAATGGTCACAGTCAATCTCTTTTTTTAAAAAAAAAGATATATCATATAGAAATATATACTTTGCATTGGTATAGATCTTGGTCCATTGATAGAAATTTAAGGTAAATTTTGTTATATATATTTCCATTCTTATTTAAGGTATTATGTTTAGACAGTTCATTTAAGGTATTATGTTTAGACAGTTCATTTAAAATGTAATATATAATTAAAATTATAGATTAATAGGTAGTCATCTATAACTTGTAGTCATGTAGGTTTTCTAGTTATACAGAGATAGATATATAGATAATCTTCAATATTTCAAAGACCTACAGAATATGGCACTTAAAATGTTTTAAGAACTTAGACTTTTCTCAATAGTGAGACTTGTCTGCTTCTGGCAGCACCAATTACTTCAGAGAGGCTGATGGGCATTGAAGAAACCCCTTATGGAATTTGCCTTCAATGTGACAAGACTAGCCTTCTGGGAAAGAAACTGAGCTTGCCTGGACTGCTTGATGGTATTCTGTATAAACTGGACATGCAAGATCCACAGAAAAGTGACTGTTGAACATTTCAAAAGATGAGATGGTCCTTCAGGGTCCCTGCTTCACAGAAGAAACTGCCAGACATTCCGCAGGATACAGAAGAAAGCTACTGACAAACTGCCAAGATAGGTGAAAAAGTCTTTCAACTTTCCTGCTTCAGGGAAAAGTCTGCCAGATACTATGGGCCTGTAGGCTGAAGATGCCCCAATGTTACAGAAGAACTTTGGATGACTGTCCAGGCAGCAAGATGTCTCTGTCAATTCTAAAGTTTTGGAAGTTGCTTACAATGCACTTCCTGTTTTCTTAAGTAATATTATATCCTTCTGGGGTCTTTGAAGAGTTGAACAGAGAGTTATAGTTTTTCTTAGTTATGGTAAAAGATAAATTAGATATGAAACTTTAGACTCACAAAGATAGGATAGATGATATTTTCCTAATTTTCCAAATGTAAATGTACTAAATAGTGTAACTAAAATTCTTTCTTGATACCTATTTTGTTATACGTACTTTTACTATGTTAAATTAAACTTTCCTTTTTATTTAGACAGGAAAGGGGAGATGATGTGGGATTCCCCTCTGTATGCTATGAATATGTTTTATTATCATTGGTTATTAAAGGAGCTGTTTCAGCCAATGGCTTAGTAGAGTAAAGCCAGGTGGGAAATCCAAACAGAGATATAGACAGAAAGTAGGCGGAGTCAATGAGAGGCCAAATATCTGCCAAAGGAGAAAGATGCCAGCTGCCAGCCAGAATCTTTTTGGTGGGTTACAGCTTCATGGTGATTCACAGATTAATAGAAATGGGTTAATTTAAGATGTAAGAGTTAGCTAGAAATATGCATGAGCTATTTGTCAAACAGTGCTGTAGTTAATATAGTTTCTATGTCATTATTTGTCTGGGCAGCTGGGAAATGAACGAGCAGTCTCCGCCTGCACCAGTACCTATATTCCTCTCTAGCCTTGTAGCCTGTACAGAGGATACAAGCTTTGGAAATGGATCTCTGGAGGTTTTCTTAGAAATTCCAAAAGCCAATGTTTGTTAACTCTCAATTAATTTGGTTATCTCGTTTTACAAATTATGGCTCTAGACAATCAATCAATTTTTAAATAGAATGATGTTAAGTAATACGCTTACTGATGTCTATGTGTAGTAACCTACAGTTTTGTCCATTGACAAAAGGACTAAAGAGTTGGCTTTAGACTTCTTGGCTAATTCAGTCCATGTTATGCATAAATTATGATAGATTTGACACAACTGACTGCTTTTATCCTTCATCTGAGTGTATGGAATAAGAATGTAGATTTTTTTTAAAGGTCTGTTAATAGGGTAAATTTTAGAAAAACATTCTGGTTGTTCAGTGTAAAATTTGTAAAATGAATCATCCACTCTTGACCTGGGAGCTGTGGGCTTGGGTAATGACTTAGGGAATTCTAGAGTACTCTACAGAAGTGCCCCTTGAGGAGAAAACAAAGCAGTTGCTTCCTCTGGGAGTATTTTTAAACTAAAAATTAAAAATAATTTCTTTTGGGGGAATATAACTTAGAATTAAATTATCTCTTTACATAATCCAACAATGTAAAAATATTTACTATTTATAGGTATAATAATTCATGTTAAATATATATATTAAGTCATTTTTCAAATATTGGATATGGTCATTTAAATAATAGTCTCAGTTTTTAAAATTTCATTTTACCAAATTGTTTCTAACCAAAACAATTTTTACTTGAGATACTGTGCTTTTGCTCATTAGATAATAGCTGATACTGTTAAGATTTTAAATAAACATAGAAAGTTCATCACATGTGAAAACAGGAAATAGCATTTAGGTACTTTCTGTTCAAATGCATTTCTTAGATGCTGACTTTAGCTGACGTCTTTTACAAAGCTTCTTGTCCTTGTTCCTTATGCAGGGGCCTGATGTAACAAACAGCTGATTATAAGTTCCATATCTGTCTACAGAACTCTGGTGCATGGCCCAGGCAGTTGTACAGTTGCATTTAATTCAGGCTAATCTTGAAGTAAAAGTTTTCCTCATGCAACTTTGTCTCTTAATGTTCCCCACAAAGTTATATTGTTACTACCTCCTAACTTATGTTCTGAATCTTTGCCAACTGTTTTATCATGGCCCTTTGGGTAAACCCTCTTCTGAGGCACTCTATTTCTCCCCTCATTGCCCTTCTGCCAGCCAATAGTTAGAGAGATCAACACCCCTAAACCCCAGAAGCAGTTTAGGTGACCTCTCAAAGGGGACTAATGGGCATGGGCCATCCAACTCTGGCCTCTTCTTGCCACTTTGGACATTGTTTTGGGGACTCAGAACTAAAACATCTGGCCTGAAGCATCAATTAATCAGCTCAGATGAGACTTAACATCAGTCAGGGCCAGCTCGACTCCTTGACCACTGCGACACTCTATCGTGAGGAAGGACGAGCTCTGACTACTGCCAAGGACGGGATGTGTGCCCTCCTCCCTCCAACAGCTCTGCTTCCACACCAACAAATGCTAACTGGCTTGAAATGAGGTCTAAAGCAAAGGAGCCAGACAAAAATTCAGACAAAAATTCAGCGATAAAGCTCCTCCAGTGGATGGGCTTCTGGTTGTTTCCCACTCTGGCTCCCTGCCTTGCTCCTGTTTTCCTCCTTATTATGCTCACATCTTTTAAACACTTTCCGTGATGATCTTCACCCTATACCCAAAAAGTATGTCCCACAGTAGCTCTCACCGGACAGCAGGTCCGTTTGTTTCTGCTATATCTGCAAAAGGGCCTTTTAGATGCAATGGAGAGAGAGAGAAAGTGGCTAAAAACGACCTGCTTCTGCCCCTACAAGGGACTACATCCCGTCTTCTTCTGTAGGCATTGTGACCATTCACAGTGGTCAGCAGTGGATGCCTGGGTAATAAAAGCCCCCCACCCCCCAGTGAATAAGCACAGTGAAGCCCACGGCGAGACCATGCTTCTCACTTCCCGCCTCCACTCTTCCGCAGCTGCCTTTTACTAACCTAACAGGGCCCAGCGTATGCGCTGCAGTCCGGCGGGGTGTCAAGAGTCTGTCACATAAACCAGAGGAAGAATTTTCCACAGAAATGAATATGTTACCCAAAAGAGCATCACTGTGCCAGGTCCGCACATCTGCCTGCAGTAGGGAAATTAGAATTGGGGTCATTTTCACGGATTACATAACAAGCCTTTCTCTTGTTGGCTGTAGACTCAGTTGTTGGTTATGGTTGCTAAATGGCTAATGACGTACCACATTCTGTTGTAGCATTCTTCTTTTGTCCTTCACCAAGAATAACAGGGAAAAACAAGCAAACAAAAAATAGAGAAAAGATTTAAATGAATAAAATTAAAACCCTTTTTCAACTCAAATCTCGTTCTCAAATATTTTCAAGGGAATGTTATTAAACCTCAGAAAGTCTTATAGTATTTTCCTCTATTGAATTTCAATGATCCACTAAGCACCATGCTGTTGCATTGAGAGGCAGTGAGGTAAACACTGATTCAAGGCTGACAAAACTTTCAGGTCCCAAAGGGTAGATCCGTTCACCTTGACCAAATGTTAAAGAGTTTGGGCCTATTCTTGCTCCTTCAAGGTTGTGATAGGAGTTTGACTCAGGGACTGGCTGCCTTCAGGATGCTTGGCCTAAGGTGTGGTCGTTACATGTCCTGCCTAAACAACAGAATACTTAACTCAGGATATAGCTGCTTGATGTTATCTCATGGTAAAGCAGTCTTTTGCCCTCTTCCCCCGTTTTTGGATTGGGTACATAAGCATATGGAAAACGTAAACGGATTCAGTATTCACTGGGCTGCCCTCCTGACTCTATTCTGTGTCTCTATTTTTTTTTCTTGTATCTCTGTTTTGTCTGCCTGCCATTTCTAATCCACACACCCCTACCCTGGAATGTATGAACGCATCAAGGCTGAACCCCAACACAAAACCTTGAGAGAGACGTTGTTTTTAAATGTCACTGTTTCTCCCACAGGAGATGATGCTGTAGTCAATAGAGTCTAAGTGAGAAGACCTGGTTTGAGTTCATATCCTCAGGACAAACACAAAAAACAGCACTTCCTGTTTGCAATCCCAGAGCTGGGGAGGCAAACCTAGTGGATTTCTAGAGCTCACTAGACAGCGAGCTAGCCCAGCTGATGAGCTCTGGATTCAGTAAGAGAGCTGCCTCCAAGACTAAGGCAGAGCGCGACCAAGGATGATACCTGGCATCAGCTTCTGGACTCTGCATTGCCACGCACAGGTTCAACACACACCACACACACATATACACACATACACACACATACACACACTACCCACACATAGACACACATACACACACACCACTCACACATAGATACATACCACACATACACATGCATACACCACAAACATACAAACACACAACACATATACACACACCACCCACACATAGACACATACCACACACATACATACATACACATATACCATACACACACATGAACATACATACACGTACCACACACATATACATACCACACATACACACCACACACAAACATACCTCATACACATATATATCCTACACACAAACACACATGTTACACAAATATATACCACATCTATACACACCACATAGATAGACGCTATTGCTGGGACTATACTATAGCAAGTTCACTTTCTGGAGTATTCAGAACCAAGGAAGACACCCTCATGTGAACAAAATGTAGTTAAGTCACAGCAACTTGGAAAAGATGTCACAGTGTGTGTTCTTCTACCTACTGTCATTAGCCTCACATCTAAACATTGTTTTCTCCCTCCAAGTTCATAGGCTCCTGTCAAGTGGGTCACTTGGAAAGGACGGGTATCAGACAAAGTGGGGCCGAGGACTGTTTGTTGTGTGTTGTGCTGTAGTACATGAAGAATTTTTTAATGGTGGGTTGTCACAATTTGTGTGGAAGGTACATCCCACATCCACTTAGCAGAGGTCAGGGATTCTGCTAAATGACCCACAATGAATGCTGAAGACAGCTCCCAAAGCCAAGAGTTATCCGACCCCAAATAGACGTCAAGCGGAGAGACAGAGAGGTCCGGTTGTACGCGGGTCACCTATTTTCCTCCTTCAAGCACTCCCTGTCGGCTAATGCACTCGTGTTGACGGTCTGCACAGTTCACTGAACTCAAGGTAGAGGTGTCAGACCCTTTCAAACAAGAGGGATTCTAATTGCCATTGTCTCTCCCCCACCCCCACCCTGGCTCATCCTTTATTCATCACGGGTGGAAGCACAAGAGCACATGATGCCTTTGAGCCATCAACTCACAGAAAGGGAGGAAACAGCGTTGCTATGATCGTGCTGTCTGGGCTGCAGTCCAGTCAAAGTTGAGTATTTTCTGCACGGCATTCTCAGTGCCTTCCTTTGCCAGGCGTCATAGAGTTGAAAAACGAAAATTGTCCCGGTGGAATTTGCTTCAACAGATCTCTCCATGGAAAAAGAGTCACGAAGAGCTAGATGATGGAAATTGGCTGCCTGTTAGTAAAGAGAGTAAGAACGTCTGCCAGAAAAGGACGCTGCAGAGCAGATGAGAAGGACGTGATACAAGGGTGGCTATGACAAATGAAAGCGTCGAGACATGTGCTAGACCAAGGTGCTGCAGTGACATCTGGAGAGGGACCGTCATCATCCAGAAAGGTCCACATTCTATCTCATAAAGCTGAATCCGTTCATCACACCCTCCTGTTGCTCATGGTGTATCTATCTTTAGTTTGGCCTATCGCCATGCACATGATTGGAATCAGGACAATAGCCTGCTGCCTTCCTCTAGATGAACGAGCAACTTGGTTGCAGCTCTGAGTTCCATCTAGCCAGACAAACGCTCTCGTTGTAGAAGGTGTTTGTTGATGAGGAGAGGGACCTATACCATCCTCAGCCAGCCAGTTCACTACTGTTGCAGTCTGTGGACTGGATACACATCTGTTTCTAACAGCTTTTCCTTCAGGAAGCTCAGCTTCCAGGCAATTTCCAAATAAACAACAGGCGTCTTTCTTCTTCCGCACTTTCTGCCTGCATGGTGTGTTTCACCAGCCTACTTGTTGATACCTTCAGAGAGGGACAGAGCTGCACTGCGGGGGGAGGAGGGGGACTACTTCCTGAGTAAATCTGAGCCTTGCAGGACTGAGTGTTGGAAGAGCATCCTCTGTGGTTCTGGCCGTCCTCCCTGGACCAAACCTCCCTTCTCACAACCAAATTAGGAAAATGCCTGTATTCACGGAGACTTACTACTTGGGCAAAACTCTTTCTTACAACATTTCTCGTTAGCATTCTTCTCAGGACTAGGCAAACACCTGTGCATGAAGTTCACCTGTTGATGCCCATCCTCCTAAATTCAGTCCATAGTAACATCCTGGAGGGAAGGCCTCCGGGGAACTATTTGCCCTTCATTTTCCTGGGACTTGGGGGTTTGGATCTCATTTGGAGAGCACTGATTTTGAGAAACAGCCCAGAGGGGTGGAAGCAGACCAAGCCTGGCTAGGTCTTAACTATGTACTTGACTACTGGGGATGTTGGGTAAGAGTGTTGATCTCTTTGGGAGCTAGAGATGTCTTAAGCTTCTCTATTGCTCTCCTGAGCTGAGTGATATTCAGTGTGCATCTCAAATGTCTACCTCAGGACCAGGGTCTCAGGACAAAGCCACTGACACCTTTAACCTTCCTCTCCACCCTATGTGTGACTGAAGCTACCCTCTCTGAGAGGTGCATCTGTCTCTTGCTTTGTCCTTGTACCTGCCTCCCTCACTCCTTCAGGTTCGCCACGAGTTTACAGACCTGATTTACTCTAGACACAGGTTGTTGGTTGAAAGCTAATTAGTGAATGATAACAGAGTAAGGGGGTGAGCCCTAGGGTAGGGTGACTCACGCAAACACATCACAGGATTACTGTCTACTTTGACAAGGTAGGTGTCACAGGTCCCTGTGTCATACTTAAGGGATTCTAGGCTTCCCTACAGATGTTCTAGGTTCCCCTGCAGTCAACTTTCTTGGCTGAGAGAAGAGTCTGGTTTTGAAATTCAACAAATAGAATTTTTGAAATTCTCAACAAGTAGAATCTTAGTATATATACCCTTTGTGTCAGGCCTTGCTCTAGGTGATAAAAACATAGGAATGAATTTGGTAAGGTCCCTTCTCCTATAGCACTTTCGGTCTGTGGAGAATTGAGTCGGTGAACAAATAAGAAAATGGTTCCAGAGAATTATTAAACCTTTTGAAGACAGCAAAGAAGGAATGTGATACAGAGGGATGCAGTAATTTACAGGTACTCTAAGTCAGTGTGCTGCTAACATGGCTAGGGGAGGCATCTCCGAGTAGGGGGTATTTCTGGTGAAAATTGGATGTAAGAAGATAGACTTTAGAAGACCCAGCAGAAAGTTTTCTACAGAGGACACCGTCAATGTAAAGATGCTGGTACAAAAGCAGACTGGGGCCTTCCAGAGCAGAAAAATAAGTATGGGTAAAATCTGGAAATCAAAATAAAAAGGAGTATGAAATGCCATGGACCTGTAGGCAAAGGCTAACAATAGTGCTTGGAGCCAAGATGACTCCATGGGTAGGAGAATGCTGGGAAATCAAGGGGACCTGAGTCAGACCCTGACACATCCAGAAAGGCAGGGCATGGCCTCATGTGCCTGTTACCCCAATAGTGACAGGCAAGGCAGACAAAGGAAGTTGCTGGCCTTGAAGTAGAGCCCAAATAGTGAGCTTCGGGGTTAGTGAAAGACTCCGTCTAAAACAAATTTAAAAAACAATCATTTGTGAAAGAAAAAGGAAGGTATGGAGCAATAGAAGACACTTAACATCCTCCTCTGACCTCCACATGTGCATATATGGGCTTATGCATCTACATGTGCAATATGTGTGCTCATGTGCACACACACACACACACATTAAAACAATAATAAAATAAAAAAAATCACACTTTTCTTCCTGGCCTGACATTTATTCAAAAGCTCAAATCTGATTCAGCTACAGTTGGAAAATCCTCTGAGCAGTCACATCCTGAACAAAATCTGCACAGTGGAGTTCTGAGTTCTGTCTATCTGTCCCATGTTCCCTGTTTGTGGTGCTAATGTGTAGTTTTTATTCCATTACATGCACCCTGAGAAGTCTCTGAAAACGGGAATACTCAGTCAGGGAGATTTGGCCCATTCCTTGCCTGTTTTCTGAATATTGAGAGCGTGGGAGGAAAAACTGACACACCCCAGTCCCCAGATCCATCGTAAGAAGTACAAGAGCAAAAGTAGGTGTCAATCGATTTATAAAAGGTATCAATCAATTTATTAAAAGGTGCTATGAGTTTCAGAAGGCTGCCTGCTGGAGTCAAGAGATAAACTATATATATACCTATTCTGGGTGTTTTATCAACAGAATATTTGTGCTTAGTAATTTGGGTGAAATAAAAACATCTTTTGAGAGATGATAATGTTTCTGTGTCCTGTCCAAAGACGAAGTTGAAATATAGACATGAAAACAGATTGCCCTCTGCATCCAAAGAAGAACCTGGGCTATCAAAGAAAGGCAACAAAGCTCAGGGGACCGGATATTCATTAAAAATGCAAAATAAATGCAATAAATTGAATGTGATTGTCTTTGGGGCATTTCGCTTATGACCTCATATGTCTTGGAAAATGGTACTGCTAATGCTATAATTATTTTAAGATAGGAAATTATTTAAATTGGCTAATGAATGCAGCCCCTGACACAAGTCTGCATAAATCTGGATTGATTCCTGTGCTCTGCGGCGGGCGACGGGGGCTTGGATGCAGCTTTACTCATTAGCAGCATTAGCTGCATTTCACCCGAGCCCACTCTACCGCATGCTGCCCTCCAACACTTGATCATCTAGAGGCCTAAGTATACCTTCCCATGCATTAGCGCAATTATTTCTGTAACTGACATGGGTGGCTGATATCTGCTCCTCCACCCCACCCCAAGAGTAAGTGTCTTACCTATAATCACCTGTCCTAAGAGAAATGCCATACTAACATGAACTGAGGTGTCCTGTGACAAGTCCTGCCTCTACCCTCTGACAGCTGTAGACTAAGGGCGGGTCCTGTTCCAAGAGAGGCTCTGAGCTTCCGTTGAATGTGGAACAGTTTGCAGATGAAAGGGGCTTATGTAGAAGAGAAAGCTCCACGTGGGAAAGCCTTTGTTTATTCTTCAGTGCCTCCACTGTTTCCTACTGGTAACTGAGCCTGCCTGGTCTTCCCGCTGTCTTCAGCATCCTCTTCAAAGGGCAGCTGCTTTCACAGAGCAAAGGGAATCCAGGAGCTGCAGGTCTCACTCGGACCCTTTCAGTTTGCAGCTTCCTGCCAGGGTGCTCGTGGCCACCTCTGCGTTCTCTCTAGGAATCTTTGGCTTCTTACCATCGCTGCTTTGCAAGCATCTGCTGGGGAAAGTGGCAAAGGCCGCATTTTTCTCCATTTCATCATCATTAACCTTATCATGGCTATTTACAAAGCGCTTTCTAAAGCACGATGGTAAACAAACTGTGAATTCTTTTATATCTTCTGAATTGTAGCTCTGACATCAATCTGAGTTAAAAGGATGGAAATATTGTAGCCAAGGGCGATGCTGAGATAATGTTAATTCTGGGAGCTAGCATGAGATTTTAATCCCGATTTCTGAACAAAGCAAGCCATGGTAAATTCTGATCGTCCTGGTCACGTCCAGTGAAATCTGGAAGACTAGACCCCCTTTGTTATTTGAGATCAATTTGGAGAAGCCAAGATTGCTATCAATCCTGGTTACAGAGAGTGGACTGAAAACGAACAGAAAGCTGATGCCTGAATTTCTGGAGGGGCTTCATAACTTTTTTTTTCCCTGAGCAATGGTTTCTAGCAGCCTTTCCTGCTCTGCCGCTGCTAAGGACCTGCTGCTACTCTTGCATTGTCCCTTGAAGGAGGGAAGATCTGACACTTACTATACCCCTGTGAGGCTTGGACAAGATGTCAGGTAGGAAGAGGATGGAAACCCCACTCATGCATGCACACATGCGCACATACACAAGGAAGAAAGACGGATGTCTCCATCTGAGCAGCCCATGTAAGGGTGACGGCTTCTACTCAGTATTCACGTACGGCCTTGCATTGCAAGGCTGACTCTCAGTCGTACTATTTCATACAGGATTTAACTTCTAGCTCTCAGTTTACATCTCTTTCTATAACAGCTGCACAAGGCCTGCAAAAGATCAAGCTGACAGAAATTACAGCATGGATGGGTGAAGGGTTCTGAAGTCCCAACCAGAAGCCACAGCCAACGGATGGATGCTAAGGGAAGGAGAGTCAGTTTTCTTGTAGATGGTTATACACCTCTACATTAAGTGAACTCAGGAGCTTTTAAGAAGAGCACGGGAAGCCAGGTGGTGGTGGCGCACGCCTTTAATGCCAGCACTCGGGAGGCAGAGGCAGGCAGATTTCTGAGTTCAATACTGAAAAAGAGATAAAAGATAAAATTAAGGGCCACGTTGGAATTTTTGTCCACGTTTGCAAATATCTAAGACATTAGACTTTAAAAAGCATACTTGACTACCTCAGTTCAATAGAGAAACAATAAATCTATATTATATTTTGAGCAATAGCTGTCTCGCATTCTGACCGAACAATGCGCAAGGCTAACGAAGATGGTTAACTTAAGTTCTCTGAGGAGCTCACGCTCCTCTGGAAGGTTAGATTGTCTTCGCCAGGAAGCAGGGAAAGTATATCCAGAAGAACAACATGCAGGATGGGGTGGTGGCCTTGAAGCCCCTCAGAAGGCATCCTGTATGCAATAGAGAGCCACTGTGGGGGATTCCAGAGGAGAGGAGAGCAGTGTAATTGGCTTGCTAGATGGATTCCCTACTGCAGCCTGACAAATGATTCTAAGAATGATAAAACCAAGGAAAAGTTAGCTTGGAACCCTCTACAGCAACAGTGCATATTAGAATCATCATTGAGATATATTAAACTAGGGATTTCCTCAATTCATTCTACACTTGTAAAAACAAAATTATCCCCACAGCACAGAGATTCTAATATATACTCTGCCAAAGATCGCTTACTTGGGAGACAGCATCACAATAGTTCAGACAAATATGAAGAAGGCCTGGGATAGGATCATGAAAGTAGGAAAGAAAGACGTGAGAACTAACAGAGAGGCCAATTCATATAACCTCAATCATCCACTCATTCATCCATTCACTACATGATGGGAACTCAGTGATGAAAAGAACTCCTTGCCTTTAGAGACTCTGTTTTCTAAAATTAAGTATAGTAGTGTATGGTGTATACTCATACACATGCATAATCACAGCACCCAGGAGGCTGAGTCATCAGAATCAAGTTGAAAGTCACCCTGAGCTATTACAACAAGACCTTGTCTCACAAGAAGAGGGAGAGAAAATAAGGGAAGGACTAGAGAGATGGTCCTGCAGTTAAGAGCACTGATTGCTCTCCAGGGGACCTGGTTTCAACTCCCAGCACAACACACACATGGTGGCTCAGAGCTGTAACTCCAGTACTAGGGGATCTAGCACCCTCCTCTGGCCTCAAGTACCAAGCACACAGTGGTACACAGATGTACATGCAGGTAAAACACCCAGACAAACAAATTTAAATTAAAGGAAGGAAGGAAGGAAATGGTGGGAGAGAAGGAGGGAGAGGGGACAGAGAGGAAGACAGAGGGGGCAGGAGAGGGAACTGTCTGGTGTCTGGTGGAGAATTTCTTCAACTAAACACTAATCTCTTTAGCAGCAGGAAAAACAGGAAAGACAAACACTGTGAGCTTGAGCTTTGACACGAATTTGCAGGTTCTGTGACCTGGGAAATCACAAGTGATTTTGTGTAGGCAGAACAAAAATAAGTTTTTGCTGAAGAAACTTATCTTTATCTCTACCTCAAAAAACAGAGTTTTTTTTTCAAAAGCCATGATCTGTATAAAGTTAAGATAATACAAATAAATACCAGAGGCTGAAGACATGGCTCAGGGTTAAGAGTATGCGCTGCTCTTTCAGAGGATTTGAGTCTGGTTCCCAAGATGGGTCACAACCACCTGTTCTGGTTCCAGGCTCCAGAGGGATCTGATGCTTGTGCCTTTGCAAGGCACTCATGTGCATAAACCTACACATCGACACATAACCAAAAATAATAAAAGCAAATCTATCAGATAAAGAAATAGAAAGAAAGTAAGCACACAGAAAGCTGTAGACCAGACCATAAAGAGAAGATACTACAGCAACGTGTCCACATCTCCTCGTTCTGGTAGGAAACCAAGAAGAATGGCAAAAGCCTGATTTCAGGGGTGGGCACCAAATCTGACCAACAAGTCTCATGGAGGTATCCTGTACCTGTCACCGGGGTGTTTTGTTTAGTGACTTGTTACTTCTAGGACCAGTGTTGTCTAGTCTTGTGGGTATCCACCTTCAAACTCTCTTTTATATATTTTGGGTACTAGATCATAGTTATCTGTGTGAATCTATTATAAAAGTCACAGCATTCCTGACTACCAGCTACAGAGAAATCAAGCTGGACCTCATCCAGAGGCTTCTCCCCTGATCAGCTGCTCTCAACATACTAGACAGTACTGCGGGTGCTGCTGAAGTAGCAAAGACGTCACCAATCTTACCCAGGTGTGATCTCTGCCGACTATGACACCAAACTGCCCAAGAAGACGGGTTCATTGGTGCAAAAGTAGTACAACTATGACTGAGGTAGCAAACCAAACCATGATTGTATTTGAGGTCCACTCCACAAGAGGGAATTCATGACTAGTCCGTAAATCCAGCCAAAAACCTGTAATTGAGGAAGTCACAGGCCCTAGTGGGAAATCCCGTACTGTTGCTTAGACAAACTGACAAAACAAAACTGCCTTTGAAATACCTAGGTTTATACCCAGAGACAAAAGTAACACTCAGCTTTAATCAGAGAAGCCTCTCCTTGCAGCAAACAGAGGTGAATGCAGAGACTCATGACTGGAGTGCAAATTCTAATTGGTCTTAAAAATAAAAACCCGGAGCCACATATTAGGGTAAATGCTGAAAGATCAGAGAAGCAGAGTAGCCCGTCGCTGGTTCTTACCTCTACTGAACGCTGAGACCAAATTGGCGACCCTGTCTCTAGGAGTCCTCAGACTGAATGTGGTGAGCTCCTGTCTCCTCCTGCCTTACATTCCTCTCTTCACCCAGTCATATCACTTCCTGTCTCCACCTCCATAGTGCTGGATAAAAAGTGTGTGACTCCCAAGTGCTGTGATTAAAGGTGCGAGTCAACCCTGCCCGGCTCTGTTTCTCTTTTAGACTGGATCAATGTCGTGTAGCCCAGGGTGGCCTTGAGCTCATAGAGATCTGTCTGCCTCTGTCTCTTGAGTGCTGGGATTAAAGTGTTGTGCCACCACCAGGCTAACTAAGGTTGTTAACTCCACACTCTGATCTTAAGGCAAGCTTTATTTGTTACAGCTCAAACAAAATATCACCACACATGGCTGTATAAGACTCTGACAATAGGTGAGAGTTGAGTGCTCTGGCCTAAGCAAGCTATTTATACTATCCAATGAGGGCTTAGGGAACCTTGCAGAATAAGGAGAGTAAGTCTGTAAGACACAGGGGAAAAGGGTTGTGAAATATTGTTCTAAACACAATATAGCCACGGCGATCATGAACTCAAAGCATCTGTATCTACAAAGTCAGGCCCACCCAACAGTCAGCTATGGATGAGGAATGGACTCATAGGGCAGGGGGGGGGGTTACCTTAGTACTTACTTCTAACCAATTCTGGGAGAGGGGAGGCCTTGTATCCAGCTGTGTACCACTGGTGCGCCTACCTGCTATGATTTCAGCCGAACCACCTGGCTGGCACTTCCAGATTCCAGGAAGTGTGGACAAGCCCTCAGGCACCTAGTTGTCTCCGGACCTTAAAAGGCCCTGCATGACCCATCACCTATGTACGACGCAGTTGCGTGAGACCTTGTGCGCCTGCGTGAGCTCCGTCATCTGCGTATTTCCCCTGTGCGCACGCGCTATGGCTAGGCAGCCTCTAATAGCTAGGTGCGCCGTCTTCAGCTCTCTCTCTCCCCCCCCTCCCCTCTCTTTCCTCTTCCCTCCCCCCTCTCCCTCCCTCCTCTCTTTGTCTCTGTCTCTACACACCAACTTAACCAAGCCTGTACACGGCTCCTCTAATAGACTCCTAAGCGGGTTTGTTGCATGTTTCCTGCTTCCTTCTACCCACGCCGGGTAATTTCACCACCAGTCTCTCATAGAGAGCTCCGAACCCCTAGTCACACAGAGGGCACACGGAGCAAAAATAAAATAAAAAGCCATGGATTTGAAAAACAGAGTTTGCAGGAGAAGAGTAACTGATAAGGTGGGAGCCAAGAGGGAGTAGGGAGAGCAACCATAGCCCTTCTTGTCCTATCCTTGCTCAAGGTTCTACAAAGCAGTTCTGTGCACGGGGAAACCTTTACTCCGAGTCTCCATCACGTGCCAGGGGCCAACAAATAAGTGAGGACCAGAAGTTCCGAACAAATGTCTAAAGCATATGTGAGTACGTGTTTGAACATCTCCGCGTGTGCCATCATTGTGTTCTATGATATTTTTCATGTGAAAGACGTGTTTAAAAGCCTTCCCCCTTTAATGCGAAAAGAGAGTTTTTACGTGAAGAGGTAGTCGGTATTTTTCTCATTCCTCTTTTTTGCTCATCACCCACAGCGTTCAGATCTGTCGCTCTACTTTCACTGAGACTGCACACAGCCACGAGTTAGCTAGCCTACGAGAGAGTCCCTCAACCATCTGAGGCAGGTGGCACAGGTCAGAGCAATAAAGTCACGCACCAGTATGCTTCTCCTCTGGTTCAGAAGCTGAGAGCACCTCCCTTGCCTCCCTTGGCCTGCATTCCTCAATAGTAAGCCCTGCCCTGAAACTCCAAAACGATGCATGCTTCCCAGAAAATCCATGCCTACTGCAATACTGTTACCATTGCTGCTGCCGACCCAGCCCCTACTCAAGCCATAGTGCAGTGGAATCCCGGTAAGAGCAGCGAGAAGTTGCAGCCCTGCATGTGGTTGACCCAAGAGGAGTACCCTATGCTACCTAGTGTAGAATGGCCATTGCATAGTCAATGCCACTCACTCTGCACAGGACATCCTTTGCCCAAGTCCTGTCCTGTGTTAGCCTCACAGCTAGCATCTTTGATGCACCTAGAACAAGTTTGGGGTCCTTCAGTGCCAGGCAGAGTGGTTGCATCCGCTTCCCATCTTCTTCAGAAGTTCTTTTCCTGGTTCCAGCCCTTTTATCTGAGAATCCAGTCCTTCCACCATCCAAAACCACCTAAGAGCAATCACTCAGCAAAGGTGGTGCTCATCTGAATGCCGGTCCTTGGGAGGCTGAGATGGAGGATCCAATGCAAGGCTACCTCGGGCTGTAATAAGGAGACTTCATCTCAAGAAACGAGGAGGGAGATGGGTATGATCATATTCATTGCATACGTGTATGGAATTCTCAAAGAATAGAGTAAAGAAAACATGCCCCCCCCAGAAAAAAATAAATTTACATTTTAAAAAAGAAAAATGCAATTTGTAAAGGAGCAAAGAGGAAGCCCCATTGCCGGGTAGTTGCTGCACATCGGTTCTACACGGGCTTCACTCAGGGACCTGCTGCCAGCTTTCACTTCCCAGCTCCTCCGGCCAACCCTGATGAGCGCATTCTTCCTTCCTTCTCCACCTCTTCCAGCAGCCTGTAGAAACCAGCCGTGGGGGACCTCACAGGCTCACCTGTCTCTATGCAAGCTCCCGTCTCCTTCTTGAACTTCCTCATGTGGTTTCCCAACCCCCCTCAACTTAGCCACCTCCACTTCATTCAACCCGTGTCCTTGATCACCACTGGCCATGTTAGCCGGCCCTGCTTTTCCTATTATTCCCACAGTATCAGATGCCCCTACTTGTGAAGTGTGTTACTTTGTAACTGTACTTCTCAACACTGAGTGGGGATTTTTTTTTTGTTATGGACATATTTGTGCCTTATTTTTAAAGGTACTTAATTCTGGAAGCTTCTGGGGCTTTGAAAGTTCCCAGGGTGACTCTGACATGCAGTCAAGGGTGAGAAACACTGCTCTAGAAGCATGCTGCCTTGTGATTTATTTAATGGTTCTCATCTAAGCCTTGTTTCCACAAATACACTTAATTTTTTGAGTCCAGATAGTGTTGTGCTTTTTCTGTTTCTGTACCCTCTTCATAAGCGTGTTTGCCCGTTATAGAACTGATGCTCACTGATGGCTTGAGCGGTGGCTTAGCTGATTTCAAATGACGTCGGATGACCCCCCCTCAGATCGAAAGGAAGAAAACCGAAGTTTGTTCCTGGCTCTGTAGCTAGCAAGTCATGACCCTCCCTGCATTTCTGCTTCCTCATTTGTAAAATGAGTGTGATAATTAGGTTTCCGAGGGCCTGGGATCTCAAATAAAAGACTAGAATAAAATCTCATGAGTTATTTTCAATATATCAAAAGGCCACTGCAAATTCTCTAATTGCGTATCAATTTTCATATTATTAGTATATATTATTAATTGTTGGAAGTGGGCAGAAATAGAAGGGAATCTTGGTAGTGAAGAGGTTAAGCCATTTCAGATAAGATTCTATGGCTCCACTTGCTCCGTGTCTAGAATCTAGTTGTCTTAAGAAGGAGTGAGTCATAGAAAAGAGTTTGGAGTTAGGCTATCTTCACAACCTGCTAACTGCTACCCTGAGCAAGGTAGGCTCATTCCTTCATGTCTGAAATGGGAATGTTAAGGTATTCAGTTCAGAGATTTGTAATAAGGATAAATAAATTGGTACGTGGGAAGCCTTTACCAGGCATGTTACAATTGTTCAGTCAGTGTTATGTTTGTAACATGGAGTGTGATGGTGAGGGAAATACGAGAGCTAACAGCAAGGTGAGAGAGGATAGTTCAAGATGCAAGTGGTATTTCTGTAAGGCCACGGTCAGCCTGTAGAGTTGGGGAGGTTCACAGCCGGCTCATGTTGGGGGAATAGCCTTGCAGCTTCAGAACAAGTGCTGCAGCCTACCACAGAGTGTGGCTCTCTTCAGGGGCACACAAATACTCCCCAAGGCCACGTTGTTCCATGTCTGTGTGCATCTGGATCATCTAGAAGCGCTGCTGAGATAGATGCCAATTCCCAGGGCCAGCTGCCCGATATTCTGGCTGAGTTCAGGAAGCTACATTTCTGCATTTTTAACAAGTCCACAGAATCACTGCTCTAGGGGAGTTAATCTAGAAGAAAAACGCAAAGCCCGGTAGACAGGCAGATGGTAAGCTGATGGGGACGTTTATAATGGCTGTGGGGCCAAGTGTACTGAGGAATGTGTGCTTGTGTGTATGCTTTGTGTGAGAATATGTGCGCATGTGTGTGTGAAAGAGAGAGAGGGAGACAGACAAACAGAGGCAGAAAGACAGAGAGATCAGATAGTTCAACAGAAAGCAGATTATCAGGCAAGACAAGTAAGTAGATCGTGAGTGCTTGCGGGGCCATATATATGGCCACACTGTGGAGTGGGAGGCAGGAAATGTGTGTGCCTGGCCTCAGAGTAAGTCAGCCTCCCATCCTACATGTGAGATAGTAAGCCCCCTTGACTTTCAGTGATCCTGGGGATGTGGATGATAACACAACAGCTTATATACCCATCTGGACCATTCCGAGCTGAGAGAGCAGCCCCAGTGAGGCCCCAGCTTTGGGTTCCTTACAGGTTGCTTTGTTCCTGCACTAATATTTGTCTCAAGCTGTAAACCCAAGTGAGTCACTAACCCTTACTGTGACATTCGGGATACTGAGGGTTCTATTGATAATGGTAGAGGCACTGTTCTAGCACCTACCACACGGTATCCGGCATCACAACAGCAAGAAGAGGACCTCATCCAGTAAGAGGCAGCCACCACTGTCAACAATGCTGGCCTGGACTGCTTTCTCTTGTTTTCAATATCGATCTGCTTCTGAACCCAACTCTCCTCTGACACGGAATGTCATGACCACAAACAAGAAAAATACTGGATGGCTTACTTGATCGTGCTGTGTCTGCCATAAACCTTGTTTGCCTTCCTAAAACTTATATTTCTGCAATTATTATGTATGTGGTAATACTGAGAAAGAACAGAGCTTTTCCCTAGATACTAGACATTAGAGTTTCTATATTCTGCATATCCGCTTCTCAGGCACACTTGGGAAGGAAATGTCCCTGAATTGAAATAGAAAAAGAGTATTATGACTTCTTAACCTATTCTCAGGCTGAGTCCTTATCTGAAATTGAATCCAACTTAAGAATCTTAAATATCAACAAAGAAAAGGCGGGATAAGTGTTACTAATTCTCCATCCGAAGTCCCATTTCCATTTGCAGCCACATTGAAATGAAGTTATTATCAGTTAATGGCCAGACGGACAATGCTCTGCATGACATAAAAGTTGCGGCAGACATGCCAAGGAGGGCAGCCTCTCAAAGCCCTCTTCCTCTCTGGTTTTCACACGCAGCCCCTGTTTTGTACCTTCGTGGTTTGCACATTAGCAGGGTTGCTAACCGGCTTCCGAGAGCCTGACCTTGCTTGGGTAAGGCGACTTCTCTGGAAAGCCACAAACAGCTGCAAACACCATGTCTTAACCTTGGACAGCTGAGGAGAGGCTGTCGGTCAGGGGCTGATCTGGGGCTCCTTCCCACTTCTTGCTCTTCCAAACTCAGGCAGGGATGAGGACAATCAGGACCTTGCCATTGGGAAGAAGCCGTTTGGCTCCCCTGTGGCCTTAAAGCCTAACACAATGTTCCAATTCAATTTAACCAAAGGCACCTTGCACGAGGCAGAGAGGGTGGTAATGTTGCACCTGGGAACTTTCTCTGATATTAATAAATCTGGCTAGGATTCCCCACTTGGCTACTGATCTTCATAGATATAATTTTCTCAGAAAGAGTGGTAAGTTTTAGGATTCAGACAACAAATTCCGTACCTTGAATCTTTATTAAAATTCTCTCACAGTGTTTGAAGATTTGCAAAGTTTCTTTGCAGTCTTTTCACGCAACACTGTCTGACTAAAACCCACTCTACATTATAAATAGTATGAAATAGTTTCCATCACTTCATATTTAGGATTGGAAAAACGTAAGAAGAAAACGGTCCCTGTCCATTTAAGAATGTCACCTATGGCTAGCTGCATCAGTAACCATTATTCCTGGGCATTTTGGTGCTACCCTGTGATGAGAGAGAAGAATCTGGTACATTTTGAAGACTTTATCACAGATGTCACCGCCTTTGCCAATGTAGGACTGAGATCTACCTTACCACGGAGAGGCATCCTATTGTTTCATTCTCAGAATCTTGTCTGTATCCTGCCCAGCTCAGATCACTGGGGATGACTTGCACCTGTGTGTCCTACCACAGGAGGGATGCAGACAGGGTATCACTGGGGCTTGTGAATCTCTTAAGTAAAGAGTCTGAAAAAGATGAGCAAAATTTAAAAGTCTGGAGAATTTATCTGGTGAGGAAGCAGCGATGTGAGACACACTCATACAATAGTTCATGAATGAAACATTTTATAAGGAGAAAAAGATCTTGGTGACTAATTGCAGAAATAAAAACAGAATAAAACTAATTACTTTAGAATAAATTTAATTACCTCAAATTGAAGCTGTATAAGCACGTATTGAAAGTTTCTCAGTATTTATTCCAAGCATATTTCATATTCCTTAGAGTCAAAACGGTCCTTTCCAAGTGCATGTGTGTGTGTGTGTTTATTCTCTTTTCTTCTACACAACAATTCCTTTCAAGCTCCCAAGCTTTCATGTACTTGAAAGTTGATAATTAAGTCATGTATTCTCTTCCCTTTCTCTGGTATAACCAATGCACAGTCTATTAATTATAACTTGTACAATGGATTTTAGCGTCACTCTTGTCAACCCTCTTCCATCAGAGACCCATGTCTGAACTAGTCTGGATAGAGGGGATCTTTGCTTGCTGGATTGCTTGCTATGTGAGCGTTAGCTACTTACCTGTGGGTCACAGCTACCTGAATGCCGGGATGAGAAAAACGTGGCAACAGTAAAAGACTTCTGAACTTAATCAGTCAAAAATTAATTCAGAATTAAGGTCATTCTGAATCCAACATGTTTCATGCAGCATTTGCTCAGGCTGTGTTTATTGCACGGCTTCCTCGCAGCTTTGCTTCTGGACCCATAGCCTGTACACTCCGCACTGCACAGGCCTTGGCATCACACAGTGCCCACAAACACTCCTGGAGCACGCGACTCAGATGCGAGGCTGCCGCCTGTTATCAATGCCAGTGCCTTTACTGTGCAGATAAGGTGTTCTGCTCTTGTAGAAAAGTAACAACTTAGTTATAGAAAACAAAGATGTAATAATTTGTATCCTCCTTTCTCAGAATGGGACTATCAAATTGGTATATCTTGGATTGTACTGTTTGGATGTTTGATTTTCTAAATTACTGTGTTAGCTGCTGTCTTGTGCTTCACTGCTGCCCTCCCCCCCAAAAAACACTAAATTAATTTTAGTTTGGGACTAAGACAGAATTTCCAACCATTTCTAAAGTGGCTCTAAACATACTTGTGTCATTTTATACTGCATATTTATGTGGAGCAGTCTTGGCATTAATTATTATAAAACAAAACATTTATCAGCTGAAACATGCTGAAGAAGCCCTGTGCTTTACAGCCAAGGTGTAATTCTTAATGCTAAAGAAAACAAAGAAATAAGCATGTCCATCTTATGACTGAAAGTTATATTAATCTCTAATAAATAACTAAATTGTATCAAAGTCAAAGAACTGTTTTGAAATAAATTTGATTTATTATCAGTCAATGTTTGATTTGTGTACCTGTTTAGCAGCATCTACAGACTTTGTGGGATAAAAGGAGCCAAAAAAGATTTTTTTAAAAAAAGGTTAAGAAGCCTTGAGCTAAACAACCCTGCCTTTTTCTGAGCATACCATATCAGATTAAGTGAATATACTGTATATGTGGTGAGGGGTATTTTGGGTTTTTGTTTGGGGGGAGTGTGGCTAGATGGGGCTGAGACGCTGCTCAGTAGATAAAGTGTTTGTCACAAAGGCATGCGCGCCTGAGTTTGATCCCCAGACTTGGCGGTACACTCTTAAAATCCCAGGGCTAGGGGAGCAGATGGCAGATCCCCGGGACTGGCCGCCCAGACTCTTAATGGGTGAGCTCCAGGCCACTGAGAAATCTTGTCTCAGAAGATGAGGTGAACCACTCCAGAGTAATGTGTCCGACCTTGTTCATGCACCCACACAAACAAATACTCCTACATACACGCGAGGACGTACACAGGCACACTCCTAGGATTGTCCTCTCTAGGGCACATCCTCATAGTTGATTCTAGTAACGGGGGAGAATTGAGTACCACGTGTGAACGTAACAATCATTTTAGCACTAAAAATGGTTCAAGTTTATAAACCACCTCTTTTCTCACTCCTGCTCTGGGTCTAGCTTTCTCACCATTTCAACAACAAAGTACGACTTGGATTGTCTAAGAAATGCATCTCCCATCCTCCTACTGATCTTGCCCAAGTGGCTTGCTTTGTTTTTCTGCCTAGTAGACCCCTACTACCACCATAATCGAGGAAGTCGTACAACTCAACCTGTGGGAATCCTTCTGGGTCTTGGGCCTGGGCGTGTTTATTCTGGTTCCCATGCGCCACCTGCTGGTCTCCTGTGTCCCTGCTTCCAAAGTGTGGATATAATGCCATGTTGTGGCTGAAGAAAAGGAAGGAGGAACCCTTCATGACAAAGCACAAAAGAGGCCTTAGAGTCTAGTTTGGCCGTCGGTCAACTCATTCTTACTGTGCGTTAGTAGTGAAAACGGAGAGCTAGGCCCACCAAATCTGTAGCACTCTTAACCACGCATCTCTAATCCAGAAGCTGATGCTTAAGAAAGAGAAAACAAGAACAGCTTCTGGAGTCGTATCACAATTGATGCACGGGCGGAAGGAATGGTCAGAGGAAATAACAATTGAGAGTATTTCTAAGCATATACCAGTCTCTCTAGAATGAACTAAAGAGAGGGTGGCGGTGGAAGAAGAAGGAAAGATGAGAAAAACACGCTTTCGCCAAAATCATTACTTAATATCAATTTAATAATTCCTACTTAAAATGTTGGGCTCCCTCTTTTTTTTTTCCAATTGAACTAACCTCTCTAGACTTTTACAGAGGAGAAAATAAACTAAAAAAATTCATTGATTATAAGTTTATTAAGAGTCAAATGAAATGAAATCTCTAAGGCATAAGGAAACTATCTAGTGAATCAAGTCAATGGCAACAACTCAGCTCGTAGCCATGGTTGGATGAGGTTGCTCAGAGACTGAGTGGGATGCTGACCTCATCCATTCAGGTCCCTGGGCTAACCCTCGGCATGAGGGACTCCACAAAGAAAGCCTGTGCTTCCTCCTGTATATCCTTACCTTCATCATTCTTAAGTTCTTTTCTTATTTCTAGCTGTGCATTTATGTCTTATTTTAAGAAGCATTTATTGCTTGCACAATGTGATAGATTCCAAACATTGTTTTGCATAAAGCATCTTCTCACCCGAAGGTATTTCTCTAGCTCTCTTTTTCTTGAGCCCCGGGTGCCAAGATTTGTACAAGCAAGCCATGTCAAAGACAAATGAATATTTTTTCATTTTCTTCTTCAAAGGTCAAGATACTTGAGGAGACAATCTTCCCCAGCATCTTCCTGCCGGGACCTCTACCAAATTCCTCCTGCTGAAATACAGTCTCAGTAAGGTCTAATACCATAGCCCTCAGGCAGCAACGCATCAGTACTCAGTTTTAAAATTCTAAATCAGAAGTGATGATTTCAGCTTTTTTCTTAGCACTGAACTGCTGGGTTATTCCAAGGACACTGGTAATTGGAAATTGGTATTTCCTCAGCATCCTAGTTTCTCTGCATTTAAAGTGGGGACACACATCAGTTTGTGGATAGAATTACATAACCAGGTTGTACAAACAATAAGAATGGGTTACCTCTCCTGAGATATGTACTATTTCATCCTGTCAATGACAAGGGCAGATGTGCTCTGGTGAGCTAGAGCACTTGTTTGTTGGTTCTTTAGTATCTATCCTTCCAGCATAAGAAAACACTGCGTGGCAAGCAATAAGCAGGATTGTAGGAGCTCAGGGTTAAATAAGCATATGATCCCTACCCTTGCCATTCCATGGGCTACTCAGGACCAGAAAAAAAACAAGCTACAAATTTTTGAAGATACACAGCAGATGTCTAGAAAGAGTAGTGTATCGTATCCATGGTAACAGCTTTCTGCTCACAACTATGGTCCAAAGAGATCCATCCGAAGTGTGTGTATTCTAGCCTTAGTCTGAAAGAAGCATACAGCCAATCAAGTGAGATCTTCTAGAATGGAGTGGAAAGTCTTGGGTGGAAGCAGGCATCGGAGAAGTTCTCAAGGTAAAAGATAGCTGAGGGGTGGTCTTTAGCAAAGGAAGAAAGAGAGTCACAGAATTCTGGTAATCTAAAGAGGTCTTTAAAAAAACATACTCCAAATTGCCAGTAGCTGACTTCTTAGCTATGGGTGGAGTCTAATGGGCCCATCCCTTATCTATGATGGTACTCTGACTGATTTGATCCTGTGTGAGTCACCATAGCTGCTGTGGATTCATGAGTGCAATGACCATGTTGTGTCCAGAAGTCACACTCCACAGCATCTTCCCCATCCTCTGTCTCTTACTAGACTTTGTGCTTCCTGTTCTGGAATTCTCTGGGCATTGAGAGGGTTGATGTAGATGTACTGTAGTGATATTTTGTTTGTGTTTTAACAAATAAAGCTTGCCTGAAAAAAAAACAGTCCAGCTGGGTGTGGTGATACATGCATTTTTTTTTAATCCCCACACTGAAGAGACAAGGGCAAGCAGGTCTCTATGAGTTCAATGTCAACCTGGTCTGCATAGTGAGTTCCAGGCCACTCAGGGATACAAAGTGAGATCCTTCCTCAAAAAATGAAGAGAAAGAAAGAAAGGAAAAAGAAGAAAGAGAAAAGACAGCCCAAAGTTTCCATTTTCAGATGAAGACTCAAGGTTGGTGAGTCCTGACCTGTGAGACGACTCACATCCTTATTAGTCCTAAGATAGCCCAGCGTGAAGTTCACCACTAAGGGATTCCTCACCGCAAAACCTCAAATCTTCCAGCCTTCCAGGAAACAGAGCCAACTGGTCATACACTCACACACTAAAGTGGCCTTCCATCTTTCAAAGTTTACCCATGTTCTAACTAGCTTAATTGTCAACTTGACACAGTCGAGAGTCATTGAAGTTGAAAACTTGCCTAGATTGGATTGGCCTGTGGGATTGCCTACGAAGGATTGTCTTGGTTATTAACTGACACGGGGGGGGGGGCAACTTCCTGTAGGTAGCACCATTCCCTGGACCAGTCGTCCTTGGTGGTATAAAAAGCTAACTAATCATAAGCCAGTGAAGGAGCCAGCAAACAAGGCTGCATCATCCTCTGTGGTTTCTGCTCCAGGTTCTTGCCTTGAGTTCCTTCCCTGACTTCCCTCAATGGACTGTGACCTGGAAGTATAAGCCAAAGAGGACTCACCTCCTCATGAAGTGTTTGGCATAGCACCTGGTACCTGCACGTGCTAATCCAAAAGGAAAAGGGAGATCATGGCTTGGAAGCCATGGAAATCTACTCTTTAGTCTGTCTCCCCAGGCAGCCCCCAGATCCATGCTATCTCTGTGAGGCAGGTGACTCCACTGGTTGCTCAGGAAAAGACTGGTTAGAGCAGGAAATAAACCCCAGAAGCCTTCTGAGAGATCCTCCCTCTAGTACAGACTTTGTCAGGCCTCTGCTCCCCCCAGAACTTGCTTCCAAGTGTGAAAATTCATTTCTCAACCCTCAGCCGTGGGAGGGGGGAGTTGCGGAGAGAGGAAAGGTCAGGAGTGGAAAGGCAATTGCTCTGGTCTCAGGGTTGACAGCTCCAGATCCCAAGAGGCTTCAACTGCTTTCAGATTTATAGCCCCATAACAGCAGAAAACTGCCTCCTAGCTAAGGCCAGTGTTGCTTTGGGCCCGGGGGGCTCCTAGCTGGAGCTGTGTGAGCTTCGTTATGTCTCTAATGCCATGTTCCCTAAATTTGTGATATTGAAATCATGAGAAAGGTAGAGGAGGGTGATTCATTCCCGAGTGACACTGGCAATGACATTCACCAAAATCAAATTTGTCCCAAGCATGACAACATCCCGGCCAATACCTTCCTCCGCTCCAAGGCTGGATTTGTTTGGTTTCTACAACAATTTTTTTCTTTTTAATATCATTATTTTTATTAGTTGGCCTAATGTTTTTATAATGTGCTTACAGTGCAGGCTTCAATCCTGCATGCTCTCTGGGGATGAGGTGGCCCACGCTTGGTAACCCAGGGACTGAGGTTTTTTGCAAAAACCTCAGACACCAAGGGAAAAAAAAAAGAAACAGTCTCTACTCTCTTCCGTTTTCCAATCCTGACCTGACAAGAAACCCACAAAAACTGATAGGCGCCTAAAATAGTTCAACCCCTTAGAGCAAAGCCCTGACATTAACTAATGACCCCAACTGGCCCTCCTCCCTGCTCCGTGCCCATCTCCCAGTTATTAATAGATGCCCCTGGTTGCCTATATCATTATTTCTGTCTGTATGGCTTCAACACCTGCCGTCTGCCCTAACGGAGTATCCCATCCTTATTTATCTCATGAGTGTGATCCATGAATAAATGATAGCACCCTGTATTGTGGAAGATTAAGCATTTATAAAAATAATGTAGACTTGATGCATTTTTAAATCAACAACATAAATGGGAGAATTATCGTTTGGGCAGATCCATTTTACAAAAAAAATCCAATTCCAACAAAAATATCGCATGCATGTATTTGTATTGACTGTCAGGATGATGACTCGACTGCCTGCTTTTGATGTATGGGAAGGAAGACTACTGATTTTTCAAAAACGTCTATAATGTTTAATTCACCTTCATTATGATGGTTATTTTTTAAGAGAAATTTGATCATTTTCAATCAGCCAAGCCATCTAGCAGTAAGCGATATGTGCTTTTATTTTTTGATATTTTACATGTGACAAAAAGTAGCCGTGCAGCGGAGGCTGCACCTCCATGGGGCTTAGTGATGGACACCGTGCCTCTCCTCACGCATCCTGGCCTGCATCGTCCATGCCTCACTCTGAGGCTATCATCTGCAGAAGCTCTCAGAGCTGCCATTAGGAACCCGAGAAAGGTGAGCCTCTTTCTCTCACCACAGTGTGCTCATGAGGAGGCCAGAGGAGCATACCATCCCCTACTGACCTTCACCTTAGTCCCTTAAATCCAAGTCCGGTTCAGATCTGAATGGGGACATGGGGTTTTTCAGCGAGACTGGAGGTCAGAAAGCCCCAGCAACCCGGTTGTCTCTGTCTCCCTCCTCCTCAGCGATGTTGGGAGTACAGACATGTGCAACCACATCCTGCTTCATCCTAGACACTTTTGAGGCAGACTTTTATTTTCCCCAAGGGCAAGGCCTCAAGTTTCTTTTTTTTATTTATTTATTTATTAAAGATTTCTGTCTCTTCCCCACTGCCGCCTCCCCTTTCCCTCCCCCTCCCCCAATCAAGTGCCCCTCCCTCGTCAGCCCAAAGAGCAATCAGGGTTCCCTGCCCTGTGGGAAGTCCAAGGACCACCCACCTCCTTCCAGGTCTAGTAAGGTGAGCATCCAAACTGCCTAGGCTCCCACAAAGCCAATACGTGCAGTAGGATCAAAAACCCATTGCCATTGTTCTTGAGGTCTCAGTAGTCCTCATTGTCTGCTATGTTTAGCGAGATCGGTTTTAACCCAGGCTTTTTCAGACCCAGGCCAGCTGGCCTTGGTGAGTTCCCGATAGAACATCCCCATTGTCTCAGTGTGTGGGTGTATCCCTCGCGGTCCTGAGTTCCTTGCTCGTGGTCTCTCTCCTTCTGCTTCTGCTTTGGACCTTGAGATTTCAGTCCGGTGCTCCAGTGTGGGTCTCTGTCTCTGTCTCCTTTCATCGCCTGATGAAGGTTAATATTCAGGAGGATGCCTATATGTTTTTCTTTGGGTTCTCCTTCTTATTTAGCTTCTCTAAGAACCCGAATTATAGGCTCAATGTCCTTTATTTATGGCTAGAAACCAAATATGAGTGAGTACATCCCATGTTCCTCTTTTTGGGTCTGGCTTACCTCACTCAGGATAGTGTTTTCTATTTCCATCCATTTGCCTGCAAACTTCAAGAAGTCCTTGTTTTTTACTGCTGAGTAGTACTCTAATATGTATATATTCCATATTTTCTTCATCCATTCTTCAATTGAAGGGCATCTAGGTTGTTTCCAGGTTCTGGCTATTACAAACAATGCTGCTATGAACATAGTAGAGCATATACTTTTGTTGTATGATAAGGCCTCTCTTGGGTATATTCCCAAGAGTGGTATTGCTGGGTCCATGGGTAGGTTGATCCCAAATTTCCTGAGAAACCTCCACACTGCTTTCCAAAGTGGTTGCACAAGTTTGCATTCCCACCAGCAATGGATGAGTGTACCCCTTTCTCCACAACCTCTCCAGCAAAGGCTATCATTGGTGTTTTTGATTTTAGCCATTCTGACAGGTGTAAGATGGTATCTTAAAGTTGTCTTGATTTGCATTTCCCTGATCACTAAGGAAGTTGAGCATGACCTTAGGTGTCTTTTGGCCATTTGAACTTCTTCTGTTGAGAGATCTCTGTTCAGCTCAGTGCCCCATTTTTTAATTGGGTTGATTAGCCTTTTACGGTCTAGTTTCTTGAGTTCTTTATATATTTTGGAGATCAGACCTTTGTCAGTTGCGGGGTTGGTGAAGATCTTCTCCCAGTCAGTGGGTTGCCTTTCTGTCTTAGCGACAGTGTCCTTTGCTTTACAGAAGCTTCTCAGTCTCAGGAGGTCCCATTTATTCAAAGGCCTCAAGTTTCTTAATTAAATTTTTTTTCCCTGTTGGTTTGGGGTTTTTGTTCTATTTATCAAGACCTTTTGAAACTCTGTTCCTTTTATCTAGCCTATTAGCTATCTTGACCAGCTTTGTGCCAACAGAAGATTTGATCATCAGGTCTTTTATGTCTTGATCTAAGACCCTGATAAAACAGAGCCAGGGATGTGGTCTTGTATTTTCCCGTTTTAGTAAAAAATAAAACAAATGTTTTATTTGTCTGTCGGTGTGTTCCTTTCATTGTATGCAATGTTCCCAATAAGGAAGATCTGCCCTGAGCCAATCAATAACTCACTGTGACTGAACCTGGTGATGGTAACAGTAAACCACAGTCCCAGTCCAACCTGGGCCAACCCAGCCGCACAGCCGTGCAAGGCAGAGCCACACAGCACATGGCTGCATCCACCTCTGCACAAAGGATCCAGACGCAAGCGGGAGGAGCCTGAGGCAGAGTGATGGACAGGAACCTGGCTGAGGGAAGGGGAAGCGGACAAATGAAAGCAGACAGGGAAGAGGCTGGGGTCAAGGTTCCCAGATCAAACTCCACGACTGTGAGGTTAATGTGCAAACAGCACGTAGCAGCCTCTGACAGCCTGCATCCAAGGCAGGATGACTGCAAGACAAACACTTCCGTTGCACACAGAGCTGTGGCCTGAAGGCATAAGTCACGAACAATGCCACACCAGTTTGGAATTATGATTAATAGGGTGGTATTTATTCAAAGGGGAAAAAACTTACAGATCACCGTCCCAGACAACAGCCCTCTGCGCAACCAGGAAGGGAGTCTAATTGCCGGATGCAGAGCAGGAAGTGAGAGAGAGAGAGAGCAGAGGGAAGTAGTCGCTTTTTTAAAGGGAGAGAGACCACGCCCCAATGGGCTGGTATCTCAGCAGCTATTGGTTGGAGGGGCGGAAGGACCTCCCACAAGAGTGGCCTTTGCCATTTGCTGTGCCTACTCAAACCACTTCTTCACAGCCCTTTACCAGGGATGCCTGGGGATAATTTTCTTCTTATGGGGCCTTTCTCCTATGCTGCAACTAAGCAAGTGGCCTGTGTTATCCTAGTCCTCCTGCGCAGCTTCCCAGATGCTACCTCACTCCTGACTCCTACATCTCCCTGCATTAGAGGATGAAGAGTCCATCTAGGGAGAACCAGTAGCACACTCGTGCATAGAGTGTCCAAGGTGCTGGAGTCTAGAGTAAAACAATATTTAGATTTCTGCAGGGAGCCGATATGAGTGGCTGCCATTGCAAGATGGCATTTGGCCCCAGCCTCGCTTGATAAATAACTCCATATTGGGCAATGCAGTGGAACCGTGCCTCTCGCATATGTGCTTAGGGCCAATCCCGTGGCCAGGAGCATCGGCAGGCGCGCATTGGCCAGTTGGGGCACAATTCATTTCTATAATAAAGGTTGCAGTTCTTCCACCAGAAAACAGGATGAGTAGTTGTTACTATCTAGCTGCCCACACTCCCCCTGACCAGCAGGGGAACTTCCTTGTGGTCTGTAATTGACAAGGATGTTTGTTCTCTTTCCTGCCAGTGGGTCTCCAGAGAAGCAGTTAAAGTATCAAAGATTGCTAGGCAGACTCCCTATATAAGCAGCTACAGCTCAGAGCTCGGGGCCCCTTACTTTCTGCTCTCCCTTCAACCAAGAGGCTCCAATAAAGCGTGATTTGAGAAGAATCCTC
>JABTXL010000001.1:19691400-19719110 GCA_025134845.1 Neodon shergylaensis
AGAAAGAAAGAAAGAAAGAAAGAAAGAAAGAAAGAAAGAAAGAAAGAAAGAAAATTGTTTAGGTGTGTAATTAAAGCTAAAGCTAAGAGAGATCTCTTGGATTTAGGAACAACCTTAAATTCATGACTGGTGTCCTCATAAGAGAAGGAAGAGGAAAATTCAAGACGCACAGAGCCCCAGACTCATGGGGTCCGTGAGCAGATGGAGATAGAGATCAGCTATACAGGGGTGAGGAGGGGGCAGCAGGTGGTCAGGGCAGCTGCTGATTCATTCTGGAAGGAACCAACCCTACAAGCACTTAATTTGAAACCCCTTGCCCCCAGAATTGTGATAGCACAAATTTAAGTTATTTAATGTCACCATCTTATGGCAACTGTTTTACAGCCTTAGAAATTTGGAATAGTATCTCCTTTTTCTAGGCTGTTTCTATGCCATTGCGTAAAGGAAGCCTCTGTTCTCTGGGAGGTCGCCTCTTCTCTCCAGGCCTTTTCCCCTAGAAGAGACATGGCTTCAACTCGGTCTCGGTTTTCAACATTTTATTTAACCTTTCGGTAGCAGCACGTTTTCTTCCCAGCTCAGATTTTGTTCTAAGCTCAGGATAATACCTAAGTAAGCAGGTCTTTACTGTGATGGACCAAATGCTGCAAGTCCCACATGTAACAAGGACTAGAAAACACATCTTTGCAGGCATTTAGTAAGATGCTCCTTTGTCACACTTCATCAGGGGGCTCTAGAGACAGGTAAGGTGTATATGATCAGTCCTAAACTTAACCTCACATAGATCATGGAAGCTGCCACCCCAATTCTCTATTTGTTGGCGAGTTCTCCTGGGAAAATAAACCTGCCTGGAAGCCTTTCTTAGTCCAGAGTATTATTGCATTCCAGGGAAATAACTCTTAGATCTCAGAAATCATCTGGAAAGAAAATAGCTTCTTAAGAAGAGGTTGGCCAGTCCTGCCTGCCCTGCACTGCAACCCCAGCATTCTAAAGATGGAGGGAAGTAAAAGGATCTCAAGCCTGAATTACTGAGACCGTGTTTCAAATGAATAAATAAATTATAGATAGCTGAATACATCAAAGATTTTGCCTATGCCTGTAGATCAAGGAATCTGTCATGATATTGAGAAGCCATGGTCTCTTCCACTTGTAGACCTAACCCTACACAACGGAGTCTGTAGTGTAACATTTAAATTAACAGTGTTGCCAGTGGTGAAATGAAAAGCTCTCTTCTTTGACAAGGAATGAAAGAATTTAACCCCGAAGTCTATATGGCCTTAGCTAGTCACTTGACCTCTGCTTGGCATTCAGGGGGGATGGTGAAAAGACAGGTGGGAATTAATTCATCATGACTGAAAGGGACTTTCAAGTCCTGTGTAGATGATAAGCATTTCTGTGAGGCCCGCGGGAATCTGACACGAAGCAAGGAGCCAAACTCCAAGCCCGGGCTTCTACCCAGTGAAGAATGGACTCACGGTGGAATGCGAAAGGACTGCTAATATTGCTTACCGCGTCGAGAGATGAGAAGCTGTTAAAATGTGGATCCAGTTCTAAACCCCGTGTGAGCCCAGATGCTCTCTAAGTGGCTACGCTTCAGCAAACGCCTGCACATTTAAACAAAAGCAAAAGATTGAGGCGAACTGGAATTGGAGAAGAAGCAGGTGCAGAAAACAAATGCTGTGGGCACATGTGTGAGCACAAACAGTTCATTGTGCCACGCAAGTCATATGATTGGCATTTGCAGACACACACACACACACACATATTACTGTAAAATAAAACCTCTTGAACCCACCCGTTCTTAACATTAGGCTCGTTAGGAAAAGAAACCCTTTATCAAACCACTAGTCCGTAGATGTGGAAACCCTCCAGGAAGAACCCACTTATATTTGTTTTCTATCCTTCAGTGAATGGACCCCTGGCTTTACAGTAGCCTGGGGCAGCACGGATCCTTACAGCTACAAGTTAAACATGGTGTTAATTCAGCCCTTTAAAAAGTAATTCATATTAAGCTATTGAGATGGGGTTATAATGTGTTCGACAAGAGTGAAAAGCTGTCTTACCAGTAACAACAACAACAGTAAACAATTTAACAATTTTTCCCAATTTAAACAACTCCTGGCTTCAGTAATTACAGGGGGAGTGGGGGAACGGCTTTGAAGACTGAAAACACATCCACACGAAAGCTCTCCACAGTCAGACCAAACTTAGGTTTCTTTAGCCTGTCTGAGTAGCAATTGAGAGCTTCTGGTGTAGACAGCCTAGGATGAAAACAGAATTTCCTCAGCTGGCATCTTCTCCCAAAGGCTCGTGATCCATGAGAAAGCAGCAGTGACCACAGAGGTGAGAAGAGAACAAAGGGGAAGAAATGCCTCCTTCCCTAACATTTCCTTTTTCAGTGAGAAGATGTGTTTGTTCTTTGTGCCTCTCTTGACAGTAATTCTTATCCAATCAAATAACCAACAATGGCCAAAGGGAAATTTGGGGTTTCCTGGGCTAGAAATGTTTCTGTATTAATCCAAACTATTGAGTTCTGGTGGTTCATGGAGGAGTCACAGCTACCTTCCCATCACTTGCTCTCTCCACCCCTACACCATTGAATACATGTTGCAAACATAGTGCCCGAAGTCTGTTTATAAGCACATTTTTTTTTAATTTTAATCATAATGGCAGCCAATGGCTGTGCTGTCATCCCAGTACTTGGGAGGCAGAAGCAGGGGCAGAGGGATTAGGAATTCAGGATGACCATGGCTACATCCCGAGTTCAAAGCCAACCTAGGCTCTCTGAGAGCCTACCTATCTCAAAAGCACAAACAAATTAAAATAAAATAATATAATGCTGGAAGGAACACAGAGCCTATTGGGAGATGGAAATTATCACTGCTTTTACCCAGCTGTGGACCCTGTGTGTGACACCAACCCACCAAAGCAAGCTTTGCCAATTGGAGTAAGAGTATGAAATAAACTTATAGGCAACTTGCCTCATATATTTGTGTTTATATTCACATAGCAGAGCCCCTCTCAGCCGTGGGCCCAGAAGTTTTTCTGTAGAGGGGAGCAGTTAATACAGACTCAGAACTTGTTAAACTGTTGACACTAAGTGACGTATATCACCCCCTCCCAGACCTGGGAAACATTGTAGAAGAGGATGGAGAAAGAATGTGAGAGCTGGGAGGTAGGGAGAAGCGCTAAGAAATGTGGTCTCCTAGTTATTGCCATTGCAATTATAAACACACGACAACTGTGGATACTTCTCAAGATCCACACAAATTGAACCTTTCCACATTGTATCAAAGATGTGTGGGAGGCTGATGGAGCCCCACTGTGGGGAGTGGAGGAAGCCTATTGTTGACATGGAAACCACTTCTTCAAGGACCTCAATACCTCAGCCTAGTGAGAGTGGTGAATCCTCCCTGGTAAGGCAAAGCTTTCTTTGGGGGGTTCCAGTGCAAACAATGGGCCAATGTGTACAAAAACTGGTAGCTGAAGCTGTCTCCTCCCAGATACTTGGAGTCTGAGAATGCTGGCCTACAAGGACCTCCTTGAAGAGCTAATATCTCCCCCTGTGCTGTACACAATAGACATGCTGAGTTTCTGGGTTGTGCAATTCCATCAGTGTGCGCAGATCCAACCTGACCTCTGCATTTCTGTACATGTGTCTGTGTGCCTGTTCTTTCCTTGCTCCCTGGCCACTCCTAGCCAGGGTCTCAGGACCAAGCTGTGAGTGTTGAAGAACCCAGTCCCTCCCTGAGGAGCTACTGGCTGTGAAGGGTTGCCCGGGTGAGAGGGTCATTTTCTTCAGTGGTACAGCCGTTAGCAAGTTGCCCATGTTCCAGCAAATAAGTTCTTGCGTATGCTCGTACAAGAGACCCTAATTTTAGAAATAGACATGAGAATAAGATGGTAACTAGTTAAAAAGGAGGAGGTTGTCAGGCATGGGGGTGAAAAGAGAGGGCAACGAAGGAGTGAATGTGATTATGGGATATTGTATAAATGTGTGAACTTGTCAAAATGGTGCTAAATACAAAAAATAATAATTTAAAATTAAAACCCCAATGGGAGTCAGCCAAGGTAGCCTGTGGGTATAAGGAGGGGATCTGCTATAAGTATTTGGTATCTTTACAACCTCCTTGGGCACAGTTTTTAGGATTCTCTTTACTACAAAAGGGGAGGGGCAAACATGGCGAGTCTCTCTGAAAAAGTTGCCCTGTTCCATCCTTTTCCAACCCTTTTAAACTTCTGAAAAGACAGGAAAATTGGGAGCATAAGACTCTCCTGAAAGGTTAGAATAATTAAGGAAAATTTTTAACAGAAAGAACATAAAGTTCTTAAATACTGAACCGAATATAAATTTTCCTCTTTTACAAAAGAAAAATAGCTCAAAGGTTAGGTCGTCCATGAGGGCCATCTCACAAAGTCCACAGTCCTAGCTCTGCTCCCGCATCCTCACGCTGGCAAGGTCACCTTCTCTGGCTTCTCCTCCCCTAGCACTCCACTGTCTACCCACAAGATCTAATTCCTCTGGAGCAGACAATTTCCCAGCTCTGAGGATTCAGTCTAAGAGCCAGGTGCTTCTAGGATAAAAGCCCACAGTGTGAAATGGTACCGTGTGTCTCGGAGGTGCCTGTGGGCCTTTCCCCTGAACCCCGCAGCAGAACGGAGAGCAGCTGAGTGAGGTACACACCGCTGGTGGAGAGCTCCTATAGTAACGGACTTTTAAGGCGTGCTTTGGCTGCAGCTAAAACGTTTTGGAGAAAAGAAAAAGAAGAAAGGTGCTTTCAGAAGTGTCCCAGGCTGCCATCCTTCCTTCTTGAACCATGACTTTAAGCTGAGCATGCTCAGTAATATACATCTCTGACTGAATATGCCTGCCCCATATGAGCATGTGTAGCCTTCTTAAACAAAGTCCCCATGCCTTCTTTGTTGGAGGACCACATCCCTGTAGATGCCACTCTCGGGCATGTTCTTCTTACCTACCACAGTAAATAAACCCCGCCTCTTATTTCTTGGCAAGGCTTATTTTGCCCTCGTACTCACCAGGATGCGAAGCCAATGCATTCAGTTATAACAGCACCATCATGAGGATTCACTGAGCTCATCCTTCAAAAGTAAACTGAAGATAAATGTCTGCCTATTCTGTTCATCCTTCGCACTCTGAAATTCTAACACTCTAAGTCAGGGGTACTCAACCTTCCTCATACTGTGGCCCTCATGTTCTGGTGACCCCAACCATAAATTTATTTTCAGTGCTACTTCATACCTGTAATTTTGTTATTGTCATGAACTGTAAATATTTGTGTTTTCTGATGGTCTTAGGTAACCCATGTGAAGGGATTGTTCGTCTCCTACCCTAAAAGGGGTCACTACCCACAAGTTGAGAACCACTGTTCTAAACCAATCATGAAGAGGAATACTTTCCAAGCTCAGTCCTAACGTACCATGAAAATAGACCCATAATACCACCCAGAGATCTGCATTTACCAGCGAGGGCCCAGCATCGTAGTGTAGCAGAAACCAAAGGCCTCAAATCAGACCAATGACTCTGCAATGAACATTTACAGGTAAAGATACATGAACAAAGGGGTTTACTGCGTGACTCACTGCGTCACACTGCAATTTCCATGATGAAATTTCTCCTCCCCCGCTTAAATTTTATTTTATTTATTGTGAGGGGGGGTGTTGCAAGGGCAGAGAGTGGATACGATGGGACAAGAAATGAATGGGATGATGTGAAAGATGCAAAGTATAACTAAAAAAAAGGAAAAAAAAGATTGATTGCAAAGCTCTAGTAATGGAAAGACTAATGCACATGTACTGTTTGGCAAATTAGACGATCAGTTCTGTAACTAGAATCAGGTATAGATGGGGTGTAATCATTACCACTAGGAGAACTGAAAATAATTGGGAAATATTTCTAATTATTTTAATAGAAACATAAAAATTTAAAACATAAATATTCTAAATTAATATTTTAAAGGCTTTTAAATTAGGGTATGGGCTCATGTGAATTAAAGGTTGGTTTCTGGTCTCACCACTATTTCAAGACACTGAAATTAAACACTGAATTTTGTAGATATATTTTATGTTTATGCAGGAGGACACACACAGAGAGAAGAATTGTTTTCTCTTATGAATTTGGGTGCTCTTGTATTTGACACATAAATGTTTAGAATTGCAATATGCTCTTGGTAGATATATAGAGTTCCTTTGGTGTTTCCTATAGTGGTCTATTATTTGTGTTTTAATAAATAAAGCTTACCTGAGGTCAGTGCAAAGCAGCTACACTAGCCAGCTATACAGGCCAGGCAGTGGTTGCACACACCTTTAATCCTAGCAGCCACACTAGCTAGCCATAGAGGCTGGGTGGTAGTGTTGCATGCCTTTAATACTAGTGCTAGAGCAGATGTAAGACAGGAGGAGATAGGTCTCATGTTCAGTCTCATTCTGAGGATTAATGGAGGCAGGATCACCATATTGATTTGAGGTCGAAGTAAGAGCCAGTGACTGGCTGCTTTGCTTTTCTGATCTTCAGGTAGAACCCCAGTATCTATCTCTGGGTTTATATTATTTTTGCTATGATTCCCTTTGGTAATATATAGTGTGCTTCCCTATCTCTTCAGAATTGTCTTATCTGCTTGCTTCTTGGGTCTATTTGCTCGGATTACTTTTTTTTTCTTTTAGCCTGAGGTGATGTCTATTCTTAATGGTAATATATGTTTCTTTGATGCCGCAGAAAGTTGGATTCTATTTTCTAATCCAATCCATTAGCCCATGTCTTTTTATTGGAGAATTAAGACCATTAATATTGAGAGTTACCAATGAGCAGTGATTACTGATTTCTGTTATTTTATTGTTATGATACGAGTTCCTCCCATGTTTGATTTACTGGTATGGGATTATTTACTATTTGTGTTTTCCTAGGTGTAGTTTATCTCTCCAGACCGACGTTTTCCTTCTTTTGCATCTGTATAGCTGCATGTATAGATAGATACTGCTGAAATGTGGTTTTTTTATCATGAATGTTTCTCTTTCTCTGTCTATTGTGATTATTGTTTTGTAGGGTGTAATAGTTTAGGCTGGCATCTGTGGGCTTTTATAGTTTGTAGAAATCTGTCTAGGCCCTCTGGCTTTTAGAGTCTCCATTGAGAAGTCAAGTATTATTCAAATGGACCTGCCTTTATATGTTACTTGGTCTTTTTCCCTTATAGATTTTTCTGCCACCTAAAAATTTCCCTTATATTTATATATAAATAATATATTTAGTTATACTTAGGTGTGTTTTTTTTCTCTGACTCTGGGTTCAGAGTCAGGGAGCTCAGTGATTGGTCAGTTTTCTGCTGCAGTTGTCCCTTTTACCCTACAATGTCCCTTGCATCCCTGATCGCTCCATTCCTGATTCTTTCATCATGAAGAGGTGTTGGATTTTTTCAAATATTTTTCAATATCTAATAAGTTGATTATATTTTTTTCTTTTAGTTTGTTTGTATGGTGGATAACATTGATTGATTTTCATATATTGAACCAACCCGGCATCTCTGGGATGAAGACTACTTGATCATGGCAGATGAGCTTTTTGATATGTTCATGGATTCAGTTTGCAAGCATTTTATTGAGTATTTTTCCATCTATGTTCATAAAGGAAATTGGTATGTAATTTTCTTTCTTTGTTGAATCTTTGTGTGGTTTGGATGTCAGGGTGACTGTGTGCTCATAAAAAGAATTTGTCAATGCTCCTTCAGTTTCTAGTTTGTAGAATATTTGAGGAATATCAGTATTAACTCTACTTTGAAAGTCTGGTAGAATTCTGCACTAAAACATGCTGGCCCTGGACTTTTTTGGTTGGGAGACTTTTAATGACTGCTTCTAATTCTTTATGGGGTTATAGGTCTATTTAGATTGTTTACCTGATCTTGACTTAACTTTGGCAAGTTTTATTTATTGAGAACATTATCCATTTCTTTTATATTTTCTAATTTTGTCAAGTGTAGGTTTTTATTTTTTTTTTACTTCCTCTGTGTCTGTTGAGTTCTGCTTTTCAGTTCTGATTTTGTTATTTTGAATATGCTCTTTGTGTCTTTTAGTTAGTATGATAAGGGTTTATCTACCTTGTTGATTTTCTCAAAGAACCAACTCCTTCTTTCATTGATATCTTTATTATTCTGTTTTTATTTTATTGATCTCAGCCCTGAGTTTGATTGTTTACTGCTATCTACTCCTCTTGTTTGTTTCCTTTTGTGCTAGACCTTTTAGGTGTACTGTTAAGTTGCTAGTTTGAGTTTTTTTTCTTTCCTATTAGCACCACTTTCGTTGTGTCCCATAAGTTTGGGGATGCTGTGCATTCATTTCCATTGAATTCTAAGAAATCTTTAATTTATTTCTGCTTTGACCCGGCAGTCATTTAGTAGAGAAATTGTTCAGTTTCCATGAGTTTGTCGTCTTTCTTTCGTTTGTGATATCTAGCTCTAATCTGTGGCAGTCTGATAGGATGTAGGGGACGTTGTTTTAATTTTCTTTTATCTCCTGAGACTTGCTGTGTGACCCAATATGTGATCAGTTTTAGAGACTGTTCTATGAGATGCTGAGAAGAAAGCGTAATCTTTTGTATTCGGGTGAAATGTTCTGTAGATGTTTGTTAGGTTCATTTGGTTACTAAAGTCTCTTAGCTCCAGCATTTCTCTGTTTAGTTTTTGTTTGGACGACCTGTCCACTGATGAGAGTGGGGGATTTCAGACTCCCACTATCAGTATGTGAGGGTCAATATGTGATTTAAGCTGTAGCAGTGTTTCATTTACAAATATGAGTATCCTTGTGTTGGGGCACTGATGTTAGGAATTGAGAGATTATCTTGGTGGGTTTTTCCTTTAATAAGTATGAAGTATCCTTCCCCCATCTCTTCTGATTAATTTTGGTTTGAAATCTATCTTGTTAGATATTAGAATGGCTGCACAAGCTTGTTGCTTAGGTCTATTTGCTTAGAAAATCTTTTTCCAACCCTTTACTCTGAGGTAATATCTATCTTTGATCTTGGGGTGTGTTTCATGTAGCAGAAGGTTGGATCCAATTTTTGCATTCATTCTATAAGTTCATGTCTTTTCATTAGGAAATTGAGTTCATTGATATTAAGAAATATCAAAGGTCAATCATTGTGAATTCCTGTTATGTTGCTGTTGGTACTGTTGTTAGTTGTTTGTGTGTCCCTACATTTGATTTTTCTGGTGTGAGATTACTTGTTTTCTGTTCTTTATGAATATAGGTAACCTCCTTGAGTTGGAATTTTCCTTCTAATATCTCCTGTAGAGTGGGATTTGTGTATAGATACTGTTTAAATTTGACTTTGTCATAAAATATCTTGTTTTCTCCATCTATGGTCATTGAAAGTTTTGCAGGGTATAGTAGTCTGGGCTGTCATCTATGATCTCTTAGAGTCTGCAGGATATCTGTCAAGACCCTTTTGGCTTTTAGAGTTTCCATTGAGAAATCAGTGTAATTCTGATAGGTCTGCTTTTATACGTTACTTCACCTTTCCCCCTAATGGTTTTTAATATTTTTTCTTTGTTTTGTTTGTTTAGTGTTTTCATTATTATGTGGCTAAGCAACTTTCTTTTTCTGTTCCAACTATTTGGTGTTCTGTATGTTTCTTGTACTTTATAGGCATGTCCCTTATTTGTTTTTATTTTTGTTTGTTTTGGTTTTTGCTTTATTTTGTTTTGGGGTTTAATGAGACAGGGTATCTCTGTGTATCTCTAGTTGTCCTGGAACTCACTCTGGCCTCAAGCTCACAAAGATCCACCTGCCTCTGCCTCCCAAGTGCTGGGATTAAAGGCATGCACCAACATTTCCTCACTATGTCTATAAAATGTAAAAATGTAAGTTTTTTTCTGTAAAAATTTAAAGTCTGAACAGAATGAAATATGTTTTCTTTTTTTGTGGCAGTTATTTATTTATTTATTTATTTATTTAATAAAGTCTAGGATAAACCCGGTCTCGCTGAACATAGCGGACAATGAGGACTACTGAGAACTCAAGAACAATGGCAATGGGTTTCTGATCCTACTGCATCTATTGGCTTTGTGGGAGCCTAGGCAGTTTAGATGCTCACCTTACTAGACCTGGATGGAGGTGGGTGGTCCTTGGACTTCCCACAGGGCAGGGAACCCTGATTGCTCTTTGGGCTGACGAGGGAGGGGGACTTGATTGGGGGAGGGGGAGAGAAATGGGAGGCGGCGGTGGGGATGAGACATTAATCTTTAATAAATAAATAAATGAAATATGTTTTCTAAGGTAGATACATTCCTGCAAAATTTATATCCCAAAGAAAGCAGGATTTGTCCTTTCTGACTTATATTAAAGTAGAGTCCACCTCTTAGTTCTCATCATTATAAGCAGTTTTGGTTTTTGCTCAGGGTCTCACTCTACAGCTCAGACTGGCCTCAAACTCTTAATTCTCCTGTCTTCTCCTCCTTTCCAGGAGCTGAGCCTACCCACAGTCAGCTATAGACAGAGTTTTCACTTTCTACATGCCTAGCACAACATGTGGCTTTTGAAACTCCTGTGACCATCCTGGCAGTTCTTTGCAGAGGGAACTACCCCAGGTGAGACTGGGTCCAGTCACCGAGGCCCCCGAGGGAGTGAGAGCCACTTACCCGTGGGGACAGCTCCCCATTTCTCCCTCCTGGAGAATCTTTGTCACTAGTCATGCTCTGAAACATGTGTGAGCCTCGCCACACTTATCCCATTGTATAGCTTGCTATGCATCTTTTTTTTTTTTTTTTTTTTGGTTTTTCGAGACAGGGTTTCTCTGTGGTTTTGGAGCCTGTCCTGGAACTAGCTCTGTAGACCAGGCTGGTCTCGAACTCGCAGAGATCCGCCTGCCTCTGCCTCCCGAGGGCTGGGATTAAAGGCGTGCGCCACCACCGCCCAGCTTGCTATGCATCTTTTCTCTCCTCCTCACTATGGTTTTCCAGAGGACCAGACCACAAACTAATTTATGTACCCAGAAGCTAGATATGTTCAGCCAATGTTTGTTGCGTGAGCCATAATCATCCAAATCTAGTTCTTTAGATTGGAGTCTCTAGCGGGTTTTTTTCTTGTTTTTAAGTTTACTATAGATGGCTGATGCCTCAGATCAGTCTCTACTAATAGAATGTCTTCTCCTACAAAAAAGTACTGTATAATAAGTGTCATAGGTCTAAGTACATTCTTCTCGCATCAAAGATACACTAGAAAATCATATATTTTTAAGTCATTCTTCACTGCTTTGTACAAAAGGCTCCTGATCTGCCTCTTCTTTGGGTGACGTCTTTGTTTAGAGCTCTGTTTAGCCAGTTATGGTTCTACGTTCAGCATGAAATGCACCTTATGAGTCTAAATGATGCCTCACATGCTAAGGTGCGTGGATTGATGGAGTGGTCTTATGAACCAAAAATAAGATTTTTTTTCCAAACAGTACATCATAAATGGCACTAATGGAACCAAAAGCAAATCAAAGGCATTCACTTATAAATTTATAAATCTTCTGTCTGCATTTTAATTATAGTGTCATTTTAATTGCACTGTAATTGCATTTTAATTGCATGTATTTGTATAAATCAAAGAATAATCAGAGCTCTGCAGTGCTATGGTAAATTAATTTATGCATATAGGACTTTAAAATTTATGCACTGAAAATGATCATATGGTTTTCACCATGTCAGGCACTTTATTATTGTCTTTGATTAGAAGAATATCTACCTAGGATGATGCCCTTCCAACTCCCTTCCGTGACTAAAAAAACAGGGCAGAGCTGGAGCCTGAGCACAGGGACTGATTTGGTATTCATGGGACTCCTAGTTTGGAATGCTCTTTAAATATTAAAAGTTGCAGAATGTATGTTTTCTAGCTTAGCCTCAGGAAATTTCTGGTCTCTTTGCGTGGGTGGGAAGGACAGAGGATGAGTCACCGAATTAGGGTGAGAGAATCAATGAATTTTTAACAATATTCCTGGCACAGGTTACCATGGCAAAGTATACACATGGTGTAGGGCCATTTATTCAACAAGCACTTATTGAAAGCCTACTGGTGTCTGGCACCTCTGAGATATGATCACAACCGTTTTCATAGCTCATTTACTAAAAAGATAGCTGAGTTTTCTGGCCCTTATATTTGTCTCTTTGGCCAATTATAGATTGGACTGGGTCTTTGCTTCTTCAAAAAAAAAAAAAGCTCCCCTCAAATACCCATATTCCAGGCTTACCGGAAGGCTTATTGCTAAAAACTTGCATTTTTTATCTTTTTGGAAAAGAAAAAAGTAAGAAGCTGAATTAGAAAAAAAAAATAACTTGCCTTGAGATCATAGTGTGAGTGCATTTGCAAGCAAGGGACCTGATCAGTTGAATTTCTGTCCTGTCCTGTCCTGTCTCAGGGTCTTGCATAAGTTGTTGCATGAACTGTGCCTGCCCTTTTGCATGCTCCTCTTTTTATAAATGAGACATTTGCTCTGTCCAGCAAAAGCATCTTTAATTGAATGAGTACTTCCCTATTTTTTGTCTTTATAGCATTTCTTCCACCCTTCCACTTTGTATCATGTAGTGTTCAGTTGCAGACTGTCGGTTCCTAGAATCAAAGTCTGGTATGGGAGGTCCTTTTATCTATGTGTTGCTTTGATTGGTTAATGAATAAAGAAACTGCCTTGGCCTGTTGATAGGGCAGAACAGAGCTAGGAGGGGAAAACTAAACAGAATGCTCTGAAAAAGAGGCAGAAAGAGACACCTTGGATCCACAGTCGGAGGTAGACTACTGAATCTTTGCTGGTAAACCACTGCCACGTGGCCATATACAGATTAATAGAAATGGGTTAAATTAATATAAAAGTTAGCCTATAAGAAGTTAGAGCTAATGGGCCAAGCAGTGATTTAATTAATATAGTTTCTGTGTAAGGCAGACGCGGGCACAGAGACAGGCGCAGACGCGGGCGCAGAGACCGGCGGAAGCGGCGCAGGCGCGAACTTATATTTTTTGATGGTCTAAGCTTGAAACAGTGAAGCCCACACTGAGAGCAGATCGTCCCACTACAACTAGTTTCTGGGTGGCTGGGACAAACAAGAGGGCCCTCCTCCTACAAGAGTCCTATTTATTTATTTTATACTTACCTGAAGAGCACAAATGACGGCCTTTGCAACAGATAGAACCAAGTCTGACTTTGAAGGGTGAATGTCTTGAATGATGTATCAAAGGATTCCAAGGAGCCTCTGTTGGGCTCCTCAGGTGCTTTTATTATTTTTTTAATCTTTTCTTCTTTTTTTTCATGAAAACCCTTGTCAGTCAATATTCTCTGGCTTTAATCTGGGTCATGTGCATCTCCTGGCCTAGCGATTTTATGAGATATGTTTCATAGAAGACAAAGTTTTCACCTGGTTTGCAGCCAGGTGTTGTTGCAAGGCATGGGTCATATTATACAGAAATAAAACAGAGGATAAGTGTTGTTTTGCTTTGTCTTTAAGGTTGTGTATGTGTGTGTGTGTGTGGAGTGTTTTCTTGCCTATGTGTACATGAATTGAATAGCTGCAGTGCCTAAAGAGGCTAGAAAAGGGTGTTGGATCCCCAGGCACTAGAATTTCCATGTAAGTTGCCATGTGGGTGCTGGGGACCAAACCTGGGTCCTCTGTAAGAGCAAACAGTACTTTTACCCATTTCTCCACAGCCCCTGGATATTACTGTTCTTGATTTTTGACAGTGTATCATTGTACAGTCCTGGCTCATCTAGGACTCTGCAGATTAGAGTGACCTTAAAAACAAAGAGATCCTCTTGCTTCTGACTCCAGAGTGTTGGAATTCAAGGCATGTATTACCTCACCTGGCTGAGTAATGTTTTTAAATGCACCTTGGACAGAAGAAAATCCAAAAATGAATGTTTTTCCACTTAAACTAGGCTCAGCTTGTAACACAAGTCTTTTGTTAGGGATAGATGTGGAGACACGTGCTTCCAATCCCAACACTACAGAGGCTGAAGCAAGAAAATTAGGAGTTTCAGTCTAGCAGGAGCTGCATAGTGAAACTCTGACTATGGTGGTTTGAATCAGAATGACCTCCATAGGCTCATATATTTGAGTATTCAGTTATCAGAAAGTGGTACCACTTGAGAAGGATTAGGAGGTGTGACCTTGTTGAAGGACGTGTGCTACTGGGGGTGGGCTTTGAGGTTTCAAAGGCCCAAGACAAGTCCTGTGTCTCTCTTCCTGGTGCCTGCCAATCTGGATATAGAACTCTCAGCTACTTCTCCAGCACCATGTCTGCCTGTGTGCTACCATGCACCCCACCATGATGATAGTGGACTAAACCTCTGAAACTGTAAGCAAGCTCCAATTAAATGCTTCCTTTTATAAGAGATGCCATGGTCAAAGTGTTTCTTCGCACCAATAGAACACTGACTAAGATACAATCTGAAAGAAAAATAAAAGAATCTCTCTGTCCCTTGCAAACACCTTGTCAATTAGGAGGGCTATAGGTTGTTGCCAATCATATTTTGGACTAAGCTTTCTTCAGACCTTATCAAGGTATGATCTCATCCCTTATTGCAGCCTCATACAGAATGCTATAAGTGAATCTGGCAATTATTTTGCCAATAAGAAAAGTTTTCTGAACCTTAAATAACCAAAAATTAACTCAAAATTAAACACAACAAATCTGAGGTCTGTTGGTAGTGCTCTCCCCATGGTTTTGCGCAACTTTACTTTAGTCTTGGCTATGAACACACAACATACCCTCTGCGCTAAGCATACTTTCATAGGAGGTTATGGCAACAGTCTCTAAAATATCTTGGTTCCGATTTGAGATTATATATTCCAGTGCTTACTGTACATACAAAGTTTTCTCCTCTTACAGAAACATAATAGTTAATTATAGAAAACAAAGAAATATTTCTATTTTTAATCTTTTAGCACATCAGGATCAAATGAGTATAACTTTGGAATGCAATGTGTTTGAGTATTTGATTGTTTAAAAAAAACGTAGTTTGAGTTGCAGACTTAACTTTCATAGAAATTCATTAGTTCTTACCTTATCATGGGTACCACCTAGCCTGTTTTTGGTCTTTCCTGTCTTGAGTGGTTGAATTCGACACTTTCTAATGAACCTCACATGAGCTCACATTGTCTTCCTAGAACTGTCACTTGGGCAGAGAATGTCTGTTTGGCTCCTCCAGCTATAGATACAGTCTCTTTGGTCCTGAGCTCTCTTATGTAGACTTCTTTAGATCTGAAATGATGTGGAAATGGACTTGATGTCTCTGGTCCTGACCTCTCCATCCTTGTTCTCCTAGCATTTTTTTTCAAGGCTGTTGCATATCACAAATAATGGCTTGCTTGGAATTAAAACGAACAAACAAACAAATATTTTTTGACTAAATGTCAGGGTTTTCTTGCAAAGGGGGAAGGGACTGTATGCTACAGCAAACACTGCATTAGAATTTTACTGAGCCAGGGGCTCGGAGGAATATGAAGGATCTTCAGCCATTGTCTCAGCTTGTGAGAATCTTAGTTACTTGGCAAGAACAGGTGCCACTCCAGAAAACCAATAGCAGCACAGTGCTACAGTTGGATTTGGTTTGAGGTTGTACCATAAAGTTTCACGTGCCAAAAGTTAGTCCTGTATATTGGGATGGTGGCACTTTGAAGAGTTGTGACGCAATAGAAGGTAGTTTTGTTTTAGCATCTGTGCCTGTGGATGCGATTAATGCTGGTATTACAAAGGGGGTTCATTCCCACTAGAGTAGATTGTTATATGTAGCCCTGGCACCTATCATAATCTCTTTTGTTTCTTGCCTCACCTCATGACTCCTCTCTCCAATACCCAGGGCTGAGATGATGCCAACACTATTCTTTTGAATCTCCATAAATATGACCTGGTATCTTTGTATACAAAGTACTGCATAAAGGATTTTGTCATAGCAACCAACATGGACCAAGACAGTGAGGCAGTACCAATTCTAGGATACCAACCAGACATCAGCCGAACTGAGGGGAGCATCTTCATTAAGCATTTTTGCTGATAGTCTTCCTTGACATGCCTCATTTCATACCATTAATCCTGAGCCTTATCAAGCTTATTTGTTTGATAAACATTATTATACAAAGAAAAACTCATCTGAGTATATTGAGTGGTGGTTAGAGCCTTTGTCTAAGAAAACAGTGTTCAATTTTTTTTCAAACCCTGAGAAATTGTAAAAGCATTTAATTTGTGCTTTCAAAACTTTTAGGATTAGAAATATTTGGTTTTGAAAATTCATGCTCACAATTAAATGAGGATAGTGTTAAAAGAATTCATTTGGAAGGGTTTCTCTTCTCCTTTGCACCTCAGACATCCTTAGAGACAACCACCATTACCACCTTGCACTGCCAGGCTTTTGATGAGTATGCTGTGTATTCATTCTTTTTCCTCCCCTTCTCTTCTTCATTTGCTAGATCAGTAATTCACAAACTTCATAATCAAATGAAGACCATCAGAAGAACTTAGAAATACAGTCTGCCTAGCCCTTTCTCTACAGATTCGGACTCGAGGGTATGGGTGAGTTGTAAGAATCTACTTGTGATTAGGTAATTCTGAAGTAGGTGGTATTGGCCTCTACTTTGAGATATCTCATGGCATTAATGGCTAATCTAGCAGGATTAGAGGAATTTATCATAATGACATGCCTTCTCCGTAGTCTTTGACCTTTACCGGGGAGATCTTCCCTTTTGTCTCCATGGTGATGGGAAGCCATCCACATTCAATTAGACTAAGGATGTGGATTTGTTCCTTTGCCTTTTGCTGAAGGCCCTGCTGCGGAGCTGCAGCATCATTAGCTAGGCCAAGGAAATGCAACCGACATTCTCCCTGTCCTGCACTCCTTTCTCCCCACCCCTCTTCTTTCTTTCTTGTATGATTATAACTAATACCATAACAGTCACAAAATTATAGATTTCGGGAAAGTGAGAGTAACTTATCCATTGTTTAAGGTCAATCCATACATAGGGAAAATAAGGCCCAAAGAGATTAAGAAACTTACCTACATCTAGACTCTTTTCTTATTTTTCTGCCACCTAAAGATTTCAGGGCACCTGAAAATTACTCATTTTCTGCTGCCCAGTCCATGGTCCACTTTGAAATATGTTTTTGTTCTCCTGGCCTGTCTGTCTCATGCCCCATGGGTAATTACTGCCCTGTTTGGTTGTGTTGCTTAGTGTAGTGAATGTCTGAATCATTCCTGAGTTCTTGAACACAGCAATACCCTATCTTCTTGGACCCCAGATTATCAAATATAAAGCAATTTTGAACCAGAGGGGTTGTGGTTCCTATAAATCTGTGGGAGAAGGAACTCATGGCTCTCACTCTCGGCATCCTGAAACAAAGGTCCAAGGAACGGTCCACTCATTGCTTTTCTGGGGCTGGGGGAGGGAGAGGTCACACAAAGGTTGCTCCATTTGCAAGCTCATCCTATCTTCCCTGTACTATTGACAAGGCATGGAATGGTTTATAGATTTCTGCCTCACTTTAAGGACTATTTGCTGATGTTTTCAGACACTTATCCAATCTCAAGAAACTCAAGGGAACTGATTTCAACTGTGAATTATATATTATCCATATTTGGGACAGAATAGGCCATTTTAATGGAAAGTTCCCATCAATCAGGCCATGGGAAAGGGAAGGCTTTGATTGGATATTGTGTTTGAAATCATTTATGTTGATTTAAAATATCTAAACTTCTGATTTAACTTAGTATTTAACCCGAATACAATTCTTACCCTCCCCCTTCTATTTTCCTATATTTTCAGCTTCTGCTGAAGTATTAGCTTATTGTATCATGCATTTGATAAGGTCCCCAGGGTTTAGCCAGGAGAAATATCAAAATGTCCTTAGAGAGCTCATGTGTCTGATGAGAACACAGATTGTAGGAAAAGGGGGCTCAATTCCCTAGTAATCACAAGAATTCAGAAAAGAAATAAGTGCTTCCAAAAGATGCATTTACTCGACTAGCGATGTCCCCACAGTTTAAGCATTAAAACGCTATGTTTAGTAAAGAGCTACATGTAAAGAGAGCAGACAGCATTCACAAGGCTCTAGGCACAGCGAGCTTGTACTTATGTCGTTAGAGCTATTGGGGAATCACTGTCCTGTCACCACCAATTTGGCCGCCTTCTTTCAGTCAGGAGCTCACAGTAAAACAGACGACAGACACACACACGAGCACCCTGGGATCTTTCTGTTTACTGTAATGGGTAGCTGGCGAATCTGCTTCCTTTTAACTGTGGAACAGGAGCGATGCTCTTGTGTGAGTGTGTTCTTGTGTTACTGCATTACTTTTGGAATTCTGCCTTACCAGGAAACGGTTGTCATAGACTGTAGTGTCTGGTCAAAAGTGAGACCCCAGCCCTCTAACACCCCTATATCCAAGGAGTCTGGGATGATTGGAAGTGTCACCCCAGTCCCTGGTATCCATCCTAAGCCTCCTCCCCCTGGGAGTTGTCTTGGTCCAGACTCCACCTCCAGGAAGCCTGCCAAGTACTGACCCCTTCCCAAGGTCAAGACCACTTCCACAGACTATTTAGGCTCCTGCTGGAAAAAAGAACACGTGGTTTCAGGTTTTGTGTGTCCCTCCCTGCCTCTGTCTCTCCCTTCTCCTCATCATGCTGTCCTGGCCACGCAGGAGTGCTGCATTTATTAAATGTGGGCATCTTTGATTTGGTCTAATCTGGTCTGATTGGAATTATTCGCGCTGGCAGAGAGGTTCATCTTTAGATTTTACCTAGCATGTAGCACCGGCATTAACGTTGTAGAAACAGCATATTGAGGGCTGTTCTCAGGAGAAACCCCTGCTACACACTGCTGCTCTCTCTATCCTATACATCCATGCTTACCACGCCTAATCTTTCTCCTTGTAAGCGAATTGCAAGGATGATGGTCATTCTTTTAACATGGTTTTCACATACGTTTTCCTGCTGAAGCCCGGTCTAAATAGATGGTTGCCTCCATCCCTGTGTTCTCATCTTCTACATTTGAGTTTCTCTTTATTTTGTTCATTTTTGAAGATTTAATGATTTTTGTTTTCAAAAAGGCATTTTCTGACTCTCAACCAGGAGAACGGCTAGCTACCCAAGCTATCCTATTTAGCTTGGGCCTCTTTAATCCACTACTGGAAATAAATTATCCCTAGGAATTTCAATATTATCTTATAATCTAATAAACTACCCAATATCACTAATGGCCTTTTTAGGTTTTAAGCAGTTTCTGGTTTTGATGAGGATTATGCACCATCTATAAGGATGGGGTTAATGGTTCCCAGAAGGGACACATCACCAGCCAGACTGTTAAAAACTCATGTATGGTTTGGTCTTCTGATTATAAGCAAGAAGCATTACATTTACATTCTAAAGATTTTTGAAAAATTACACTCATTATATTTTTATTGCTGTGACTATTTTACAGTGGTTTTGAATCTGAATATTTATTTATTTACTCATCCCTTATATTATTTCCCATGAATTTACTTTCCAAATTGTCTTCTTCCTGAATCAATGCAGAATGAATATATTTCATTGACAGTTTCCCATATAGAACGGTTATCTGGAAAACTCAGACGATGAAACTGGTTAGCTAGGTAAGGTGTTATTCACGCATTTGTTGTGGCTGCTTATATCATTTGTGGAATAATTGCTTTAATTCCTTGTGAAAAACACAAGAATCCATGCCCATTTCTGCATCGTAAATGTGCTCAATTTGACGAGGACAACAGATGCAAATGCAAGCCTGTTTTCTCTGTGGCTACAAATCCTGGCACCTCTAAGGAGAAAGAGGAAGAGAGAAGAAGTTAGTGAAGACCAGGGCTTGAGATCCTGCCTAGAAACTAGAAGGAACTAGGGGTGGGAGGGAATTAGCATAAGGAAAAAGAGGGCCAGAGGGGTGAGAAGCAGAAGAACCAGACAGGACTGGAAGTTCAAGTTCCTTGAATTCAAGCCCTAAATCTCACCTGACATGTCAGGTGGGCCACAAAAAGGTGTCCTTAGGAAAAGGGTTATTGTCGATCCTCACTAATGGGTCAGATTTTCGATTGCTTCCTCATTTCCTTTTGCTGGGTGTCTCAGGGAGCGAAAGGAATTGACAACCATCTCTCCACCTCTGTAGCAGGTGCCCGACACAGTGTGAGGCGCTGGGATTGGGCCGCACTTCACAACAGTTCATTTTAATTGAGGAAATGAACTCCACAAGGGCGGTAATTTTCTCAAGATCTTGAATTCAAATATGCTTGGATTCAGTTGCTGAAATCTGAATCCAAATGTGCTTGACCCAAAGCCCAGGATTTCTGGAATGGTCGCGCTTCCTCGGTGTGAGAAAAAAACAGGCAGGGCAGGTGGAGTGCTGGATGTCAGTGTGAATCTGTGACAAGTTATGTGCGACACCTGCTCTAGACCAGGTCTGTCCACAAATTCCACAATGAAGTCGGTGTAACACTAAAGAGAGCTCCCCAACTGGGGATCTCCATAACACAGGAAGTACCAAGTGCATGGAAAGGAAGTTTGAGCAGGTCTCATTCTTAGGTTACCATCTTATGTGTAGTAATTATTCACGTAAAAGGAACAACTCTGAGTCTTGAGCTTACCGAACAGCAGCGATGACCAAGTCCCAGGAGGACACGGGAAGCTTTAATTGGATGGTACTTTGGAAACTTACTTCATTGGCATCTTGTGCTGCCTCTCCTGGGAGCAAATCTTTCTGGGGTTGGAGTTTTATGTACTTATTTTAATTTTCTTACTGGTGTAGATAGTAAGTTAAGTGGATGCCCCCTTGTCTGTTTACCCCTACCTTCTGTTTTTTCAACTCTTCTGCTAGCATCACCCCAGCTGTCTCCCTAGGCAATTTTATTTCTACTTTCATTTAATACATATGCACACACATAAATACATCTATACATTCACACACATATTTATACATACATATAAACACACATACATAATATGTATACACATACACATGCATACATATATACATACATACACATATAAATGTATACAGGCTTATATACATATATATGATTATATGTGACTATATGAAATCTAAGAGCCACAAATAAGAAAAAAACACGATACAAATGTTTGTCTTTCAAGGACTGAATTCACTTGCTTGAAATGATCACCATCAGTTGATATACTTCCTTTTCCTTTATTGGCTGGAAAATTTTCATTGTGGTGTTTTGGTTTTGTTTTGTTTTTGTTTGTTTGTTTGTTTTGGTTTTTTTGAGACAGGGTTTCTCCATAGCTCTGGAGCCTGTCCTGGACCTAGCTCTTGTAGACCAGGCTGATCTCAAACTCACAGAAATTCACCTGCCTCTGCCTCCCAAGTGCTGGGATTAAACGCGTGCAGCATCATCCCATGGTTTTTTTTTTTTTTTGTCTCACAGGTGGTCTAGTTCCCACGAAGTATCCTTTGGCCACTATGATCTTATTAGATGTGGTTTAAAGAGAGGAAAAGTCCCAGAATCCTCAGGCCAGCAGATGTTCACAGGTGCAACCTTCTCCTCTATCTGTCAGAGTAAGATAAACCTCCACCATGGGCTGCCCCTGGCTTCTCACAACTTGTGATGTATATGTTCTTGCTTCTGTAGTTGAGAATTAACTTAACCACTACCAAGAATTCTCAGTGGGCAGCATTGCTTGGACTGTTTCAAACTTAAATTCAGGGAAGAAAAACTCAAAAGATGTTTGCCTCCAAAACCTGATCATTTTATGGTTAAATTCCTTTAAGAAAAACGAGCCATAAGCCATGTTCCTAGGTATACTATCGAAGGGTTTTCAACCATACTTTCATGATGTGCTTAAATATATTTAAGTTGTCAAGTATATGCTTTAAGCTGTGTTTTTCTCTAACGATTCCCAAATCTTCATGCAATTCCTTTAACTTATGATAAAGACCTCATTATCTGATGCGGCAGAAAGATAAAAGTGTGCCTCATGAGTTAAGACAAATTTTTCTGAGCTTTAATTCCAGTTAATTTCCCAAACTTCACAACGCACCTAATGTTCTGTCTGCCACACGAAGCAGAGAAATTACAGATGTTCTCTGAATGGTTATTTAAACGTAAGGAGTTTCAACACATCTCTGGGAGAGACCATGAGCATCCTGCCTTCCAGTGGGCCCTGAAACTGAGTGAGAAAAGAAAGCCTCACTCAGAAACACTGACAGTAGAAACTGCACATATCTTGGTTGGCTGAAAAGAGAGAAAGAAGAGAAGAGACGGTGTCTGTTTAGCTCTCGGGTGTTTGTGAGATGTGACTGGGTAAAATCCAGCCAGCCTCTAGTTCCATCACCAGAGATTGTCTACTGTGAATAATTTTTTGATTAGGGGTCAAAAACGGAGCAACATTTACCTCAGGGGACAAAGGAAAAGCAGTCCCTAGAATTATCTATGTGGTAAAATGTCAGCTACCATGACTTTGAAAATAATAGGCATTTTCTGTTTTGCCACTTTCAAAATTAATTATCTTCTTTGCCCGAAACAAGGAAGAATTACAAAAACCTTTCATATTAGATTTGCAAACGCCAGGAAGTTACCCGCCCTCATTTTTTTCTTTATCAGTTTGCCCTTTTGATAGGTGCCACACACACACAGTAAAATGAATAAATTCAGCATATTTTCCTGTTCACCGAGCATAAATTATTACTAACTGTGGTGAGAAGCTTTTTGAAAGGCTGTTTAATTTTATGGAGGGGACTTCTTTTATCTATAAAAGATTCTGTTTGAAATCAAAGTGGATATTTTCTTATCTTTGTGACCTCAGAAAGCTAAACTATGATGACACATTACCATTCTGAGAGGGCAATGAGAGGCCCAAGCTGAATACAATCTCCTAATGTGTTCCTGTGCTTGGCTCAGGTTCTCAGTCTTTGAAACACTAAAAGAATTACCTTAGCATTAGAGTGTGATCTGACTCCATTGCTTGTTATCTGATGACTGTGTTGCATCTGTCTGGGGCAGGTGGCCTTGCAGGATTCCTTTCTAAAAGGACACACACGCACGCGCGCGCACACACACACACACATGCACACACGACAGCCCCGTGAATGCCAGTCTGATGCCCTGTAACTTTCAGCTCTCCTGACTCAAATGAAGACAAAGACACTCAGCTTCTCACAGCTGAGAGGGATAAGGAATTTGATGAAGCATCAGTTTAAAGTAGGAGTTGTGGAATCCACATCTATCAAATGATCAGAACTGTTACTCAAGGTCGAGCAGCATGGAAATGTATAAATGTCATTCCTGCATTAGCACATTTACTCTGTCCTCGTTCCTCTGACATTTGTCTTCTGCTTAGTCCTGTCATCACAGTAAACAGAGTACTGAACCACGAAGTTGGCATTTAGCATTAAGATGTGACTGTGAACCATTTATTAATCTGCTATTTTCTTGAAGAATTCTCCACTCTTCCATTTCATTTATTTAGTATTTTGGAGCTGTGCAATCATTTGAGAATCCATGACTTCTGAAAATTGAACATTTTAATTACCCAGCCCTGGACTGGGACTTCTAACATCTTGGTCCTTGTCACTGAAGAGCAGGAACAAAACATTTTGAACCTTGGGTGCTAAGGCAAAACATCAGACGGCATCGAACCCTCCTGGCTCCTGGCACAGCTGACTCATAGCCTAGGCACTCTGGTTCAGCAGGAAGCCGCTGTGCTCGGCAAAAACTGAATCACTTGCCCAGACAGCACGTGAATGAGGTTGAGCGGTGACACCAACTGCTTGACAAGCCGTGGTGGCTGTTCTCTGAGCAAAGCCAAAAGGATGTGAAAATTATTCATCCTCATATGTTAGGTCTTAAAATAGCCTGCACTGTTGATATGGTTTTAAGAAATGTACAAGCAATTTTCTTAGCCTATCTGGGTGAAAGTTCAAATCACCAAAATTCTTTCACATAGGAACGCAATGTATAAAACTGGGCAGTATTTAGAGAGGTGCCGATGAGGCTGCAGGCTAAGTCCGCACATGAATTAAAGTTCTAAAAAATTTTAAAATTAAGTAATATTTAGGATATAATGTCAGAATTCTTAAGCTCAGGAGGTCTAATTTTACTGGTGTTTCTTTTCCTTACGCCAAGCCAAAATTAAAAAAAGAAAAGCAGATGACTTAAAGGGTATGGTAGCATATATATGGTTTCTGATTTCTGAGATAATATTATCTCATAGCGATCTAAAGATTATGTTCAAAATTGAAATGACTCATCCCAGTTTCATAATTACAAGATGCTTAAAAGAATAAACCTTATAGGACAAATGTTTCTGGTTGTCTCTAAACAAAAAGTCATTTATAAAGTTTTACTTATGTACAAAGCAACCAAACTTTTCAGAACATTGTTTTAGTTTTAGTAAAATTTACAAAGGGGCTAACTTTTAAATTTCAAAAATTGAATGTTTAATGCTTAATTTCATCACTCTTTTAAGAGAATTCTGGACTCATTCAAATTTCTGCCTAACTCATTTTGATGAAATCAAGTTACAGCTCTAGCTAAGCAGGGTAGCACGTATACAGCTGAACTTGTGTACCAGATAATAAAACTATTTATAAGCACTAATAATGGTTTCCAACATTTCTCACATGGCTTTAAAAAAGATGAACCTGGCCGGGCGATGGTGGTGCACGCCTTTAATCCCAGCACTCGGGAGGCAGAGGCAGGCGGATCTCTGTGAGTTCGAGACCAGCCTGGTCTACAGAGCTAGTTCCAGGACAGGCTCCAAAGCCACAGAGAAACCCTGTCTCGAAAAACCAAAAAAAAAAAAAATGAACCTGGAGGCTTAAATTCAACTTCTCTGCCTTTCCTGCTAGCAATGGTCTCTACAATCATATGACTTTTACCCTTGAAATGCCTCCTGTAGACGCTATCGATGCTTTTCTATAGTCTTTATGGTATATGACAGCATTAGGGTGCTTGGTGACAAGCAGCAGAAACCAGTTCTGAGTATTTAAAAGGACACATGCACACAGGATGCATATTGTGATGAAGCAGGGGTAGGGGTTTCTGGAAGGTGAGAACCAGGAGCACCGTGTTTGCTTGGGAAGACTGCACCTGGCTCAGGGTCAGGACAGCTGGGTCAAAGACATTGTCTATAGGTGTGCTCAGGTGGGAAGAAGAAAAACTCGTGGTTTCCTGGACTCCTGGAATTATCATTCCTATAAGAATACACGTGGAAAGACAGGCCAGCCACCTAAAAGGTAGCATCGAGGCCCTAAGGGATAGGACAAGATCCTAGGTGACAAATGACTATGAAGAAGTATTTTCCCTCCACCAACACTGCATCTTTTCAACTTCATTCAATTCCAATCAATAAATAGTTACCAATAAATAAAAGTACAAGGCATAGTGGTAAGTACAGGGCACGCTGGGAGACAGAAGCGTCTACTGTTTTCTGCCAGTCATGTAGTAATTCATGTCCCAGCTTTGGTTTCTAAGATTATATTTGAGGCCTTCAGTAGACCTGTGAACCATACACAACCTTTGACCATCTTTCTATTTCTCAAGTTCACCCTCCTCCAGTGTGCTCACATGCATCTCTACTTCCCTGACTCTGCCTGTGTCTAGCCTTACTTTTAATCACATAGGCTACAGGCAACGCCAATGGTCTGAGACGTTCGGTAAAAAGAGACCGGAGGGATCTTATTGACGCGCTGCGGGTGTTTGAGATTTGGTATGTAGTAATGCTTGTGAAATCCTCTCAATGTATTAATATCTAGTACATTCTGTATTGAAAATGGTTGAATTTTATGATAAAAGTATACCTTAATTAAGATTTTGTTTTTTAAAAAACGCTCGATCCAGAGCTATGCAGAGAATAAGAGATTGTGGGGCGCTCAGTCTAAATGAGGTATTTATGTCACATTCCTCCCTACCTGCCCCCACCTGAGTTGACTGAGTAGGCTGCTGGGGAAGGGAGAGTTAGCAGTTTTCGTGATCTGGCCCCTGAGAGGCTACCCATACTCCAGTAGATGGTCCTACTGGCAGGAACATACAGGCAGCACTAAGTGGGCTCCATGGCTTTTGTTATTTTGTTTTCTTTTTTTTTTTTTTTTTTTGGTGAGTGTGTGTGTGCGTGCATGCGTGTGTGTGTGTTTAAGAGCACATGAAGTGGAGAAGGAAAAGCAGTGTAGGAGGATAGGGAGCTACTAGAGAGGGGGAACGGGGTTAGATTTGATTATCAAAACACATATGCATGTGTGAATATTAAAGTATTTATTGGTAACTATTTATTGATTGGAATTGAATGAAGTTGAAAAGATGCAGTGTTGGTGGAGGGAAAATACTTCTTCATAGTCATTTGTCACCTAGGATCTTGTCCTATCCCTTAGGGCCTCGATGCTACCCCAAAAGGCTGAAGGACATTAGGTGATATGTAAAGTAGTGAGTGCTCCATTGGTTAGAAAAGTCACTCAGAGGTGACAGACCAAACCCAGAGTGTTAGGATGATGGAGTGTTTGACCAGCCCCATTCTCAAATGATGCTGAGGTTGAAGAAAAGCTCACACGATTGTGGAGCGTCTGGCATCTTTCTGCTTCAGCAAGCTCAGGGCTCTGGGGATGCGACCAAAGAATAGATAGAAGCTGGTCCTTGAGCTGACTCTGGGCATCTTACACTCTCAGGGCTTCTGTAGCGGAGGTTGCAGACCAACAGGTATAGGCTATTTCCTTCTGTCAGGGAGGGGTGCTGCCTTGTGTCTTATACTGCTCTGGTTCATCCCTAAAAGTTCTCTTGAAGAGAATCTGGGAAATGTAACCCTTCCCATATCATCCCGAGTTTTCCAGCCCTGATATGTTTTATAAGAGAAGAAATGACAAAACACCTTGCTTCAAGAGACCACAACACTCGCATTTATGATTCTCTTTTGCCAGTGCTTCAGGGCCCAGCATGATTCCATTCATAGGGTTACTCATCTCAGCAGAGATGTTTGTGCTAGAACATTCGCCACATCTTCAGTGCTTATCACATTAAGTCCTAACAATTCTGCCTGGGATTTGAGATCCCTACCAGGCTCGATCTCTGGGCTCCATCTCAGTACTTAACACTGAACATCACCTTCTTTACCTCTACAGAGTTTTCCTTGTCTCTCTCTCGTCGACCATGTACTGTCCTCGTTAAACTGTCCCCTGTCCATTTTATTTCTCTTTTCTTTCACTTACCCTAAAGATCCTATTTTATTATTTCCATCCTTCAGCATTCTTCTACTTCTTCAAACCTGATGATGATTGCAATCTGTGCCGCACACTTTGAACCTGATTACTCTATATTATTCTCTTTTTAAAGCTCTCTCTCGCTCAGTCTGATGAGGGTCTGGTGTCCGGATGTCCTGATCTACAAAGGTGGAAGGCACTGAGTTCTTTTGAATTTCTCATAGTGTTTAGTCGGTATGAACCTTAAAGTACCCTGCTATTTATTGACGCTAGCATCCCCCAAATTGTACTGAGTTGTGAGCTGCAGTTTGCGTGAAGGAAATATTTATTGTCCCCTCTGCCATGTTTCAGCAGAGAACAGAACTCATGTTTTTCTTCACAAATGGAGGCACCCTCCCTAACACCCACCATGCCTTTGGGTGAATAAATAACTAATGCAAACGATCAAGATGAGCAATGTTCTTGTCAAGTTATAAAGAATAGGTTTGTATTCATCAAAAGGAAGTAGATATATGCCTCCTCTCTCTACTTCTCTCCCTCCCTCCCTC
>JABTXL010000001.1:19719120-19748306 GCA_025134845.1 Neodon shergylaensis
ATTAGTAGATTAACTCCTATGTTCTGTACCAAACTCCCCTTTCCCATTAGTCTATCTGCCTTCAATTTAGATGAGGAAATATGAAGGAATGTGTCTACCTCTTCTCAGGAGGACTAAACACTAGGTAGGGCATGTTTAGGAGACTTTTTAGTCTATTAATAAAGTCAATTTTTGTGTTCTTGTTCAGATGTCTCTTTATGCATAATTATTTTACTAATTATGACAATGAGAGGAAAAGCAGTAAATAAAAATTTGGGGCTCAGTCCTAGTTTTCTTTCTATTGCTGTGATAAAGACCATGACCAAAAGCAACTTGAGGAGCAAAGGGTTTATTTCATCCTGCATTTTATAATCTCTCATTAGAGGAAGCCAGTCGGTGGAAGAGCTCAAGCAAGGTAGAAGGAACCTGGAGTCAGTAACAAGCAGGCAATGTGGAGGAATGTTGCTTCCAGGCTCACAGCCAGCTACCTTTCTTATCCCTCTCAGGACTTCTTGCCCAGATGTAGCACCACCCACAATGTGATAGTTCCTCCAACATTAATCATCAATCAAGAAAATGCCCAACATAGACCTCCAGACAGGCCAGATGGATACATTCTCTCAACTGAGGTTCCTTTTCCCCAGATGACCCTATCTTATGTCAAGTTGATAAAAAGAAAAAAAAACTAACCAGCACAGACCCCAAACACTGCCTAAGTCTCAAACTGAACTGACCAGATGGTTGTGTAATTTTAGTCAAGTGCTATACTTTTCAGAAGGAATGGGAGCATCAGTGTGTGCACACGTAGGTGGACAGCATGGCACTGCCAAACAGCGGTGGGGTGAGAGGCACAAGTAAGACATCAAACTGCCAGATACTATGTCTGTGCTGCCTCCAGGGAGGGGCTGAGAGCCCTGAAAATTTGTGAAAGACCTGTAAGATTCTTGGGTTTGTGATGAGCTGAGTTATTCAGTTAGATGTGAATCCTGTGGCTAACCTCAAGTGCTATTGGGCATCTTCATATTGAGGCCAAAGTCCTCATTCCAGCTTCCTCTGTTCCTGACTTTTCCCAGAAACCAATAAGACTTCATCCTTAGTCAGGGTCCTATTGCTGTGAAGAGACACCATGACCAAAGCAATTCTTAAAGGAAAGCATTTAATTGGGGTTTGCTTACAGTTTTGGAGGTTCAGTTCATTATCCTGACGGAGAGAACATGGCGGTGTGCAGACAGATATGTTAACTGAGAGTTCTACATCCAGATCCAATGGCAGCAGGAAGATCAAGAGTCAGTGGGTCTACCTTGGGTTTCTGAATCCTCAGAGCCCACCCCCAGTGACACACTTCTTCCAAGAAGATCACACCTCTTAATTTCTCTCAAGAAGTTTTGTTCCCTAATGGCCAAGCATTCAAATATGTGAGCTTATGGGGGCCATTCCTATTCAAACCACCACAACATCTTAGCAACATAGAGACCAAGGGAAATCGGCCCTAAATTAATTGCCATCTTTCCCCCTTTCTGGTGGTAATGAATAGGTTTGCTTAGGATCCCTGTGAGATCTTCCTGGGCACCGTGCTCACCCTCAACTGAGGTGATTCTACCTGCCTTGTGTGTTTCTGAATCAGATTGTCACATTCTCTGGAAAATTGGGATTATGTTTTTGTTTTAGTGTCTTGAGCAAAGATATTAAGTGGGGGAGAATTTACAACATCAAATGTATTTATCTAGAAACATAATGTGGTCCATTTATTTGCTTTCTTCTTTATCTTTAGTAATCTATTTTCAGCCAGGTATGGTGATACATTCTTTTGATTCCAGTCCTTGGGAGGCAGAAAAGGCTGGGTCAGGCATATCAGTGTGAGTTTGAGGGCAGCCTAGTCTACATAATTAGTTCCAGGCTGGCAAGGGCTATACAGTGAGATCCTGCCTCAAAGCAAGCGAACCAAAAGAACAAATTAAGTAACTTTCTTTCCAAATTTCCATACAACTTTTGTTGCGTTTGTGTTTTCAATTGCATTTCTCATTGTTACTGGGACAGAATAACTTTCAGTGTTATGATATTGACAGACCAAGCAGCGTACCTTAATTGGTATATTCTGATGATTGTCAAATGTTATACATTTTAATGAATGTCCACATAATATCCACATAATACACAAACAATGACGTCGGCCAGTCAATCATTTTCCTGTGTTATCGAGTTGACCAGGACTTCTAGCAGAGTGCTAACCATTGGCAAGAGTAGAAGATCTTGTTCTTACCCACAATCTTTCCCTTTCAGGTACTTCATGTTGTTTACTCTTCACATGTTGAAGAAATATTTAATATTCATTTCTTTTTTAATTAATTAATTTATTTATTTATTAAAGATTTCTGCCTCCTCCCCGCCACTGCCTCCCATTTCCCTCCCCCTCTCCCAATGAAGTCCCCCTCCCTCATCAGCCCGAAGAGCAATCAGGGTTCCCTGCCCTGTGGGAAGTCCAAGGACCACCCACCTCCATCCAGGTCTAGCAAGGTGAGCATCCAAACTGCCTAGGCTCCCACAAAGCCAGTACGTGCAGTAGGATCAAAAACCCATTGCCATTGTTCTTGAGTTCTCAGTAGTCCTCATTGTCCGCTATGTTCAGTGAGTCCGGTTTTATCCCATGCTTTTTCAGACCCAGGCCAGCTGGCCTTGGTAAGTTCCCGATAGAACATCCCCACTGTCTCAGTGTGTGGGTGCACCCCTCGCGGTCCTGACTTCCTTGCTCGTGCTCTCTCTCCTTCTGCTCCTAATTTGGACCTTGAGATTTCAGTCCGGTGCTCCACTGTGGGTCTCTGTCTCTGTCTCCTTTCATCGCCTAATGAAGGTTAATATTCAGGAGGATGCCTATATGTTTTTCTTTGGGTTCACCTTCTTATTTAGCTTCTCTAGGATCACGAATTATAGGCTCAATGTCCTTTATTTATGGCTAGAAACCAATTATGAGTGAGTACATCCCATGTTTTAATATTCATTTCTATTTCAAAGTAACCCACATTATTCTATTCATACACTTATTACAATTTTGATTTCAAAGTTATATTAGCCTCAAAAATATTCAAAAGTTCCCCCGTTTACATGTTGGATACCTGCAAATCCTAATTTGATCTATTTTCATGGGAGAAATGTCTTTTTCTAAACATTATAATAATGCTTTTAATTATTATTATTTTTTAATTGCTCTCCTAAGCTATCCTATCCTTTAATTTTAACCCCTTCCTAGCAGTGTAGGTGAGCCACATTTAGTTATTTCATAACTGGATTTTAAAAAACCCTCAACCAAGATTACAACTAAACTGATATATTTATGCTTGCTATATTAAAATATTTCCTTTTGTTGCCAACCCATGCTTTTGAAGTTTCTGTTAAACAAGCTTTGGGTAAAGTTCTTCTTTTATCCTTTTCCAACTCAATCATGTTTTATTCTTCAGATTGTTTTGAAAGCGTCAGCTACAGTTACTTTTAATGATTGCATTTAAGTTTTAAATCATATTAGACTTAGTTTTATGTATGTTCAACTTAATAATTTACAAAATCAATATTTCTTTATTCTTCCTAAACAAACAGCTACAAACATTTTAACTCTTATTTTTCCTTCAATCTTACATGCCATTTTTACCCACTGTTTAATCTCTACCTTGACTTTTTTGCTGTTGTTTTTGTTTTTTAATTGTTTTTATTGAGCTATACATTTTTCTCTTCTTCTCTCCCTTCCTCTCCCCTCCCCTTCAACCCTCTCCCATGCTCCCCATGCTCCCAATTTATTCAAGAGATCTTGTCTTTTTCTACTTCCCATGTACGTTAGATCCATGTATGTCTCTCTTATGGTCCTCTTTGCTGTCTAGGTTCTCTGGGATTGTGAATTTTAGGCTGAGGTTTTTTTTGTTTTGTTTTTTGTTTTTGTGGTTTTTTTGCTTTATGTCCAAAAGCCACTAATGAGTCAGTACATATGATATCTGTCTTTCTGGGTCTGGGTTATCTTACTCAATATAATGTTTTCTAGATCCATACATTTGTCTGCAAATTTCAAAATGTCATTTTTTTCTCCTGTGTAGTACTGAATTGTGTAAATGTACCACATTTTCCTTATCCATTTTTCGGTTGAGGGGGAGTTAGGTTGTTTCCAGGTTTTGGCTATGATGAACAATGCTGCTATGAACATAGTTGAGCACATGTCCTTGTGGCATAATTGAACATCCTTTGGATATATACCCAAAAATGGTATTACTGGGTCTTGAGGAAGGCTGTTTCCTAATTTTCTGAGAAATCGCCACACTGACATACAAAGGGACTGTACCGGCTTGCACTCCCACCAGCAATGCAGAAGTGTTCCCTTTTCCTACAACCTCTCCAGCATAAGTTGTCATCAGTGTTTTTGATCTTGGCCATTCTTACAGGTGTAAGATGGAATCTCAGAGTTGTTTTGATTTACATTTCTCTGATGACTAAGGATGTTGAGCGTTTCCTTAAGTGTCTTTCAGCCATTTTAGATTCCTCCGTTGAAAGTTCTCTGTTTAGGTCTATACTCCATTTTTTACTGGATTATGTATTCTTTTGATGACCCATTTCTTGAGTTCTTTGTATATTTTGGAGCTCAGTCCTCTGTCTGACGTAGGGTTGGTGAAGATCTTTACCCATTCTGTAGGCTGTTGTTTTGTCTTGTTGACCATGTCCTTTGTTTACAGAAGCTTCTCAGTTTCTGGAGGTCTCATTTATTAATTGTTTCACTCAGTGTCTGTGCTACTGGGGTTACATTTAGTAAGTGGTTTCCTGTGCCACTGCATTCAAGTGTATTTCCCACTTTCTCTTCTATGAGGTTCAGTGTGGTTGGCTTTATGTTGATGTCTTTGATCCATTTGGACTTGAGTTTTGTGCATGCAATAGCTATGGATCTATTTTCATTCTCCTACATGTTGATATCTAGTTATGCCAGCACCATTTGTTAAATATGCTTTCTTTTTTCCATTTTATATTTTTTGCTTCTTTGTCAAAAATCACTTGTCTGTAGGTCTGTGGATTAATATCTGGGTCTTCAATTCAGTTCCATTGGTCCTTGATTTTTAAGCCATGCCCTCAATTTATCTTAATTAGCCTTATAGTTTTGTATGATTAATGTTTATAACTAGTCCTATTTTATGAAACACTTGGGTCACCATTGCTACTCACGCAGGTTTAATTTTCTTCTTCATGGAGTATACACTATTGGTGTTGTGGGGAGCACTATGAAAGGGAGTCTCCATCGTGGTTTCTATTTTATTTTATGTGTATGGACATTTTGCCTGCAGGTATGTCTGTGCATCTGTGACAACAGAGGCCAGAATAGAGCACTGGATCCCTGGGATGATTTGGAGTTACAGACAGTTGTGAGCTGCCATGTAGGTGCTGGGACTCAAATCTGGGTCGCCAGGAAAAGCAACCAGTGCTCTTAGCCACTGAGCCATTTCTCCAGCCCTCTTTCTTAATTTTGTAGAAGCATCTTTATTGTGTCCTCATTCTTGAGTGATAGTTCAGTCTGGTAATTCTAGGTTCCATGTATTTTCTTTCAGTATTTTATATTATCAGACTAGCTTCTGGTTTCCGTTGTTCACATTGAACTCTCAGCTCCCTGTCTAATATTCTCTTCATTTGGTTTCTTATATAATCTCATTTTCTCTGTTGTTTAAGGTTTTGTTATAATATGTCTGCTTGCAGTTATCTGCACTGTATTTATTCAATCTTGTGTTCATGTGCTTCCAAATCATGTCCTTGCAGTGATACCAGAAATTCCCATCAGCTCTAAGTATTGCTTCTTCATTATTCTCTCTTTTTCTTCCAGAATTCTTATTAGATTCATGTTGGATCTTCTTATTACAGCCTCATATTTTTAAATTTCTCTGTAATATTTTCCACTTGAAATGTCTTATCTCGGTCATGTTGCTAACTTTATGTGATTTGCCTTCTGCTTCTCAGGAAACATCTTTTGTAAATGATGTTTAGTATTTCATTCACCGCTGCCAAAAATCTTAGGGTGATAGAGGTACTAGTTCCAGTATAATTTATATGAGCATGAATCTCTGTGTAGATAGACTATGTGAGTTCTGGGAAGGTAATTCTCTCTTCCATCTGTAGCCTGTGTTTAGTGAGTCATTAGCCAACACAGCTATACGAGAAACCCAAACTAAATTGCACTAAGTATTCTCCTAAGCCATGCAGGCTCCTCCCACCCTTGGGAGCACACAGTAAGGATTTCTAAGAACTTGAGTTGATACATTTGTAAACATGTCTGGTTTCATCATGGATCTCATTCTTTATCAGTTTAATGTTTTGTTTACATTTTTGCCATTCTTTTAAAGAATGCTCTCTTCAAGGGCAATAAGTTCTCTTAACCACTGAGCCATCTCTCCAGCCTCAGAGTGTTCTGTTCTTAACAGATTTATATCATTATTTATTAATATACGTGTGTGTAAATGCACAGACAGGAGACAGAAGAAGAGGCTGAACCACCCGGAGCTGGAATTACAGGCAGTTAATTGTGAACAGCTGTGTGGGTGCTCGCTACTGAACGCAGGTCCTCTAAATGTCAGTAAATGTTCTTACCCCCTGAGTCATCCCTCCAACTTCGTCATTGTATTTTGAAATGTTCTTGATTTATCATTTGCCACGGAGGCTTTCTATTATCTGTAACTCTTAGGAGTTTATTCTGCTTATCATTCCAGGTGGCTCTCATGAAACATTATTTCCTCTTGTGTTTTACAGTCTGGCATTGCAAACTTATCTTCAGGAAGATTTGGTCTATGGAAATATTCTGCTACAGATGTAAAGGTATACTCTTCCAAAGTAGTTTTCAGATTGTTTCAGTTTAATATGTAAAAGATACCTTCAGCTGATAGCAATTTTTATTGAATTTATTGGCTAGCGGGGTCCCAAACCATGTGGAGATTATAATTGCAATCTTTGGGTCCCAGGTTCTTTGAGATTTCTTTCTTTCCATCTTTTCTTTACACACAGACAGGAAATCTTCCTTTGTGATCCCCTTCTGTTGGCGCATAGAATATTTTTTAATTTGTTTTGCCATCAAATGTATAAACTTTCAAAGCCCAGGCTTTATAAGAGAGTCTTCTTTCAAACTCTTTGCCTATGCAGGACCAGCCAGTATGTCCTCTTCTTTACAGACAGTAGAGCTGCTTGCCCCAACCTTCAGGGAAGGCAGTACAGCAGCTAAGCTCTATACTTCTTTGATTTAAAGTTTCCTTGTTACCACTGGGATTTAAAAGTGTCCATTTCTATTAACATAGCTAAGCCTTTCTAAGACATTTTATTGCATTTTATCTCACATACAGAGAATTTCAGATTGTTTCCTTTGCCAGAATGGTTGTTACCAGAACTTCTCAATTTTATTTCTTACATACAACTCTCTTTATACATTAATATTATAATTTTAGTCAATTATATCATCATAATAAATTTAATTGAAGTAAGAAACACGTACACTCACACACCTGACTCATTGTAGGAACAGAACTCAAATGATAGCAGCAGGTGCTTATGTCACACTAAAGTATGTCCTACTAATCACATGTGTGTTATAAACTGTACAAATCAGATTTCACAGAAATAATAGAGAACATTGCAAACCCAACATGGAGGTTAAATAGAAATTAATAAGAAGAGTATCTGTGAGAGCTTTTAGGAAGCAGAATATAAAATATTGCGAAATGACTCTAGAGAAATGTCTTAGCCCCAGGCTCTGAGAGTACTAAGTCCTTCTGAGGAATCTGTTCTCCAACTTCAGAACATAATGGGGGCGAAACACCAAAGTGCAACTGGGAAGCGAAGGAGCATGTGCAGTTCTGATTGTCGCTTTGGGGGATGCCAACATCCATGCCACTACTGCAGTATCTGTGATGGCTCCTGACACAAGCTCAAGTTACTGCAGAAAGATGAGAATCCTAACATTTATGACTGTAAGATCTTAGCTGCCTCAACATTATGGAAGATATTCTTGAATGGAATACTTATCCCACTCTTTTGGCTGTGTTGCTTTCTTTGGTGAACATTTCTGCCATTTGATGGACCCCAATTATACCCTTTTCAAAGAGGTCTGACTTAGTAATTGTAATGTGGAGTAAGGGAAAATCTTCCTACAATTTGGTCTATTCTTTAGTCTGTGCCACATTCCTGCCAATAGGGCTCCCTCCCTCTACTTGCCATTTGTGCTTTCTTTAGAGTTCTTCTTATCCCTTCATTATGGTCTAAGCATGAAGTATCCCCTACCAGCTCATATGTCCAAAGATATGGTCCTCATCTGGTGGTGCTATTATGGGAGATGATGGAGTTTTAGGAGGTAGAATAGGCCTGAGGGAAGTGAATTACCAAGAGTTATAGCCAGGAATCACCTCTAGCCTAATTTCTCACTCTGTTGTTTGATCTGCCAAAATGTGAACAAGCAGCTGCTCACTCCTGCTGCCACAGCCTCAAATCTTCTGCTGCCATGCCTTCTCCTCATGAAGGACTTTAACTGCAGACTATGAGCCAAAATAATTCTTTCTGGTTGTGGTGGTTTGAAAGAAAATGGCCCCCAAAGGGAGGGGCACCATTGGGAGGTGTGGCTTTGCTGGAGTAGGTAATGCCTTCTTGGAAGAAGTATGTAACCGTGGGCATGAGCTTTGAGTTCTCATATATGCTCAAGCCATGCCCAGGGTCTCAGATCTCTTCCTGTTGCCTGCAAGTCAGATGTAAGGAATCTCAACTCAAGCACCATGTCTGCCTACACTCTGCCATGTCCCACCTTGATGATAACTATAAGTAAGCTGCCACCTCAATTAAATGTTTTCCTTTATAAGAATTTTTGGGGTCATGGTGTCTCTTCACAGAAGTCTTTAATTTACCTTTTGTGAGTTATTTGATCGCCACAATGAGAAAAATGCTTAATACACCCTGGTGTTATTCCATTCATAGTTAATGATTTGTTTTATATATGTGCATGTGAACACCTGTGTGTGTGTGTATGTGCGTGAGTGTGGGTATGTAAGCATATGCTCATGTGGAGACCAAAGGACCACTGCAGGTGTTTTTCCACAGGCACTGTCTACCTTGCTTTATAAACACAGGGACCTTCTCTGGGACCTAGGACTTGTCTATTGAGCTAGGCTGGCTAGTCAGCAAGCTCCAGGGTTCTGCTTGTCTCTGCCCCCTCGACTCTTGAATTGTAAGCACATACCACCATATCTACACCTTTTCATCTGAGGTCAGGGAATCAAACTCAGGTCTTCATGCTTGCAAGGTAAGCAATTCGTTACTAAGTAAGCTCCACAACCTTTGACAGCTAATAACTCTGTATAGTAAGTGTCCTCTAGTCTATTAACTGGACTAGTTTCATTACTAACCTAGGCACTGATTCACAGGGTGAAACTTGAAGATAACTGCCCTAGACCACAAAATTATTCCACAGTTTCCAGTTGAATAAATGACTCTAATGCTATAGAAATATCTGTCCTGGGAATGCTACACCAAAGTAAAGGTTCTCTTAGGAAAATTCTGGCATACGATTACATAGTGTGTACTTTCATGGCTGAAGATGTAATTATTCCACGTATGCTGATGATCCCCTGGTCATAAAGCCCACAAAATGCTGATCTCATTGGATAAAGAGCAAAATCACTTTAATTCAAAGCAAGACGAATCTCCTGTGGAATTATGAGGTAATATTCAGAACTATAGTTTTTAGTTGTTTGAAATGGTGGATAATTATTCAGTTACAGAATTCCATTTTAGTTATGAAGTGAGTACAAAGGTCAGAAAGTGGAAAAATATTTTAAGCACAAGATTTCACATAATGTATATTATACCCATATTATAGTGAGATAAATATTGCTCACAGAAATCCAAACTCAATTTGCTTACTCAATGAAGATAAAAACAACCCCTTCAAGTCATATATCAGTGCTGAAGTCAATGCTCCTTCGCTGAATATGTTTCTTCTACAGAATTGGTCTGTTGAGATGAACAGGGCAGCAGTGGCTGGATGCTGGAACTAATCATCTTCAAACTGATACCCCACACACCACACTACACACACACACACACCTTGGTTTTGTGAAACAGGGTTTCTCTGTGGAACCTGGCTGTCCTGGAACTCGCTCTGTAGGTCAGGCTGGGGCCTTGAACTCACCTGCCTCTGCCTCCTAAGTGCTGGGATTAAAGGATTGTGCCACCACCACCCGGCCTGGTACTTTTTCCTTTAAAGTGGACTGTAATCTTATGGATCTAAATTTTCACAGTGACTTCTGTGGATCCTTCAACCCTAAAAGAGAGTCAACTTTTAAAATTATCTTGCTATGGAGTCTTGAATGATTTGATATATTTGAAAGAACATTCTTATCAACGGACTCATCAAACACAAAAATAAGGAAGATATTCCTATCTTTAAGATATTTTTGACAATACTGACATTTATGTGAATGTTTTTCTTAGGCTTGACATTATTCTGCGTGAGAAAAATGACTGAAAAATGAAGTAAAGCCTGAGACAGAACCACAGCTGGCCACTTAGAGGACTGGGCACCCCTGTGCATCTGTGAGGCCGAAACCCTGCTTCCTCCAGTCTTCTAGGTGTGTATATCTGGGCCAAAATGATTCCTGAGCCCAGCTTTTAAATCTGATTTTCCTCAGTGCTTTGCTGATGAATCCTTGCAGATCTTAGGCTTCAGGTTTTCCAGGGGCCACATACAAAAAACCCACTCTGTCTGTCAGTCCATAAGATCTCTGCCCTCTTTCTCTACAATATTGACCTTCTTCTGTACAACACAAACTCAGAAAAGAAGAAGAACACAGTCATGCTTTCCCTCAGATGTGGATCCCAGTCTATGGTGTGCACATGCATATGTGCAAACCGCTGTGCATGTGGATAAACAATCTAACACTGAGGAAGGGGACAAGGAGAGGATATAGCGGGTGAAGAGGAAGGATGGAATGCAGGCAAAAAAGACCCATGAATCATGAAAGAAGAGCTAATGCCAATTGTTTTCTAGTTTCAGCTCTGTCACAGTTATTTTTTTTCTTTGTTTCTTTTGTGGTGGATGAATGGTAAAAATGAAACAGGTAGTGTAGTGCCTAGTTTTATGTCAACAACACAAGCCAGGGCAGAGGGAAGTTCAACTGAGAAAATGCCTCCACAAGACTGAACTGTAGGCAAACCTGTCAGGAATCTTATTAATTAGTGATTGATGTAAGAGAGCCCAGTCCATTATGCACGGGGTCATTCCGGGGTCAGCAGACCTGGGTTCTGTAAGTAGTCTGAGCAAATCGTGAGGAGCAAGCCAGTAAGAAGCACCCCTTTACAGCCTCTGCAAATCAGTTCCTGCCTCCAGGTTCCTGCCTGGTTTGAGTTCCTCTATTGCATTCCCTCAGTGGACTATGACTGAGGACATGGAATCCAAATAAACCTCTTCCTCTCCAAGTTGCTTTGGTCATAGTGTTTCATCACAGCAATAGTAATCCTAACTGAGACAGATGGTAAAAGTGTAAAACCCTAGGTATAGCTTCATCATTTCAGAATGTCTGCCAGATATAGTTCCCTGAGATGTACAGAATTTGGGACTGGGCAACTCTTTGAGTAGCTTCTTTGAACTAGTTGTGTGTTGTTTTTTTAATGTGTTATTAGAACAATAATATTGGTAGAATTTTATAATTTTATACCCATATATTTAATGGGAAACTATGGGTAAAAATATGCAGCTTAAATCTTCATAATGAAAACCTAAGTTCTAGTTGTGTCCTTGTGAAAATGTTCCAGAAATTTTTGATTGTATCTTATCTGGAAAGGCAAAAATACATAATAATGTGCTTCAATTGGTTAAAAAAAATCTAGTAATGAAACAAAATTTAATGATCTTGTGTTGATCATTCCTGCCTGTCAGAATGTTCTAGTAAATCTAATTTCTCTTGGTTACACTGAACCTGTAAGCATCAAGTATTAAGTACGTATTAATCTCCCAAGACCTTAAAAGATAGTTTCTGATTCAGTAGGTCCATGATATAGACTCCAAATCTGCACTGTTTAACAAAGTCATACATGAATACTATGTGCAGGTCCTTAGGAAAACATATGAGCAAAAATGATAGTCAATGTCTAGATCTCTAGAACTACCATAACAGCACTCCATGCCAGACAGCCTAAATAACAAAGATATGCCTCGTGTTGCCTGATACTCGAAGTCAAAAATCAAGGTATTGGTGAGTAGGTTTGCTCAGAAGCTGGAAATGAAACTGTCCCAGGCTCTCTCCTAAGTACTGACAACTCTTGGCACTCATTGCCTTATGTTACCTGATTTTTGCCTTTGCCTGTGTCTTCACATTGAGTTCTCCTGTAGGTAATATGTAGATCCAAATCTCCCATTTATAAAGATATATATATATATATATAGTCATATCAGATTATAGACAACCTGCTCTAGTATGACTTCATCCTAACTTAACTCATAAGAACTATAATGACCCAGTTGCCAAAGAAGCTTCTAGTTCGATGAACTGGAAATGAGGTCTTTAACATATGATAGGCTTTTTAACATATGAAGTTTTGAAGGAAGAAAATTAATATGTAAGGAGTGACTGGATAATGTCAGTCCCAGGAGAAGTTGTGCTCCAGGCCTCTGGGGACTGTTGGTGAGATTCCCACCAGACAGAGATCTTTGGAGTAGAAAGACTTGGACATCCCTAGCAACCAATTGTCTAATTACTGTGTTTTTGAAATCAAAGTGCTTTTAAGAACATAAATAATGGAAAGGACAAGCTATGAAGAGAGGACAAAGGGTTTTCTGAACCAGACCCCCAGATAAACAGTATTTCTAGAAAGTCATGAAGATTAACAAAAAGCTCTTAGACACAAAATTGCCACCAGAATGAGGGGGCCCAGGAGGGATAAAACATCTTAATAAAGTCCTAATGTGTTTGAAGAGGCTGGTGGACCAATGAGATTTAAGTTCTGTCTAATTCTTTGTAACCAAATCTAACTAATGCATTAAAAAATAGAATAAAAAAGAAAAATTTGAGAAAGTAGTCTTTCCACCTTAATTTAGGCAACAAGGAATCAACCCTTCTTTAGAAGAGGGCAGAGCTCTGCTAAGCTCATGGTCTGATACTAACTGAAGGATATGGGCAATTTCATTTCTCTGAGTTTTATTGTCCTTACTTAAAATAAAATGCATCCTTTACAGGGTAACTTAGCTGATTAAAAGAGATAATGGGTATAAAAGTACCCCTCAATTCTAAGAGATGGTTCTATATATTCCTGAGTACAGTGAACAAATCCTGTCCCTTTTTAAATCTGTAGAATCCAGCCCAGCAGTTAGTTGTTGAATGAGTTGTTTTATTTTGCCTTTTGAACGAATTCATACAGCTGGCCCCCCTGTGCCCACCCAGGTCTCACATAGCTCAGACTCTCTATGCATTAGCAGGAAACAAGTGAACTTCTGATCCCCCTGCCCCCATCGCCTGGGTTTTATAATTACAGGCGTGCACCCCTCCTCCTGATTTACGCGGTGCTAAATATTGAATCCAAGGATCCAAGCGTTCTATCCAACTGAGCTACATCCCCAGCAGGATGACTTCTTGAGGCCTTGAAAATAAGACTCCAGGGAGGAAGATGATGTAGCACAAATTAGAATTAGTCTTAATAATAAAAACATGGATTCAGATGGGGGTAAATGGTGAAAGATCAGAGAAGTAACGGAGCCAGCCACCATAGAGACACTACCTCTACCGAATCCTCAGACCGAATGCACTAACTGAATGCCTTCTACAAAACCTCAGACTGAGACCTGAGCTCCTGTCTCCCCCCCCCCACCCCGCCTTTTATTCCTCTCTCCACCCAGCCACATCACTTCCTTTCTCTGCCTCCCTAGTGCTGGGATTAAAGGTGTGAGCCACTACCACTAGGCTGTTTCTCTTTTAGACAAATTCAGTCTAACACAGCCCAGAGTGACCTTGAACTCACAGAGATCCAGCTTCCTGTCTCCTGAGTGCTGGGATTAAGGGTGTGTGCCACCACTGCCTGACCTCTATAGCTAACTAGTATGACTAGTTCCACACTCTGATCTTCAGGCACTTGTTAAGTTTAAGGCTACCCTAGGCTACCCAAGATTCAGTCAGTCTAAAAGAGAAACAGAGCCAAGTGGTCTCGGCTCACACCTTTGATCCCATTGCTGGGGAGGTTGAGACAGGAAGTGATATGGCTGGGTAGAGAGAGGAACATAAGGCTGCAGGGAACAGGAGCTCAGGTCTCAGTCTGAGGTTTCGTAGAGACAGCATTCAGTCTGAGGACTTGGTGAGACAGAATACCTCATTTACTCTGAGGGTTTTGTAGAGTTAAGATTAGTGGCTGGCTGCTCTGCTTCTCTGATTTTTCAGCTTTTACTCCCTGATATCTGATTCCGGGTTTTTATTATTAAGACCAATTAGAATTCACGCTATATAGTGGCTCAGTGGGTAGAATGTTTGCTGCTAAAGCATGAGGGCCTCAGTTTCCCCCTAAAATGTGTGAATGGTGGTTTGCATCTGTAAATCTGTAACCCTAGTGCTGGAGCTGGAGACAGCAGATGCCTGGAGCCCCCCCCACACACACACACACGTATGTACACATGCACAAACAAGCAAAATTCGACTTCCGTTTATCCTAACTTGCTACAACTCGACAATCCCAGAATCATGAATTCTGAAGGTAGCATCCCCACAGTTCCAAAGCCGCCACCTTTCTGTGGATATTGCTTGCACTCTACACGCTGAGAAGATCACATCCCTGGCAAAAACCTACCAGTTCCCTCACATCAGCACCACACTATCTGGGGACGTCTCTTTTAGTACTGACTGCACATCTGGTCCACTCCTCCAGGAACGAGCAAATGAACTCAGAAACAAATCCAAATCAGCCATCAAGAACCTTCAGCAGTGATTATTCTGCAGTCTGTGGCCATATGGGAGAACTTTGTACATGTCGTTATGGCTGAGTGTTATGAGTGCATATTGGAATCTCTGACCTGGGGCTCCTCTCTCCACCTGGTGACTCACTCTTTTTCTTAGTACCAACTGCATTGTCCCTTGTATATTGATTGATATGGCCACATAAAATAAAATCTTTTTAATACCCAGCCAATGGTTGGGAGCCAATTTCAATACAAACAGGAGAAACCAGATTGGCCTAGTTGTTAAACGTGTGTGTGTGTGTTATGTTTCACAGGGGTGCTCTAAACAATGAAAGCTGGCCTTTAAAGTGCAGATGATGCTCAACAAGAAGGATCTGGGGCATGGGTCTTTAAGGAAATGTAACAACAGCACTTTCTCCTAACAAGTATAGGAAGGAGCTCATTAGAGTCTGAAGGGATGGACTTTACAGCATTTAAATAAGCCTTAGTTAGTGGACCCTAAAGAGCGTAAGTGATCATCATTTTTTGTCTGCTCAAAAAGGTTTGCAGTTCTTCCTGCTGGGAAATTTACCTATTTGCATCTTCTGTCGGTTTTAGAATTGTATGTCTTTGCTCTTGCCGTAATATCGTGACTAATCGACAGGTGCGAGGGTTCAAAAGTCAATAAACTCAACATCTGTTATTATTTATTGTTTAGCTGGCTCCACTGTACTGCCTGGCATCCAGAGGCTCAAGAAAGCCCAGTCCATCCCCACAGTGTCTTAGAGAACTGATCGTGCTAGGAAAACAAAGGCAAACCCCTAAAGTACCAAGGACACAAAAGCAACCAAGATTCACCTTCATCTATAGCATCCATTGTTTTAAAGAGTTACAAAGGTAACTTCCTTCTTAATATAGATTTCCGTGTCTGTGTTCATATGTGAATCCACACCACATTTGCACTCTCATCTGAAAGGAAAGCTCACACTTTGTTTATGCCACATGGTGTAAAACTATTCCACCTGGGCATTGCTCGGGAAATAGGCAGGCTCACAAGGGAATGAAGGATAAAGTAATCTCAGTTCAAAAGGCTAAGAAATGCATAAGTTCGAGGCACTGGCTATGTCCTGGAAACCCATGTGTTTTACTTTAATGAGGTCTAAGTCCTTTTGTCTGAATGAACAAAACATTTTTTCACCAGGTGGATTAAGCAACCATGGAGTCTGGGCCACAGATCCCAAGAGAACATAGCTACATGATGTCCAGTTTGCTATTAGGCCTCTAGGCAAGGTGAATGCTACCCAGTTTACCAAATTTGGGGGACTTTGCTGCATAAATGAGTTACCAAATGTATGGTATAATTTCAAATCATGAACTTTAAAATAAATTATCACTGAAACATGGACCTTAACATGAATGACTGGCTTTGTAAGTAATAAGTAATGCCTGCTGCCATCCATGACAACACAATGGTAGCGGATTGTATGGTAGCTATCTTACGTTCCACATAGAATTAAATAAAGATAGAGACAGAGCAGTGGGTTTCACCCAAGGCTAGTAAAATAAAGTCTGTATTAGGACTAAGATATGAAAATCCTCCCTTGGGAAACTGCCTCTTTCTAGACCACATTTCTATCTGTAAACTGTCAAATTATTCAAAAATGCTGTTGTACAAATACGCAATTCTTGCTTGAAGCTCCAGGAGAGATGTTTGCATAATCCAAAAATGGAATCCTGATGTGGGAGTGATTTCTTATTAATAAAGAAACTGCCTAGGCCCCTCAATAGGCCAACCCTTAGGTGGGTGGAGTAAACAGAACAGAATTCTGGGAGAAACAAGCTGAGTCGAAGAGTCGCCATGATTCTCCCACTCCAGCCAGACGCAGGTTAAGATCTTTCCTGGTAAGCGCACCTCGTGGTGCTACATAGATTATTAGAAATGGGTTAAGAGGCTAAAACTAATGGGCCAGGCAGTATTTAAAAGAATACAGTTTCCGTATAATTATTTCGGGGCATAAGCTAGCCATGTGGGCGGCCAGGTGCCAGGGACTCAGCCCAGCCGCCCCTACTACAACAGAATCCATCTCAAAAGACCCAATAAAAAGCCAGAGGTGTAAGGATGTTCTAAGCTAAGACTGATTGTGTGTTCTAAAGGTACCAGCTGAGTCAAGGATGCAACTCTCCAGCCTGCCACTGCATCTATGGACCCTGATGAGAGGCAAACACAGGACCACATGTTCTGCATGACAAGTGAGACAGCAACAGTTAGACAGATGTTCTTTTCCTTCTCGTTTGCATGGTTAAGACACAGGGCAGCAAGAAAAGATGAAGTCACCTCCTAAGTAGCTAGCGATATGGATGGCCCAAAATGCATGCCAAATTGTACACTCTACACCTGTCAGGAAGCACTGGTATTTAAGCTTTGAAAACAGGCATGTTAAAGATAACCTAAACGCTATGTCATATGGTGTTTTTGTGTGTTGCTACACATTTCCCGTCCCTGAAGTAAATCACAGTGCTTTGAGCAGTCTGAGAGATTACATAGTTTGATTTGGAGAAGAGGTCTGGTTTCTTTATACATGTTAGACTTGGGAGTATTTCAGCACTTGCAATAGCAATATTTGGATGTCAGTAAGATCTAGATTTCAGCACCAAGGGATGATTTGGTACATGAAACATCTGGTGTGCTTGTGGGAGATGCCTAGATATAAATCCTCAGTGTCTGTGTTCCCTCTGGTTAAATTTGGTTTTGGGTTTATGTACCTGCCCTTCAGATGGCTAAAGAAAAGTTAACACATATTTTAAAGGTGTCTTTTAGTAAAATAATATCAAAAGAAAAAGAAGATAAATTTGCTTGCCATTTTGAAAGCATGAACAGCCAGACTCAGCTCCAGTAATTCTCAAATTCAAGCCAGGTATGCAGAGTTTTAGCAAGTGACTTACCCAGCACAAGTAAAACCAAACCCCTGAAACTGTGGCATGCTGGGAATCCCCAAAATGTATATAAAACCAGGACTCAGTTGTCTTAGATTAGGAAGCAGCACAGCTCCATTTATCCTCTCTTGTACCATGGTTGTCTTCCCGGAGAGAAGACTGTGCTATGTGTGTAGTTTCAAGGCCTCTGTTGTGGTGCTGGCACCTCTAGACACCTTGAAGGACTCTACAAACAAGATACATTAAACTATCCTGCTGTGAGGAATATTGTAATTGTATTTTATAAAGTCTTCTCTGTGGCACGCCGCTTCTGCCAGCAGAAGAGACGACCACAACAGGATTCTTCTCAGAACACACTTTATTGGAGCGCTTACACTTGAGGTTTGAGAGAGGCAAGAAGACCCCGTCCCCGTGGAAGCAGAAGAATATACGGTGCCAGACAAAGCCCTGACGTGTCATCAACCCAATGGCTCAGGCCAGAATGGAGTGATCGTGCTAAATTATGATTGGCCAGATCGAATGGCCAGATCGAAAGACTCCCCACGCTAGGGGGAGCATGCGCGCATGCTCACAAGTTGTTTACCAAGGTTACCATGGAACAGCAAATGGTGCCCAGGCTCCTTGTCAACACACCCACGACATGACGGCGCCATGGCGCAAGCTACACTTCTCTGGTTTTATCAGTGCTCATAACAGAGAAGTATTCTGAAGCCAGCATATGAGCAAAGAAGGGGGGAAAAGGTTTTATTCTCATATAAGATGTTCTAAATAGATAAAACTCCTGAGTTGGAAACATACTTCTAGAACAATAAGCTTAAAAGGGGGAGAATAACAACAAGGAAAGTATATCCAACAAAATTCAAGAAAACATTAACATTTCTGTAACAAACCATAAAGGGAAGGTGTACATCTTCCAGGCTGGATATGTATGTATTCTCTACTAAGAGTAAGCCCTTATGAACACTGATAATACAGGTAGCTCTTTTGGACCAAAACAGTCCAAAACAAAAATTTTGGATAGACATAAGCAGTTATAGACTTATAGATGTAATTGTTTATGTGTAGATATAGTTATGTCTGCAAACAAGGGACCCCAAGACCACAGCAGTGCTATGTTTAGAAGGCTCCAGGTAACTTTTACCAATCACAACCACGATATCAATTCTCTGCTTTCCATTTCCAGGGTCTCCTCTTCAGTAATGTCCAGTGTTGTAGTGCAGAGATGGATCTGCAGTTAAGCACATGAAATGCTAATCCAGAGGATTCAAGTCCAGTTCTCAGCACCCCACGTCCACTTCAGATGGCTCACAATCACCTCTAATCCCTCCAGCTCCAGCAGATCCATGCCTCTGGCCTTCAGGGGACCCTGCGCTGACATGCATATACCCACATATGGATACGCATTATAAAAACTTAAAAAGATCTTTTTAGAAAAAAAAGAAAAATTACAGTGAGTGTATGTACCCTTTCTTACTGTGCTGCGGTGTTCTCCTGACAGAGCAGACAGCCCAGCAACAATATCTTACACTCCAGGTTTCCTATGCACTGGTTTTATTCAGTTGAAGGAGTTTTGCACTAGTTCTCATTTCCTCAAGTTTTTATTGTTTGTTTGTTAGTTGGTTGGTTGACTGGCTTTAGTTTTGTTTATATTGTGAATGAGTATTAGATTTTGTCGAATTATTTTTTGGAATAGCTTGATGTGTTCATATGCTTTCTCTTCTTTAATTTGTTTGGTATAGTATATTATTTAGATTTTAAGGAACCCTCTTTTGCTTTTAAAAACATGAATAATTGTACAAATTTTTATTCAACGAGTCAAATAAGTATTAAGAGCTATGTTAGCATGTTTGGACACAGGAAGAGACAGGAAACACTTACTAATACTGTGTTTTGTTTGTTTTCTCTATGTAACAGTGCTGGCTGGCCTTCGAACTCCCTCCGAAGATCAGGCTGGCCTGGAACTCCCTCTGCAGATCAAGCTGGCCTCTAATTCACAGAGATCTGTCTGCCACTGCCTCCCTGGGTGCTGGAACTAAATGTGTGTGTCACCACTGCCCAGCTTCAATACTGTTACTTTAATGAGATCAACACATAAAAGCATTTGGAGTTACAAGACACAAAAGAATGTTGTTAGATCTTATTATAAAGATGATTTTAGAGACTGATAGGGTTACCCAGTGGGTAAGGGTGAGTGGTTCCAAGCCTAAGGACCTGAGTTTGATACCCAATATCCACATGGGAGACCCTCTGGTCTACTAGACTCACATACATGACATTCGTGACATACACATGCTTGTACACGCACATACAACAGAATAAGTAAATCAACCTCTTTTAATTTTTAAAGAACATTTTGATATTCTAGTGTAGGACATTGGGGATTTTACATGAAAAGGTAATCATATAGGAATCCTGAAGCTTCAATGTTCTAGGAAATATCAAAAGTATAAAGTTGTATTTTTATTTCAAAACTGCAGAAAACAGGGCTGTGTTTTCAATGGAAATGACCCACTTTGACGGTGTCACGTCACTAATAACTAAGCACCACTACTTCTAAGACTTTAAAAGCTTATTGCATTTACCTGTGAGTAGCATAAATAGGATTATATTTGGGGATTGTTCCACAAAATGGATACAGTGGAGCCCAAACCTGATCTTGTTCCCAGGATTCAAGTCCCTTCAATTGAACTAATTTTTAGTGAAACCTTGATGGTAGAGTAGAAGGTTGCTAATGTTCTAGGCAAAATTTACATTTACTTTTTTCAGTGAACACTTTCCAGTGGAAGTTGATTGCCAAGGCAGAATTTCCAGGCACTGGGCAGACAATGTTTAGCTCAGATCAGCAAGGCTGGTTGGTAGCATTTGGGGCGGTCTCTCCTCAAACATATCATGCCATTGATTGCCTCTTTCAAAGATGCCTGGCGTTTTTCAGATGATTGGATATCTAATTGTTGCTGTTGTGGAAGAGGTGGGCCATCGCAAGCTTATCCTGCTAAACCGAATCTCTCAATGACTCAGTCTACAGATGAGCAAAGCGAGGCAGGGAGGGACAGATGGGCAATGATTACCGCAGCTCCCGACATCTGTCTGAAGCATCACTTTTTACAAGGCCCTTGCTCATACACTGCATGTCACCATCACCATCCCAGGCTTCTCACGGCTTTGCAATGCCGTGGAGTCTAGCAAGTGGCAATTCATGCCTCAAAATTATGACGGTGTTCAGCATCTCATTTTTTTTTACTTCTCTCTACTGTTGTCCTGGATTTATACAAGTAATATAGCCTAACAGACAAGGCAGGAGGCTGTGGATTTATATTGTGAGAACACAAATTTGCAATTAAATAGAAAATTTTTACGAGCGATCTCAAACGGAGACCAAAGAACACTACAGACAGCCTCTTCCTCGCTTGAGGTACCCGGGGGGGGGGGGGGGGGGGGGACAGCAGGGGCAAAACCCAAAGCCAAGGGAGCCATGCTCATGCTGAGAGGAGAGAAGGGGATCCAAACAGGTGGAAGCTGTGACCACGCCCTCATCTCCTGTCACGAGCTCAGCCTCAGGGAAGCTGGGCTGAGATGGAGGTGGCTCTCATCCATCCAAAAGGGATTCTTTCCCTTTTGTGGTTTTACTCATCGCAAATCAGTTCGTCCCCCGTGTTTGCTTTCTCCACGGCAATTCTCACCAGTCCACGCTCAGTTCAGCCATTCGATCAAGAGACTGATGAGCAAGTATGTGCTTCGCGGTTCACCGATTTCTATGTGTCTTCGTTGGGGGTTGGGCGAGTGTCTTTGGTTCCTTACAAGTGAGAAGCTGAAAGGCAGGGCACTCCAGGGCTTTGCTCGAGGCCCACGGCTAGTGTGGACGTGAACAGAAACTTAAACACTTTGGAGTAGAACCAGACTGTTAGTGGGAACTTCGAAGGGCGGCCGGCCTGTGTCCTAAACCCCAGCAAGTGACAACTGAAGACCCACAAGAACAAATGGCCACTTGAGGAGATGGAAGTGTGGCTATGACTCAGCCAGGAAGAAGGAATAGCCAGGCTACTGAAAGAATAGTACTGCAAAGCAATAAGGCTTTCTTAAGACACGTGTCCCCATAAATCTATAACACGGGGACAGGAGAGCATCTCAGGACAGATACAAGGTGTAATCCAAATCCAGACCCAGCCTGGTAAGAATCCTTCATGACTTTCCCACCACACAACCTGTCAGCCTTTCTCCGAACCACTCCCATGCTCAACACAGAAGCCAGCGGACTCTTTCCTGGGTCTCAAGTCTCAGGGTCGCTGCACTCGATGTTGGGACAAGATGAGAAATAGAAATAAGGAGATTAAATGACAATCCATAGCATGAAGAAGTAGACTCTAGATTCTTTTCCTAACTCCAGCTTAAAATATCAACAACAACAATAGCAATAAAAAATAAAATACGACTAAGCAACCAGACTTTAGTCTCAGTCCCCAGGCAGGAAATGCAAGGCTCGTTCTCAATAGTTAAAATTTAAAAAAAAAAAAAGCAAATAAACGCCAAAAAAATAAAAACACCCTCCAGCCTTAACAGAAGCAAATAAAACAGAAATGTTTTCAATATTGATGGGTGTGGCAGTGGGCACGCCCCGTGAGACTCCACCCCTCCCCCACCGCACTCCGAGATTTCAATCTCCTTTTAATGTCTCTTTATGAATCTAAGCAGACAGCTGAGGGTGACAGACACTTGAGGGATGCTTCCAATATGAGAGCCACGAGAGCAGGCACAGACGCAGAAAATGAGTCATAGCTCAGAAATCTAAGCAAAATTCCCTCATTTTTTTCCTTTGCTTCTGTTGCCGCAATAATGTACACATTGGGAAATAAAGAGAAAGAAATCAGGGAGCCAAATGTATGAAGAGATGGACAACACAGGCAGCAAGGCAGGGAAGCCAGGGGATCCAGAGCTTGTGTGACTCACAGAGGCTCGACCAAGACAGAGCAGGGAAGCGATTATAAATGATGTCGTTTTCTCATAACAAGATTCTCCAGAACTGGTGGCTCAGTGGGTAGATAGGGCTTGCCATACATGCTGGATGACTAGCGTGCAGTTTCTGAGACCCACGGTGGAGAGAACTGAGTTATCAATCTGACTTTCACACACTGCGGATCACTTGTGCCCCCCCCACATACACACAGACACACATACACACCACACACATCACATACACACACACATACACACATACACACCACACACATATCCACACGCATACACACATATCCACACATATATCCACACACATACACACACACACATATATACACACATACACACCACACACATACACACACACAAATAACAAAAAAAAAAAGTCTCTAATTCCCTAAAACTAAAGCACATGTGTCTCTAGATTGATGTGTTCAATGACAATAAATGACAAGGCCAATACAGCAGAACTGCCGGGGCTCAGCATTCGTCCCCTCAAAGTACAGGCAGGTTTAGAAGTCAGCTGTCTAACCGGCCCTGAACGCCCATCCTTTTCTACAGTGAGTCAAAGAAACCAAAAGTCCTCTGGCTAAGGCAGGTCAGAGAAGCTGTTCCCTGACTCCCTGAAAGAAAACTGTAAAGCCCCGGAATGTCATTCTCTCCTTTATCTCCTGTTTCTTGGTGACTATCATTCAGAAAGGGCCATGGCCCTGAACCAGAGGAGAAGATGCTGCCCAGAGGAGCCAAGATGCATCTGGACAGACAGACCTTGCTGGGTACTTCCTCTGTCAACTCTGTTCTTTCCGGTTGCATTTCTGTATTGCTAGGCATTCTTCATCAAGCCTAACCTACTGTGTTTTTCTCTTACCTTGCCTTTTGTAATAGGAGTGATGGCCACCGTCTCTACAATGACTGAAGAAAAATTTCACACCTTTCAACCCGTACAATGTTTTCTAAAAACAACAGAAACAAAGAGAAGCAAAATTAAGCTTCTAGAGAAGAAGGAATAATAAATCACTTGTGAAGACTTGTGAATAAGAATGTCATCGGTCTTCGCCTCGGTGGAAGAAACCACAGCGGTGACTCCAGAGCTATGAGGGGAAGTCTGTTCAAAGTGAAATCATGTACCCAAACTATCAAAAAAAAATGTGAGCGTAAAAGAAGAACATTTTCAGACATCCAATTCTTAAAAATTATATTTTCTTCACCCTGCTTAATAGGAGGCTGCTAAAAGCTCCAACACATGCAAAATAAATGAGAAAAATCAACACATGTGCAAACCAGCAGGTCAGAACCAAAGAACAAGTAGCGTTCCAAAGCAGAGCCATCCAGAGGAGTCACAGAAGAAAAGGCTCCAGCAAGGACACTGTGGAACATGACCACGGCTTTGATTTGTCTATGAATATGGAAAGTTCTGGTACATATGAGTGACAGAGACTTGAAGCATTAGAAAAAACGACACTTAGAAGAGAAACAAATGTCACCTCCAAGACAGCTGGACAACATGACACATGATAAACAACATACCTAAAGTAATATAACAAATAATTATAATAAGTAGCATAATAAGTAATTAATAAGCATCAATAACTTGACTGAAAAAAATAGATCTGACTGTTTAGGTGCTGTGACCATGAAGTAAGGGTGTTAACACAATGACTTCATTTACGGTGACAAGACGTTAAGAGACGATGTCAACAAATCAAACATGGGTCAGACACAGTCATTAAAATTCTGACTGTAAATACCAGAAGCAGCAGCTGGATTTGACAGCGGTTAGGGTCCAGAGTTCAGACTGATAAGGCAGATGAAAACAGCTTTCCTCTTAAGCCTTCATGTGCATACTTCATCTTAATTTGAATGTTAATTTTTAAGTGATGAAACTATGACTTTAGCTGTAGAACAAGGAGAATTCAAGCTGGGACACTCTTGTTAGCTTTCACAGTGCTCGAAGGTGCTATGCAGGCTCCTGGGGGTTGGGGGAAAAAAGTCGCCAGCAGTCTTACCCAGATATGGACCCTGAGTGATAAAATGTCAACCTGCAAGTCAAGATTTGCCCACCCATGCAAGTGCGGTGTGAGTTACGGAGGCGAACAACTGCTTTCTGACTGGCCTGAAGGCTCAGTCCACAGGAGTAGTTTATGTCTAATTAGATAAAGCCAGTTAAGATCTCACAGCCAGGGAAGCCCCTGGCACGGGAGGGGAATCTAGTACTGTTACTTTGCTAAATGATAACATCACATCAAACTGCTTCCTAAATATTCATATTTTACCCACAGCCTTGGTCAAAGAAGCTTCTTTTGTGGTGTGTGATTGACTCCTAGACGGTTAAAGTGATGAGAATAAGTGACCACTGAGTGTTCAGTCCTAAATAGGGCATCTCTGGTACCCACTCAAAGGCTCAAAAAAACATTGAAGAAACAGTGTGAGAGCCAGAAGATGGAAAATGTTATCTTCTGGGCTTGACATAACTGTTAGATCCATGAAATAACAACGGCAGTTGCTACCGACCTGCACAGGACTGGGGCCATCAGCATTCCGTTATGGATGGAACAGGAACTTGCAGGGCTTCGCCTTGACCTGAGCAGCTATAGGTTACTGGGAAAGTCATATTTCCAACGGTGTACTTTGCAGAGCAGAGGAAGCCCTGAGGGAATGAAGTCCTGATTGGACGTGGGCTGTTGACATGGGTGCAACTGTGTCAAGGCAAAGTCTCCCTCAGATGAAGCTCAGAGGCAAAAACTTCATCTGATCCAATTGTGAAAGTTGACAGTAAGCAGAAATGTCCTCTGTAACTTTCTCCCCAGAGCCAGCCTGATTCTTGTTCATCTGTATGTAGTAACCCTGCTCAACTGTATATGATAAAGACTGGGCTTCTGGAGTGCCGACCCTTCTCCATCAGTGAGCCTAGTCACGCAACTCCAGCTTCTCCGTTTCTATCTATGTGCCTCGCCTTTCTTCATTCCCCCTCAATCCCCTTAGGTAGAGCCTCGGAGCCATGCAGGACACAGCAGTGTAGACACTGGTAAGTTGCCTTGGCTTAAGTAAATGACACCGCCCTATCTGTGTACATACAGGTACCACTAATAAACACAGCAGAGAAGAAAAGACATGAAAGAGGGGGACTTGTGAATTCAAGACAGTTTGGCAGGAGAAGAGATGAAAAGAGGCTAATATGTGTGTAAAGGGAATAAACCAATTAAAAATTAACAAGTATTCCTGGTGTTCTCTCCCTTCTCTCCAAAAAGATGTTATCCAGTTCATGAGCATGCTAGGTAGCTAGGTGCATGAGGGTCTCAGAGTCCCTGAACAGGTGCTGAGCCAAGTGGAAGCCAAACTCCTTCAACTTGATTTCAGTGACAGCATCTTAGACCTCCAAGGCTGCAATATTCAAGCTGCCTGAGAGCTCCCCTCCTTTGTGTCTGATGCTGAGAGCTGCCTCTGGAACTCCGTGTGCTGCTGGCTGCAACCCACACAGAACCACTTGTTCTAACCTCTAATGGTGGTTCCTCTTAAGGACAGTCCCCTGTTTGTTTTTCTTTTGGTTGGTCTTTTCCCCTTTCCTAGACATTACAAAATGCCAAGGACCAAACCTTCAACATTTGTCTGATCTATGGTCCCCCAAACACCAACACTAGCCCAAGTATCCAGCTAGCACTCGGTAAATACGATTTTACCAGCTATTCCAACCCAGATGGTTAATTATATAAAGAAGCAGAAATGGACGAGTTAGAGAGGGAAAACAAAGCAAAGAAAATTCTCCAGGTCCTCCAAAGTACTTCTGATATTCTCTCCATCTCAACCCCTCCACAACCCCCATGCTTACTAAAAATACAGAAATCTGATTTCTCTTCGAAACCAAACTTTAGAAAAACATATTTTTCAAGAGAATTTTTTTTTCCTCCAACAAAGCTCGGCTGCCTGTGTAGGCTGCAAATTTACAGCTGACAGTTCTCTGCCAGAAGTTTCTCTGGCTGTTTACAGCTGTGAAATTTAATCTTTAGGTTACCATGCCTCTCCCCTATGTTCCCAGTCTCGTTGCAGAGGACTGTGCGCCTGACAAGGTAACTCAGCGCAGTGATGAAATAACAGAAATATTTATTTAGATTCAGAGACCACCTTTCACCTAAGGGCCCCTTTGCAATTTCAAACACAGCTGAGATGCTTCCAAACTGTGTCGCTCTCCAACTTTGATTTAGAAGCTAAAAACGGACTCAGTCTGCTGTGTGTAATTCCTTGGCAAAAATCATACCCTTCTTCATAAATGGAAACAGTGAATCCTGATGCCTCAACAAAAAAATCTTCCCCCGCCTCCCTAAACCTTTATTTTTACTGGGAAATAAACTATCAGCATTTCCTAGGCCCCACCCTACATTTTATTATTTTTGAGTTTTGAATGTTCTTTTTTCTTTTCTCCCTTCCTTCCTTTTTTTTCTTCAAGAAAGGCTTTCTACTTTGTAGGGCTCATGGAACCATCTTTGAAACAGAATATGTTGGCAATACTGTGTCATCCACGGTTTTAGATAAGAAGAAAACGGTGTACCCAATCACACAATTGTTTTTAGGCACTTGTTCTTTTATTTTACACTTAATAATTGCTAGACTGTAAGTATTCAAAGACAAAACACCGAGTGTGCATGTTCTCTTTGCTTGTCATTCTTCCTCAGAGCAAAGTTGCCTTTCGAGAGAAGGTATGTATCTGTCATAAACTGATTTGCCTCTGAATTGCTCCCATGAGTTAAAATGTATTGAAAATGTTAAGAATCTGATGTCTATATTTGGTAAGGGTACAAATTTGCCCAAATCCTGTCTTTACTTTGCCACTCTTATTATCAAAAAGCAAAGAAACAGTCACTGAGAAGAAAAGCACTACCCCAGCATGCTTGTCTCTGTCCAACATAGCAGGAGAGAAACGTTTCCTGAGGTTTTACATAATTTCAGCCCTATTTCTGGTCAACGTGACAATTCTTTTAGGAAGCTTGACTTTCAGTCATTTGTTAAATTTAAATTAGAATCTGCTATGTGTCAGATACTATGCTAGGCGCTGAAGACTTATGAATATAAATTGTGTTGCTCTGCCCAGGGAACTTGTACCCAAGAAGGGTTGGCATTCAGAGGAACAGACCTGGGTAACCTGCACAGGAAAACGGTGGAGGTGGCCAAGACCTTGCACAAAGCAGGAACGACTCTATGCGACCCTGGTGGGGGGGTAGGGAGGGAAGGAGAAGGCTCACCACAGACCACCGCAGGCATAACCGAGCACAGGTGACCCTGAATCCACCTGCCCTTCTCCGAATGTGCAACCTGCCATCTTGTTGCCACACTTCTGTCATAGGAGCATCTAAGTGTCACATGAGCCTCCTCTAGGGGGCGCTCTGGCTTCCTGGGAACGAGCTTCCCATTTGTTCTTGGCTTGAACCCATTGGCCCGCTTATTTTCTCTTCTTATTTTAACATTAGTTAGACTGTATTTTGAGAGGTTGTTTTTCTCCTTTTATGTTTTCCCTTTCCTTAGTTCAAGCTAAGTAGTGGCCTTGATACTCCAGGACCTCATGAAGACGTGGATCAAAATCCCAAACCAGAAATAACTGGTTAGGTCACATGACCTCCCCACTCACCCTGAAAAACATGGTTAAGCCCCTAAGAGTGCATTGGGGAAAATACGGAGGACAATATGAGAAGCGATACACCATGGACTATCCTTTGCTCCCTCCCAATTCTTTCCAGACTAGGAGACCCTGAACTAGAAGAAGAGGGAAGGAAAGACATTTAAAATGGCCTCATGTTTCCTTATGGTCTTTAGAGTTGATAGAAAACCCCAAGAAAAAGGATTGGGTGGAGCATATAGAAGGCAGACAGAGCCAAAGACAGCATCTCGTGGGCGGAGCTTACACTTGGCAGACAGCCACAGGCAGCACCTCCAGCATCTCACGGCAAGACTGAGAAGAGAAATGGCCCAAGGAGCAGCCTCTCCAGTGATCTATATACACAAATCACCAAGGACTGGATTGTGCCCTAAGGTCATCTCACTGCCCACAGGAAGTAAAGTCTAACAGATGAAATCAGATTACTCTCAGACTATAAAAAGAGGGTCTTGGATATGAAATTAGGCTGACTTATTCAGGATAAGAGCCTGTGAATTTCTAATCACCTGAGTGATGCCCACTGACTCCATCTAGCCTCACAGTCTTCCTGCGTACTCCTGTCTGTGCCCAAGTCTTTATACTCTGTTTAGTTCCACATCTAAGTCTCAGATTCTGCTCCACTCCTCTGTAATTCAGAGTGGTATTCCAAGGTGCTTTCTATATATCTCACTGCAAACTTAGCACTCTAAACTGACTTCCATCTCTCTTTTCCATCCTGCTCTGCCAAGCCAATTCTCTCTCTCTCTCTCTCTCTCTCTCTCTCTCTCTCTCTCTCTCTCT
>JABTXL010000001.1:19748698-19809166 GCA_025134845.1 Neodon shergylaensis
GGTCACTGTCTGTCTGCTGGGTCACTGTCTGTCTGCTGGGTCACTGTGACTGCCCCTCACCAGCACTTATGCTATCATAATCTTTTTTTTTTCCCTGTCCAGGGCACTCCAGCACCCAGATTCCTTTGGCTTCCTAATAGAAAACAATCCATTTTCTTCCATAAGGGATCGAATATGACCTCTAACTTCTCCACCCCACAGTATCATCCACACCCACACAACATACCCTCCACCCCTGCCACACACACATAAAAGTCTTACCACCCACCTGTGGGTCAAGAATGACTATTACTTAGTAATGGATCAGGAATTTTAAAAGCCTATGATTGAATTCTGACTGATATAGCTGAGCAGATATAATCAAGAAGGGGTTAAGATCAGGGGAGGAAATCTCTTATTGTTTCCTTCTAGAATTTTCTTACAGAACCAAGAAACAAACTCATGAAAACTGTCACTTAGGATCGAGAACAAGACAAAGAAATGGGGGGTGGCTCAGTGAGTGGAGCGAACGCATGAGAGCGTGAACCAGGATGCTCGGCACCTACATAACAAGCTGGCCCGCACCTCCAATCCCAGCACTGGGGAGGCAGAGGCGACAGGATCCTGGGGCTTACGAGGCAGCTTGTCTAGCCAATCAGCAAGCTCCACACCAGTAGAGATCTGGTCTCAACACTAAGGTAAAGAGCGAAAGAGGAAAAAAGGATGACGTCAGCTTCTAGCCTCTGTGCACCGTGTGCACACTCGTTCGTGCGAGCGCACGCACACACACAACATACACGGGGTGGGGGGCGATGAGGCGTTTGGCTTTGCAAGGCTTACCGAACACTCTTCCACAGAACCTTGGCTCCTTCGACTTATAATACTAACATTCTTGGGATTTCTGTGAGTACAGATAATAGCTGGAGTGGGAGGGGCTTCCTAAAGAACTGCACAGTTCTGTGTACAGGGCTGTACAAAATGTAAATATTTGCTGGTTTTCTTCCAAATCAATATCACTCACTGCTATGATTCAAAAGTCTTTAGACTGCCGCTCATGAAAGGTCTTTCTTGCAAAGCAGTGAATGCCACACACCCCCGGCAAGTTAAACATTTTTAATAAAAGGACGCTGGAAGGGTACCTTCCACTGAGAACATGGGGGTCCATGAGAATTCAGAGGCATTGGACCACAGTTCTTATCACCGGAGCAGTACTAGTGTTTCTTGGCTAATTTTTTAATATTCTGTCTTTTTAATATTGCATGATTCCCCTTGGAGAAGTCATTCCAAAAAAATAAAAATAAAAAATCCAGACATTTAATAAACATTCAAAGCTAGGAACTAGCTAATTTCAAAGCATCTTGTCCATTAGGTCATTATTATAAGTTAGAGTGAATAAAATGTTTTATGGAGCCTTCTCTATCCACTGCAAGCCTTCATTAAATACATTACTGCTGTTATGGCCCCTTCAGTATGGAAATAAGTCTACCATTATCCCCAGAAGCTGCTCTGGTTCCCTCTGTGGCCTTCTGGTTGCCTGGCACTGGTAGGAAGATGTTGGAGTCGGTTTTCCAAAGCTCACCGGTCTTTACAAAGATGCTGGCGGGTGCATCGCTAATATGCTATGAGGCACAAAGCCTTGTTTGCATATCCCTCATCTGTGGTCTATGGCACATTAAGTTTGTACAATGATCCATGTATTCTGAGAAAGTAAGGAGGATAAGAATATCCGTGACAGGCAGTTCTTCTGCAAGTACATAAACTCTGGGAAATAATTAAAAACAGAAGTTACCGGTGCTCCAATGTGGGTCTCTGTCTCTGTCTCCTTTCATTGCCTGATGAAGGTTAATATTCAGGAAGATGCCTATATGTTTTTCTTTGGATTCACCTTCTTATTTAGCTTCTCTAGGATCGCGAATTATAGGCTCAATGTCCTTTATTTATGGCTAGAAACCAAATATGAAGCTTTTATAATTTATAATAAGTCTCTGTGCCATTTTTGTGAGCTGGTGGCCCAGAGTAAAATCCATCTACACTAGCCAAGACTATGCAGTGAGACTCTGTCGCAAACAAGTAAATAAAGATAGTGAGAAAGTAACAAAAAAAAAAAGTTACCAGTTTTCTCACTTGCAGAGCCTTTAATAATTGAAAATCATTTGTAATTCTCTAGAAGAGCCCCAGCATGCAATTTGCTTTAAGCAGAACACGGTACAAACACTCATGTTCTGCAGAAACGTGACTTAGGAGAAGCTGTTTGGTTTCATGTAGCCAAGTAACCAATGACAACAGCTTCAGTGGTTTCCAGAACAGCACATTTCTCATTGAAAGTTCCAAGCAAGGGAACCTCCTCCCAATAAACAATATCATTACAAGGAGCATGAAACAGAATCATCTGCAAATGATTATGATTTTACAGCAGCCTGGGAATCCATAATTCAATCCTGGCAATCATGTTCCCCTTCTTGATGATGGCTATCAGAATTGCCAGAGGAGACTGTCATATTTTATACAGCAGAATGACAAATTGTAGTCAAAGGCAAGTGTCTATGTTGCCCATATTTTCCCTTGTAATTATAAAAGGAATCTCAAAAGCAGCAAGCTTTATGCGTAAAATGTTGCAGCAAGAGTGGCCACAGTGACTACGAATTGGAGTCATCCATGAGAAGACTCTGTTTGCTCATAGAAGAACTGCCTGTCGTGGATGCTCCTGTGTTCTTACTTTCTAAGAGACACGGATCATTGTACAGCATTGTAACTGTGTTGTCAAAGCATACAGGATGTTGATGACCCCTCCTACTTTCTCTTTGCTTGGCTACTACACATGTCACTTAACTCTCATGAGGCTTGGGTTCCAGTGGCTCTACAGGGATTCTCCCAAGAGAAACGCCTCATGTGGCAAGAGTCACTTCATCAATAGGATGTCATGGTGCCCATCCACCCCAGTGCAACTCAAAATCAGGGACACACTGATGTGAACTACAAATGACTGATCTCATTTCTCCAGGCTAAGACCTGAAGAAGGTAGAGTATAGTGCATGTCCCAGTGCCCAGGTGGGATGGACCACACACTTGCTCTACCCTGTTCCTATATCTGAACTCTGTCCTTCTTAAGACTACCCCAAAAATCTCAGGTTATATTCAAGTACCCATCAGAGGCTTTCCTCCAGACAACTCGCTCTAAATCGTGTAGCTTAGAACTTCAGACTTTCTAGGACATTGCATATCTTATTTACAACATTCGGTAGTTTTCAATGGCCAGACTCTTCCCCCACCTCAGGAAACTCTACATCATGGCAGAAGCATGCTGGTCCTCCCTCAGTACTTCAGCGTGGTTCTAAAACATGCACCTCAGCAGCTGGAAGAAAAATGTAGATTATAAAAATGTAAATCAAAACATACATTTTTTCAAAATCTACTGGGTCAGACTCTCCAGAGGTGAAACTTAAAAAAAGAATTTTATGGTAAGATTCCCAAGACCCCCGGATAAATGCTAAAGTTGAAGAATATATCAAGAGACCATGAGCTAACTCGCCATTCCCTGCCCTGTGATCACTTGGACATATTCTGAATGCCAGCTAGCTTGGCTTCTGTAACTTCTACCTCTAGGAAAAAATGATGCTCAAATTTCTGATTAGAGCATCCAATTTGATCTGTAGGAAGGGAAATAAAAGATGACACCCAAGTAGATTATTGTCTTGGCTAATGACAAATTACTTCAAAATGTAAATTTGTTTTGTTTCTTTAAACTTGAAAAATATGATTTCAGATGTTGGGGAAGTTATGTTTAATCATCTAAAATCAATCATTTCCAAGTATTTGGGACCTATGGGAAAATCTAAAATGGTTTTCAAGGCGCTATAGAGAGAAGATTTACAGTTGTCATAAACATCTAAATTGCCATATTTACTTATCAGAAAACTTTGACTGCTGTTTCAGGGTTATTCATCTAAAAAGTCTCCGATCTCTGCACAATGAAAACAACCTCTAAATGCCATGTTTTCCTCATTCTTCCGACGAACATGTGACAGCCACAGCTGAGTGGAAGTACCTCAGCCAGCAAGACAATCAAAATGAACCACAGGTATTGGTTAGGGGCAGTGGATCAAACAGAGATCCAGCAGCAAACCTGCTGTGGACAAGGGAACCAGGAGGAGACAAGAGCCTGGGGGTGGGGACAGCTTCCAGGGACTGACATTTACAAAACAGCGGTTGGTTCAAACCTAGACTGCTTGACCAAGTTTTCTCCTCGCTGTTGTTTGTGTGGATTTTTTGTTTGTTCATTTGTTTGTTTTGTCCTGGAGGAGTCTTTTTTATCTTGATTCTATAAGAAGCCAGGGTAGTTCCCACTTCCTCACTAACTGATGTCTCCTTTAAAAAAAAAATAATAATAATTTTTATTGAAAAAATATTTCTCATACAATACATTCTGATCAGGAGTCCCCTTTACCAACTCCCCACCCGCCCAACTCCACGGTCTTTCTTTTTCTCTCTCTCTTTCGAAAACGAACAGGAAAACAAAGAAACAAACAAAAACATAATGAACAGTCTCTGTATAGCTGACATTTCTTAATGAACATCTCAGCAGGGATCCCAAAGGAACCACCCACCCAGAAAGGCTGTCCTACACCAGAACTTGTTCCTAACACTTACTGAGATGCTCAGTTTACAGAAAACCAAAGAGAAGTGCCTTTGCAAATGCCAGGCATCCACAAGGCTGCCTGGCAGAGGGGAGCAGCTGCTTCAATATTGTTTTCTCCTGGAAAGTCGGACACGAAGGACTACATGATGGTAACGCTAAAGACAGAACTCACAGAGAACTGCACCTGGGATTCCAAATGTGAATTATTGAGGGATGATACAGCAACCACAAAGCATTTCAAATGACATATTTGATTCAAGGCAAGACCATTTGACAAATAGTCTCCAAAACATGTAGCTTCTAGATTTACAGTGACTCCAATGTGTCATTTTAAAAAGAACTCTAAGTTCTCTGGGCACTGTGCTTTAAGAGTGTCTCATCTGGAGCAGAACGTTACAAACAAAAGTTTCCAGAAATAACCTGCAGCTTTTACTGGCCCTTCTACAACACTGATTAATTTATTAGAACACCAAAACTTTTTCTGAGACAGGGTTTCTCTGTGTAACAGCCCTGGCTGTCCTGGAATGCACTCTGTACACCAGGCTGGCCTCGAACTCACAGAGATCCGCCTGCCTCTGCCTCCCAAGTGCTGGGATTAAAGGTGTGCACCACCACTGGCTGGCATAGAATATCAAATCTTTTGAAACGTATGAACTTAGCAGACACTAGCTTCTATCAAACGAAAAGCTAAGAGAATCAGTTCCTTTCCTGGAGCTTTCCTGCTTTGCTTTAACAACCTATCTATTGCTTCTACCAATGTTTTTAAAAAGTACCTTATTTATGTGATTCTTTGCTTGGTTTCTATAAAAATGCCCTCAAACTGTTACCATGTTGCAACATGGAATAAGAGGTGGCCTAAATCTATGTTCCCAGGATCTGATCACACATATTTTGACTCTAGAAAAAACTATTTCTCTTTTTAAATTTTAATCTAAACTTTTTTATATAATATATTCTGATTATATTGTTTCCCCTCCCCCGACTCCTCCCAGATGCTCTCCATCTCCCTACGCATCCAACTTCACATTTTCTTTCTCCCCCCCACAAAAAAATAGGAAAAGCAAAATAAATAAATATAAAAATCAAAACAAACAAACTACAAGAAAATCGATAAGATAAAAATATCAAAGCCAAAAAAATTCACACACACACAAAATAAAAATAAAAACTATGGGGATATAGCTCAAGGGTAGAGCTTTTAACTGTTGAATAAAGTATCTCGTATCCTGTTTGAGGCGAAGCTGTATTTTTGTATTGTCGTTATAATACATCTTGGGATATATTGCAGTTACCTGGGGCCACACCTACAAATCCTTGCCTTGATGTTTTACAATCGAATCCTATCAGTGTGCAGGTCGACATCCTGTCAGTTTCAGGAAAAGTGGCAGAGACATGGGACTTCAAACTTATAAACACATTTCTTTAAGAGACATGAAGAAGAGTGATCGGATGGTTTGATGGGGTCCAGAGGCACACAATTTGTCAAATAATCTTGCATAGTTCTATGAAGAACTAGCCTGGGAAAATCTATACCATTTTTCTACACAAGGTTCATCAACATGCTACGTAAAGAAAGAAATAATTAGAGCTCGTTTCCTCAAGGGATTCCACCCTTATCTTCTATTTGGAACAGTACAGCCTGCCAGGTTTGAACTAGCTCTCCCACCTAGCAGCTGCCCTGTGGGGCCTTAGGCAACTCATTTAACTTTTTAATGCCCTTGTTTCTTCAGCTGTACACAGTGATAATGAGAATCTCCCAGGGATCACATCAGTCAATCAACATTAAAATGTGCCTTTGCCTACATAAGCAATACATGCACAGAGACTATTACAACAAAAAAACAAAATAGCTTCGATATTCTTGGAGCTAGAAAATGAATCCTGGAAACTAGTTTCTCTTCCTGGCTTAGAGCAGAGAAAATATGAAAAAATAAAGCCAGCCGAGGGATGCATTCAGAAGTCCCCAGCTCCGCAGGCACTTCCCTAGGCTGCTCAGTCACACAGTAGATGTGAGCGGCTGCAGGGCCAGAAAGGTGTGTCTCCCTGACAGCCTTCGAAGTTTACTTTATTCAGATTAATACATCCGTGACTGACTCTGGGGAAACTGGGGTCCCTCCTTGGGGTTCCTAGTCCCACTGACAAAAGAATTTAAGAGCAGACCCAAACAGAAGCTCAAGACAATTTTACAAGAATTCAAATGAAAAGCAGCTGCTCAGAGAAGGCGAATGGAGATAGAGAAAAGCCTTGGCATTTGAATTATGAGCATGCGGGTTCACCCATGTACTGCACACAGCAACATGGCAGGAAGAGGGGTACTATAGAGAAAGAAATAAGGCAGCCCAAAGTATCAGAAAAAAAAAACAAACAAAAAAATGTTAAGTTCTGATTAGCTTCACAAAACAAAAGGAAGGGTGGGTAGGCTGGCAGTGTGGCTGAGCCTCTTGAGTCACAAGGTCTATATAAAAGGGTGAGAACTGGGGGAAAGAAACGTACAGTGTCTCATTAAAGGGAAAATCATTCCACCTGTGTCTTTAGTGTGGCATCCTAGGGATGATCCCTTGGTTGGGTAATTGACCAACCCAGTTAAAATGTTAATATTAGGTCTTTACCCAGGCCAGACCAGAATGAGCTTTTCCTTGATATGCCTTTATTACTCCTCTAACATGGTCCCCCTCTGAGGTGGTAACCCTAAAATCACTGAGAAACCAGTCCAGGCATCAGAGCCCCCAAACACTTCTCGAATCTCTAGACTCTGGCGAGCATGAGGTTACCAAGATTCCCAACGACCTTCTGGATTTTAGCCAAGAAAGAAACTGGCTGTTTTTCTGTGGGGTGGTATACCTAACCTGCACAGCTAATTTCTGACCCCCATTCCTGTCAGCTGCTGGGAGGACACTGGAGGCACTTATCTGAGAACTGGAATATGGGGGGGGTCCCTGGAAGAACTGGGCACTTAGCAGCAGAAAAGATCATCTGAAGAGCCGAGTGAGAAGAAGAAACTACAAAGTTGGAAACCAACCTCATCCCTCAACCCCCAGTCAAAACACCTTCAGGAAATTATTTCCCTAGGAAAGAATATTTAAAATAATTAGCCAGGGTCATTCTAGTTTTCTAATGTCATTACCCTACAGATCTTTGCTTATGTCAAGTGGAAGGATTTAGGCTTTAGTTAGGAGGGGGAACAGTGATTGTTGTCACGTAAGGATGCTTTGTCTGTGCAATGCCAATTTAGTATTCAACACCCAGACTAGCAAAGAACATTATGAAAAGACACGGAGATGCAAGTCTAATTATTTAAGAAATGAATGCTTTGGAAACCCCAATTATTTTTTACATATTTTAAGTGTGAAAGCCAGAATTGCTTTTCAATGAGCATCCTGTACCTGTATCTTGAAGAACAGCTGTGTCCAGTTTTCAGGAGTGATTACTTAACTTGTTTATAGTCAGTTACTTAACTGGCTGTAAATGTTAACACTAAACTTACAAATTATCTCTATTGCAGAACCATGGAACTTTAAAAGATCTCAAGAGGATGGGAGGAATGGCTAGTTGCCTCAGGCAGACAGACAAAAGTTTAGATTAAAGACTCACACAGCCATTCCAAGAAAATCACCAGAATATTCACTTATCCTGCGAATATAGGCTTTTCTGTGAAAATCTCTTCACTTGAGGTTTAAATTGTATCAATGTTTCAGAGTGACAGAAAATGCATTAAAATTTAATGCAGAAGAGCCAAGATCTTCAAATGTTTAATACTAAACCACACCCGAATGAAACCATCAGACGACGGATACTGAGTCTTCTGAACTTTTGTGATTTGGCATCTCCCCCCAAATAAGGGAAAGGGCTGCCATGCCCAGGGCCCTGCTGACAGAGGGTGAGGACGGAGTAAAGAGGATAGGTCCCTGCTAAGATGATTAGAGACCGTGAGGAGAAAGCAAACACTTCCCAGAGCAGCTGGAAGGCAATTACCAAGGCTGAAAGTAATGAGAATTTGGAATATTGTTTATAAAAATCAAAGACGGAATACCTCTGGAGCACAGGTCTTTTTAAATCAACATGTTTTTGTTTCTCCTCTGAAACCAAATTATCTCAGACTCTCACAACCAACACGCCAAACTTTATCCGCAGTCACGCTCACACAGGTGCACACAGTGTGCAGACAAGGAAACTGGCTCCTTCTTTCTCCCTATGAAAAGAAAAGCAAAGGAACCCCAACGCCCACCAATAGGAAGTGTCATTCGTTCACTTCAGCCAAACACGGTGCCATGATGAGAGAGAACAGTGGCCCTGTGCTGATAGAGGGAGCCCAGGACCACAGGCTGGTACCTTTCTTTTCCACAGAGAAGGAACGGCACGCCTTCCGTGCAGTCTCAGCCTCCCCCTGAGAACATGGCATACTAAATTTCAGCTCCCACTCCCCTTGGCTAAGTGCCTTGCTCACAGGCAAGATTATTACGGGGGAACTGGAGGTGGGTGTGCTTTAATATGATGTGTGCTTTTCAAAGTGCTTACACACAACTGCAGAATATATAATTTATGCATAAAATATTTCGGGAAAAAAACTGCTCAGGAAGCTGTTAATAATGGTGCCTCTGGAGAAAAGAGCACAGTGTAGGGTGGAAAAGTAAGCTTTTGCTGCCTTCTTTTTTATGTTTTTGTTTTCTAACTTATTTGTTGAGAAACTGGGTCTCACAGAGCCCAGGGTGGCCTCAAATACCTTATAAAGCCAAGAATGACATTGACTTTCTGATCTTCTTGTCTCCACCACACCTGAGTCTTTGGGTTGTCTTTAATCATGTGCATTTAACTTTCTCAATGGAAAAACAGAGAATGACTCTCCCTTTTTGACAGCATGCTCGGAGGCTCTAGAGAAAAGGCCATGGCCCCTGCTGCAATACAACCCGTCTTCTCATTCACCCATACCTTCCAGCAGCAGACATGGGGTGTCCTGGTTCTGTTCTGACCTGCTGTGTAAAGTACAGATTTTTAAGGTGTAGTTTTGAACTAAATTGTGCTTTGCTTTTATATGTTTCGCAGGAATAATGACAGCTCTCCAAATTCTTTTCATTGGGCTCTCATTGTAGCCAGCGCTCACTCTGATCCAAGACAAGCAAGAGCTCTTTCTTACTTCTGCCAGCCATAGTGGGGAAGTCACATGCTCTAACACAGTGTGCAGCAGTGACTGGTAATTCCCGCAATGGTCAGTTCTAGGTACAGTTTGCACTCTTTGGGATATTGTGTATCTGGGAACAGGAAAAACCACTCAAGGTTGTTATCAATGAAAGCTCCAGTCCCAAGCCCCAACTAAGGACTGCCCTTTTATCTGGACCATTCAGACCAGCAACATGCCAACTGCATACATGATCTAATCTCTAGTAGCCGACTAGCACCAGGCTAACTCCATTGTTGTAAGAAGGCCGCTTGTTGGTTCCCGGCTGCTCAGCCCTGAAATAATCACACAGAAACCATATTATTTAAATCACTGCTTGGCCCATAGCTCTATCTTCTTATTGGCTAACTCTTACATCTTAATTCAACAGGCCAAGGCAATTTCTTTATTCACCAGTGGAATTCACAGCATACAGAGGGGAATCCCACATCATTCCATATGAACTTTAATCTCTTTTTCCCATCTAAATTCAGTAATGATGATGATACTAGTGCTTCCCTTAGAGAGTCCGTGTGATAGTTTAGTGTGATAAAGTCCATGCCTCCTTCTTTATAGACTGTGCCTAGTGTACTCTTTATACACCAGGCATTGCTCCTCATAGACTTGCTGCTATAGATGTCGCTGTCTTACAACATCAAATTATCTGGAGACACGAGGCTGAAAGAATTACGGTGAGAGGTAATGATGAGTCTATTATCTGAATAACTAGTATATACTCACCAAATGTCAGCTGAGCTAGGACATAATAGCTTCAACACTGTTTGCTGTATTTGAGCATTAAAAAAAGTGCATTAAAATACAATACCGTGTCCTTTATGTTTGCTGAATATAGAGGGGACTTTGTTTCTTGGTGTTTTTTGTGCTTTGTATTGTGGCCGCTGCTTGGTTGGTTTCATAAACAAGATCTCACTATGTAATCTTAGCTGACCTGGAACTCGCAGAGATCTGTTTCCTTTACCTCCCAAGTACTGAGGCAATAAAAGGCATGTCCTGCCAGGGCCAGCTCTGGAATATGGTTTTTTATTATTATTAATTAAAATTAAAGTTTGGAGGTATAGTAACAATTACACACAAAGCATCATTTCCAATCCTACCTCAGAATGAATGTTTGTTGAGAGCTGAGTAGGAATTAGGCACTGTCCTCATGCTGGGCCTAGCCTGGTGAGAATAGACCAGTTTCTGTTCTCGTAATGTTTCTATGCACTGCTAAGGGCTGCAGACAGGACTAAGGAAAAGAGGAGAAATAGAAAGGCAGAGGCAAATTAGCTGGAGGGGAAGGGTGGGGCAACACTGAGCCCTGCTTTAATCTGCTGGTGCATCAGTACCACGATGCAAATAGGCATTTCAATAAATTCCTGAACGTTCGTTAATATGTCAGTGGCTTTTAAAATAAAAGTTGCTCATGCAGTTCCATAAATGGATTTCATGAATCTATTTTGATTTCATATAGCAGCTACAATATTCCATAAAAGGCAGAAAAAGAGGTGAGTCCGTCATCATTAATACTAAGTCTTGGTGCCAGATTCTCCTTCAGCTATCCTGTTATCACCTCTAAGTAAGCACCCATCCCACTCTCGGGATGATATGTCAGAAAATGTCTCCAACCGTGTGTACTGGCTGGCTTGCTTGTACAGGAGGGGAGAGGTTGCTTACGGGTGTTTGCATTAGGAGCATGCACGGTGTGATTCCTGTTCACATGCTCTCTCTTTAGGATCAGGCTGACCACAGTCCTGCTGTATTTGTGGAAGGGAACTATATACTCACCCATCCTAACGCACATGTTCGCACGTGCACACACATTCGCACACACACACACACACACACACACCTCAACCCAGGGCAGCCCTATCAAAACAGCAGTGACCTACAGTTGCCCGAATTAAATGTTGCATTTCTCTCTCTCCTAACAATCCAATGGCAAGGGCAAATAGCAGCAATACTGAGGTAGACTCAAAGAGTCCTTAGTCAAGGAAAGCCTCGGTAAGCTAGAAACCCACAAGGTACAAGCTCTGAACACAGTTCAGCTGCCAGAATCGAGAAAGCACAGTGTCAGTCACAAAGCAGAAACATGGTGAGACGCATTGTTCATCTCTGTAACTGGCAACGGGCCTGGGAGCATGCAGCTGATAAACAAGACAGTCTAAAGTCTCACGCAAAAGCCAACTTTATTCAGAGCATCAGACAGTTTCTCCTCTGGGGGTTAAGAAGAGTCAAGTACAATCACAAGGGCAAGTGAAAGGTGGCAAAAGATTGTTGTTGCCTAGAGGCATATAAACACATACCAATAGCCAATTGTCAGGAGCAATCTGAAGTAAACTTGCTTCCATTGCTACACCTGGGAGAGGCCCAAAAACACATTCCAAGAAAAATTCTGCTGTTTCGAAGAAACTGAGGTCACAAGACTTGTCTTGTTTTCTTGGAGGTTTCTCACAAACACTCAGCATTTCCCTCGCGTGACTCCATTGGTGAATCATGTTCCAGCCCTCTTCTTCTGAGCAGGCCCCCCCCCACTGAGACAACAGAAACATCTAATTACACGGTGCTCCTTGACTCTCAAATGCCTCAGAAGACGAGCATAAAATTAATATCTGTAAGTCCCCAAAAGCTGAACAGAGCAGGGACGCTGGCTGAAAGTGCACAACCGAGGTGGCTTTTACCCTAAAGTTTCTGCTACCCCAGTAGGTTGTAAGCTCCTATGTAGAGGAGCTCTCAGAGCTCCAGGGCCCACTTAAGACGAGAAATCCAAGTGAGGACCCCACTCACACAATGTTGAAACTCCAAAGGGTTCTGCCTCCCATGTACAAGTGACTGAGAGCTGGCCCCCATTCTGTAGAAGGTGGCAGAAGACTCCTTTCTCTGTAGATACCCACAGAGATCGTCCTCACAGGGTCCTGCAGTCTGACATTTCCTGTAAAGTCTGCAGGGTGTCCAGTACTGAATATAACACAAATGCTGGGGATGGGCTGGAGATAGAGGATTTGCATAGCATATTCAGGGCCCTGAATTTGATCCCAAAGAATTGCTAGAGTGTTCGTGATCATTGTTCTAGCTTCAGACTAGATCTTGACAAATTCCCACAGAGAATTTTGTTATTATTATTATTATTATTATTATTATTATTATTATTATTTAAAAGTGGGCCTCAAGTAAAAACCATGAAACTCTAGGAAAACCTGGATACAAAGAAGTCGCATGCCCTTGAGAAAGTGTCGCCTTGCTCTACAGCCCCCATCCTTGGACAGTCACGAGATTTGTTTGCCTGCTTCGCAAATAAAGCCTTCTTTTCTTTTTGTTTCCTTAGGTTTTTCTCTTTTTTTTTTTTCCGTTTTCCTCTGTCTTTAAAACCTGCCTTCTTCTGCACATTGTTCCTGTCGAGGCTTCTGAGCCTCAGGCTGGAGCCCCATTCTTCCATCAGCTTTCGGATCCATTTAAATGACAGATGTGGTGAACAGAAGAAGCTTACTATGGCCAAGTGGGACTTGATTGCAGGAGAAATGAATGAGAGAATAGACGTGGGGAATCTGAATTATGCTTATCAAACCCAGTTTGGATGACTGTAAATGCCTGTGAATTCAAGAAAGTGAACCCAAAGGAGCAGAGCAATGGCCACCTAACTCCCCAGAAAGGTCAGACACAAAAAAATAACCAGTCTTATCATTTTAGACACAATGAAAAATAGTTCACATTTGAAAGCCTGGTCGATGCAGATAAAGCTGTCACATAAAGGTGAACGCAGTGACTGTTAGCCACTCTAAACAATGTGACATGGCACTGTCACAGAAGCAGGAGAGGATGCTGTAAACCCGCTTGGCTCTCAGGAACCATGCCACTGTTTCAAATCCCTAGGCCGGTGGAGGAGAATGGAAATAGCATCAGTTCTCCAGAGAACGTGACTCCATGTTGGCTGCCTGCCAGTTGCTGCTACGGCTGTGTTTTCTTCACCGTCTTCACCCAGGTTTCTCTTTGTTATCCTGAAAAGCAAGCAAACCACCCAGCTGTTAACAAGGCTATGGTGGCTAGACATCAAGCGACAGGGAGGGGGTCTCCAGGCACAACGCCTGGCCTTCCTCCGGGGATGGATGAACAGTGCTGGTTACCACAGCTCATCACAGGGAAAGAAGGTATGTTCAGAAGCGACAGGCAGGGAGTTCTTAGCTGCTTTCTTCACTCCGTGAGCAGTGTTTTGAGATGAACTGGACTTTCATCTGGAAACCCAGCTGTGTGGCCCCTTCCTTTGGTTCTGCAATGAACAAGCCTCTCTGCAGTTCTTTTCTGCCAGAATCGAGGACACAGTGGTATTCGAAAACAGTGTGCCATCAGGACTTCAGGAAGCGAGAGGAGTGTTCTGCATCTTCCCCTCCTAGTCTGCAAAGCCATTTTCAGCCTCAGACTAAGTCAGAACGTCAGGACCAGCAGCATCAACTCTGCAAAACAGCGGTTTGGGAGTTCATCTGCCACGACTGAGCAGGACTGACCTACTCGGTGTTGGAAGCACCAAAGTCCGAGGAGCTCTTTAGTGTTTCAACGACGCCTCATCAAAAGGCTGCTTGTTTTCTCGCTTCCCTTTGCTGCCTTTAAAAGGTTTGAAACACACACACACACACACACACACACACACACACACACTGCTAGACATTAACTATAGTAATGGCAATTAGTCTGTAAATTTCTATGACCAGGCACTTTCTAAGCAAGGATATTATGCTTCTCCACCTAGGCCAAAACTCAGGCAAGGAGTCAAGCCTAAAACTACTTAAATTTTACAATTTCACTGTAGATAGTATTTTTTTTAAACTTTTTAGTTCTTTTGGTTTAATGGAAGTCCTCCTACTTGATCTTTATTAGAGATATACTTCATATCTTGATTCACTACTAAGAATGTCTTCTCACCATCAAACCAAAACTCATCCTTCTATAATCAACAACACCCTTACCAAGACGCCGCAACCTCTAGAGGACTGTCCCCGGGAAAACCAAAGCAATAAAACTGCTGCTTCACGGGGCTGAAACCCAGGAAAGAAGGCACAGGATACCAGAGGGCAAGAGAGTCTCAACATAAGAAGCATATGGGGACTATTTGTTCAACTACCATAGTGTGTCTAAGAACCTAGGCGTGCATGGGTAAGAACACACAAAACTAAACTGACATAAGCAAACGTCCCTGACAATATATTTTTAATCTCAGTACAGAAGAACACACAGAAGAGGGTTATTAACATAAAGCTGAGGAAGCTAAGCCTTCAGGATCCCCACAAGCACAGCCTCTTGCAAGGCTTTCCATCTATTTTTAATTATTTTTCATAAATATAGTTATGCTTGCAACTTTTTCAGACTCAAGGCAATCTGTTTATTGTAATCCCCTTGTAAAATCAAAAGGCAAATTCTATGCTTTCAACATGCAATGTCACAGAATAAACATTACCGTTCCAAAAGAGAGGAACTGTTGCTTAGTGGGGGATACTGGGCTAAAGCAAGACCAAAACCCAACCAGGCAAACTCTGAATCCTGTTGCTCTATGAATTGGACTATACTTTGGATATATAACTCTAAAGTCATTAATTTTTCCCTAAGTTAGTATAGAAAGAGTAAAATAGCAGTGTGAGATAATAAATGTTAAGTGACAGAAATTCAGAAGAAAAAATAGTAACTGGGAACTAGGGAGGCGGGTAAGATTTGGATTGGGTCTCTGGAATTTAAAAAGAAAAACTCTAATCGCATCTTAGATGCTGGACTGCTGATGTGTTCTCTGTTTTAGTTATTATTCTCTTGCTGTGATAAAACCCCATGACCAAAGTAACTTACAGAAGGGAGGGTTTATTTGGAGCTCACAGTTCCAGGGAGGTAAGAGTCCATCCATCAGCTGAGCGGTGGTGGTGCATGCCTTTAATCCCAGCACTCAGGAGGCAGAGGCAGGCGGATCTCTGTGAGTTCGAGGCCAGCCTGGTCTACAAGAGCTAGTTCCAGGACAGGAACCAAAAAAAAAAAAAAAAAAAAAACTACGGAGAAACCCTTTCTCGAAAAATCCAAAAACAAAAAAAAAGGGTCCATCCATCATCATGGGAAGTATGCCAGCAGATAGGAAGGCATGGCACTGGAGAAATAGCTAAGAGCTCACATCCCAGTTCACAGACAGGAAGCAGAACACAATGAGAATGGCACCTGTCTTTGGAAACTTCCAAGCCCTCCTTCAACACCTATGATTTCCCAACTGGGGACCAAATACTCAAATATATGAGCCTATAGGGCCTCTCTCTTTCAACCACCATACTCTACCCCCTGTCTTATCATGATATAAAATGCGTGTGCTCCGACTATAAAAATCCTCAGTCTTCTGGCCTTAACAGTGCTTAAAAGTAAAAAAAAAAATTGAAATCCTCTTCTGAGACTCAAGGCAATCTCCTTTTAAAAAACATTTGTTTATTTGTTTATTTATTTATTTCATTTTATATGAGTGCTCTATCTGCATGTATGCCCTAATGCCAGAAGAGGGCATCAGATCCCACTATAGATGGTTGTGAGTTGCCATGTGGTTGCTGGGAATTGAACTCAGAACCTCTGGAAGAGCAGCCAGTGCTCTTAACCTCTGAGGCACCTTTCCAGCCCCTCAATGTAATCTCTTAATTGTAATCCCCTGTGTATTACACAGGGGTTATTAGTTGTGTATTGGTTGGAATTCTCTAAGAAGTGGTTCTCAACCTTCCTAATGCCGTTCCTCATGTTGTAGTGACCCCAGGATGTTGACTGATATTTCTGTCCTACCAGGTCCCACAGCAGTTTAGTCCCAAATAAACACACAGAGGTCTACATCAATCATAAACTGGTTGCCTTGGTAGCTCAGGCTTCTTATATTAATTCTTACATTAACCCATTATTCTTGTCTATGTTAGGCAATGTAGCTTGGTACCGTTTCCAGCGAGGCAGTCACATCTTGCGTCCTCTGCATCTGGGTGATGACTGCAGACTGAGTCTTTCCACTTCCCAGAATTCTCCTGTTCTCATTGCCTTGCCTCTACTTCCTGTCTGGTCATCCAGTCTATACTCCTTGCCTGGCTACTGGCCAATCAGCATTTGATTAAAATCCAATTGAGAGGATACAGACCATTGTCCCACAGCACCCAGCCATAGAATTATTTTGTTGCTACTTTATAACTGTAATTTTGCTTCTATTATGAATCATAATGTAAATATATGATATGCAGGATATCTGATATGAGACTTCTGTGAAAGGGACATTCACCACCCCCAAAAGGTCACCCACAGGTTAAGGATCACTAGAGTCTAGGCTATCAATCTGTAAGTCATGATCCCTTTGGGTCGAATGATCCTTTCACAGAGGTTGTCTCAGAAATGTGCCCATGAGATATTTGTATTAAAATTCATAGCAGTAGCAAAGTTAAAGTAATGAAGTAGCAAAAGAAAAGTTGGCAACAAACAAGCCAAGGTAAGGCTGAGCATTCATAAGTAAGTCTCTGTGTATATATTTGGGAGCTGGGTGGTGCCCCGCACAAAGAGTAAAACAAACAACAGGTCGGTGTCCCAGTCCCTCCACTTGAGGCCTTGCCTGGTTACAGAAGATGGCTGGTTCAGGCTCCGTGTCTCCCATCACTAGGAGTCTTTGCTAAGGTTACTCTTATAGATTCCATGAAGTTTCCTTTGCAGGAAGTTTCCACTTTTCCCTCCTCCAATGCCCACAATCCAGTGGTTTCTTCCATTACTTTCTCCCTCCTTCCTCCACCGCACCTGATACCTCTGGTTCCTAACTCTAACTGCCCTCAATCCACCTGTGAAATCTGTTCTACTTTCCCTTCCCAACCTCTCAATAGTCTTAGCTTCCAGGCTCCCCCAGAAAATCTCACCTAGCCTTGAATGCCCAGTGTCTTTTCTAGCCCAAAGTTCTAAAGTCATTCCACAGTCCCCCCCAAAGCAACAAGGTCAGGTCTGTCACAGTGATATCTCCCCACTCCTGGTACCTATTTTGTCTTACTTAGGGTTATCATTGCTGTAATGAAATACCATAACTAAAAGCAACTTGGGGAGGAAGGGATTTATTTGGTTTATGCACCCATATCACTGTTCATCATTGAAGGCAGTCAGGACAGGAACTTAAACAGGCAGGAACCTTGAGGCAGGAGCTGATGCAGAGGCCATGGAGGAGTGCTGTTTACTAGCTTGCTCCCCTTGACTTGCTCAGTCTGCTTTCTTATTAAATCCAGGACCACCAGACAAGGTTGGCTCCACTTACAATGGGCTGGGTCCTCGCATGTTATTAGCCCCGAAATCACATACACACAACAAAGACAGATTCATAAGGTTGCAGTTATCTATTTGTGCATAATAATAATAAATAATAATACTAACAGTTTGAGAGGAGGGGAAATGGAAGCAGTTGGGGGGTAGAAAGAGGAAAGTGATATATTTATATTTTAACTTAAAATACATCTTTAAATGTGTATGCCCATACCCTTGTAAGAAGAAGAATATTAAAATCTTGATAAAAAAAAATGAGCAAAGGACATAAGCAAGTTACATATAGAAATATATATATATATATCTTTATATATTAAACACATAAGAATTGTCCACATTGCTGTTAAAGAACTGCAAGCAAATTTAAGCTAGAGGCTCTTTGTATGGATGATCTTATATTACATCACAATATAAATGAAGGATAATAGCTTTCATTGTGGGAGAGACTGGAATGAAATAGCATTCTCACGTAGCTCTAGAGAGAAAATTCGTTTTAACTTAGTTACTTGTTTGTGAGTGTGGGCATACATGTCAGAGCCCACATGTCAAGTCCAGAGAAAAACTTTGGGGAATCAGTTTTCTCCTTCCACCTTTACATGCATTTTGGGGATTGAACCCAGGTAATCAGTACAGTAAACAACTCTATCTTCTGAGTCCAACTCCCCAAACCTGCAAATAAACTTAGAAAGAAAAAAAACTATTTAGGCAAGTTTTTTATTAAAACACAAAAATCCAAAATAAGGGCCATTTAATTTTAATTTATTTTCTGGAAATCATGTTGAAGAAACAAACACTCAAAGGATACAAATACATGACCCACTGAAAAATAAGCGCAAATAATTAGTAAAACTAGTGTGTGTGTGTGTGTGTGTGTGTGTGTGTGTGTGTGTGTGTGTGTGTACACGTGTGTAAATGCATGTAGAAGCCAGAAATCAATGCTGGGTGTCTTTCCCAATCACTCTCAGCCTGTTTTTAAAAACAGGATGTCCTAGCTAGGGTTACTATTGCTGTGATGAAACACCATGACCAAAGCAGCAACGTTGGGAGGAAAGGGTTTACTTCAGCTTACACTTTCAGGTGACTGTCCATCACTGAGGGAACTCAGGGCAGGAAAACAAACAGAGCAGGAACCAGGAGGCAGGAGCTGTTGCAAGGTCATGGAGTAGTGCTGCTCACTGACTTTCTCAACCTGCTTCTTTATTCAACCCAAGACTACTGTGAGATAACTTTTTTTGTACCCTGTGAAGAGTATGTCTGCTAAGGTACCTTCTGATGGGCTTAATAAAGAGCAGGATTGCTAATAGCTCGCCAGGAGAGGATAGATGGGACTTCCAGGAAGAGACAAGAACTCTGGGAAGAAGAGAGGAGGAATTTGCCAATCAGACAGAGCAAGTGGGACATATGATACTTAGCAGAGGTAATGAGCCACGTGGCAGAATATAGATTAATATAAATAGGTTAATTTAAACTATAAGAGCTGGTTGGGAACAAGCTAAAGCTAAGGTCAAGCTTCCACGATTAATAAGAAGTCTCTGTGCCATTATTTGGAAGCTGGTGGTCCAAAGAAAGTCCTGCTACAAGGACCATCAGCCAAGGACGGCACTAACCACAGTGGGTTGGACCCTCCCCCACCAATCACTAATTAAGAAAATGCACTACAGCCTAGCCTTATGGATGCCTTTTCTCAATCAAGGTTCTTTCCTTTCAGATAATTCTAACTTGTGTCAAGCTGACATAAAATTAGTCAGCACAAAGGGTCTCTCCCTGAACTTGAGACTCCCAGTTGAGTTATACTGGGCTGGCCAGCAAACCCCAGTGATCCTCCTGTCTCTGTCTGCCCACCACTTGTTACAGGAATATAATTCTGTACCTGGATTTACCATGGATGCTGGGAACCTGTACTAAAGTTTTCAATGGGAAGCACTTTACTGATTGAGTTGTTACTCTGGCTTATGGGGAAAAAAAAGTTTTTGAGGTCTGTATCACTGGAATGCCCTGTGTTACTTATAATGGGAACTAACTAAAGGAAACCAATGTTCCAAAAATTGAAGAAATATTAAAACAGGTTAAATGACTTCCAGATTCAACATGCATAGTAAGTGCCCCTTGCTCATACTAACCAAGAGAATAAAAATCTGAAACATAAATCCTGTCTTTTGTAAAACTAGAGGATGATTTGTGGTAATTCCGTAGTATCTTATATCATGATAACTTGCAACAGGAACACTGTTCTTCCACATTTCTGGAGGCCAGAAGTCCAAAGTTATGGTGCTGGCGGGTCCTGCTCCCTTGAAGACCCGAGGGGAGAATCGATCCTTTGCCCTCCCAGCACCCTGCACCTCCAGCAGCTCCTTTGAGACTGCTGCACTCTAATTTCTGCCTCCGTGGTCCCCTTGCCTTCTCTTCTCTGTATCTCTTATATCTTAAGGATACTTGTGGGGGCATTTAGGGCCACCCAAATAATCAGGATGGTCTTCTAACCTCAAAATACTCCATTTAATCACACCAGCCCGCAAAGACTGTGTTTCCAGATAAGACAACGTTCACACGTTCCAGTCATATGACATGGATATCTTGAGAGTGGGATGCACATTTTACTTAAACAACTGTATCATTCTTATTACAGGAAGACTGAAAACAGACAGAGGCATGACAAATGACTTATCAGAAAAATCAAGGCAGATGATCAAACCAAGATAACTGTGCTGTGTATGGCAACAAGCAACTGTAATAGTAATAGCAACTGATATTAGTACTGACCTGTCCACAGAACTTTGGAAGAAGCTCAGAGAGCAGATAACCAAACTGCCTTGGGGAACAGGTGTGAACAGGAAGACAAAGATGTAGTCTTTGAAACATATATTTAAAGAAGAGGTAAGGTTTTCCTAAGCCAGGTTCTCACTCCTACTCTGTATGGTGAAATAGCTATCCCTCCATCATCCTGTAATATCTAGAAAAACTTAGAATCTCCAGACATAAACCAATAGAAAGGAAAAAAGAGAAGTAACTCCATGCTGACAACAGAGGGTGTAAATAAAGCCCGCCTCCTGTAGACCAGATCGTTTCCACTGCCAACTCCCAAGCATTGTCCACCAGGGGCGGGGAGCGTCATCCTGAATGCCATGTACGAAAGGATCCCCAACAAGCTCTGTGCTCATCAGCTGTTCACTTCAGTCAGCCCCACAAATGCAGGCAGAGCCTCCAAGGAGTCTTGTCATGTCTGTTCTTCACTGCAAACAGGCAAGTACTGCCAGAAATCTGGGGAACGCTTCCAACACAAGCACCAAGTAAACACCTAGTGCAGGTGTGAGGCACACCGGAAATGGAGTAGCCTCAAAAGCAGGAGAAAATTTTAAAGACATTGTGAGAAACCAACTAGAGAGTTGGAAAACAAGTTGCACAATGAAATAAGGAGTCTAACAACAGCGATTACAAAGTAAAGGAACTGAGGTTAAGAAAGCCTTCACCAATACATAGCTCCAGATAAATAGAAGGGAAATTAAAGGACTTGGCTTTTATGAAGCTGTGGTATTATTTGAGAATTTCCTTCTAGGTCCTCCTCCGCGTCACTCTCCCAACTTTATGTCCTTTGCTAATGTGGCTTTAAGTTTTATGGAAAAGCTGGACAAAAATTAGAGTGTGTCCTTGCTCTTGTTCCTGTGTTCCTTCCCAGCTCAATCCCCACCATAGTCTCTTATTATTATTTTATATTAATGTGACAAATGTGATAAATTCACGAACAAATGAAGAACTTTGTCATCAACATTAGATGCACTACAAGATGTGCTTATCTGTAGGCTTAGGCAAATCTTTAATGATATGTACATACCATTTGGAAAATATATAGATATAGTAAAATATAGATGTAGATATATGTACTTATGTATATCACAATAGTGACTGGGATGGTTTCACTGTCTGAATATTCTCCTTCACCCTTCTCCTCCTTAAACTCCCCATAACCACCAATATTTTTACTGTCTATGCAATTTTACCTTTCTCAGAATGTCATGTATTGAGAATAATACAGTCTTTCCTAACTAACTTTATTCACGCAGAATATACATGTCTGTTCTCATCTTTTCAGCTCTTTATTGTGTGGGTGCTCCATGGTATGTTCACCTATGCACCTATTAGAAGACAGTTGCTTCCAATTTGGGGCAATGACACATCAAGCTGCTGTAAATATTCATATGAAGGTTTTGTACAAACCTCAACTTTGAACTCCTTTGGATTGTTGGGTTATGTGCTAAGACCGTGTTTAATTTTTATAAGAGACTCCACAGTCATCCTCTAAAGTGACGACATCTGAAAGTCCCACAGGCAACACATGAGCATTCTTGTTGCTCCATTTCCTTGCTGGTATTTGGTAGTGTTTGTGATTTGGACTTTAAAATCTATCATATGTGTACAGTGACACATGACATATAACATCTGATAACATATGATACTAAACGTCATGTTCTTACCTGCTGTCTGTATGTCTTCTCTCACAAGCTGTCTCCTGTTCCGACAATTTGCCTATTTTTCAGTTGTGTTATTTGCTTTCTTATGCGTGAAGTTCCTATTTTGGATAAAGTATTTTATCAGATGTGAGTTTTGGAAACATTTCCTCTTACACTGTGACTTATTGTCTCATTCTTTTAAAAACAAAAACATTTAAAAACAGATACATATAAAACATACACATATAAACAGAGTCCCAATATTCAATACATACATCTATTGAGTAACATTTAAAACATATTTCTCTTCTCAAACACTTATCACTTCTTTGTGGTAAAATAAATGATACGAATATTGGAGATGTAATCATTTCTTTATTTGTAGGAGTCTGCTTTTATGACTCCTTTCCAAAGACATCCAAGTCCCTTAAATAAAATCCTGCTTAATTTGTATATAATCAATACACAAGACTCCCAAATAATCTCTGGGTTATATATTAAACTTGATTTAATGTAAATACCATAAAAACAATTGCTATGATACATTACATTGTTTAGAGAGTACTGACAAGAAGTTTGGAGTTTGGCCACTATAGACACAGTTTTAAAAAATGTCTGGGGGCTCTATCTGCAGATGCAGAATCTATGAATATTGAAAGCTGGCTGCATTATATTGTGCCCAAAACAAAACTCATGATAACTCATCACTAAGAAAAAAATCTAGAGACATTTGTCTTAGGAACGGAATGGAGGTTAGAGGGGTCACAAGGAATTCTACAGAATAAAATAGAAATGACAAATCATATGACAGATTTGACCATGTGAAACTTACATAAAAAGCCATTTTTAAAGCTTTTCAAATGGAGAAGACTTATGATATGTCAAAAAAAAGTGAATCAAGTGAAAATAACGAGCATTAACATCCAAATCCAAAAGGTATATGGAAGAAAATGTAGCCACACTGTAATACTGAGGTCCATATTGAGCAATATCCATATAGTAATGAAATGAAAATAGCAAACAGGTATTTAACTAAAAATTAAATTATAATTATGGGTCCAGAAATATGGTTCAACAGGTAAAGGAAGAAATAGTAAGCTATTATTTGCAGCTCTTGCCCTGTCAGCCCCTCTTCCCCCTGCACAGCATCTACCCAACTAACAGTTCTGAGTATTCCCAGGGTCTCTCTGGAATGTGCCCAGGAACAATGCTATGTGGTATAAATGAGCTGCTGTTTTTCCTGAGTAATACTCTCCTCTGGGCCACTCCCAGACCCCAGCAGAAGCCTTAGAGACATGGGGATGGGAGCAGAAGCCTTAGAGACATGGGGATGGGAATGCTGGCCCGTGGACTCTGGCACTATCAGTCCTTCAAACCTCTCTTTGCCTTGCCTCAATCTCAGGTCCAGTAGGGTTAGAGGCTATAAAAGCAACTCCGCTGTGGTCCTAGCGTCTCAGTGATAGGAGGTAAAAAGGAATTCTCCCAGGTCTCTGCTAAGATTCTCCCTGCCCCCGCAGAAAGCGGGGTCAATAGAAAAAAATAACACGTAACAACTGTTTGCCTTGACTCCCTTCTTCCATGGAGTATCAAGGCTGTGTCAGACTTGCCCGCCAGCCTGACTACTGAAGGATTGCTTCCAGGTTCTTCCTTGGGGACTCCTTGTAAAGAATCTGGCTGACTTCCCCACCACAGACCCGTGGAAATGCACAGTCAAATCTAAATTTCTGAAGAAAACATAGAAAGGTGATGTTTATTGCCTCATATTTACGACTCCGTGGTACTGAGGAGTTGAGTAAATTGCTCGAGGTTCCCCATCTAGACAAACAGCAGTCTGGTTCCAGGGTAGGTGTTCTCCCCTAAGCCCTGGTTAAGTTTCCTGTTCTCCATGGGAAGCATCCACCTCTCCATGCAGATGTCACCTTGGCAACGAAAACTTCTAGCAAGCTGCCAGTTCTCCTTTTTCCTACTCTCAACAGCACTTGAGAGAATGGTGCAGACGCTTCTCCTATATGGGGGAGGCTTTTCAGCTTCTCCCTGTAAACACAAGACCTTACTTAAGGAGTGCTTGATACAGTGGTCACGGATCACATGCACTGCACTCAGCGTGTGTCCGTAGCAGCGAGAGGCACTGGAACTGGCATGCGGGGGTGGGGCTTGCTGGGCATGCATCTATGCTGATAGATAATGAGGAACAGGGCCTAGAGGATGAACTGTGAGGCTGAACCTTGTAAAATGGGAGAATTTGCTAAGACAAATGGTTCACACCTTGACAGCTTACCAATGTCTTCCAACATACAAAAGCAAACTAACCAGGACAGCCAACGAACCTTGGAGAAGTGTTCCCTTGAAGACTTTGAAACAGCCTTTCTTAGATACTCTTTGTAAAGTACCTATAGCTATCAAATGTAAACCACTAACTCTCTGATGGGGCAAAGCCCAGACAATAGAGGTAAAATCTGATTCCAATAACTTTGTTCCACCAAGAACCCCTCTGGCCAACTGCTAAGCAGTCACCAGAAAAGCTCAGTTGATTAGCCCGCAATTGTTGCAAAGAAGAGGCTTAGGAAGACTCCAGAGCCTGGTAACAAAGATTCCTATGCGACCCTCGCATCTCTCTTCTGTTCCTAGGTACCCTTTAGCAGGTCACGCATTAAAGTTTTGGGTATCACACTCACCTTTGGCAGAAACATCCACATGGAGGTTAGTCCAGTGATGCAAATGTTTTTAAAGAGGCCGTTTTTTCTTTTCCAGCCAGAGCCTCTGGAATTAAAAGTGGCAGAGGTAGCAGACAGTGTAATCTATCCACCCTTTATCTGGGAACAGCATCGTTTCTCCAACTCTCTGGAGAAGTAAGCTAGAAAAAGGCCCGAGATGCCTGTCAGAGGCAACCGTGCCTGTCATATTTCATACACGGGATGAAATGGAAGACTTTAGGCTCCATTAACAGCAGGTTTCATTTTCAGTGCAGGAAAGAGGCTCAACATAACCGCATCTCCCTTGTTCTTTCTTATGCTTTTAATATAAATGGTCTTAAAATTCCCACTTCCATTCCCCTCACCACTGCCCCCAACACCTAGAAGCTGTATTATCAGATCTACAGTTAGATAATGTGGTATTGTGAGGCTACCTATGTATATGGTCTAAGGCTTTTGGCTTTTTCAGAAAAAATAATAATAGTAAAGCTACAGCCTGATAAAAAGAAGAAGTTTGCTCTCTAGTGGCTGACTTACAGAAGGCTCCTAAACCCACACGATGAGCTAGGCTGGAAATAAGAGGAATTTAATGGCATTATCAGGGTTATAAGGTCCGAGTACTTTTTTTGATTTTATTAACCTTTACATTTTTTCCCTACACATTATACAAAATGTTTTGTGCGTGTTTTTTTCTCATTAAAATATTTCTTATCATTAAGCTATTTCAGTTCTAAAACCTAAAGCAGCAATTAGGCTTCCACTGTTTTATTAGTGTGCTGTACCTTTCAAAAGCTCTACGGACTGGTTTAATACCATATAATTAATGTTTATTATAGACACATTGCCCAATAATATAACATCATTAGCTCTTTTTAAACCATTTTAGATCTTTTTCAGAAAGAGTATTTAGCATAATTAATATGAAGCTAATTAATATCATTTCATTACTCCTCTTTCTCTAGCAACTCAGTTTATAATATTTTATAATAATATGAATTACAAAATAAGGAGAAGATTGTTCTGTATGGTATGCCTCATTGTGAAACCACCCACTTCCCTTTGTGCTTGGCTTTCCTGTTTATTCCCGCTCTGTTCTTTCTCCCCACGTCCATACTACTTTCCATCGCTCTCTTCAGTACTGTCTATCAGGTCGTGGGCAACTGAACACCATCCCCGAAGTTCTAATCTTTGAAACTTATTAGAAGTGAGAGGGGTGAACCATCTCTCTAAACCTTGAAATAAAACCTAAGTATGTTACTCATTTCTTACTTTATAAGAGCTCCAGTTGAGAGATTTTGGATTTTAAAGAAAACTTTTCAAGCACAGCTATCTCTTAGTACTGTGGAACTTTAAAAGTTCTGGTGTGTTTTGTACTACAATATTAACATGATATCTTGGGGACAAGATGACTTGAAGTATTGCAATTATGTGTCAAGTTGACAAGGAGAGGGATGTCACGGGTATCTTCAGTGGTCAACTTGACATAGCCTAGAGTCATTTGAAGAAGTTTCAATTGAGGGATTACCATGATTATATTGACTGTGGTCATGTTTTTAGGGATTGTCTTGATTGATGATTGATTGATGTAGGAGGGCCAATCCCTCTGTGAGCATCACCACCCCTAGGTAGGTTCTCCTAAGATGTATAAAATCTATATGAACAAGAACCAAAGAAAAAGACCATGTTTCTATATGGTCCTACTTGAATTCCTGCCTTGACTTCCCTCAATGTAAGCCTGTAAGCTAAATAAACCCTTTCCCCTCCAACTTCCTTTTGGTCAGTGCGTTTTATCATAGCAACATGATGAAACTAAGACACGTGTCAAAAACATTTGCTGAAAAAGCCCTGTTCAACAAATAGCATTGGCAAAGCATGAAAAAATCAATCCAGAGTGTATCGAAGACCTTCATTTAAAATCTGAAAATGCTAGAGAGAAGCAGTGAAAACATCTCGGGATATGGGTATAGGCAATAACACTCTGAGCAAAACCCAACAGCAGAGAAAAATCATCCCAAAAATTGACAAATGGGATCAGATGACATTAAAAACTTCACACCAACAGAAACTCTGTCAAAGTGAGCAGACAACCTCTGGAAAGAGACAGAAGCTTTGCCAGTATATTTTAGATAAGGTGTTAACATATAGGATATACAAAGAATCAAAAGTTAAACACACACACACAGAGAGAGAGAGAGAGAGAGAGAGAGAGAGAGAGAGAGAGAGAGAGAGTGAACTAAACAGGAAGTTCTCAAAAGAATAAATACAAATAGACAATAAATATTTTTAAATGTGCTCAGCATCTTTAGCCACCAGGGAGATGAAAACCACTCTCAGATTCCCTCTCACTCCCGGCAGAATGGCTACCATCAAGAACACAAGTACTAGCACATTCCGGTAAGGATGTAGAAAAGAGGACCCTTTGTTCTCTGATGGTGGGAGTCTAAATTGGTGAAGCCAATATGGAAATTAGTGTGGATGTTTCCTTAAAAGCTAAAAACATCACTGCCCTATGACAGAGAAATACCTCTCCAGAGCACATAACCAATGGACTTTAACCTACCACAGAAATACTTACACATCAGTATTTATTGATAATTTAGTCATGATAACTAGGAAATGGAATCAGCCAAGATGGATACATAATGAAAATGTGGTACATTGTGAAAAATATGGAAATTTCCAGTTAATGGATGACACTAGAAGCTATTAAGTGAGGCAGCACAGACTCAGGAAGACAAATATTACAAATTCTCTCTCATCTACAGATTCTGGATTCTAATTTTGATAGCTGTGCAAGGAGCACAAAACTAGAAAGGGCCCCATGAACAGGAACAAATAAGGCTTTAAAAGTAGGGAGAAGACTAGCTAGCATGAGATATAAAAGGAGAAATACTGAGAATGATGGTACAAGTGGAGACGGCAGGCAGGGAGATGGAGACGGGGAAAGTAACCAAGACTGGACATGAAAATGCCATAAGTGAACCCTATCTGTTCCTTTAAAAATAAAATAAAATACAAAATAAAGGTCACCTTTAGACCTATCCACCCAAAAGAAAGTGTAAAATCTTCATAAATACCGAAGGTTCAACAGCCAGTTAGTTTCTCATTCCACATTCTTGTGCTAGGATTTCTTCACCTCCCAAAGCAGGGCAGGTGAATTAATGCCTCGGTAGTGATAAGATACTGAAGACTGTTGCTCTGCACACTAGATGCCTGTTTGCATTAGTCCTGCGATTGTCCAGGTGTTCAGAGATGCCACCAGATCACCGTGAAGCAGAGAGGACGTTACAGTTGAAAGATGAGCCAAGATTCTTGGGACTCCCTTTCCCCGGGCCCTGAGCTGTGGTTATACCAGAGACCCATGGAGGGAAGGCTTTCTTTCTATGCTTTATGCTGAGTTGCTGGCCCATTGCTTTGCCACAACAGAAACGAAAGGCATATCACCCACTGTCAACTGATTTTCCTTGCTGCGTTGTGACCGCCAGTTGTTTTGCTGACATTTAAAAAGCAGAGGGAGCATACACCTTGGATTCCCAAACCAAAGAACACAAGGATAAGCGAAGGCTGACTATGTTTCTCTCCCGCAAAGACGCAGCAGGCGGAGGCCAGAAGGATCATGTGAAATTGATTAGCAGTTTTCATGGTTGGTTCTAATGTCAACCTACCATAAATTAGAATCACATGCACAGGGCACCTCAACTGAGGGATTGTCCTGACTGCCCTAATTGATGAGGGAAGGCTAGCCCAAAATGTCGGCAGTGCAACTTACATAAAAAGGCATGGCGTGGCGGGGGGGGTGTGGCTAGTCACAGTTTTCTTGCTTGGCCTTCCCTCTTATTTATCAAGTTAACTATCCTGTTTTTGCGGCTGCTGAACTTGTTTCCAGGTTTCCATCACTGATTAAGGACTAGTAATTTCACAAGAACCCTTCAGGTTTGGTGGCACCATATGAGAACAGCTGAGGCACCCAGCCTCATGGACTGAGAAATGACTGAGTTGTTATCTTCTTCACTGGAACAAAGCTACTGTGGGACTACAACTTCAGTGGTACCCAGGCTCAAGGCCTCTGTCACTGCCAGATTACCAACCTCTCAGATGTGAGACAGCTTTGCTTACTGTTTCAATGTAAATTGATTGAATAAATCCATATGTGGGTGGTATGGAGTTATATATGTGTATAAATTCATATATGCATGTATGTACATATATATATCATGTAAACTATATAATGTAATATATACATATATATACATACATATATATTATATATCCTATTGGTTGTTCCTCTAGAAAATCCTGACTAATACAGGTTGTGGTACCAGAAGTGGCCAGATGAACCTGGCCATATTGTTTTAGGGGAAGGTTGTAAACACATTTGGAACTTTGAGCTAGAAAAGCCATCAAGTACTCATAACATGATGGGCTGTCCCGCAGGATCTTAGAAGATAGAAATTCTGAGAGAAATGTAGACAATGAAGGCCTGGCATGTGAAGTTTTAGGGGCAAGAAACAACTCTTTCAGGCCTACTTACGTGATATATTTAAGAATCTATGTTTAAAAAAAAAGGAAGCTAGGGCTGAAGGATCAGCTGTGACTAACAAGAGCTCATCAACATGGAAGCAAAGCCTTGGCTTCTCTGGGACAATGGATGCAGGCTAGCTGAGTCTGACAAAAGAGCTGTGGTTAACAGCAGATCAGCGTTGTAGAGGTGACATCTTCTAGAAAGTATTTCCTCTGAGTCAGCACACAGAGGCTGTGGTCCAGGGAGACCAAGGCTGCATTTCAAAGTGGGAGCCACTTGGCCTGACCTGGTACTTAGTTTGAAGGCATGAATGAGTCTTTAAGGTGTTACTGAGCCTTGACACTAATTGGCAGAGGTAGAGTCTCTGAAAAGAGGCCCACAGAGGTTATTGGTGAATGATCAACCTCTGTTGCAGTGGCTATATCAGGATACTGGAGATGACAGAATCTCGGGGTGACCACAGAGCAGCATCAGGTGTGAAGTAGGGCCATCCTGAGCACACAATACTGCTGTATGTTTTGTGGGTGGCAGAGCTGGAAGGGGGAACCACACAAGACCTTTGGAGCCCAAAAGATTGTGAGTGATCCCAAGATGTTGGCTATGGATCTACACTGTTGGACCTTGTTTAGCTTAATTGTGATTGCTTTGATGCCCCGGTTCTTCCCTTTTGGAATAAAAAATACTTCACTTATTTTTATTCAAAAGAAGCCCAAAGTTAAGACACTTTGAATTTTTAAAAAAGATTTTGGACTTTTGAAATCTTGACATTTATAAAACCTTGGGACTTTTAAGTATTTTATATTGCGATAACAACAGAAGATTTTGGAAACAAACAAGGAAAGGTTATTGTTTAACAGTGTTGTGTTTGTGTGTCAGGTTGACAAGGAGTAGACTTGTGATGGCTGATCTTGGTTGTTACTTTGGCACATATGGAGAAAGGGAACCCCAGTTAATAATTGCCTCCATGAGACTGGACTGTGGACATATCTGTGGGGCATTTTATTAATGGCTAATTGATGTAAAAGAATCCTTCCCAGTGTTGGCATCACAGTTCCAGGCTGGTTGGTCCTGAGCTGTATAAGAAGGGGAGCTGAATATAAGCCAAGGAACAAGCCAGTGGGCAGTGTTTTTCAGTGGTTTCTACTTCAAGATCCTGCTTGAAACTCCTGCCCTAGCTCCCAGCAACAGTGGACTGTAATCTGTAAGATGCAGTGAACCTTTTCCTCCCCAAGCTGGCTTTAGTCACTATATTATCATAGCAACAGAAAGCAAACTAGGGTAGTGATGTTATCTAGAAAGAAAAGCGATTAATATGTAAAAGAAACACCATTAAGATTATTTAGTTATCTTATGTTTTTATAACATGAGCAATGAGCCCAAGGAAAAAAATTATTTCGTGACTTATTTCTGCATAATTCAGATGAGTGTAATTAAGAAAACCCAGTTTACAGTCAGGCATAGTGGCACCCACTTTTAATCTCAGCATTCGGGAGACAGAGGCAAAAGGATCTCTGAGGATCAGCCTGGTCTAGAGAGTGAGTTCCAGGACATGCAAGTCTACATAGAGAAACCCTGTCTCTGAAAAGAAGGAGGAGATGAAGGTGAAGGAGGAGGAGGAGAAGAAAGTGGTGGAGGAGGAGGAGGTAGAGGAAGAGGTGGAGGAGGAGAAAGAAGAAGAGAGAAAGAAAGGAATAAAGGAGGGAAAGCAGGGAAAGAAGAAAGGAGGGGGGAGAGAGGGAGGAGGAAGGAAGGAAGGAAGGAAGGAAGGAAGGAAGGAAGGAAGGAAGGAAGGAAGGAAGGAAGGAAGGAAGAAAGGAAGGAAGGAAGGGTCAGTATTATTTAGTGGGCAACTGAAAGACCAGAAATTCTCAGTCTGCTATGATCCCATCCCTGAAGAAGCTACACATTCATATCCAGAATGAAAGTCCTCATGCAAGCTCGGGAATGCCAATCATACTGGAATGTTGTATCCTTGGTTAAAGTGTTTTCTACTCTTCCAGAGGACCTGGGCGTGGTTCCCAACATCCAGGTCAGGCAGCTCACAGACACTTGTAACACCAGCTTTAGGACACATAAAATTTTTGATCATTTAAAAAATAAATAAGAAGCCGGGCGGTGGTGGCGCACGCCTTTAATCCCAGCACTCGGGAGGCAGAGGCAGGCGGATCTCTGTGAGTTCGAGACCAGCCTGGTCTACAAGAGCTAGTTCCAGGACAGGCTCCAAAACCACAGAGAAACCCTGTCTCAAAAAACCAAAAAAAAAAATAAATAAATAAATAAATAAATAAGAGAGAAGAAGTTTTTAGACGACACCAGTGGTTATTCCATATTGTGAGTACTTTGCCTGAAAAAGAAAGGGAGGCAGCCCTAGGTAGGTAGCCATTACTTTATGACTACAGCTTCTGCCCTCAGTCCTTATGATTTCCAGTAAATATCTGATTTCCCTCAACATGTACAAATGGCATTTTTCATGGTTTTGAGTATCTGCATTTCAAAAGAACATCAAGAAGAACCAGCCAGGGAGGGTAAGAAAGTCCAAGAGTGGGAAGGAGGGCAGCCTGTCCACGTCACCTGGTGGTGTGGGAGAATTGTCTGTATTCTGTCAATCATGTTTTAAATAAACACTGATTGGCCAGGCAGGAAGTATAGGTGGGTCAACCAGACAGGAAGTAGAGGTGGGGCGATGAGAATAGGAGAATGATGGAAAGGAAGAAGCCCATTTCTCTCAGTCCAGCCCAGACCACTGAAGAAGCAACATGTGACCTGCCCTGCTGTGAAAGGTACCAAGTCATGTGGCTAGCATAGATAAGAACAATGGGTTAATATAAGCTACAAGAGCTAATAAGAAGACTGAGCTAATGGGCCAATCAGTTTATAACCTAATGTAGACTCTGTGTGATTTTCTTTGGGGCTTGCTGGCTGTGGGATACCCGGCAGGATAGAAACCCCAACGAGCAGGCCCTCATATTACAACCTGGTTTTGTAAAGCTTCCAACGGGGGAAAGAGGCCAGGTAAATGTGCTCAAATATAGCACCCGAACAGCAGTGAAGACACCATGTGTTATATGCATGCATAAAAATCCCGATTTGCCCTCAAAATTATAATAAATTCTCAGGGAGTACACAATTCTAAATTCTAAGAAAAGGAGAAGATTAAGAATAGGTTAGGGAGGCCGGGCAGTGGTGGCGCATGCCTTTAATCCCAGCACTCGGGAGGCAGAGGCAGGCGGATCTCTGTGAGTTCAAGACCAGCCTGGTCTACAAGAGCTAGTTCCAGGACAGGCTCCAAAACCACAGAGAAACCCTGTCTCGAAAAACCAAAAAAAAAAAAAAAAAAAGAATAGGTTAGGGACTACAACTGGAGCTAATGAATGGAGGGGAAACCCGTGTCATTTGAGATATTATTCACATTGCAACTGTTGCTAAGGAAACCACCTCCTATTCATGCACTGCACACACTTCCCTTTTCTGTTGTTACAAAGTGCACAATACCACAATTAAATCATGAGGATGAGAGCCTGGTAATATACTTAGAGGGTATTCAGAGTTCTAAAATAGCAGGGATGCCATTAATGAGGTTGTCACCAGGACTAGAGACCTAACAGAAAATCTTCCTTTCCATCTTTAGTAGTTCCTGCACAGCCCAAGCTACAGAGACTGACTCTTTCATAAGCACCCTGGAATTTCAAAGAGGCTCTACCTGTGTCTCTCCATCAAGGAGGGTGGTAGAGGTCATGCCTCTGAGTGGAACCAGGCAGAGAATTCCCTCCACCTAAGAACACCATGACAATCAGAGAAACTTGACCGTGATAACATGGCTACTTCATGGCCAAACTTTCTGATACCCAACATGGGAAAGAGAATTCGGGGAGTGCTGACTGGCAGCTAAAATCCAAGGAATCAAAAAAACAGAAGTGAGACAAGTCCTTGGGGTCTTTAAAGTTTAACTTGCCATGTGGTACAGCTCTCTCCCCTTTTATTTAGACTACAGACTTGAGCAGTAAAGACTACTTCCTCCACCTTCTCATACCACCCACTGTGTCTGAGGGGACCATGGGGACCTCACTGAAACAAACTTGATGGCGGTACTTATTCCATTCTCCAGACACTCCAGGGCTGGTAGGACCATGCTCCCAACACTGTTCTTAAGGTTCCAGAAACTGGTACCCTTCTCCCCTTCTCTCTTCAGTGCCTTCTCCTGCTGCTTTTATTTGCTGAGTTATCATTCAAGAGATAGCTCTAAGCAAAAGACAAGAGCTAAGAGACAATGAAGAGAAGAACGTGGACTCTAATGGACTGTAACACCAGTCTGACTTTCGGCTGTTGATAGATATGGTGTCGCACGTGTGTGAACGTTGGACTTTCTGAGAGCTCCAGGCAAGCCTTGGCTATAGAGTGAGATACTATCTTCTCAAAAAAGAGAAAAGTCAAAATTATTTTAAACAACTAGGTCAGACTGTAGTTACCTAATACTTCCCCTGCCCCAACAACAAATTCCTTAGGCTTCTTTATTCCTTGAAATGGTGGCATTTCCGTTCTCATAGGAGGATCTCTGCACAACGATGCTTACTTACCAGTATGCCAAATATCCGTAATTCTAGGTCAGCAGCCCTATTACCTTACTGTCTAGGATCCATGAGTCCTATGACTTTCCATACTTCAGCCATAACTCCACTGACCCATCAAACACACACACACACCACACTTTCTTCTTCAACCTTCTGTTTTATAATTCTAAGATTAGTGTTCCATAAGGTCTTTTTTAAAAAAAAAAATATGCATTGAAAGTAAATATAATTGAGATTTCACTAAGATGATTTTATTTTTCATCTTTGTGTTCTCAGACCTAGATATGGGTCAATATTATGAATTCCCTTTATCAGCATACTGGGCCACTTTCTAATTTGGGAGGCCATCTTGGATGGTAAGGCAAAGCAAGAGTCAAGGGCATGTCCAGTTCCTTCATTTTCCTACACCTCTGCTTTCCATATGGTAATGTCCATAACCAAACAACCATCAAATGTTTGCTTTGAACTTGTTTCTCATAATTTGTAGTCATATGCTCAAAAGCCTGATGTTCCTCCTTAAAAAAAATGGAAAAATTGGCTGTATCTTCTTCAGATGCAAACAACATAGCCATAGTTTCAATTTATTAAACCATTTAAGTATTTATAAAGAAAACTGTAAAACGTGTAAAACAAATTCTTCAACAGCAATTGTCCATAAAAAAAGTATTTTTTTTAAATCTGGGTAATGATGAGATTTGTGTCCTCAAAGTCCACAGGCTGAAAATTAATCTGCAATCTGACACTGCTGGGAGACGAGTAGGGCCCACTAGGAGATTTTTTTTTTAGGCTCTAGGGGTTAAATAGATTGATTTTGTTTATAAAAAGACTCAAGGGGTAGGGGCGAGGAGTTAGTTGGTAGAGATCTTATGGCATATACAGAAGAACCTGAGTTCAGATCCCTGGTACCCATGTAGAACACCGAGCATGGTAGTGAACACTTAAGGCCCCAGAGCTTGGAAACTGGATGCAGATAGATCACTGGAGTTAACTGGCCCATCAGCATAGTGGAATCCAGAAACTCTAAGTTCAGTGAGAGACCCTGTCTCAAAAAATAAAATATAGATACCTGAGAAAGACATCCAGTGGTTGGCCTCTGGCCTCCACCTTCATACACACAAATGCGCGTGCGCGTTCACATACATACTTGCACATACATACCCTCAGACCTCCATGCACACGCACATGCGTACACACACGCACAGAGGACTTGAAGCACACGCATTTTTGTTCCCTGCCTTCTGCCACTTTATGCTGTATCAAGAAAGTCCTCAGCAGAGCCTACTCCTCCATCTCTGTGGTGATCTAATATTATGAAAATATCCCTTACATGAGAGCTGGAAACCTTTGCTGGACCTCACAATAAGAGTTAATAATGTACTTAGTATTATTAAGTGACTGAAGTTTTAAATCACGTAAGACTTAAGACTGCTGGGCTACTCTGGACTCAAAGTGTCTGTTTAATCTGCCTATAAGAGACCAGTGTAAAAATCAAACTTACTTGGATTTCCCAGGAAATCAATGTTGAAACCTAAATGAAAGGATTGTTGTTAGCTTGAGTCATGTACTCTTCCATGCCTCTGAGCTGGATAGTGCATGAGAACCATTTGCTAAAAGTAGCAAATACAGAAGTTGAGCAACCTTCCTAAAATCTACCATAAATGTTGAAGTATGGATATTGGTAGACAAAGAATGATGTCTGTCATCTGGGTCAATTGAGACCAGTTGTAGTCAGTGATTTAATCCCTCATAAAACTCTGTTAAAGATTTTTATAAATTACCCCATTCCCTCCCCCATGCGATGCTATCCAAGCTGTTCAATAAATATAAAGAAAAGCCCTTTGTTAGAGACAGACACATACAGCTCGTACAAAAGACAGACACAGAGATACACACAGACACCCACAGGGACTGTCACAGGGACAAGCAGATTCACGTGACAGTCTTCAGACAGGCACAGATTCATACAACAGACAGGCAGGGGATGGAAGACATGAAGAACATAAAGTAGAGAATTCAATCTGAACTCCCAAGGGAACCTGCTCTTATTCCTTTCTTTAATGTGACAGTAATGTGTTGTTGGTGACTCTGAGTTAATCACTAATACAAATAATCCATGCACAGTTTGAATTTGTGGCCTCCAGGACTGGGAAAAATAGCCTCCGTTCTTTATAAACTACCACGTCCTCGGGTTTCTGCTGTAGCAGCACAAAATGAACCAGCACCAACACAGATTCACATGTTTGAAAACATCTTCTTTAGAAGAGAGATTAGCTAGGTAGAAGAAGGAGATCCACAAGAATGAGAGGGACAGAAAGAGGCCAGTGGGGTGACTATGATCAAAATACATTATATATGTCTGTATGAAAATTTTATCATAAAACCCATTATGATGATAACTAATATATGATAATAAAATCATGCAAAATACTTTTTATGGTATTAACCATAGCCAATATTTATTAAATTTCACATTCTTTGTCAAATATGCTAACACATCTGATTATTTTGTCTTATTTTGAGAGGAGAAAACAGGTAAGCTGTTTCTTATTTAAACTTTAATTTCTTTGTTATACATTAGAAATTACCTCATTTGACTTTTCATCATTTTGTAAGAGAAGATTATACTTGACCTGGGAGATGTCTTTCTGGGTTCAAATACTTGCTGTACAACCTTGATAACATCATTCCATCCCTGGAACCCACATAAAGCTAGGTGCAATGACATTCATCTGCAATCCCAGTACTTCCATAGCAAGATAGAAGGTAGAGACAGGAAATTTGATCGAAAGTTCCTATGTAGTAGAGCAGGAGAAACCATAGAGACCCTTTCTCAAGTCAAGTGAAAGAAAATAGCATCCCTTGCCTGAAAACTTCTCTTCTGACCTCTATGTGTGTACTATAACACACATACACATGCATGCATGCATGCACACAGAAACACATACATGCACACACGTGCACACACTAACATGCACACACATGCATTTGTACACAGACAGACTCACATGCACACACATGCATTTGTACACAGACAGACTCACATGCACATGAACATGCACACATGCACAATATTTTAAAAGGTTAAAAAGGGAGTACAAGAAAGAAAAAATGATTACATTAGAAACAGGCCTTCTAGGCAATGAGAAGGCTCAGAGCATAAAGGTACATATGCCAAGCCGGGTGACCTGAGCTCAATCCTCAGGACCTACACGTTGAAAAGGGAAACCCAACTCTGATACCTATATGCAAGTACACAGGCATATTTGATACATAAATAAATAAAAGGTAATACAATTTTAAAGAACTATAGCTTCTGGACTCTTGCTATTCTATTCATTCGGAAGTAAAAAAAATCACTTCTCTTTTCTGCAGAGAAGTTAATATCTATTCCTTGTTTTAGTATAAAGCCTTAGTATACAATTCCCTCTTCTGGTCTCCACAGGCACTGCACTCATGTGGCAGAAACACACATACACATACATAAAAATATATCTTTTTTAAGGTAAAAATGAACAGATTAATTTGAAGATTTCCTTATGTTACAATTTCTCCTGTTTGGGTTCAGACTAAGGAAGGGAAATCAGTAATTCGGTCAGGTCCACATAATTTAGCAAATGAAAAAATTCTGAAAACCTGGAGCCTAACTATGATTAAAATGGAGAACAAGAGAATCAATGGGCACAGTGCTAATACATTACCTGACTCAATAGGGTGCTTTGTCAAGAGAGAAAGAGGGGGACCGGATGATTCATCAGACTGCCAGGGGCAGTGAGGGAAGCAGAGCGAGTGTGCTGGGAACTCCTTAGGAGTAGAATTTGAAATGTGTTTGCCTAAGGAGCACAGAAAACAAATGAACACGGCCCTGTGGTGACCAACAAAAGCCCTAAGGGAATGTGGAAGCGGTGAATGAAATTTTGAGTGAACATGTATTGTTTGACATGGGCACAGCCATGTCTGTCAAGGATCAATTTGTCAGACTCGTGGGAATTTGGTGAAAATGACCTCCAGGGTGTGGTTCAGAAGGATGGCAAAGCCTTCCTCTGGTCTGTGTTAGAATGTTGATAGTGTGTGAAAGTATGAATGTTTATGAATTACTGACCTGTGTGTGCAAAAACTGGCAGCTGCAGCTTTCTCTGGATGTAGAGAGTCTGAGATGTCTCACCTACAGAGACCTCCTACAGAGACCTACTAATCCTTCCCTGCCCCTGAGCTGTACATAATAAATACCCTGAGGTTCTGGGTCATTGCATAGTTGCTGCTACTCCATCAGTGTGCACAGTCCACCCTGCCCCAGATTTTCTGTACATGTGACTACGTGTCTATCCTTTCTTCATTCCCTCATATCCCACTCTGGTCGATCCCTAGAGCCATGCTGGTCCATATCAGACTTAGCACTAACAAAAGAAGTCCCCATGCTCAAATCTCATTACAAAAATACCAACAATATGAAAGATTAAGCCAGTGCTTTTTCTTCAGATACTAAGAGTCCTGTAGAAGTGTTTGCCAATGAAAACTCTCTGGATGAATCCCAGGACACAGAATTTTTTTAAAAAAAATCAGAACTTCATTAACAAATTCATGGATTTTAAAGAAGTCACAAAGAAACTGCTCAATGAAATTAGGGAGAAAGAGACTAAGAATAAATGTATGAATATTAACATGAATAAACGCATGAATGATGAGCAGGAAAACACAAACAAAAGGCTGATTGAAATAATGAAGACAATTCAAGACTTGAGAGTGAAATTCAATCAGGAGATAGAAACACTAAAGAGGACAAGCCAAAATGAAAATAGAGTTGAGTAACCAAATAGCCCAACTAGAAAACTCAAAGGAAAGACTTGCAGTTATGAGAATGAATCAAGCATAAGGTAAAATATCAGGGCCCAAATTTAAAGTAGAGGGTATAGACCAAATAAGAAAGGAACAAGAATGATTACACAGAGAGAAGAAAGGAGCATACAGGAAATGTGGGATGCCATGAAAAAAAAACAAACAAACATTTAAAAGATATGCATAGATGAGGGAAACAAATCCCAAATCAATGGCAGAAATCAGATCTTCAGCAAGATCACAGAAGAAAACTTTCCCAAACTAAGCAAAGACACATCAGTACAGATACAAGAAACACATAGAGCACCAAACAGGAAAAGAAAAGAAACTCCCTACAGCATTATAGTTAATAAATATACAGAAAAAAAGAGTACTGAAATCTATAAAAGGAAAGGAACAAGCCACATATAAAAGAGAAGCTGATTTCTCAGTGGAAACTTTGAAAGACAGAAGAGCCTAGAGCAATGCATTCAAAAGTCTAAGACTCTGGCAGCCAGCATTGACTAATAAACCTAGCAGAACCTTCCGTCATAATTGAAGGAGAAAGAAAACTTTCCATGACATAAATAGCCCAAAAATTTATATCCAACAAACCAAACCTAAAGAAAATACAGGAAGCATCATTTTCAGGCAGAAGAAAGGGATGACCACATCAGAGAGACTGTGGAAAGAAATACAAAGCATAATTATTAAAACACAAAGTACCACAGAAAACACAAACAACACCAAAAAATATCAACAACACAATGACTGCAATCAACACACATATTTCAATAATAACTAAATATCAATGGCCTCAATTCTCCAATCAAAATCAAACAAGTGGACTGAATGGATAAGAAACAAAATCCATTTATCTGTTTCCTGAAAGAAGCAGGTCTTAGTTTTAAAGATAGACACACCTTATAACAAAGGATGAATGTAAATACTCCAAAAAATGGGAATGAGAAGTAGGCAGCTATATCCTAATATCTGACAAAATAGATTTCAAACTAAAACTAATCAGAAGAGACAAGAAGGGACAGTTTATTCTAACTAAGGAAATAGTTAACCATGAAAACATTGTTGTCCTAAATATATGCATAAACATATAAGCCAAAGTGCCCGATTTCATAAAAAAATATAATACTGAATTTACAAAAACAATATCAATCTTTTAATATTTCAATATTCCACTTTCTCCAATAGACAGATCAACTGGACAAAAATAGACAAAGAAACATCTGAATTAATTGACATCACATAAGTCCAAATGGACTTAAAAGATATCTACAGAATATTCCGCCCAAACATCAAAGAATGCTTATTCTGCCTAGCAACAAGGAAGTCGTTCTAAAACAGACACATCCTGGGACACAATAAAAATGTTTATGTTTAAAAAGGTTGAAATCAATCCTTGTATCCTATCTGACCACAGTATAATGAAACTTAAGTTGATAGGGGAAAAAAATTTTAATATATACAATAACTCATGGAGATTAAACAAGTCAACACTGAATGATGGACTGAAGGAAATAAAAAAAAATTCCTGAAACTGAATTAAAACAACACAAGATCTCTTGGCGATATTGAAAGCAACCCATTAGAAAACTTTATAGTTCCAGATTTTACATTAAAAAAATCAGAAAGAGCAAAATAAATAAATGACTTAATGATGTAACTCAAAATTTTGAAAAAACCAAGAACAAACCAAACCCTAAGGCAATAGAAAGCAAGAAATAATAAAACTCAGAGCAGAAGTCAATGAAATAGGAACAAACAAAACAATATAAAAAAAATTAATGACTCTCAGAGCTGATTCTCTGAGAAAATAAGCAAAAATGGCAGACCCTTGGCCAAATTAACTAAAAGAAAGAGAGGACTAAATTAACATCATGAGAAATTAATAGGAAAATATTTCAAGATACACAAAATAAATTAAGAATATTAAAAAAGAATATCTTAAAAACCTGTGCTCTATTAATTAAAGATACAAGCAAATATCCCTGATGAACATAGACTAAAAAGTGCTCAGTAGAAGAGCTGTAAATAGAACACAGACATAGATTTAAAAAAAATATATTCACAATGACTAAGCTAGCTTTACCTCAAAAATGTAGGGATGGAAAAAAAAACAAATGTGACTCAATAAATGCAATAAACTACATAAATGGACTTAAAGATAAAAAATTACATGATCATGTCAATACATGCAGAAACAGTCGGGGTTTTTTTTTTGACAAAAGTTCAATGTGCTTCCATGAGTCACAGAAAACATGAAACTAGAGAGAACATACCTCTACACAATAAAAGTTACATGTGAGAAACCCACAGGCAGCAGCATCCTAAATGGAGAAAAACTTGAAGCAATCGCAGTAAACTCAGAAACAAGACAGGGATGTCCAATGTCCACATTCAAAACTGTGCCAGAAGTCCTAGCTGGAACAATAAGGCAAGAGAAGGAAATTAAAGGGATACAAATAGTTAAATAAGAAATCAAAGTATCTCTATAGATAAAATAATACTATACTTTAGAGAACCCAAAAATTATACCAGAAAACTTCTAAAAATGATTAATTCAGCAGTGTGGCAGGATACAGAATCAACTTGCACAAATCAATAGTTTTCTTATATGTCAACAAAAAGCAAACAAAGATGGAGATTATAGATACAGTCCCATTCACAGTGGCCTCAAAGAATAAAACATCTAGGAATAAACATAACCTAGAAAGTGAAGGACCGCTACAGTGAACTTTAAGCCTCTAAAGAAAAAGATAAAGACACTAGGAATTGGAAATATATCCCATGCTCATGGATTTGTAGAATCCAATGCAACGCTAATCAAAATTCCCATCTCTTTCTTAACATAAATAGAAAAAAATCTTAAAGTTCATATGGAAAAAGAAAAGACCCAGATTCACAAAGCAATCCTGAGAAAAAAAGAATAATGCTAAAGAGATTACAATTCCAGATATTAAGATATATTACAGAGCCATTGTAAGAAAAAAGTACATATGGTGCTGGCATAAAACCAGACATAGACTAATGGAACAAAACCTAAGCCCAAACATTAGTTCATACAACATTAGTCACTTAATATTTGACCAATATGCCACAGATATAAGCTGGAGGAAAGAAAATATCTTCAACAAATGGTGCTGGTGAAACTGAGTGTATGCTTGTAGAAGAGTGAAAATAGAGCTGTTCTGCCACCTTGCACAATACTAACTCCAAATACATCAAAGTCCTAAAAATGAAGCCAGAAACACCGCACTGCAAGAAGAAAACATAGGCTGCACTCCAAGATAAAGGTGAGGGAAGGACCTCCTAAATAGGACTCCATTTGCCCAAGAATTAAGACAAATTGACCAGTGGAACTTCATGAAGCTAAAAGATTTCTTCACAGCTAAAGAAAATTCAGGTAAAAAAAACCCCACAGTATAGGAAGTAATCTTCACCATCTATATACCCAACAGAGGGTTAATATCCAAAATGTACAAAAAAAACAAAGAATCAAAAATAAAAACGAGGGGCTGGAGAGATAGCTCAGCAGTTCAATTCCCAGCAACCACATGGTGGCTCACAACCATCTGTAATGAGATCTGGTGCCCTCTTCTGGTCTGGTGGCATACATGCAGACAGAACACTGTATACATAATAAATAAATAAATATTAAAAAAAATAAAAATAATTTAAAAATAAAAAAATAAAAATGACTCATTTGAAGAATGGACCTAGGAGCTGAAGAGAATTCTCAAAGGAAAAAGAAATTGCTAATCAATATCTTAAAAAGAAAGAAAATGTTCATTGTCCCTAACAATTAGGGAAATGCAAATTAAAACAGCTTTGAGATTTCATCTCACTCTTATCAGAATGGCAAAGATAAATAAAACAACCTACAATGAATGCTGGACAGGAGGATGTGGGGAACCCTCATTCACCATTGGTGGGATTGTAAATTGGTATAACCACTATGGAAATCAGCATGGAGAATTCTCAGAAAGCCAAAACTAAATCTATCACTCCAGATACACCACTCCTTAGCTGATGGCCAAAGGACTGAACATTCTGCTCTACAGACACTTGCTTAGCTATGTTCATTGCTATTCTAGCCACAATAGCTAGGAAATGGAAACAACCTTCAGTTAATGAATTGATAAAGAAAATGCAGTACATATACACTATGAAATACTATTCATCTATAAAGAAAAATGAGAACATTAACTTTCCATGGTAAATGAATAGAACTAGAAAATAAGTATTAGGTGAGATAATCCAGACCCATAAAGACAAATGTTACATGTTCTCTCTCTTCAGAGGCTCCTAGATCCAACTCTTCAGATATGAGTTCATTAGCCTGAAATCATTGCAGAAACCAGGGGCATAAAAAGGGACAACTGCTAGGGTAGGAGGCTTGGGAAACAACAGAGAAGGGACTATCAGGGCGCAAATGATCTGATGGGAAAAGAGGGTGGCTCCTTAGGACAGAGAGGAAGGTAAACTTAGAAGAAGGAGGGAGGAATATGAAACCAACAGTAAGAATGCCTGAAAATAATCATAAGGAATCATACTATTAACTATGTATCTGAGGTTTGAAAGAAAATGACCTCCAAAGGGAGTGGTACTATTAGGAGGTATGGCTTTGTAGGAGTAGATATGAAGGAAGTATGTCACTGTAGAGGCAGGCTTTGAGGTCTCATATATGCTCAAGACACTACCCAGTGTCTCAGACTACTTCCTGTTGCCTGCAAGATGTAGGACTCTCAGCTACTTCTTTAGCACCTTTTCTGCCTTCACGTTGCCATGGTCCACCATCATGACAATGAACTGAACCTCTTAATTCAGTAAGATACCCCAATTACATACATATTTTTCCTTTATAAGAGTTGCTGTGGGGCTGGAGAGATGGCTCAGTGGTTAAGAGCATTGCCTGCTCTACCAAAGGTCATGAGTTCAATTCCCAGCAACCACATGGTGGCTCACAACCATCTGTAATGAGGTTTGGTGCCCTCTTCTGGTCTGCAGACACACACGCAGACAGAATATTGTATACATAATAAATAAATATTAAAAAAAAAATTAAAAAAAAAAAAAAGAGTTGCTGTGGTCATGGTGACTCTTGTGGCTTTGTTGGAGTAGGTTTGACCTTGTTGAAAGAAATGTGTCACTGTGGAAGTTGCTAAGGTACCTGGCCCACCATCAAGCAGGCTTCTTCTTTGGTGGCCCAGGCTTCTTCTTTGGTGGCTCAGTTGAATTCCAAGAGGAAGAGCAGAAGTAAGAAAAAACTCTAAGTTGAACTAATTCTTTTCTTGCATTCTACTGGCCAAAACAAATCACAAGCCCTACCAAATGCCAATAGTACGAAAACACATGCCATCTCTTCACGGAAAAAGATGCACTGGTAAATTGTAAAGGGGCATGGATTTAGAGGTCATTTTATTTTTAAAAAGAAAGTTTCTTTAATACTTTCTGGCATTTGGGGAAAGAGTCACCATTCCTGTTCCTTTCTACACATCCTCTCTATGTTTTTCTTTCCTGATTCTACCAGTCTCTGAGATGATCCGCTTAACTAGATTTGTGTATTGTTGTGTTCTGTCTGTCTCTCTCTGCTAAGCATTGGTGTGTGTGTGTGTGTGGTGCATGTGTGTGTGTGTGTGTGTTATCTTGCTGAAGTAAGACAAATAAGTAACATCAGGGAAACAAAAGGCCGCCAGCACCTCTGGAAGCCAGTTGTATTTTTCCCTAAATTAACAATGTAGTTTTCAGAGTCCAAAACACAGACTACTCTGATATTCTTGGCACACCACTTATTCTCAATAGCTTCAAGCTTACTTTTTAATCCTTTGTAATCCTTCTGGAAATCATTAAACAGTGAGTCATGGCTGTTCTCCAATGGTATGCAATGAATTTACCATTCACATCAGAAACTTCTGCTTAGAACTTTCAGCCACCGCTGAGATTACTTCCTGGAAGGACACCAAGTCCTTCCTTCTGTGTCTGCTTCAGGAGACTCCGGGTCAGTGAGTTCCTGGCACTCAGTTGCTGCAGACTGGCTACCAAGCCGCTGCCCAGATGGGTCCTGTGTGTAATTTGGAACTTGTTCTGGTATGCCTCCGGCCTCCCCTTTGACAAATCCCCAGCTTGCCATGCTTCAGAAGAGATCATCATCAGCTCAAAATGTAGCTTGTGCTGGGAAGTCGAGCTCCTGGAAGCTAGGTCTGTATGTCTCTCTGAGCGATAAACACTGAAAACACGCAGCACTCGGCTCCATGATTAGAACAGACATTATCTCTTGGAACCGTGTTTCAGATCTCACCAGTTCTCTGCCTTTCCCCTTTAGCAACAGTCTCTATCTTCCTTCTGATCTGAGAAGGCCACTTCATAGCATGCATGTCACCCTCCTACCGCACAAATACCACACCAGCCTTCTGCTTATAGGCAAGAGTACTAGCCCTGGTTCCCAAACCCCATACCTTGTACATCCTGTGTCCCAGCCCAGGCCAGCCCGTTCACCCCACTTTAAACCTCTCCTGCCATAGTCATCTTCCAGGCCTTACCAAGGACACTCATCTTGTACCCCGGTCCAATCTGGGGAGTTCCCTGAACCCTATTCCATCTACAGTTTTCCCAACCCCTAAACCCATCTCAGGTTGCATATCCTGTGTAGCAGCCCAGCTGGTTAATCCTGCCTGCACTCTCCCCATCCCCCAAGCTTGGCCCTGGTCACACATCCTGTGCCACCCGGTGTGGTCAGCCTGTCTTACTCTAGCCCACCCACATCACATCAAACCTCTAGCCTAGCCAAGGTCACACAGCCTGTGTCCACGTCTAATTGGGTGAGTTTGTTGAACTGTAGCCAGTCTGTTCCCTTCCTGATCCCCAGACAGCACTAGTCAGGCATCTTGTGGGCCAGCCCAGTGAAGTCAGTCCTACCAGAGAATTGGGAACCATCCCCAGGTTGGTCCTATCACACAGCCCGTGTGCCACTTCAATCTAATGAATGCTTGAGACTTTGGCCTGCCTGTAGCACATTCTGCCTCCAGGCCTAAGTCAGGAAGATCATCTGAGTCCCTGTCCAAGCTGGTGATTTACTGGACTGTCACCTGCCTGCACTATCCCCAATCCTCAGGCCTTGCTTCAGCCTCACAGCTTGTACATCACCCTAAATAGTATCCGAAGTCCAGCCTGCCCACACCATCCCCACGTGCCCAGGAGTAGTGTGGGTAGCACAGGTTGCATGCCAGCTAAAGCAGATCTGGGTGTTTGATCCACTCACGGGCTTTCTTGCTTGCCACTGAATTGAAATCTCCTGTTCCTCAATATTCCACCCATACAGTGACTTACAACTACTTAACTTCAATTTCATGAGATGCAACACCTTCTTCTGAGTTCCACAGACACCGGGCACAGATGTGGTCCACTTGCACATGCAGCAAAGTCCTCACAGTCACACACAGAGAATAAAGGAAATGCATCCGAAGAATGGATGGGCTATGAATCTGACTGGGTGTTCTCAAGAAGGAGAAATAAAAATGGTTAAGAAATATCTTCAAAGATGTCCATCATCTTTAGCAATTAGGGAAATACAGATTAAAATTCCTTTTGAAGTTTCATCTCATCCCAGTCAGAATGGCCCAGATCAACAAAACAACTGACAGCAAATGCTGGAAAGGGTGTGGGGGAAGGAGAGCCCTGATTACCACCGTAGGAATCTGAAAACAAATCCTCCAAATCCGTATGGAGGATTCTCAAAAATGTAAAAACAAATCAACCATATGACTCAACTATATCACTCCTAAGCATATGCCCAAAGGACTTGACATTCTACTCAACAGATACTTATTTAGCCATATTCATCTTCACTTTATTCAAAACAACTAAGGAACTGAAATAATCTCAACTGATATTTCCTTCAACCATTGACTAGATGATGAAAATGTTGCACATGAACACAATGGAATTATATTCAACTTCAATTAAAAAAAATGAAGCAATAAAATTTGCAGATAAATGAATATACCTCAAAAATATGATATTGAATAAAGTAACCCAGAGACAGAAAGACAAACACCACTTCTTAACTGTGGATCCAAGCTCTGGATCTTCAGATGTGAGTATAGAACCTGGAGCAACCGAAGAAACCAGGAAAGTGAAAATGGATCATGTAGGAGCAGAAGAGATCTAGGGAGGAAATAGCAAGGTAAGAGGCTATGGGGAGGGGGATGGAAATGGGAGAGGGTTTTAACCGGAGAAAAGAGAGGCAGGACAATCAATACAGGGAGATGGAGAGAAGAAGGATAAATAACACTAAGGCTGCTTGTAAAAAACCATGAGGGAATCATATTGTTTATGTTTAAAATTACTTATAGTGGATATAAGAGTGTGTGTATGTGTGTGCATGTGTTTGTGTGTGTGTGTGTGTGTGTGTAGCTTAAATAAAGTTATGGCACTTAGTATGATAATGATTCCCCTAGAGCCATAAAATACCTAACAAAAATCCCAGTACTAGGCATGAGAAACCTCATTTTGAATTATCAGGGGAGTTCAAAAGATCCCCAAAATAATATAGGCTATTGCTGTTGATTGTCATTGACTTATACAGTTTGAAGACTACGTTTCTATTCCTAAGCTGTCCCACACTTTGGACCCAGGACTTGGAAGAACCAAACTGGATCTGACCAGAAAGCATCCTCACTGAGGACCAGCTCTCTTAGTACTAGAAGGTGTTCTGCAAGCTGCCAAGGGGAAAATCAACAGTCCTGCCTCGCAGTGATGCATGTAAGTCACCACACTGTCCAGCATTTGTGAACCCCTTTTGCTTGGCCTAGCCCTAGACCGGTGGTTTGGAGCTATCTTTCCTTGGTCTGATTTAACAGCTCATCCACCAGATTTACTTAACCAAGCTCAGGTCTCCTATTTCCTGTACTGGCCTGGTCTAAGGAAGGCCAGATAATCACATCAGACACACAACCAAAGAAGTTCACAAGCCCAGATCAAATTGCAAAAACGAAACAACATGAATGGCCCTAAAAGCGTCTCTTTCCCATCGAACCCATTAGTCCTATAGAAGTGTTCTCTAATGAGAATGACCTAGATGAACCCCAGGACACAGAACTTCAAAGGACAATCCCAACTTTAAGAACGAATTCAAGGAATTTGAAGAAGACAGCAGCAAACACTCCACTGAACTCCAACTCCAAGGGGAGAACAATACACGACTGAGTGGAGGCCAAGAAAACTCAAATACACGTCTAAAAGATAATTCAAGATTTGAAAAACAAATTCAGAGAAGCGATAGAAACATTGAAAAGAACACGTATTGATAATGAGGGCAGGAACTCTGTGATCAAGTCAGATTTACTAACAGGGGCCAATCAGTAAAGTACACTCACAATCAGAACGAGGCTGCAAGGCTGCTGTTGATTTGCCACTCCTCTAGTTCCCAGTGGTGATCCAGAAGGCCAGCAAGCCATGGCCTTAGCAAACCTTCCTCAGTCCAAGAATATTCACGACCCTTCTCTCCCGCCCCTCTTATTCTTATTGGGTCAATTATCCCTAGAGAAGATCATGCCCATTGGGCCAAGCCACCCCAATACAAATAGCTATCAGACTGAATTCCCATAACAGGCTGGAATGAAGATGCAATAGAAAAGTTTATTATCCCAATTAGAAAAGTCATGGGACTTGAAGGTAAAGTAGGTGATCTAGACAACATAAGCAAAGAACATGAAAATTATTAAAAAGCCAAAGGATAGAGCATACAGGAAAAGTGGGGTTTCTCTACATCACCTGGGGTAACCTCAAACCTATCACCCTCCTACCACATTCTCCCAGGAGCTGGGTGGTAGGCCATGCCATGTCTAGCTGACTCACAGTTTCATTGTCATAGACTGGCCTAACCCTAGCTGGTATGATATGCTTCAAACACAAAAGGGTAATGGGAAATACCTTCACATTAAAGAAAGGCTAACAGCAAAGTTATCCCACATGAAAATCTCTGCTACAAACTTAATTATTTTTATTTATTTTATTTTTAATTTTATTGGTTTTTTTGAGACAGGGTTTCTCTGTGTAACAGCTCTGGCTATCCTAGAATTTGCTCTTGTAGACCTGGCTGGTCTTGAACTCACAAAGATCTGCCTGTCTCTGCCTCCCAAGTGCTGGGATTAAAGGAGTGCACCACCACCTGGCTGCAAACTTTTTTAAAATTAATCATATGAAATCAACTATATGATCCTCACTTTCTAGTTGATATCATCCAGACAAGAAAGCCACCTCTAGCGTGAAAGGTGTAACAGAAAGAAAACCAAAACTCGACGTCCAACGACCTGTGCCTGTCATCCTACAGTCACACGCAATAAGACCATAACCTTCCTGCCTATGACTAGCGGTAAGAGAGTTTTACTGCTGGCTCCTGCTGGCTGAACAAGTTCTTGTGAAGACAAGGGCTTCCCTGGGCTATCACAGGAACACAGCAGAGGGTCCAGAAGCCCTCCTAAGTCTTCCCTGACCCTGAGAGGCTCAAGTGGCCTCCAGTTCAAGTTTTCTAAGTCTCAGTTCAATAAAAAGAATCCAAGAGGAAGGTTTGGTTAATATTACTTGGGTTTCAATCCCTTTCCAGCAGAGTTCTGTACACACTTACCTAATACCAAGCTAGACAGGGATCATATATGAAAGTTCTTTATAGGCTGAGCACCCCGATTCAGAAATCTCAAGTCTAAGTGTAGCATGATACCAAGAGGTGAGAATTCCACCTTGTAAAACTTTCCTTTTATGTACACGATTACTTTAAATACCTTATGACTGACTTCATACTATGTGTGTGTGATGGACGTGCTGATTAACGTGATAGCTACAATCACATTGTATGCTTTAAGTATTGCAATATCTGTAAGTTATATGTCAACAAACCTAGAAAAAAATAACAAGTATATTTTAAATAAGAGTTCCTTAGAACAGTCCCTCTGCTAAAGCAGCAACAATTATTCCTTTTGTTCTGATAAGCCAGTGACAAAATGGTGCTGAAGCTGACAAAGCCGTGTTTGCTCACTAATGGGTATCACGGTCTTCCCATATTGCAGGAGTGATGGGGACACTTGCTTCCTTGCCCTGGCCTGCTGTTTCCATAGCATCCCCAAACTAACCACAAACACAGTTATCATTACAATAATGAAATCAGTGAGGTCACCAGACATTAACTGCTCCAATAAACAATTCACTGTGGGATTTTCTGTGCCCCTCTGTAGCCTGCTTCCCAAGACATCCCAGATCTGAGAAAAAAAAAACAGCTTCCTACAGCGTGCAGGAATCACAGAAAACAGATAGCCCCCTCCCCCCACACTCCCACCTCCGCCCACCCACCTTTACTGTAGGAAGAAATTGTCAGTTCAGGGAGAATAAGGTCTTTGCTTTGCCTCCATTCACCACAAGGCTCTGCTTGGTGATTGCCGAATTCCAAGAATTGTTTGGATGTCATAGGGTAATGTCATTTTCCTTAATCTTATATGGAAGAGGTAAGTTTTTTGAATCCAAAAGGCAAGTGAGTATAGCAAGGGCCTTACTGCGTGCCTGATGTCACATTTGTCTGCACTGGCTTCTACTCTCCCACGAAGGGGCAGGAGCTGTACTGACACCCACAGCTGACTGTGCTGCAGCTGCCAAGGGCTTTAGTGCACACTGCACAAAGAAACACTAAGTCAACCCAAGCCCAGAGTCCTCACTTCTGCTGCCTCCCTCTCCTCTGCTAGAGTTATATAAGAAGCAATTGCACCCTGAGTCTCGAACCCACTCCTGAGTACTGATTCATCTCAATGAGTGAGTTCTAACTAGTTAAGTTTTGAAGGATGTAGTCATCTGATCAGACAAATGAGTCTTTTGAAATCACACAGAGTTATTGTTAAGTCACGCTACTCACCCACAGTTCAATTGCATGCTGTTCAGTCTCTGCAAAGAGTCGGAGAACTCCGAGTGGGTAGGATTCAGCTTGGAAGCAGTCACTGAAAAGGTGACCCTAGAATCCTGGTGCTTAGTTAAAATTCAGGAAGGAGAGTCATGCTGGCTACTCACGGCGGCAAGGCAGCCTAGAAACTGCAGGTGTAAACACAGAGCATGGGATTTTCACACCTTTAGCTGAAATAATTTACATTTTTACAATGTTGTGATCACTGTGTGCAAATAAAACTCCAAATCTAGTGTTTTCTCGGGAGCCAAGAGCATACAGTAAAATTTCTGCCTTCATTTGAAACCGGGCCTCAGAGCGTATGCTGCACGACTTCCTCCCTTCTCCAGGTGACAGTCAGGGGTGGGTACCACAGAGAACACAAAGGCAAGTCCAAGGGTCTTGTCCTCTAGGCGTTCACATCCTGGTAAGATGTGGTAAAGAAACAAGTCATTTCTCTACAAAGTTGTCCCTGTAAGACTGCAGCTCTGATAGATGGGCTTTAGCAGGCGACGAAAAGGAAACGGACCTGAAGGATGAAGGGAATTTCGCCTGGGAGAGAATGAGGAGGGTGGCCTTCCACCTGGACGGAATAACAGCCAAATCAGAACTGAGGCACAAAACGCTTAGCCACAAAACGGAGATTAGGGCCTAGCGAGACAACTCAGAGGTCAAGAAAATTGGCTGCCCTTGCCGAGGACCCAGGTTCAATTCCCAGCATGCACATGGTGGCTCACAATCATCTGTAACTCAGTAGCAAGGGATACAGTGCCATCTTCTGGCCTCTTTAGACACCAGGCAAGCATATGGTGTATATACTCACATACAGGCAAGCGCTCATATGCGTAAAATAAACTTTTAAACCAAATTACACATTTAGATAAACCCCGGAGGAGTCACACTTGCATATTCTCCTAGAGTGTGCCTAGAGCACAGGAGACTTCAAAAAGAATTCTCACACTCTCCTTCCGGGCATCTCAGTCCCTGCCAGAGCTGTAGTCACTATGGTTTCATAGCCAGATCACAGTGAGAGACCATCACTGACCTGGCCACTGGCGCATGGTTTCCAATGTATTCTGCATGGAGGAATCTTACTAATTCACTTATACATTGCATTTCTTTGGGTAAGAAAAACTTTATGGAGTCTTAATCCTTGTTTAGAAAATGGGTTTCTCAAGTTCATTGTAAAAAGCAGCAGCAGACTATACAGCAACATTTTGTGTAGCCTAGAACAATGTTCAAAGCTGCCATACGCTGTGGAGTCAGGCTTCTTAAACTCTCCTCACGTGGGACTCTTTTTCACCTGAGAAAACTTATGTAGTGAGGATAACTATGGCTGTGTTGAAATACCATGATCAATAGCAAGCCTATGCTGCCCCATCACTGCCCATGATGGAAGGACATCAAACAGGGCAGCAGAGGCCATGGAGGAGTGTTGTGCTCTAGTTTGCTCAACATGGCTAGCTCAGATGCTTTCTTACAGAACACCGGACCCCCTGCCCAGGGACGGCACCACCCACCATGGGCTGGGCCCTCCTCCATCAATCACTAATTAAGAAAATGTCCTACAGCCAGGTCCTATGGAGGCATTTTCTCAGTTGAGCTTCCCCTCCTCTCAGATGACTCTAGCTTGTGTCAAGCTGACATAAAACTACCCAGCACATTTGGATGTATAAGAATACATAATAGGCACACAAATCAAACATTTACTGCTAATAAGTCACAAATAGTTAGTTAAAATACATATAGTTTTATCATTTCTTAAAGACTAAAGCAATTGCATACTCTTAAGATAGATGTGTTTATATATTTTTACATAAAGAAGAATATTGGGACTGAGGAGATGGTTCCTGGGTTAAGTGCTTGCCACACACGCATGAGGAACTGAGTGTGACTCAACCAGAATCCATGTATATAGAGCCAGCCAGGGTAGTGTGTCTGCAATCCTAAGATTCTTCCAGAAGATGGAAACAGGAGAATCCCTGGGACCTCAAGAGCCAGGTAGGCTGGCATTTCTAGAGAAAAACAATGAAAGAACTCTGTCCCCAACACAGTAAAATCAACACTAGAAGTCGTTATCTAATCTCTACATGCATACCATAGCATGCACACACCTGCAATCACATGTGTGAACAAGTATGCACACACACATTATCAATATACGCGAGAACTAAAGCTTGGCTGTGATACAGCAGGTCCATCTTCAATGCCTCTCGGAGTTCATCAGTGGTTTAATTTTGCAATGCCAATGTTGAAAATGCCAGCTCATGAAATTACATAACCTAAAATGGAGAAGTACATTTAGAGCCATTTCAGAAACTGCTGAAAGTTCTGTCTTAAGCCAAAAATCAATGCATTTATTGATTTTTGTAAAACCCTAGTCAGAAATTCAGACATCAATTTTTAAAAATCAAGCATTCGACACAACGCAATCCAATGATAAACTATTTTGATACACACTAACGAGGAATGGCAGTAGGAAGATATTGGAAGCCTTTGTTTCCCTTAATTAAATGGTGTTCTAAAGGAGCAGAAAACCTTGTACATACAGGGAAAAAACACTGCAGGTTATGACAAACAATATTCTGGAACTGAGCCAAGCTATCTCGGGCATCATTAGTTGGCACTGTGTAGCGTGCAAAATGTATACATCCGTGTCCAGAGGCTAGAGTGGAGTCACCAGCACCACACAGGCGAACACTGCCAGCAACATCTCAGGCTCAACACACAATTTTTAATTGACTTTTATTCTCTGCACATCCAGAAGCCATTTACTAGTGTCAAGTTTCTCACAACAGTCCCATTTAGTTATGCAATCCCATATGGTTATCATGATCAATAGTTTAAGAAACTAAATTTAGCTGGGCATTAGTAGCACATGCCTTTAATCCCAACACTTGGGAGGCAGAGGCAGAGGCCAGATTGCTCTACAGAGTGAGTTCCAGGACTAGATCCATAGCTACTGAGGAACACTGTCTTGAAAAAAAAAGGGGGGAGGAGAAGCTAAGCTTGCGTCCCACTAATTCCACCACTCAAGAGTCAGAAGCAGGCAGATCTCTGTGAGTTCAAAGGCAGCCTGTCTAGACAATGAGTTTCAGGCCAGCTAGAGCTACATAGTGAGACTGTCTCAAAGAGCAAGCACAAACAAAAAATGGGTAAATTTCCAGTGTCCCTACAAGCCCACATAACTAACCCCAGTTAAACTCATTGGTTCACACACACACACACACACACACACACACACATACACACACAGGGAGCAGAGGCATTAGGGACATAAGGAAGGACTGTGGGGGAGGGGGACAAATTATGACAAAGTTTAAAAATGCTCGTGAATGACAATAGTCAAACCTGCTATTTTGTACAGTAACAAATATAATCTTAGAAACTGTTTGAGTGAAATAAGTATACAAACTTTGTTTCAAAAGCAAACATGAATAACTAGGGTGGTAGACGCAAAGGAGGGAAAGGAAAAGGAGCAGAAGGGAGGACTGAAGGGAGTCCCAGAATTCCTAAGATACAGCCTAGACTCTTCAGCAGGACCTTCTGTGATCTAGTCTCAATTTCTTAATTTGAGTCTTAATTCTACTTTTATAATTTTCTACCACTTTTCTTGTAATATCTTCTTGTGAGGTATGATGGCATCTCGTCCGTAGGAAACACACAAAGCCAAGGGATTCAAAAAGAAGAAAACGTAAAGATTCCTCCAAGACAAGGATCGAGTGACACAATGTCTCGTGACACAACTTGTGGATGGGAAAAGAACTTCTAATAACCAGACAGTTGTCTCCCAGTGAAGACCGCATATTGAGTTTAAAACTCAAAATTAAAATCTTAACAAGATTGGACTCTGTAAACATGTAATATAATTATCATCACTATTTAAAGCAATTGTTTATTTGCTCAGGAAATGTGTACTAAGTGTCCTTGATGTTCCAGGCTCAGTCCTTGGGGAAACCATGGTAAACACGAGAGAGTTTATAGAAACTGGAATGGGGATGCTAAAACGGTTAGCTGGAAGAGCTGTGCTCACATGCCCACGCTCCAGTTGGAGTATAACTAGGTAACTAGGTAAGGAATAGAAGACAGACTCTCCTAGGCACTATTGGTAGATTGACCACACGCAGGTTTCACTTGCTTTTCTGAAAGTCGGTGATTTTTCTAAAGACTGCTAAATTTCCTAAGAAGGAGGATGTGGTTGGTTTCATTACGGCTCCTGTTTCTCCTCCCGTGATAAACTATACTGTCAGCTCTCTCTGAGATATCTCCAGTTACACCTTTGAACAAGAATAATCTCCAGCTGCCACAAGCTCCATGGGAACCAAGAGTCTTGAGTAAGATCTTATGGGAATCAACTTGAGCAGCTTAATAGAAAGGTAAAATTGATGCTAATAATGTTACCAGCGCATTTCACCAAGTCAGATATTCTAAAACCAAAACCAGAAAAGACTGTAAGAACCCAGAGAGTGCTCCTCAAAAAAAGACTGTGGAAATCTAGACAGTGCTCCTCAGGAAAGACCATGGGAACCCAGACAGTGGTCCTTGGGAAAGACCATGGAAACCCAGACAGTGCTCCTCAGGAAAGACCGTGGGAACCCAGAGAGTGCCCCTTTTCCATTCAGCCTCATCCTCCTCCACCTTTTACAAGTCATATTTCCTATATGGTTTCCAACTGCTTGAGGTTTTGCCTCCTGAGCTCCAGATAGAAAGCACTACCATTTGCTAGATCCCAGAACTGAGACTTGAATTGTCTCACCCTAGTCTTACGCTGCTTCAGCTGACAGCAACAGAGAGCTGGTATCCATTGCACAAACATGGTACTAGGATCAGGATCCGCTGGGAGGTGCTGAAAGCTGGGGAGAGCATTCAAAATGTGGGCTCTTTAGTCTTTTGTCAGCTTGACATAGATGGGAAGAGAGAATCTAAATTGAGAAAATCTCCCCAACCAGACTGATCCACAGGCAAGTTTATGGGGACATTTTCTTGATTGATGGTTGATGTGAGAGGGTCCAGCTCACTGTGGGCCATGCCACTCCTGGGCAAGTGGCCCTGTGTAGTTTGAGAAAGCAATGAGGAGCAAGCCAATAAGCAGTGTTCCCTATGGCCTCTCCTTCAGTTCCTACCTCCTGGTTCCTGTCTTGAATTCCTTCCTTGACTCTCCTCACTGATGGTGTCTCAGTCACTGTTCTATTGCTGTGAAGAGACACCGTGACCAAGGCAACTCTTATGAAAGCATTGAATTGCGGGCTTGCTTAGAGTTTCAGAGGCTTAGTCCGATATCATCATGGCGGAGAACATGGTAGCAGGCAGTCACGGTGCTGGAGAAGTAGCTGAGAGCTCTCAGCTTCCTGACTTGCAGAGAGAGAGAGGGAAAGAGAGAGAGAAAGAAACAAAACAAACTAAAACAAGACTGGACCTGGCATAGACTTTTGAAATCTTAAAGTCCACCCCAATGACACACTTCCTCCAAAAAGGCCACACTTGCTAATCTTTTTAGTCTTCCTCAAAAGTGCCTCTCCCTGATGATTAAGCATGCAAATATAAGAGGGCTATTCTTATTCAAAACACCACAGACTGTGGCCTGGGAGGTTTTGTGTGGTTTTTCTTCATACTGAAAATTTATTAATGACCCTGTTGCTAAAATTTCTTCTCAGGAGGACATAAGTGACATCTACCCCCTTCTCTTGAGGACTCATTGAAAAACCAAGGCATGAGTCCTAGAATTCTTTACAGAGCAGAGGTCCATGGTTGCTTGGGGTGTGGGCACTCTTCCCCAGGGGCTGCACCTGTAAACCCTTAGCCAGCATGGATGAGGGCTCCCTCATAGTTGCACAGATGGAGGCCTGGAGTCTCGCCTGGCCTATGAGTATGCTCAACCCCCACCCCCAGCCAGGTGAAGAGTTGCCAGATGGTTAGGAGTAGTTAGATACTGGGGGGAGAGGGGTGTCAACAAGCCCAGCTGGAATGATCTTTTGCAAGAGGACCACCTAAGGACAGTCGCTCACGACAGACCCCAATAAGCTTTGGTTTATGTGAGCTGCATTTATTGATATTTACCACAGCATGCATTAAAATATTTACTAACTCATCATAAATACAAGAACCTGAGTAAGTAATATTCTTAAACATTACATTTTCATACACAAGAAATTATTTTATGAGAGGCTTGACACCTTTATATTTTTGCAAATCTAGTTTACTGTCCCAGTTTATATAGAAGGCAACCCTATTGTTACCACATTTCCTCCTGCTTCGAATCTGTTGTGATATCTTGCATTAGACTCTAGACTCTCAAGAAATGATGAGAAAATAGAAAATAATCCTTTAGTCTTAGCATAAGCACACAGGCCCTCAGCACTCTGAGGATGGCTATATTGGAAATCACCTGCTCCCTGTTCTAAGTGGGCAATTAAACAAAGCACTGTGGTTGTTCCTAAGTACTTTGTTTCTTATTCCATAAAGATTGACTCGAACAGTTTGTTTCGATGTATTAATCAGATTTTTATCATTTTGATCAGTGGGTGAACCTATGGAACTTGCTAATTTTGATTGATCCACAGGATGTGGCAGTTCCTAGAGAGAGCGCTTCTGAACGAAGCAGGTCCAGAATTAAAGCCCCTCTAGAAATTTGCTGTGTGACTCCATGAAAGTCCCTTATGCATGTTTGTAAATAGCTATAGGAATGATACTTACTTGTTGGGAATGAGGATGAATGAGATAGTGCAATGAAATGCTTGATATAATACCTAACTCCGGAGAGTATCCAATATGCTTGCTGACGAAAGAGTCATGAGGCAGAGCCCCTAGGAACCTGTGGAAGTATCCAGGCCTTTGCGCTCCCCAGCAAAGAGTTAGAACAGGGACGTGTGCATAGAGGTAGAAACTGAGACTGTTAAGACAAGGAAAGTACTCCCAAGAATAGGAGTGGGCTAATGAGCTGAGAGGGTAAAGCCAAAAATTTGGTAGACCCTGAGGTGGGAGTCTCGAGAGACAGGGAAATCTTAGGAGCATGAAAAGGAGGAAGAAGAGGGGAGTTTCCTTGAGCCTGCAATCTAGGTAAAGCCCTTGGCCGCAATGGAGCCAGAATTCCAGCACGATTAATAACTGCTGGAGGCCTTTTTCCCTTCCAGCCACGAACCCGCAGTTTATAGGTAATCTCACCCCAAACCCCATGTATAGGGAAAGGGCATGTATTAAATCCCTTGTGCATCTTAACGGCTCCTGGTTTTATCTGATCAGAGCGTAATTCCACCCCACTTGATCTACCTCAGATATTGCTTTTATCAAATGGGGGAGTTAAGTCACCGAAATGCTATATGTGGATAAGGCTAAGACTGCTAATTGCTGCCGGGCGATGGTGGCACACGCCTTTAATCCCAGCACTCGGGAGGCAGAGGCAGGCGGATCTCTGTGAGTTCGAGACCAGCCTGGTCTACAGAGCTAGTTCCAGGACAGGCTCCAAAGCCACAGAGAAACCCTGTCTCAAAAAAACAAAAACAAAAAAAAAAAAACAAAAAACAAAAAACAAAAAAAAAAGACTGCTAATTGCTCACTCTCTGGCAGCAGCCCTGCACACACTTGGGTAAGTCTTACCTTCCCCAGCTCTCCCTTGAGAACTTCATTCCCTTCCCATCACAGGAATATCTTACTTTCTTCTGAATACTGCTTTGCGCCTGAGTTAAAATATCATTAATAAAATTTCCAGCAAGGCTTCACTAATCCCCTAGTGTTAGAATTCTTTTCAATGTCAAAGGTTTGGCCTGAGTAGAGGGCTCCTGAGTATGGCAGGTGAGGCTGTGCCACTGTCCTCTCACAGCTGCAGAGGGCTGTGCACTCTTATGGACATTTACACACACCTGCCGTCCCCACATCTGTTTATTGTGGACTTCATTTGCCTATGCCGTGCTCCTCAGATGAAGCCCAAGTGAGGAAGGGCTCCCAGCCTTTTGCAGTTGGCCTGCGTGTGCTGTGTTTGTTGTATGAAGCCCTGGCAAGGAGTCTTTCCTCTCTCCTTGTCTACTGGCCAAACATGAACCCAGGTTTGGGAATTAACAGGACATGGTAAAAATCTGGGAAATAACTCAGTAAGTTGGCAACATATGATCAGCTAATTTGAAGAATATCCTTTTCTTCTGTTACATTTTTAATCTAAAATGTTTTTTCCATAAGCTATTTTTTCCTATGAGAAAATGCTTACATTCTTCTACAATCTAGAACAACTAGAATCTCATGTCAACAAAACATCAGTCTGCAACTATATAAATCAGAACAGCAGTTTGAAGACTTTAACCAGCACCTATCAAAAGACATCCTGATAAACCAATTAAAATGTTCATGTTGGGTTCTAATAATAAAATGTTTATTTATTAAAAAGCTAAAAGATTAAAAGTTATTTGTAGTTTGGGATTTACAACTTCCTACAGCTCCCAGGTCAGGGGTTCCAAAGAATGTAGTGGAGGTAGGTTCTGATAGTGTCTTTCTTGCTTGTGTAAATGTTTTGCCTCTTGTCAAAGAAAGACATTGTGGTCCTTGGCCATCCAGGATATACTCAAAAAAATACACTGGTTCTTGTTTTATTCTAATTAAAAGCAACAAAACAAAACAAAAATCTGACATTGGATTGAGTAAATAACAGGAATGTGAATCCTCAAAAACATTATATTATTTTATCATCTTTTTTCATAAGTTATACATTTTATGTGCTAATGATGAGGACAGTAAATAGAAAATGGCCAAGAAGTTTAGAGCAAGAACCCCAAAAGCAGCTGTTCTAATCTTATCCTAGGTCAAAAGTCAGAAGTGCCATTGGTTCTGTTCTTGCTGGAGGCCATTGTGACTGAAGCTGAATATCTCATTCCGACTGAAGCTCTACTCTTTCCTGGTAAGCAGCTCTGAACTAGATCCATAGATTTTTATTATAGAAATGGTCTATACAGTAAACAATTTTAGGGTCTCAGCTCTTGAAGTGGGATGTTTCAGGGATTAGCAGGCTTGGAGACTATTGAGGATGGACCCTCCCTCACGATCTACTTTGGATTCTATCTCATGGTTCCCAGGTAATGCTAGAAAGGGAAGCTCTGCAATTGCCCCTCCTTAGAACTTGAAGCACCACAAGAAAAGGTGGTGTTATCAGGGTTCTGGCCCTGAGTGGAGACATGACATTCTGATCCGCTCCAAAGATTAGAGCATTCCATAGTATAGACCCCTCCCTGCTTGCTTCTGTCAACCACATGGCTAGGAAGTCTGATTTACCTAAAGCCATGCTAAGGAGATGGGAGGAATAATTTTCCCCTAAATAAGATAATGTATTTTTTCTTCCAGAACCACCCCCGAGTTCAGTGCACTCACTTAAGGAGATACCACATATAGTTTTTCCAAGCTGCCCACTTTTCTGAGTTACTCAGAAAAACATAACATAACATAACATAACATAACATAACATAACATAACATAAC
>JABTXL010000001.1:19815789-19893795 GCA_025134845.1 Neodon shergylaensis
TTACCCCAGAGTTGTGGGTCTACCAGCCAGAGTCCTCCTGCCTGTGGGCATGTGTACCCCCAAGTTGTGGGCCTACCAGCCTTGCTGTCTTTGCTTCAAGTGATCAACCCTAAATCGGGGGAGGAAGATCCCCCTATAGGCACTTACAGACCACAGACCTCAAGGAGAGCCTGGACTTCTGGAATCTGAGAGTCCTCCTCAGCTCTGTGTTCTTGCCGTGGAGTTTTCCTCACCCCTAATCAAAGTCTTTCTTTACGGGCTGCTCCTGCCTGTTGAAGCTGAGATTCTCCCCACTGCTGTGTGTCACCCAGTGTTTTCCAGCCTTTAACTCTTTCACTGGCAGAGAAAACAAACTCAATCAAGACCTCTAGACCTCTAGGTTGAAATACAAGTGCTCAAATTTATGGGCATGTGCCACAATATCCAACCCTGAAATAATATTTTAGATATATTGTGCTAAACAAAATTATTTAAATCAAATTTATGCATTTCTGCTTGCATTTGTAGTGTGGTGGCTAGGTAATTTGAATCAAATATGTCACTGACTGTATTGACAGTACTTGCCAGTGTGTCAAACCAAACAGTGTTAATAACAATCATCCCAACCCCTATGACAAAGGGCTTCATTTTTATTCTTCATCATATCAGTGTCTCTTTGGTTCCTTCTATGTCTTAATAAAAATAAACTTGAAGAACAGCTCACTCAGATTGTGCCAGTAGGAGACAGAGATCCACAATCTTCTGATTCATTTAGAGTGTAAAAGAGAATAGATAAAAACCCACTCCTTCATTTTCCTATCTTGATAGCAGGAGAGATGGACTCACATGTGAAACTGATGTCTTTCTAGAGAAGGAAGACTAATGTGATAATGACAGATTTATTGCTATCTGGAATTCACCAAAAATGAGTCTGTTAGGTTTGCACTATCCCACCACAGAATGCTGGAATAGACTGTCAATCATCTCTTACATTTTGAAAACGATTCTAAATTAGTTCAGAGAGTTAGACTGCTATGTGGAGGCTTACTGTGGAATACTATTTTAACTAGGCAAAGATGTGTTACATTTGTTTGTGCTGCATTTGCTTAACTGTGTAAAGATGGGCTGCTGTTTCACCTTGCCTGCCCAAGGCTCCTGATTGGTCTAATGAAAAGCTGAATGGCCAATAGTTAGGTAGTGGAGGGATAGGCAGGGCTTGCAGGCAGAGAGCAAAAAATAAAAGGAGAGCAAGAGAAAAGAGAGGAGGGAGAAAAAAAGGGAGATGCCTGGGGCCAGCCCATCAGGCAACCTCCAGCAGGCCAGCCAATCAGTGAGCTAGCTGACCAAGGAGTAGGATATTCAGAGTGAAAGGTAAAAAGCCTCGGGACAAAACGTAGATGAAGAGAAAAGGGTTAAAATAAGGTATAAGAGCTACTGTGATAAGCATAAGATATGGCTGAGCTTTCATAGCTAATAATAAGTCTCTGTGTCATGACTTGGTTGGGGGAGGGGATCCAAGAAAGCCTGCTACAGCAGCTGGTGGGAGGCTGGGAGATGGGCGGTTGGTGGGAGAGTGGGAGGCTGGCAGCTGGTGGGAGGGTGGGAGGTGGGCGGCAGTGGGGAGTCATTTGTAAGGAGCTCTGGAGCAGCTAACTGTTCAGTTACATTCACAGATCTCAGAAAAACTGGAGAACACTTGGGAAATCCAGGGGAATTTTATATCTTTGGCTCTTTATATAAACATCTGTAGGGGACTGGAGAGATGGCTCAGAGATTAAGAGCACTGGCTACTACTCTTCCAGAGGTCCTGAGTTCAATTCCCAGCAACCAACCATATGGTAACTCACAGCCATCTGTAATGAGATCTGGTGCCCTCTTCTGGCGTGCAGGCATACATGCAGGAAAATACTATACATAATAAATCATTAAAAAACAAAATAAAATAAAATAAAAACTATAGGACCAGGACTTGAAGATTAGAACAAAGGCTAACAAAGGATCAGGCTAATAGTTTGGTAGCATTAGCTGAAATGCAAAGCAACACAATAGGAAATCAATGGTTTGGGTGTGTGAGACAAACTTTTCAAGGTTCTCCCCACGGTCAGGGTATTGCGTTTTCTAGGCTCCCCACTGTCTCAAGATGACCTTGCCACAGTTCTCAGAAGCGATCCATGGCTTTCCATTGGCACCTCTCCACTGCTCAGAGGCTTGTTAAACAAGTTCTACAGAAGCCTGCAGGCAGCCCATCAAACCCAGCAGCCAGTTGGGACTCTCACTAGTTCTCCCTCCCTTCCTATTGATTCCTGCCCACTGGCTCACCTACTGAAATACTTACTTATTGAACAAAGCAGCGTGAAGGAAAAGAAACAAAAATCCAGGCAACAATACAAATCTTTATAGGCCAGTGCACCCAGCCTTGCCTCTATCTGGAGCAGGTCTGTTCAGCCTCAATAGTATACCAGAGGGGACGCTCCCCTCCCACCTACTCAGTCTCTGGGAGTTATTCTCACCCTTCCTAATGCTGTGACCCTTTAATACCAGTTCCCCCAACCATAAAATGATTTTCGTTGCTATGTCATACTCGTAATTTTGCTACTGTTACAAATCATAATGTAAACATCTGATAAGCAGGATATGAGTGCTGGGGTCGTGACCCATGGGTTGAGAACCACTGCGAGGAGCCTTCCCTTCTATCTCTGTTGTGCATGGCTCTGCCGTGTTCTCACTCTGGCTTAGGCAGCCTCTTAGCTGGCACTTCCCAGTGCTATCATCATTCTCTGCCTGTGCCTGTGTTACCGTTCCAGCTGCCAGAGAAGGAGCCGGCTTTACAAGGTCAGCACGTGTGAGCGATCTAGCCTTTTGCTAGGATGCTTTGAGATGATGAAATTGATGCCTCCCCCACAGAGGGTGACTCAGTGAAGATTACTACAAATGCCACACGTTTTAAAGGGAATCGAGAGATGGAATCTGTTTGAAGATACCCCTTTCAATATTATATTGAAATATATTGAAGAAGCCTTAAGAAAAATTTTTAAAAAATAGTCTTCATCTGAAATGAGTGTGTGGTACAAAAAGACTAAGATCTACTCAGACAAAAAATAGCACTGTTGACACAAAAATACAACTGTCACCTCAAGGAAAGGAAAGATAAGACAAGACATGGAAATAAAAGAAAGGACAGACAGGAAAGACAAAACAAAACCACTTAACAGCTGTTTTCTAATATATATTTATTTTTACATTTTTTGAAATTATAATATATTTATATTATTCTCCCTTTCCTTTGCCTCCATCCACCTCCTTCAGTGTAGCCTATTCTCTTTGCTCTCTCTCAAACTCGTGACTTTTTTTTTATTTTTTGGTGTGTGTGTGTATGTGTATACATGTGTGTATACATACACGTATATGTATAAATGCAACTGCTCAGTCTATATAATGTTACTTGTATTTGCAGGTTTTCGTGCTTGACCATTTGGCACTGAATGACTGTAGAGGCTAGAGTGAGAAAGGCCTCCATGGGCTCATGTTTGAACACTTGTTCCTCAGATGGTAGAACTGTTTAGGAAGGATTAGAAGGTGTGACCTTGTTGAAAGAAATGTCACTAGGGGTGGGCTTTGAGGTTTCAAAAGACTCTGACCATAGCAATCTCCCCCACTCCTCATCCCCAACTTCGGGATCAATGAACAACTGTCATTTAGAAGAATGGAGACAATTGGTACTTTTGACTGGGAAAATAGTTAAACACAGCGAGCAGGGCTTAGTGGGCCATTCTAGAGGAAGGTTAGACAATAAAACTGGCTGAAAATAATGTGAATATTGGAGGCCCAGCACAAGAGGTTTAAGAGGGGAACAATATTAGCAACTGAGCTAAAGACCATTCTTGTGATATTTTTGCAAAGAATGTGGATGCTTTCTGCCATTGATTTAAGAATCTGCCTGGAGCTAAACTGAAATCTCTTAAAATAATTTCCTTCGTGGAGAAGATTTTGAAGCAGCATCAATATTTCAAGACAGATTTCAACAACAGAGTCAATAATTATGTGGTCGTTAGTATTTTAACTCTTATGTAGGTCTACAATGAAAAAGAGCAAATGGAGCAAAAAAATAGATACAAAATGAACAGGGAGAAAGAGAACATCAGGAAACTTAATATTGAAGCCACTGCTTTTGCTGAAAGAGATAAGATTAAAGAAAGGCCTGCTCTAAAATGGAATAAAGAGGGTGAGTGCCATCAGAGTAAGACCCCATACAGCTAAGTGCCTGACTTCAAAAGGAAAGGCCTGAGGAATTTTCTGTTCTAAAAAGCAACAACAGAAGAAAGCTTCTAGAGATGTGATTTCAGGGGACCAGGCTCCATCCCAAGTTGGGAGTTGCACTGGACGGTGTTGTCTACATGGTTTTGGGTTTAGAGTCATGAAAGGACGATACATGAGTATTGGCTGGGGAATCTTCCTCAATGACTAAGGTGAGCCACTGAGGCAAGGTAGGTGGTAGGGAAGTTCCTGCATGAAGACCCTGAGAAACCACTGAATACAACTTAGAAAGTGAAGCTGAACTATACTGGAGACCACACAATGCTAAAGATGGTAGAGCCATGAGGACACCGACCAAAAAGAGTGGCATATAGGAAGTGGAACCAGCCAAGAGGGAGACAAGTATTGCAGTCAGCAAAACTGGAAAGGAAAAAAAATTAAGCTTTCTGGCATCAGACATGAAGCTACAGGATTAGGGGTCTGCCCCTGCTACATTTTGATCTTGCACAGGGAATTTTATGCAAGGGGAATTACAACTGGTTTTATTTACAGGGAATTACAACTAAGAGATTGCCTGGACTCTCAGAAGAGATTTTGGACTTTTAAATGGTGTTGGGACTGTGAGAGACTATGGGGACTTTTGAAGTTGGACTGAATGCATTTCTGTATTGTGAGGAGGCCAGGAACCCCGGGGAGGAAGATCGTGGTGGTTTGAATGAGAATGGCCTACATGGGCTCATATATTTGATATTTGGTCCCTAATTGGCCAAGCTGCTCAGGAAGGACTGGGAGATGCAGTCTTGTCCAAGGAAGTGTGTCACTGGGGATAGGCTTTCAGATTTCAAAAACTCACAATTTCTACTCCCTCTCTCTTTCCTTTTTTCCCTCCCTCCCTTCCTCCCTCCCTCCTTCAACTTGAGGATCAGGGTGTAAGCTCTCAGCTGTTTCCACCACCATGCCTTTGTTCCTCCATCACAGACTCTAACCCTATGAAACTCTAAGCCCCAAATAAAATGGTTTCTTTTATAACTTGTCTTGGTCGTGGTGTTCTATCACAGTAATGGAAGACAGCTAAGACCATTGGTGTGCTCTTTTCTGGGGAGGACTGTTTCTCACTTTCTCATCTTTTTTAGTTCTTTGTCTAGAGTTGAGATGCCCCTTCCATGTTAATCATCATGTTGGTCAGTGCCTTCCCTGTTCAGGCCTTGTTTAGGCATGGACTGGTGATTTAGAGGACAGTGTTATTGAATACCATTTAAAATATTCTATATTCTATCATATTACCTCTGTTGGGCTTGCTTTTCCTCTTCTCCCAAAACTCTGTCCCCTCTTTGCAGATCTTTACTGAAGTATTTATAAGAGACCTGGCAGCTAAGAATAAAGCAAGAATAAAATACAATCTGATTTCATTGCTCACTTGACATCTTAAATGTAAGAATATTCAAAAACTTCTAGAAATGTTTCTGAACAGAGTCAACAATATAATGCACACAAAGTTTTTTTAGCATAATTCTTTAAAAATTTTTTACCCCATGTGTATCAGTGTTTTGACTACAAAGATGACCATGCATCATGTGCTTATGTGGTGGAGGCCAGAAGAGGATGTCAGATCCCTTGAAACTAGAGTTACAGACAGTTGTGATCTGCCATGTAGGTACTGAGTCCTCTGGAAGGGCAGCTACTTCTCCAGCTCTTTAACACAGTTCTTAACATGAATGGTCTTTAGCTTAGCAATTACTGCAATTTTATTTTGAAGCAAAAAATCCCAGTGCTATGATCTGCCTGTGTGTTGATAAAATTCTTTCCCTTATGGAAACAGAAATAATTTTTACCCCTCCTGTTTTGATCCCGATGACAATCCAAGGTGTAATTCCACCAAAGTTCACTCTGGGAATCAATGAGTTTATTAGAGTAACTCAGAGTTGTGAGTGATTTGTAACTGGGGAGCTTGGGTGGTCTTACAGTAGACACACTGAAAATTCTGAATCTAGCATGGATGACCTCACAAGGATTGTATAGATGGAGGCCTGATTCTTGCTCACCTATATCCCTTAGCTGTTCCTGGAGAACACAAGACCACCATTAGGGCAGAACTATATACAACTGTTGGGAGGAATGACTGGATCCTCCATTGAGGCTCCCATGACCACCACAACCCCTCTTTCAAAGGGGGAAATTCAACAGTCAACAAGTCCAGCTATTATAATTTATGGCACAGGCCCAGCCAAACTCCTGACGATGGGAGCAGTTGGCTCAGAGGACAACCCTGCACAGCAGTGTGATTTAATAGTGTCCTCCCACATAAAAATGGTGTTAGAAGTTTGGATCCCAGTGTGCTGATATTCAAAGGAAATAAGACCTTTGAGAACTGAGGCTTGTAATTAAGTTATTGGAGGAACTGCCTTTACAACAAATTAATGCAGTTCTCATGGGAATAGGTTACAATGAAAGAGCAAGCCTAAACCCTAGATTGCCTGTACACACGAAATGCTGACACCTTGTGATGCCATATGCTTTAAAAAAATAATAAAGAAAAATTTCCATTATTCTGAGAAACTGCCATATTGATTTCCAAAGTGACTGTACAAGTTTGCACCCCCACCAGCAATGAGGGAGTATTCCCCTTGCTCCACATTCTCTCCAGCATAAACTGTCACTTGTGTTTTTGGTCTTAGCTATTCTGACAGGTATAAGGTACCTGAGGTGTTTTGATTTACATTTCCCTGATGGCTCAGGATGTTAAACATTTCTTTATGTATTTCTCTGCCATTTGAGATTCTTCTGTTGAGAATTCTCTGTTTATATCTTTACTCAGTTTTTAATGGGTATGTTTTTTGTTTTTATTTTGGTTTTTTGATGTCTAGTTGCTTGAGTTCTTTATATTTTGGAGATCAGCCCTCTGTTGGATGTGGGGTTGATGAAGATCTTTCCCCTGCCTGTAGTCTGCCCTTTAGTCCTATTGACAGTATCCTTTGGCTTAAGACGCTTTTCAGTTTCATGAGGTCGTTTTTATTAATTATCAATCTTACTGGCTCAACTATGTTCATAGCTTCTTTATTCATAATATCCAGATCCTAGAAACCACAGAATGGATAAAGTTAAAGTGGTACATTTACACAATGGTGTATTACTCAGCTGTTAAAAACAAGAACACCAGGAAATTTGAAGGCAAATTATGGAACTAGAAAAAAAAATCATCCTGAGAGCCAAAAAGACAAGCATAGTATATACTCACTCATAAGTGGATATTAGCTTTAAAGCAAAAGACAACAAGGCTACAGCCCACAGACCCAGAAAGGTTAGCTAACAAGGAGGGTCCAAGTGGGGATGCATGGATCTTCCTGGGAAGGGAAAGTGGATGAGTTCTCCTGGGTGGACTGGGGGCAGGTATGCTTGGGAACAGTGAGGGATGGATGGACAGGGAGAGTACTGAAAGAAATGACTGGAAAAGGGGAGAAACCTGGTGCAAGGAAAACTCCCAGGAATCTACAAGAATGACCCCAGCTAAAACTCCTAGCAATGGTGCATATGTAGCCTGAACTGTACATCTCCTGCAGTCAAGTAAGACTTCCAGTGGGGGGATTGGGACATCAACACAGCCACATAGCTTTTGACCTACAGCCTGTCCTGCGTATGGAATGGGAGGGAGAGTGAAATGGTGATATAGAGATTGTGGGAGTGACCAACCAATGAATGGTCCAACCTCAGATGAGACTGAGGACTTCCCTGACATTGCCTGTAGTGCCGGGACCCAGAGGTTGGAAGGTGCAGAGACCTAGAATAGAATCAAACATGATCTGAAAAAAAATTGTCAAAGTAACAATATTTAATGATATTCTGCTATATGCACTGATTGGTGACTACCACAGTTGTCAGCAGAGAACCTTCTTCCAGTAACTGATGGAAACAGTTGCAGAGACCCACAGCCAAACATTAGGCTGAGCTCAGGGAATCCTATTGAAAAGAGGGAGGAAGAATTATAAGAGATAGAGGGGTCAAGGACATCACAAGAAAACCCACAGAAACAATTAGTCTGGGCTCATAGGAACTCACAGTCTGAACTACCAACCAGGAAGCCAGCATGAAACTGACTTAGGCCCTGTACATATGTATGACAGTTGTGTAGCTTGGTCTGTTTGTGGGATTCTAACAATGCGAGCAGGGGCTGACCCTAATGCTTTGGCTGGCTCTTGGGAACCTATTTCTCATACTGGATTGCCTTGCCAGCCTTAATACAAGGGGAGATGCTTAGTCTTACAGAAGCTTGCTTTGTTGGTATACATGGGAGACCTGCCCCATTCTGAACAGAAACAGAAAAGGGGTGGAGATAGGGGTGGGATGGAGGAGAGGAGGGAGGGGAAACTGCAGTTGCAATGTAAAATAAAAAATAATAAATGAATAATAATTAAATGTTCTTAACACCAAGCCTGATGATCTTCCTTCAGTCCCCAGGATTCACGTGGTAGAAGGAGAGAAGTGGATCCTGGGAGATGTCCTGTGACCTCCACACACACAGCGGGGCTTGTGGAAAACCTTCACACAGACAGAGAGATTTCTGTCCAAAAGAATTAAAATTAGAAATGTTTGATGCTTTAAGAAATAAGATTACTTACTATGGAAACTTAATCTGGACTACATTGTACAAAACTTACCAATTGATTTGTTTCCTGGCATTTGCAAGGTCTACTAATTTAGAGGTCAAGCAAGTAATAAATAAATAAATAAATAAATGTAGCTTAACCTAAAGAACAACAAATATTCAAACTAAAAATGTTTAAGTTGCCAAGATAAAAGTTGCAACCCCTATTTTAGTCGGTGTTAGGGGAATGTTAAAATTCCCCATTGCTGTGAAGAGACAACATGATCACGGCAACTCTTTTTATTTTCTTGTATTTAATTTTTTAAATACTTAATTGACATTTTACATACCAATCCCAGTTCCCACTTCCTTTCCTCCTCCCACTCCCTCTACCTTCTATTCCCTCACCACTCCTCAGAGAGGGTAAGGCTTTTCATGGAGAATCAACGAAGTCTAACACATCGTTTTGAAGCAGGACTAAGGCCCTCCCCACTATGTCTAGGCTGGGCAAGGTGTTCCTCAAAGAGAATTGGCTCCAAAAAGACAGTTCAAACTGTAGGGATAAATCCTGGCCACACTATCAGTGGCCCCACAGACTGTCCCACCATACAACTGTCACCCACGTTCAGAGGGCCTACATTGGTCCTATGCTGGTTCCCCCACTGTCTGTCTGGAGCTCCCATTAGCTCAGGTAAGCTGTTTCAGTGGGTATCCCCATCATGGTCTTGACACCTTTCCTCATATTATTGCTCCTCCCTCCTCTGACTTTGGGAACTCAGCACAGTGTTCTGTTGTGGATCTGTGCATCTGTTTCCATCAGATGCTGGATGGAGGTTCTATGATGACAATTAAGGTAGTCATCAGTCTGATTACAGGGGAAGGCCAGTTTAGGCACACTTCCCACTATTGCTTAGGGTCTTAGCTGGGGTCATCCGTGTGGATTGCTGCTGTAGGACAATGGTCTTGTACCCTTCAAAGTTTGTCACTTATATTGTTTTAATAAATGCTGACTGGCCAATAGCCAGGCAGAAAGAATAGGTGGGGTGACCAGAACAGGAGAATTCTGGGAAGAGGAAAGGCTCAGTCTGTAGTCATCACCCAGACACAGAGGAAGCAAGATGAGAATGCCTCACTGATAAAAGGTACTAAGCCACATGGCTAACACAGACAGAATTATGTGTTAAAATATAAGATATAAGAGTTAATAAGAAGCCTGAGCTAATAGGCCAACAGTTTATAATTAATGTAACCCTCTGTGTGTTTCTTTGGGACTGCCTGTAGCTATAGTTCCAGGTTGGGATCTGACTCCCTCTTCTGACCCCTGCTGGAAACTGCATACATTTGTACTTGTATACACCGAAACACTATGTTTTTAATTGCCTGTCCAGTAATTGGTGTGTATGTCCAAGAAGATTCATCACCTACAAGAAAACAGGAAAAACCATTGCCAGTTGCCTTTCTGATAGCCATTCCCTCTCTTCGCTGTTGCTATAAGGTACCTATGGAAGGGTCAGCAATTTCCAGCAGCTCAGAATTTAAAAGGCATTGTCATTCTGGCCAAGAGAATATAGAGAGAAATCTGCTAAGAGACTTCTGGGGGAAAATGGTTCTCGGCGATTCTACTACTACTAATACCAGCAATGTTGCTGTCTAGAAGAAGAGAGCTTGCCTATTTCCTGCGCAGAGGTTGAGAGGGGAAATCAAGAGGCTGCAAAGCAAGCGCAGGCAAAGGCCAGTGTAATTTGAACTTCAGAAGAGTTGACATTATAAACCTGTGTTCACTCTTTGTGAATGCCTTATGGGTGAGAGGACTGTGTCTAACACTCCAGACACCCTCCAAACCAACACCAAAGCAAAGAAGAAGTCAGAAGACCACATTCGGAAAAATAAAAATTCTGAGGAAAACCTGTCATGCTCCCTGTGAAAAGAGTTTTCTCTGAGAGGTTGCTGCTCCTCAGAGAGCAAGATTAGATGACAGCAAATATTGTGATAGATTTCACAACTGCAGTTGTCAAAGAAAGCATAAGGCCAAAACAAAAAAATAATATTTCAATCACTTCTTCAGCTTTGACCACAAAAAAAGGAGCACCAAGAAGAAACCTCAGATATGCTACTTCAGCCCCTCAGACCTCCCTTTTCTGTGACCTTTGGCATCCTCTTCCAGTTCAGCCAATGACAGCCAGCGCTCCCTTCACCTTTTGCTTATGGCTTTCCTGTTGATGCTAATGTCCAAGACCCCCCCCCCATACACACCAAACACACTCACTTGTGTGCTAGTCTGGAAGAGCAAGGCAATTAGCACCTAGTGGGAAGTCTATAACCAAAGAGAAACATGAGCCAACAGTGTCCCCTTTGGACCACCTAGGCCCTCTACATGTCAAGGATAGTTGTATAGCTTGGTCTGTTTGTGGGGCCCCTAGCAGTGGGACCAGGATCTATTCCTGCTGCATGAGCTGGCTTTTTGGAACCCATTTCCTATGGTGGGATGCCTCACTCAACCTTGATGCAGGGGGGAGGAGCTTGGCCTGCTTGATATGCCACGCTTTGTTGACTCCCCTGGGAGCCTTACCCTTTCTGAGGAGTGGGTGGAGGGGAAAGGGGTAGGAAAAAGGTAAAAGGGTAGAAAACGGGAGGAAAGGAGAGAGGGGAAACCACAGTTGGTATGTAAAATAAATTTTAAAAATTTAATAAAAAATTAAAAATATTTTTAAAGATGAAAATAAATAAAAACACTGTCATATGCATGCGCGCGCACACACACACACACACACAGATTTTCCAAGATCAAATGTAAGTTGCCCTTAATAAACACTTTCACATTACATTCTCTTCCTTGTCTGACTCCACCTTCTCCTTATTCTTGTTCAATTGCATAATTGCACTGCTAACAAAGTGGTAGAATTGTAGAACACAAGTTCTGGCCTCCGGTTCTGCTTTCTGTGCAACAAATGACCACACACTTCTTGACTTAAGATAATACCTAGTTCCCAGTTCCCAGTTTTGTAGGTCAAAAATTTACTGTGGTTGGGTAAGAAAGAAAGAGAGAGAGAGAGAGAAACAGTCAAGAGTCACTAGGGATCACCTTAGAGTTCTGCATTGATATCAAGGAATCTACCTTGTGTGCAGACCCTTGGGATAAGGTGGATGTCAGGTTATTTCTCACTGATCTGAATACAATAGGTTTCTTCTTATTAGTGACAAATGAGGTAGAACTTCCTTTCATGCAATGACATCACAAGTAGTAAGCTTCAAACTTGAACTAATTGGTGTTAGGTAGATGTAGAAGGCAAGAAAATGGGATATGCTATAGCTGTACTGGCTGAAAAATACAAGAGTAATGATAACAAAACCTTAAGAAACATACTTTCTGTTAGTAATAGAATTTGAAGTCTTACAATAGAAAATACGTGACTCAAGACAGCCAACTTCTTATTCAAAGCCTGCTTTGAAAGCCCAGTTCTAATTCTCAACTCTCAATCCCTTTTCCACAGTGGGCCGTTAAATGGCATCCTAAACAACTCTCACGTGTCTTGGAGCCCATGACTATCGAGCTACCTCTAGAACTATCTACAGCTGGTGGCATCCAGAATGTGACCTTGTTGCTTTCTCTTGATAGGTACCTGTTTCCCCTCTTCTCCCAGTGAAGTACTGACATCTGACACCTACCACTCTAAAACATCAACATCCTCACTGATAAGCTCCAAGTACTTGAAAGTGCAGCTGCTACAGGACCTCTCCAGAGTTTTTCAAAGACACATAACCTAGTAACAATCAATTGTTTTCTTAATGAAGTGAAGAGCGTCAGAAGGTGGAGGTTCAGTTCTCCTAATCTTAAGATCCAGGAGTCGGTTCAGTGTTACATCAAGGTGCAGGGAACATGACACCTCGCCCGCTGTGCCATAAGGACGGAGACAATGCTTATGGGTTCCGAAGATTTTAATAATTCACCACTGATTGATCGGGGCTGCAGGACAAGGACCTGGAAGCTTTGTTTCTCCTGACAACCCCAAGAAGGAGCAGAAGTGGGATTTATAAGCATAAAATTCACAAACGTTTGCTGCCAAGTTACAGTTACACCAATCAGGATTTAGAGATTAGGGGCTTTCTTGAATGCTCCATCATTGTCAGCTGGCATACAATGCAAGCCTTTCAGTCCAACGATCAGATTCATCTGTTCCTTCCATTGTTGGAAACAGCTGTCATGTTTCTAGAGAACTAAACAAGCACAATGACTGTTTCCTTGGTTTAGGGAGGAGGTTGGTCAGCCATTGGGAAGTTCTCAGCTCCCCTAGAGATTGGGAACATGAACTTTATCTCCCCCTTCAGGTAAAATGGAGTGTGAAGTCAAAATGGCAGTGCTCACGCCAAGGTGCTTTTGCCTGCTTCCTTCAGGAACAGAAGGCTGTAAGAGTCAGTTTGTGTTTAGACAACACAATGCTGATAAGAATATCTAGCAGGAATCAGCTAAATTATGGCTGACAATGGGTGTGGTGGTTTGAATTAGACATCGCCCATAGTCCCAGGTGATTGAATACTTGGTCCCCGGTTGGTGGTGCTGTTTGAGGAGAGTCGTGGCCTTGCTGGAGGACATGTGTCACAGGAGGCCAGCTTTGAGGTCTCTTGTGGTTTAAAAATGTGAGGACTTGGCTCACTACTCCTATTGCCCTCCTGTGATGGTAACAGACTCTTCTCTCTCTGGAGCCATGAACCCAAGTAAACTCTTTCTTCTAAAAACACTGCCTTGGGACTGGTGTTTTATCACAGCCACAGAAAAGTAACTAATACATTGGACATCAGCCCAAAATGGTTCACACCAGATGTCCAGGGAACCTCAAAAGTAAATAGTGATGTCATTTTCTATATAACTATTCCTGGCAGAGTACCACCTTTGTGTGGGTTCTGTATGAATATGATGTCTTAGTTACGGTCACTATTGCTGGGACAAATCATTACCAAAAAGAAAGTTGGGAGGAAAGGGTTTATTTTACTTAAACTCAGCAGGGTGGGAACCTGGAGTCAGGAGCTGATTACTGAGGACATGGAGGGGTGCTGCTTACTGCCTTGCTCCCCATAGCTGGTCCAGCACGTTCTATTAGAACCCAGGGGAACCAGTCCAGGTATGGCACCACCCACAATGAACTGGGCCCTCCCCCATTGATCACTAATTAAGAAAATGCCCTATAGCCAGGTCCTATGGGGGCATTTTCTCAGTTGAGGTTCCCTTTTTTCAGGTAACTCTAACTTGTGTCAAGTTGACATAAAACAAGCCAGGACACATAGCTTTGAAGTTAAAAGCTTGATATCTTGAACCTTAACCTCCACCTTTGTCAACCTGCCTGTCTATGTTTGTGGATGGCCTGTCGTGGTTTGAATAAGAATGCCCTGCATAGACTTATATATTTGAATACCTAGTCACTAGTGAGTAGCAAGTACTATCTGAAAGGATACAACTCCACCTTGTTGGAGTAGGTGTGGCCTTCTTGGAGGAAGTGTGTCACTGGGAGTGGGTTTGGAGGTTTCAAAAGCCCAAGTCAGGCCCTCTGGCTCTTTTCTTCCTGCTGCTTGCGCATCCACATGTAGAACTCTAAGTTCCCCAGCACCATGTCTGCCTGCATGCTGTCATTATCCTCTTTGTATGATAATGTACTAAATCTCCGAAACTGTTAGCAAGTTCCAGATAAATGCTTTCCTTTGTAAGAGTTGTTGTGGTCATGGTGTCTCTTCACAGTAATATAACATTGACTAGAACAAGGCCTATGTCTACCCTTGGACTACCTGTGTATGCCATAGCCATATTTCTGGGTATGGGGAGCCTACCACTGGCTAACTGCATGGCAGCCATCATCTAGAGTAAATAACCTATGTCTTAACTGTCTGAGTCCTCAACATCTCTTCAAACTTTTGGCTCCCACTGTCCCCCTTTCCTGAAACTGAATCACATGAACTATTTAGAATCTACTCTTCACTTACATTAATTCATCATTGTACCCAACTTGGGTTCAAACATATCATCTAAATGGTTTTATATGCCCATTGTATAACATTGAATTTCCAGGTTATAAGTCCCCCAGTCAGCTTTCTCCAGATTATATTTTATTTTCTTATCAAGACTGACTCCCGGGGCTGGAGAGATGGCTCAGAGGTTAAGAGCATTGCCTGCTCTTCCAAAGGTCCTGAGTTCAATTCCCAGCAACCACATGGTGGCTCACAACCATCTGTAATGGGGTCTGGTGCCCTCTTCTGGCCTGCAGACATACACACAGACATAATATTGTATACATAATAAATAAATAAATATTTAAAAAAAAAAGACTGACTCCTTCATGTAGCTAGCATGTAGAAGATGCAAACTTGGCCCTGGGCTGCTTGGGTTTTATTTTTCTTTAGACACGTATTGTCAGTGTGGTGTTTCAGCCATCTGGATTACCTTCCGCAAGTGAAGACTCCTTTCTGTTCAGAAACGCTCTTGCCTCTAGGCCTTCTTTCGACAGCGCCTATCAAAGGTTAGGGATGTGGCTCACTTGGTTGAGGGCTGGTCTAGCTCACACAAAGCTATGGAGTCCAAGCTGGGCACATAAACCAGGCACCACCAGGCATGATGTAAGTTCTAGTCTGAGCATTTCAGAGTTGAAGGCAAGAGGGTCAGGAATTGGAGATCACCCACAGTTACATAGCAATTTCCAGGCAAACATGGCTTCCATGAGGCCCTGTTAGAAAGGAAAAGGAAAAGCAATGACGCCTTTAATCCCAGCACTCGGGAGGCAGAGGCAGGCGGATCTCTGTGAGTTCGAGACCAGCCTGGTCTACAGAGCTAGTTCCAGGACAGGCTCCAAAGCCACAGCGAAACCCTGTCTCGAAAAACCAAAAAAAAAAAAAAGAAAAGAAAAAAAAAGAAACATAGGCATCAATGTCGGAAAATTGCTAATTTTTAAACTATTTTTGAAAGTACTAACAGAAATTGAAATGTTGATGTGTTTACCTTACAGAAAAGAAGACAAGGAGCTGAGCACGGTGACTTACACTTGTCATACATGCACGTGCAAGGCAGATACAGGAAGATTACAAGTTTGGGACCAGTCTAAGAGGACTAATAATGAGTTCCAGGCCATCGTGAGACACCTAATAAAACACTGCATCAACAAACTAAGGGTTTGGGGAATATAGTTCAGTGGTAGAATAGTTGTCTAGCATGTGTGGGATCCTGGTGTAAGTCCCAGAATTGGGAGAGAAAGAGACTGAATTATAAGATAAGAAAGTATTCAGGACAGTAACATTTTTAAAACAATGTATCTGTTGTTTACTTTTTTAAAAAATTAATTTTACAAAAAATTAAAATAAAAGGCTTAAAAGGGGAGGGGGAAAGGAGAGCAGGGCAGAGGAGGGAACATGGGGAGGGATAATTAATACTAAATGCTTTTTGAGAAGGCCTTTAAATCTAGTGCTGTAGAAGCTTCCTAAAATACATACATGTGGTAGTTTGGATGAGAACGGCCCCCATGGACCAATATATTTGAATATTTGATACCCAGTTGGTAGAACTGTTTGGGAAGGATTTAGAAGGTGTGGTCTTATCGGAAAAGGTGTGTCTCTGAGGGTGGGCTTTGAGGTTCTCTCTCTCTCTCTCTCTCTCCCTTGTGCTTCTTGATCAGATGTGATCTCTTAGCTATGGCTGTAACACCACACCTGCCTGCAGGCTTTCATGTTCCCCACCATGATAGTTATAAACCCTACTAGCCTCCAGGACTACGAGGTCCAAATTAAACGCTTTTGGAGTTAATCATTCGATGGATGAGATAATGCCCCAACTAGACATCATACAGTACCAAATAAATCCCCAGTCTCAGGAATGGGCTCCATTATTTTTTAGTCATTGTACAAACATCGCAGGCTCCACTGACAAGGCTATTAGTCATCCTCCATAACCTAACCCTATTGCAGAAGACACCACATACTTAAGTCATTGAACCAGGAGAAATGGAGCTGGTGCTCAGTTGAAAGCTTCACCCACCACGACTATCATTCATGGTGCTGGAGGAGAAAAGTGATCATCGGTCTCACCCAGCTATGACCCTGCAAGCTACCCTACCAAACTGCCGCAAGATGTACTGATGCAGTAAGCGACGCTAACATTAGGAAGTAAGTCACCACCTTTTATTTCATTTAAAGCTTACTCCAGGAGATGGAACCCATATCTGACCCTGATAAAGTGGCCGAGAACCTGAGACTAGACAGGTCATGGGCCTATGGGAAACCGATGGCTGTTATTCTGCTTAAGAAACATAGCAAATGAAATGACTCCTAGTTACATATTGCTACACCCATAGATCAGAGCATCGCTCACCTTCATCAGAAAAGCTTCTGGCAGCAGATGGTAACGACACAGAGAACACGTTGCATGGCATGCAGAGAGTGAGAGGCTGTGGAACTCTCCTCCTTTCCTGGCTGGTTTTGTGTCAGCTTGGTACAAGCTAGAGTCATCAGAGAGGGAGGAGCCTCAGTTGAGAAAATGCCTCCATGAGATCCAGCTATAAGGCATTTTCTCAATTAGTGAACAATGGGGGAGAGTCCAGTCCATTGTGGGTGGTGCCATCCCTGGCCTGGTGGTCCTGGGTTCTATAAGAAAGCAGGCTGAACAAGCCATGTGAGCAAGCCAATAAACAGTGCTCTTCTATGGCCTCTGCATCAGCTCCTGCCTCCAGATTCCTGCCCTGCTTGAGTTCCTGTCGTGACTTCCTATGGTGATGAACAGTGATGTGGAAGTATAAATCAAACAAACCCTTTCCTCCCCAACTTGCTTTTTGGTCATTGTGTTTCATCCCAGCAATAATGGAAACCCTAACTAAGACACATCCCTAAATAAAATATCTGTATCAAATCCCTCGCTCAAGGATCAGAGATCTATGTAGAAGAGAAGGCAGAAAGATTGTAAGAGCCAGAAGTGGAGACAACCCCAAGGAAACACTGTTTTCCAGACAAAGCAAGGCTGATGTACACATAAATTCACAAAGACTGTGACTGCATGCAGAAGTTCAAGATAGACAAAATCCAATCCCAGAAGGGGAAGTGGGCACAAACTCCCACCCTTATCCAAGAAGCTATTAGCAATTGGCAGCTGTTAGTTAGGAAAGAAATTCAGTTTCCTTCCATTGAGGGACAGTAGGTATATCAACCACAACCCAAAGTTGGCCCTATGCTAAGGAATTTTGGCCAACACAAAATGGACTCTTTGTGTGTGGGGGGGTAGTTTGCATGTTTTTTATGTTTTGGGTTTATGTGTGCTATGCTGTTCTGTTTTGTTCTAAGAAAAAGAATATGAAGTGGAATATCTGGGGAGGAGCACTGGGGGGGGATTAAAGGAGGAGAAAGAATAGGAACAAAATGTATATAAATAAAGTTCAATTTTAAACAAAGGCAGGTCCTAAATAATAACAACAGCAAAAGCATATCAATACCCAATCTCTCTTTTTACCTAGTAGAGGTGGGGAGGAGACCTAGCTATACTTTAGAGTTCAGAGTCTGTTGAGACTTAGGAATGGGCCCACCTGCCAGGGCTTTCATTCCAGGATTACTGCCCACAGCCTTGGCAACTGTGCTCAGCTAGCTGAATGCTTTAACTCAGCATAGGATTCCATTTGGCTCCAAATGTGTGTTCCTCTTTGAGAGACTCTGGTGTATCTAAAACTAAGCCCACAAGGCAGATTCTTTTTTCCCTCCAACATTAGTACTTTGTTAAAAGAAGGTATTAAATTATCACACTTGAACTTAATTCAAGGCCATCAGCCAAACATGTTGAGAAAAGTCAACATTAATTTGCCCTCCGAAGCTATTAAGGAAAACTTAACCTGCAAACATAAAGCCACATCTAGTTCTTTAAAGGTGGTGTCTCTGGAGCTGTGCTCTGGATAGTCAAAACTTCAGTGTAAAGTGCAATCATAGCTTACTACAGGGTTACAATCAAATGGTAGAATATACAGAGGAAAGAGGTTAGGAAAAGTATCACCCTTGTGGAAACCATTATCTACTGTCCATGAATTCCCAAGAGAGTCTTTGTTCCATTGCTGGGATAGATTAGTGCCTTTTGAATAAAGAACCCACTGGAGAGTTGGGTCAATGGTTAAGAGTACTGGCTGTTCTTCCAGAGGACCCAGGTTCGTGTATCCACATGGCAACTCGCAATCATCTGTAACCCCAGCTCCAGGGGATCTGACAGCCTTTTCTAGCCTCCACAGTTACCAGGTAACGAGGTACATGTGTGGTACACAGACATGCACAGACATGACATGCAAATCAATCAATCAATTTTAAAAAAGGACGCTCATTTAGGGTTGTAGACATTTAAGTGCCTTGAGAACATGAAACAGAAATCATAAGCACCAGGAAAAGAAACACGACGAGAGAAATAGGAGGATGCAATGAGGGTTGAGGGGTAATTATAACCAAAGAATAGTGTATGAAAACATCACTACTGTAAAGGTAACAGAAGCTAGTAAGATTGAATAAAATGTCTTCAGCAACAGAAGCAAGCTCGGTTTTGCAAGGTGTTCACTTTGTAGGAAGCCCTTGGGGAATGGCTTATCCATACACAGCTTATACTTTTTTATTGAGTGGGATAGTTGGCAGATCCTTCTAAACTACTCTGAGAATATTTCTTTCTTTTTTTTTTTCCAGAGAGTAATTCACCCAGCTCCATGTAGCTATGATACAGAATAAATCATTTTGAACTAAATAGACATGTTAGGAATACATTTCCACAGTGTGACCGCAAAGATGTGCAAGGGTGTGGTTTCTGACTTGGTTTGAGAAAATAATATCACTGTGCCTTTGAGCTCCCTTAAAGCAAAAAAAAAAAAAAAAGGCAGAAATTATGATGTGGAAAAGAACATTGGTTTTGATTGTTAATTATTTATGTGAAGATCCTAATAAAGCTGTAATTTCAAGATGAGAGATGAGAACTCGGCGGTGAAAAACGGGAACCTTTTTTACGAGACCTGGCGGCCAGAGCACAGTTCACTGATGGTACATGAGACGTTTGAATCTATCCCTGGTACACATGAGAACAAAATTAAAAGATAATACATGAGGACGGGGCGAGGTGATGGGAATCCCAGGCAGAGGAAGCAGGCATGGGAATGCTCGAAGTTCAGGAAGTGTGTGGTTTATTTAAAAACTGGGAGCAGCTGAGCACAGCTGTAACAAGAAACCAAGGGTGACAGGCAGACGAGGGGATAAAAGGACACCCTTTCATCCTTCGTCCAGACATTTGTTCCGATGCACAGAAGTCCCCAGAGAACAACACACTGCATTTCTATGGGGGAGGGGACCCTGAAGCACACCACCCTTAGAGGGTGACTAACGGCAGCAAGTGGAACAGGAGTCTGGTTTTTAGCTCATAGCTTATAATGAAGAAGTGTCTGCATTCTTCAGTGAAGCTAAACTCTCTGTAAAGGTGGTACTGCTAGGACAGAAATACAGAAAGGTCATCAAAAAACTGGTTAAAAAAATTAATAAATTTTTTTAAAAAAATGAGAGAAAAAGAGACTGGAACAAGCCGCACCTGGAGGCAACAAGACAATTACCTATGCCAGGACTCAGTAGCTGGACTGTCCTCTCTGCTCAGACTCCTCGTCAGCATTTCCATTGTCTTCATGATGACCTTCTGAGGTTCTCCTTGTAACAGGTGACGATCTATATGCTCAGAAAACACAACTGACGTCAAGTAACTGCTGAGTGCCCACTGTGTGCTGGTTTATCAGGGAGTGGAAACTCTGGGAATTTGCATCCCAACAGGAATGAGCTAGAGTTCACCCAGCTGATGAAATAATGAAGTGAAACGAAACTATGATTTTTCTAATTAGAAAGACCAGACTCTCTCTTTCCATGATGAGTAAGAAAGAGATGTTCTTTCTTTCCTAAATTGATAGCCAAGACCTCTGAATGATTCACTCGCACTGAGTTCTATTTTGGTGTTGCTTCAACTAAGCATCGCATTATGTTCTGGTAGTGACAAGAGATCTGTTGATTATTTCTGAGCAGAAACTGTGGGAAAGCTTTCTAATGTAGAGTTAGAGTCGCTCAGAATAAAGAACGGCATGAACGCCACCTTTGAGCGCTCTGACTTGCTTTTCTACTTGCTGGGCTTTCCAGTCACCTCCTCCCAGCTCGCTTGCTTTCTGGTATATTTGGAGTCCTCAGAAAGAAGGCAGACAGTCCCTGCCTCTATTACAGACACAGCACAAATTCTCAGGGCTCTGCTCATCATTCAGGTTTGTGATGGTGTCCCACATCCAGATCCTTGAATGACGTTTCAGGAGAACAGGGCAAGGGTTTAAGACTCTCAGTTTCAGAGTTCCTCTAGCCCCTGTCTGCTGCCCTCCCAACATTCAGGACTGCGGAAATGTAGGGTTATCCCATGCTGCACATCCCAAAAGGATCAACTCAAAACCTCCCGCAGAACAGTGGAATGGTGTAGGGTGTCCCTTGGGCTTTCATTTGGAAATGCTTTCCTACGCTGTAGCTACGACAGAGAAGTGATTGGAAGAGGATGCGATAGGTTTTCTTCTGTTACTTTGATCTCCTACCTTCTAAAAGCACAACCACAACATAACACATTTAACACCAGTTTTACCCATAATACTTCTCTAGTCACGTTTAGCAAGTTGGAATTTTTTATTTTTCAATTCATTTTTTTACTTAAATTCTTTTCATACATTTTATTTTGATCATGTTTCACCTCCCCCAACTCCTTCTAGACCCTGCCCCCTACCCACCTAACTTTATGTTTGTTTTCTTTGTTTCCAAAAACAAAAAAAATCAAAACAAATAAATACCAAACCAAACCAAAATAAAAACAAAAGACATTGAGTTCATTTTGTGTTGACTTGACTCCTGAGCATGGGGCCTGCCCTGGAATGTGATTAATAAACATATCAGTGACACTCCACTGGAAAAAATGGATTTTTTTTCCCTCTCCCAGCACGTATCAACTGCAAATAGCTTTCTGATTGGGGTGGGGCTTTCTATTCATTTCCCCATCTTGATACTGGGATTTTTGTCCTCTTGGAACCTGTGCAGGCCTTGGGTATGGTGTCACAGGCTCTGTGAGTTCATATGTTTATTAGGCCTGTGTGTCTGGAAGACACTGTTTCCTTGGAGTCCTCCATCACCTCTAGCTCTTTCTTCTGCTTCCTCTTTGTCATAGATCCTTGGGCCTTGAGGGATGGATTTGATGATTGACATAATGTGAGTCAACCAACCATGTTTTGATCAGGCTTAAGGTTCATTCCATGAGTGGGGGCCATACCTGACACTGAGGAAATGCCCACGAATCAGAGACCAGATATGTCACAGGCCTAGGAGAGAACTTACTATTATTCTGCTGAAAGAATACAACAATTAAATGAAAAATGACTAACAATGATATATTGCTACACCCATAGATTTGTGTCTCACAGAGAACTAACACAGAGACCAGTAACTGGACAATGGAGTGAGAGATGTTGGAGCACACAGTTGGAATTTTTTTGTAGGTTCAACATTGCCTCTCTTATCACTCTCCTATACTTAACAGTTCTCAGGGTGATGAGTTTACTAGAATAAAAAAATGCCATTTATTTTATTTATTTTCTAATGTTTTGCCTGCATGTATGTCTGTGCACCATGCGAGTGCCTGGTACCCAAAGAGACCACAAGAGGGCATCGAGTTCTCTGGAATTAGAGTTACAGATAGTTGTGAATCTCCATGTGGGTTCTGGGAATTGAACCCAGGTCCTCTAAAAGAGCATCCAGTGCTCTTAACCCCGGAGCTATCTTTCCAACCCCAAAGCTCCATTTTAAAAAACTATCCAGTGAATAAAATCCCATTTTCTTCAAGTTCAGGATTCCTAAGGAAAAAGAAATTAACGACCATCAATCACAGGTATGTAAAGATTTCTAAAATCATTACTTTGAACCCTTGAGGTTTCTATTTAAAAATCAAGGAAATCCTTTGGGTGGCTTCATTCTTCCTCCGTAACCAGGAGAAAACAGTGCAGGGGAGCAAAACCTGTAGGCAGCAGCTGTTGTAAGGAGACTACTTGTCTTCCAGCCACCTTGCAGCTCAGACGGGAAATAATCACACAGAAACTGCATTAATTAAAATCATTGCTTGGCTAGTTACTTAAGCATATTGCTAGCTAGCTCTTATCTAGAATTAACCCATCTCCATTATTTTGTTTACCAAGAGGCTCATGACTTACCAGCTAGGTTTCAGCATGTCTGTCTCTAGCAGCAACTCCATGGCTTCTCTCTGACTCCGCCTCCTTTCTTCCAGCATTCAGTTTAGTTTTCCCCACCGAGCTCTACTCTACTCTACCCTATCACAGGCCTAAGACAGTTTCTTTATTAGCCAATGGTATTCACAGCATACAGAGGGGAATCCTACATCAAGCAGCCACACTGTCTCTGCGGGAAGCACAAGAACTTCTGTCTTGCACTTTCTGTTTTATCTGTCTGGCTGATACCTTAGACCTTGATACAGTTACACAACCTAAAAAAAGGAAATCCAGGAGGGAGCCTTGATTGTCCTCTAGAAGCACTAATAGTCACAGAGCTGCAAAGATCACACTGGAGTGTCCCCCTCCCCAAGCCAATGGTTCCAATGGTACTCTGATGGAGTACCTGTGAACACAGCCATACTTTGAACAAGAGGCAGCAAGTCTGTATACTAGAAATAGCCAAGGCTGGAGTAATAACAGAAGTGGTATGGTTTGTATATGTTGTTAACAGTCTGAACGTTCACAGCAGACAACCAGAACCCCACCCCCCAGCACCAAAGCTCACACCTGGAAACAAAGCTGCCTTATCTACCACTCTGTGTTGTGTTTCTCATTTTTTCCCTTGGCCCTTTAAACTTAGATGGCATCTCTGATTGATTAAAAAAAAAATTAAAAAAAAAAAGTGCAATCTCCCTACTGTTGCAAATTTAAATCAAGAGCCACAAAGGAATGAGCATCTGAGAGGTGCTGTGGGAAAGAGCTCTGTCTGTATGTTCTCCAGGATCCAGAGAGTGAGCCCTGATATCTGTGTTTTTGTTCTGAGTGACTGAGTTTATGATGTCTATAACAAACTAAAATAAAAGAATAAATATTGAGAAATAGATGGAGATAGATAGTAGATAGCAAAACATAATCAAATCAGGCAGGCACAATATCCAGCGGAGATGACTGCTGTAGTCTGATTAAGAGAGCAAGCAAAAGTAATGTAATAAAATCTGGGGCTTACAAACATCCTTCAGAAACTGACTGGGGAAGTTAAGCTGGCCAGCTAGAGCTCCTGATTGTATGCTCTCTGCACAGTTGGGCTTCCTATGGGAACTTCCACCTACTCTTCCCACTGCAGGCTCCTTCTGCTGTGGGATAAACAAGAGTGACCTCTGTTGGGGAGAGTTCATCCTCTAGCTGCTCTCAGGGGTGCAGTGTTCTTACTCTTGGGCTATTTAGCTGTTCTCCTCTCTTCCTGTTACAGAGTCGGGGGCTAAGGGGGGTAACCTGGCCTAACACAGGAGGCTTTGAGGAGACAGGAGAAGGCTTTTGCTCCCAGAATCTGATTTCTTTTTTTTTTTTAAGACTATTTATTTATTATGTATTCAGTGTTCTGCCTGCGTGTATCCCTGCAAGCCAGAAGAGGGCACCAAATCTCATTACAGATGGTTGTGAGCACATGTGGTTGCTGGGAATTGAACTCAAGACCTTTGGAAGAGCCATCTCTCCCGCCCCCCAGAATCTGATTTCAATAGACTTAAACAGCTCATGACAAATATTGTAACAGGTATGCATAAATGTGTGGTTGTCAGGATTAAGAAATAAGCATTTTTAGTTATTTTGAGCAAGCATACACAACTTTCTTGAGAAATAGGCAAAACTTTTTAACAAGCAAACAAAACTAATATGATCAAATAACTTTAAATTTGCATCAGCACATAAAACCTGTACCAGCATGAAGTATCCGACCCCTTTAAATGATATTTATAACCCATGGTATCTGAATGACGAAAGCATCCCTGGCGAAGCCGTAACAGGCTATTTCACGGTAGCAACTGTCGCTTAGCAACCACAGAGCCCAATGCAGTCAAGTTTAGACAGAAGTTGAGGTAGGCAAGCCTCAGGGCAGGCCACAGAGGTCCCACCCATCGGCATGGAAAAGGGGCAGCATGAGGGCAAAAGATGGCTAACTTTTCCAGCCATAGAAATTAACCCTAGATTCTCTGTTCAGCTTTAAAATCCTATTGGGCATGCCTGCCCCTTGCAAGCTGTGGCTGGCAGCCTTGCTACATTGTCACAACAAGGCTGCATCGCCCAGCTATCCCACCCACACAATATGCTGCCCTGCAGCCCCGTGCTTATAGGACATGCCCGCTTACGTTGCCCCCACGCTATGGTTCAAGGCTGCCTCTTTTCAATGAAATGTTCAAAGTAAGTAAAGGTTATTTGTCTCATTCCTTTTAGGAAAATATACTCCCTTTTTTTTTTAGTTTCAAACCCCACACTTATGACCCTATCTCTAAAGTCCTATAAGTGACCCAGTATTAAATTCAAAAGAGTTATGCTTTAAATTCGTCCAATTATGTAAGTCAGACAGAGGATGGACCAAAGACAAAAACAAGACAGTAAACAGAACAATACAGAGTTCTGGTGACCCGAGACAAAACTGAACTGAAGACCCTGGATCTATGCCAGCAAGTGGATGCAACCCACTCTGTCTTTTTACAGAAGCTGGTGGGATTCAATCTCATACAGAAGAGTCCTAGGACCCAAATTTAACCAGAGAGATTGACCACGTACAGATGGGCCCTGGAACATGTCCTCAGGTCCCCCCACCCTGTGGGTTTTTTTTGGTGTGCATCCACTCAGACCATCTACAGGTTCATCCAGATTCTGGGCCCACTTATAGAAGGGTACCCAAAACAGAAAATGAAACATAAAAACAAAACTTACCAGCCAGCTGAAGACTCTACAGGACGGAGGTCCCAATGGGTTTGGGGGATCCTGAACAAGTCCCCAAATGTTATGCCCAGATTTGCGGAGTCCCCCAAAAACCAACAAGGAGACCAAGTCTTGTATGTAAAAGCAAAGAGCCTTAATTCTTATTCGAACTCGGACTCTCTGTGTGTCCAATGCATTGACACAATCAGAGAGCCCTGAGCTTAGTTGGGCGAGGTTTTTATAATAACAGAGGTTGGAGTGAGGGATTTCTAAGGTTCCAGACCCCTGATTGGCTGACATTTGTCTAGGGATGCCCTGATAAAAAGTGAATGAATGTGTTCAGATCCTATCTAGAAAGGTTGGACAGTTAGGTACTTTTTCCTTGGATGGTCTCTTCCTGGGTGGTGCCTGGGTGGTCTCTGTCAAGCCTGTCATGGCTGGGTCCTACACAATACAAGTATGAACTGGCTCAGGGATCTGCCCATTTTCTGACTTTACTATGATTTTGTTTTTACTTTGTGTGGTGATTTGAAAGAAAATGGCCCCCAAAAGAGAGGGACTCTAGCAGAGGTGTGGCCTTGTTGGAGGAAATGTGTCACTGTAGGGGTAGGCTTTGAGGTGTCTTCTGCTCAAGCTTCCTTCAGCGTGACAATCAGTTGACTTCCTGTAGCCTGCAAGATGTAGTACTCTGAGCTGCTGCAGTGCCACAACTGCCTGCATGTCACCATGGTCTCTGTCATGATTCCAAAGGACTGAATCTCTCAAGCTATAAGCAAGCTACCCCAATTAAATGTTTTCTTTATAAGAGTTGCCTTGATCGTGATGTCTCCTCACAGCAATAAAAACCCTAATTAGACACTTGCACTTGGGTTTTTTCACGGCAACATGTAGAGTTTAGTGTACAGAGGAAGTACATTCACACAATAGTGGAGCAAATGACTTCCTTGTTGTTAAGCCAAACATATTATTATGGATTAATTAATAATGGACATAAATAATAAGTCGTCTGTTGTGTAAGACAGAGAAATAGACCAAAACAAACAAACAAAACAAAATGATAACCAGAACTGTAAGCATAGCTCATTCCTAAAGAAAAAGACCACCTCTAATTAAAAGGAATCTCTGGCTCATGGGCTCTCTGTTTTTTCTAATCTTATTGTTGCTTAACCACCCTGCTTGTTAGCCAGCCCTTACAAAATCCCCATGAGATAAGCAAATGAGGATCTTAGCCTGTGTGTGGTAGGTGGCAGACTGAATGAACATGAGCATTTAAAGATTCTCCTAAAGTCACCAGGAAGCCAAGGGAGATACCCATAATAGAACTGATAGGCTTCTGCTTTTACATGGCTGCATAGTATAGCTAGACCTGCTCCACCAAGAAACAGCTCCACCTTATCCTTGCTGGGTCACATCCTGGCCCTGAGCTCAAAGTAAACACAGAAGACCTGAGCCATGTTTCCTGTTCCCTAAGGGGGAAAAAACTGCATACGTTGTTAAGATTTAGTCTATTTTGAGGTTCCCTTATCAGTAGGTAGATAAATTAAGTAAGCAATTTTTGGAGACTGGGCATAAAGAGCAATTGTCTGTCTTCCAGGCATGGCACAGCCATGACTTCGCAGTTGCTGTGAATGCCAGCAATGAGCTTACAGGAGGCTGAGCCTATCAACACTCAATGGCAGACTGTGGAGGGGTGTACCAGGCTCTACCCATCTCTGATGAACTACTTCTGAGAAGAGGCAGTGCCTGTTTCCAGTTGAGTATACATGAAGAGCCCACTAGGTTCCAATGAATCCTTCCAAAACCATGGTCTCACACCCTGGTTAAACTCAGTGGGGTCTCAACACACCTCATGAATGCAGGAAAGGAACTTGTAGAGAACTGGGCTGGAAATAGAGTTGAAAGGAAAATAGGAGAGGAGGTGTTATTACAATCAAAATGCATTTTATATATGCACGAAACTGTCGAATTAAATTCCATCAAAGTTTGTTTTTTGTTTGTTATTCATGGTAAATGGAATGAACCCTTTTTAGAGTAATGAGGATCTAAGACATTTCCATTCAATAGTCTTGGGGAGAAAATTAAATTCAGTCCATACTTACCTTTGAGGCAGTGTTCTTAATCACCATAAAAACAACTGAAGCCAAAGGATGGTTTGTTAACAAAACCAGTTTGATTGGCACCAGACTGAAGGCACTATTCTCAGCCCAGGAAAGTAGGAGTGGGCTCCTCAAATAGTCAAATGGGCATGTGAACACGATCATAGTCATCTCAAATCCTCAGCTGCACCCCTCTCAGCTCCAACATCAGAACCTTGGCATCTCACGCCCTCCTTTTGCATTAAAGCCTTTTCTCCATCTTAAAATGGCCACGTGAAAAACCAGATCTAGTGATGCAAGCCTATAATCCCAGTGCTTGGGAGAGGGAGGAATTAGGATCAGAAGTTAAGGTTATCCTTAGCTACGCAGCAAATTTGAGGATAGCCTAGACTACATAAAACCTAGTCTCAAAAATAAATTTTTTTCTATTAAGCGGGGAAGATAGGTTAATGGGTAAAAGCACCCGATGATAAGCATGATTGCTTGAATTCAATCCTCAGAACCCAGAGGTGGGAAGAAAGAACCAACCTCGGTAATTTATCTTCTGGCCTTCTGGGCTTTTCTTTCTTACCTGGAAACTATTTGATGGAGTATGCTAAGGTGACATCTGGGCCTTCTAGAGAGAGACATAGGGTCCAGAGCTAGAGCTAGGGGCCTTAGTGGAATGAGAGGGTGTCCGCATAGGAGGGCTTCTCAGTGTGGGGCCAGAGCCAGAAGAGGGTAGGATGGTGTTCTTGCAGGGCAGCCGGGCTTGAAATGGCAGAATCTAAGTGAGCTGAGGAAAGCATTCCCATAAAGAGTGGCCGGGAGTGAAGAATCACAGTCCAGGCAGAGCTGGAGGGTACCCTCCAACATATCAGAGGCTGGCTGCTCTTACAGAGGAGAATAATCCCATAAGTCACTTATTAAGGAGAATGAAAGACAGGTTCCCATCATCACAGGAGGAAACTGAAGCAGATATAGAATAAATTGGGTCAGAGGTATCCAAGTTAACTAAGAATTTCAATATAATTATTTAGACAAAGAAATATGTGTGTATACACATACGTTCATCCTGTGGAAGGGAGAATGACAGACTCCCAAAGTTGTCCATATTTCCACCCTGAAGCCTGTAAATATATAGCAGAGAAGAATTACAAGACCTTGAGACTGGGGTAGGTGGCCTGGATTATCCAGGTGACCCTAACATCATCCTCACAAGCGTCTTTGTAAAGGGAGATACAAAGACAGGGGGTGATTTAAGGATGCTATGCAACTGGCTCTGGAAATGGATGAAGGTGCCTATAGTGATCTATTTTTCACTGCTATAGTGAAATGCGCAAGGAAAGCTACTTGATACGGAAATGGACTTATTTACCCTTCAGTTCTGAAGGCACAACGTCAAGGGGCCTCATCAGCCCACAGCCTTCTTGCCGGAAGATCAAAAAGATGCTACTTCTTCCTTTGCATTGGAATTCTGTTAGAAAAGCATAGGAGTCAGACGGATCAAGGGCATAACAAGAAAACCCACGGAAACAACTAACCCAACTCTGAACTCACAGAGTCTGAAACAGCAACCAGGGAGCCTGCCATGGGATGAGGTAAACCCTCTACAGACATGTGACAGCTGTCTAACTTGGTCTATTTGTGGAACTCCTAACAGTGGAAGCAAGGACTTCCCTAATACTTTGGCTGGCTCTTGGGGAACTACTCCTCCTACTGGGTTGCCTTGCCCAGCCTGAATACAGTGGGGAGGTGCTTGGTCTTCGGGCAACTTAATACGCCATGCTTTCTTGATACCCATGGGAGGCCTCCCCCCTTTCTGAAAAGAAATAGCTGAGGAGTGGATTGGGGAGGGGACCTATCTCTGTCGCTTCCAAAGGACAAGACCTTCACAGTGCCTGTATGAAACCCAACAGTTAGGCATGGCAATCGGGCTAAATTCAGAAAGCTCCATCCAGAAAGGGAGCATTCTTTTTTTCACCAAGTGCCACCAGCGTGTATGCCCAGTTGAACGGCTGTAGGTGCTCTAACATTCAGCCCCTGTAGCAGACCTACAATTTAGGCTCTGTCATCCCCACTCTATAGGTGCAAAGGTTGAGAAACGGGCAGCAGGCTGGTTCATTCACCTTGGAGTAGCCGTGTCCTAAGGTGATGCTGCTCCGGAACCTGTGTTCTAATCACAACGAGCATATGACCTGCCTATCGTCAGACCTATCAACTTATCAAACATTAGATACACACCATGAGTCAAGGTCCAAAGGTGAAAATTGAGACCCAGAGCAGGGCACGGCTGCTCCTGGATTACAGAGCTATAGCTTTGTCCCAGTTGATCTGGGCTAGAATCAAGGACCCTGGCCGCCGGCACTGCTGGCTTTCTCGGGTGGCACAGCACCTCTGTTCTCAGTTTCTCATTAAGTGGCTTCTGAAAAACGATACACTGGTTATTATGTTATCCTTCAGGTCGGTTTGGAAACAGAGAAATTAGCCAGCACCTGGCGTGGTGGTGCGTGTTTGCCTGTCCTCTCACTTGAGGGACAGAGGTCAGAGGGTGTGGTTTTAAGTTCAAATTGGACAACATAGTGAGAGCCTGTCTCAAGAAGAAATAAGAAATGAGTCCATAGCCGGGCGGTGGTGGCACACACCTTAAATCCCAGCTCGGGAGGCAAAGCAGGCAAATCTTGGTGAGTTTGAGAACAACCTGGTCTACAGAGTGAGTTCCAGGACAGGCTCCAAAGCTACAGAGAAACCCTGTCTTGAAAAACCAAAAGAAAAAGAAAAAGAAAAAGAAAGGAAAGAGAAGAAAAGAAATGAGTCCGTGTTCAGCCAAGTGATATCAAGGTGTTGATCCACCCCACTCCCAGTCAATGGTTCAGGCTAGGTTAGTCTGGTAACCACAGTGAATGGGACAGAAATTCAAAAGTAGAAGGGAGAACAGGAAATGGAAAAGGTGCATAAGTCTGTTTCCAGGCCACCAAAGTTCCATTCTTTCACAACTTGACCAGCAGAAGTCCCTGCTGGAAGTGTTTGAACTCTGGCTTTTTAGCAGCTCAGCCACCAGTTACCAGGCCTCAGTGCAAAGAACTCCGAGTAAACAAATTCACCTTCCTCTTTCCCTGGATGCAGAGCTTTAATCAAGGCACTAGAGGCACGTGATGGAAAGAGACTCACAGGAGAGGAAACGTATTAACCAAGATGATTTTCTCTGTAAGATCTTGGTCTTTCTGAGTTTATTCCCCAACTTATTCATCGTTTACATCACTGTCATGAGATTTTAGGTTTTCCAGATTTAGAGAAAAATTTGAAATTAACTAGAATAGAAGCTTAAATTTCATGCGTGTCCCAATATAAAATAAAAGACAGCTAACTAATAATTTGCTGTCCTACGTTCTCTGCCTTCAGACAGAGTAACAGCATGTTCCAGAAATCTGTTTAGCAAAAGGAACGGTAATTTGTAATGTCTACTCCTTTTCCTCTTGGGAAGGTACAAGTGGCCTCATGGTCTCCTGTCTGTTCCCCAGGGATGACAGGTTTCTTTTTAAACGTGTTAGAAGCCAGTTCTTCTTTTCAAGTGTGGGGGACTATTTAAGATAAATGTAAAAAGTAAACGTGATGAAGCCACATCAGGACCACTTACTTGGTGGAATCCAGATTCATTGTCTCTTTCAGAACCTCTTTGCTCTCCTACAGAAGTCTCTGCTTGGTTGCCATAGTATCAAATAACACAATCAACATTAACATTTGGATCATCAAAGCAGCCATCATCCTTGAAGGAGCTCAGGTAAAACGATGTCTCATAACTCAGCAAGGCTGGATCATACTCTTAAAAATAATTATCCAGTCAAAGCAGGCTTTTTTTTTTAATTTAAAGGTCACAAAACAAGGGGAAAATGGCCTGCAATTGCTTTTTGTTTTCCTCTCGGGAATAAACAACCCTCTCAAATGCTACACAATCTATTCTATTATGAACTCTTCTGTTGCTTTTCTTCCCTTGTGATGTGCAGTAATTTGGCCATGTGTTCATTAAAGTTTAGATAGAGCCAGGGTAGCCACTAGATGTTCTGGCCAAAGAGGTAAAAGATTATAAGTTATTCTCCTGGCCTAAAGGAGCTTTGACTCAGAAAGAAAGGTAGACACAAACAAAGTGAACATAACAACTGATCCCAGAGCTGCAAGAGAGAGATGTGTGATGCTGTGGAAACTGAGGCACGAGAATGACTAGCTCTGCCTAGAAAAATTTAAATCTCGAAAACTTCAAAGTAGGATTACCATGTGACCCAGCTGTTTCACTCCTGGGCAGACACCCAGAGAACTCCATACCCTAGCATAGAGATATTTGCATCCCCGTGATTACTGCTGCTTTATTCACTGTAATAAAGAATTGGAATCAACCTAGATGTCCATCAACAGATAAATGGATAATGAAAATTATATACATATATGTACATATATGTATATTTACAGGATCACCATTTCTGGACTGAGATCGAGGTAAGAGCCAGTGGCTGGTTGCTGCTGAACCACAATATCTATCTCTGAGTTTTTATTACTCGTGCTTCAAGGTATGCAACCTAAAGATTTAAAACAGAACTGACTGATTCTTTTCCTGTTTGTTTTGTTGTTGTTGTTTTGTTTTTCGAGACAGGGTTTCTCTGTAGCTTTGCAGCCTGTCCTGGAACTAGCTCTTGTAGACCAGGCTGGCCTCGAACTCACAGTGATCTGCCTGTCTCTGCCTCCCGAGTGCTGGAATTAAAGACATGCACCACCATTGCCCAGCCTGATTCTTTTTCATATATAAAAGTTTAGGTTTGTGATTCCTTTAAGATTCCTTGTAAGATTACCTTTCGAGATAAGTAATAAAGTAATTACTCTTTCTTTGAAACTGCAAAATGCAGCCTGCCAATAAAAATCTGACAATAAGAGCTGGAGAGATGGCTCAGTGGTTAAGAGCATTGCCTGCTCATCCAAAGGTCCTGAGTTCAATTCCCGGCAACCACATGGTGGCTCACAACCATCTGTAAAGAGGTCTGGTGCCCTCTTCTGGCCTGCAGACATGCACACAGACAGAATATTGTATACATAATAAATAAATATTTAAAAAAATCTGACAATAATAGCTTGCTTGCCCACACGGTCAACCTATAACAAGTTGCTTGGGGGTGTGTATTATGTGGGCTCCTGGATAATTTGCTTTTCACCTGTAATACATAAAATGTTTAATCACGTAAGAGAGATGAAAACCATGCTTTTGCCTGTGTTCATTATAATCATTCACTTGAAAAGCAGAACATAGCCACATAATAATTCCTATATTGCCTGAAAAACTTTGTTGGCATATATAAGCTGTAGGAAAATGTATGCAGTAGAAAGAACACAAAAAGAACAGAGAGAAGAATAGAGAATAAATAAGGAAGCCATCAAGAGAATGTGTTAGTGTCTTTTTCCCCTAAATCCTTTCAGATAGAAAAGTTTTAGCTTACAACTCCATTGATTCCTTTCAAAGCCCTGTCTGTGCTGCTGGAGGCTGACCCCCCCCCAGACAACAATGCTCTAGGTTGACCATCATCGTATGTTAGGACTTAGAATGCATTCCTCCAGGTTCTTCTGTCTTTCAACGACAGAGTTACTGTAGATCGTTTTTAGCCAGAGTAATTTCTGTGACTGTGATGTTGATGAGTTAATAACCCTTGACCTGCCTTTGCTTTCCTCCAAAATAAGCAATGATGTGTGAGTCTACTTCATGACAGCTGGCTTGCTTACCGCTCTGTTCTAAGGAAGCTAAAGTTCCTAAAATCCACATGAATTTCTTTATAAACAATATCAGGACAGTGCTAGGTAAGATTTAGAAACTGACTTTGTCATCATACAAATATTCCCTGCCCTAAGAGCTAGACACAAGTTACTTTTACAGTAGTTCTTGGCTTTCATCTACTCAAGACGAAAATATAAGGTGACAAGTTCCAAATGCTATTTACCTGGACGATGGTCCTCTGTGCCATCTAAACAGGTGCTGTTCAGAGCATGAGAATAGGTTATTTACCCCCCCCCCACACACACACACCCCGTATCTCAGCAGAGTTAAAACAAGCAAGCACACGAACCAAGCAGAAGGACAAAAGTTGATGCAGTTTTAAAATACTTAGATCTTGGGCTGAAGAGATGGCTCAGCAGTTAAGAACATTTGTTTCTCTTTCGGAGGAGAATCTGTCAGTTCCCAGCACCCACATGACAGATCACAGCCATTCCACAGGATCGGATGCCCTCTTCTGGCCTCCACAGGCTATAGTGAGTCTTTCTCTGTCCTACCTGCCAGCTCCCAAATCACCACACAGAGACTTATTAGTAATTATGAAAGCTTAGCCAACAGCTTAGGCTTGTTTCTAACTAGCTCTGATAACTTAAATTAACCCATTTGTATTAATTCACATGCTGCCACATGGCTAATGACTTATTACCTCAGCCCTACATGCCATACTTCCTCTGCATCTCCTTGCATCCTCCCTTTTTCTTCCCCGAAAATCCTGCCTAGCTATTGGCCATTTAGTTCTTTATTAAGCCAATCCAAGGAACACATCTTCACGGTGTACTAAAAGATTATTCCACAACAATAGATATTAGGCAGGGACATGGCAACATACATACATGCAGGCAAAACTTTCATACACACAAAGTAAAATAAAATAAGTAATTTTTAAATGCCTAAATCTTTTTTGCTTGTTCGTTTGCTCTTTTGTTGAATTCCAAGCACACTCTACTAGTTCCCCTTGCCTGAACTGTTGGCACACACGTGCAAATTTTTTTTGTTTTTGATTTTTTTGAGGACAGGGTTTCTCTGTGTATCTCTGGCTGCCTGGGAATTCACTCTGTGGACCAGACTGGTCTTGAACTCACAGAGATCCACTTGCCTCTGCCTCCCGATGGCTGGGATTAAAAGTGCGTGCCACCGTTGCCAAGCTACAGGTGCAATTTATCCCCCAAGTTCAGTGTTCCTGGGACACTGGATCAAAACAGCTCACTCACGTCAGACTTTCCACACATCTGAAGACAATTGAGCAATGACTCAGGAAGTGGATACAGGCAGAGCTCCTTCCTGGTGCTCACTCTCACTTCTCCAAGGAAGCAGCAAAGGTTGCTTTATCTCGGTTCCTTTACAATTTCGTAAGTATCATGGTAGAGATTTGAAGAAACAATGACTTCCTTTTTCCACTGTGGGGGAATGCAACTAGGATAAGTAAAAGTCTTTTTTTGTCTTCCCTTTTCAAGATAGGATTTCACACAGCCCAGGCTGGCCTGAAAGTTTCTCCTGAGTGCACCTCCTGAATACCGTATTAAAGGCGTTCACCATCATGCAGGTTTATGCCCTGGTGGGAGTCAAACCCGGGATTTCATGCCCATTAGGCAAGCATAACTGATCCACATCCTTAGCTGCTGGCTCCACAGAGGAACTTGGTCCAGCGGGTTTGACTGCTTATCTGACGACGACTACCTGGGCTGCAGAGCTTCTTTTTGTCCAGGTGGCCAAATTAAGCCCCGCCCTAAGGACAAGCGCCTCCGTGTGTTTGCTCCAGGAAGTGTGTGTCACTGCACCCTGTCCACCTACCTGCCTGTTATCCACTCACAAGGAACCACAGGGTATATTTCCTATCCTACCATCTTATGAATGGAGGCACCTGACTCTAGTTATGGATACCTACTACAATAGTTAGGGTTTCTATTGCTACAATGTAACACCATGACCAAAAAAAAACAAGATGGGGAGGAAAGGGTTTATTCAGCTTACACTTAAGCGTTGCTGTCTCCCACGGAAGGAAGTTAGGATAGGAACTCTTAACAGGGCAGGATTCTGGCAGTAGGCGCTGATGCAGAGGCCACGGAGGAATGTTGCTTACTGGCTTGGTTCCCATTGCTCAGCCTGCTTTCTTACAGCACCCAGGACCATCAGCCCAGGGATGGCACCGCCGACAATGGGCCGGACCCTCCCTATTGATACTAATAGAGAACACGCCTTATGGCTGGATCTCATAGAGGCATTTCCTCAGCTGAGGCTCCTTCCTCTCTGATGACGATAGCTTGTGTCCGATCCCAGCCAACTGTATGCCCCATTCCGTGGGAGTCTTAACTATCACATAAAGACCCGGAGCTAGACCTGCCGGTTCTTAAAGGCATCTGTCTGCACTGGGGTTCGGGGTTACGTTCCCAGTAGCTCCCAGTAGAAAGACGACAGCAGAATCATGACTGAAGACAGTCTGTGCAGAAAGCTGAGAGAGGGACCTGGAGAGCTAGTGGTTCGGCCCGCCTCCTTTCATCACGTGACTTGAAGATCCTCTTACTAACTGGAGGGGGCGGTAGCGCCCAGGCTTCTCATTTAAGGACTCGCAAGAAATAAGAGAGCTAGGCTGGTATCTGAGCAAACTACTCAAGTTTTTATAGTCAGAAGAAACTTGGCTTTCTCAAACATTTTGCATTCTATCCTTCCACGCTGCTGACAAAAATATGAAAAATTAATAGAAAGCATAATAAGATGTGGAGAACTCCATCAGTGTGCCTAGACTCAAATTGTATTTAATCCACAATACTGTGTACCCAAAATAATACTTTATCTTGAACGACTTCAGCTGTGTAAGTAAAGCCTGTGCGGTACCCGCAGCATGAAACTTCATACTCCACAAAAGGACTGGCTGGGGTTGGCCTTTTTCCCTCATGCCCCACCTCTCTTACCGCTGTGTTTGAAGCATGACCACCATCCGAATAATCTGATGGTCTACTTCACATACATAAAAACACGTGGCTTAGTTCAGACACAATTCTGTATTTCAAATTGGTATCTGTATATTGCTCTGGATGATTGATTTATAGACCTAGCTGTCACAAACGTAGGAGCGGCAAACTCTGCAGTCCTGTGCTGGAAGCAGGCACGGATGAAGGGGCGGTCTTCTTGCTCAAACTACTTCTTGCATGTGTCCTAAGTCGCATGTTCTCCTCTGTCGTTCCTGCTTTTTTTCTGTGGCTTGTCTTCCCGCCACATCCTCAGAATAGCTCTCCTTTCTGCTCTGGGATTCAGAAAGAGCTAAGGTTCTGAGATACTTTCTCCCCTACACAAACTCAGAATGAATCTTTGGCCTGCAGTCAAACTTAATGTGATTATGCGTTTCTTGGAATGTCTTTTCCTGTAAATCCTTCAGTGACTGTTTGGCAGCTTATGAAATCTCTTCCTCGGAACATCCCTGTATGTCTCTGTCACCTTTGCCGGTGATTCCTTTCTTTGGCGATTGGTGAACTTAAAGAAGTTGCCTAAGTTCAGCATATAGGAGCAAACTGGGCTTCCTAATGGGATCAAAACCCAGATTCAAAGAGCAGTGGGAATCTTGTTCCTGTGGAGTTCTGACACATTTCTGTATCATCTTCTAGGGGCGAGACGCTGAATGTTGTTTGCAGAACTCAGTCTGTGGGCATAATATTGCTTTATGATCTTTGATGAACCATAAACTGGAATTGTTAAAATAATTACGGTTGGATAGATGCCAAATGGCAAAGCAGAGGAAAGCAGGGGGAAGAAGCAGTGTTTCCTGTTCCATTGACTCACCGAGAAAACCCACCCCACAACTTCTGCAACACACGGCTGCCGTAGACCGAATCCTCTGCTGATCTCTAAAACCCTGCACTCCTGAGTGTGGGTGAATAAAATGTCCTGATTAAAGTCATTAAAACAAATGCCAGTCCTAGCGCCCAGGGAAAACTGGCAGTATCTGCTGAGAAATATCCTAATTATTTCATATTCCGAAAGCTCAGTGCAGTGATCGCTTTCTGGGTCTACTTGCCAAAGCCGCCTGGATTCTGCTAATAGACAAATATCCTGGGGTGGAAGCAAAGAAGTCACCCAGATGGAGGTTTTCTAGCGAAGACGGCTGTGTTGGCCCAAATCTCACAGGACAAGCTTACTGCTTCAGGCCATACTGTGGAGAGAAGTCTATTAATAGGGCTCCAAGAAAAGGAGCCTGTCTTTTATCAGGGAATCTTCCAAAGTGTGCTCTGAGAATCTCAAATTCTAGTAATACATTGTAACCTGGTACCCCAGTTCTACAGCCAGGTGCGTGGCGACTCTGTCCTTTGGGCAGATGTAAACTTGAGCTAACCAGGACTACTCTTATTTGCACGACTGACTCATATTTACGGGGTAGAGATTATACAACTGGAAGTTACCTGCACAGTGGCTCAGATAATTTCTTAGACTATATACCAGCCAGTTCTGACTGTTTTTCTTCTCTTGTCGTGAATTAACTTACCAAGAAACTAAACACAAAGAACCTCACCCTCCCAAGGGCTTCTCCCAATGGAGGATTCATCCCCCACCTCCTACCTACCTGACTGCCTCAAGCTACAAGTATCCTGGCTGTTGCCCAGCTCTTACATCTTGTGGTATACTCAGATTCTTCTCCCTATTCTGATATAAGGAATGATTTCATTAGTCAAACACACACCCCCTTTCCTGCTACCTGGGTGGTGTTACACCAATTTTCTCATTGTCAATGGGTAGCACTTGGACACAATATTGACAAGTATACACAGGAATAAAATTCTGAGGTAGCAGATAGGACCTTGCATAACACGAGGAGAATAGAATGGAAATCACGCCGGAGAACGAATCGAGAGATGGAGAACATAGGCAGCACCCTACATGACACTTCAGCTCAGCCCCGTATCTGACCCTAAGGGGAGACGGTTTTGTGTTGCCATTTTATAAGCGAACCCTTATAAGTAAGACCAGTAGACCTTGGCTATGGTGCTGGGGCTCCAGGGGCGACACAGACTGAAAGCGTGGGGAGGCAGCACACGTTTGTCATGCGTGGCAGGGGCCTAGGTGCTGAGCCAACACCTGCATTGCCTTCCTAGGTCACAGCCAATAAAAAGGGGACGCTACTGGTGAGAGTACTTGAGGCAAGTCTGATGATCCTGAGACGTTGATGTTGTGCATGTAGGAGCAAGAACCAGTAAAGTTTAGGTTTGTCGTTATATACTTTTTTTTTCCTTTTTATTTTATTAAGTGCCACCGCATGCCTCTAGAGATCAAATGACAACTTTCAGGAGTTGGTTCTGGTCTATTATTACATATTCTGGGCATCAGGCTTTTTTGAGTCTCGTGTTTTGACCTGCTAAGGCATCCTACTGGCCTGATATGTTCCTAGTTATATCAACAAGCTGATAAAGAAAGCTGAATAAGAAAAGCAGATTGTCTGAATCATTTAGCCTAACATAAAATAAGTTTACCATTCAATTTTTTTGTTCTTTTTTGCAGACACCATAATCCATTCTTGCTCATTTAAAAACCAAATGAGTGTAATAGAGAATGTCAGCACAGATTTTCCCTAAGGGACAGAGAATCACGCTTCAAAGCCACATACAAGACATCATATCCAAATTACACTATTGGGGCACAGCAGCAAAAAGCGCCACCAGCACTCTGTACCCATAGACCCTGCCAGAAAGCCAGGCTAGCAGCTGCTGCCATTTCTGTGTCTCTGCCTTGCATGGCTCCTGCATCTCCTTCTGCATTACAATCTTGTAGGGCTGCACGTGATGGTAAAAATCAGGTCACACACTTGCATCTTGGTTGCAAACAAAGCTGCAAAAGGGAAGCTCTAGTTATATGCTGGAATACAGAACTAATCAGTTTCTTTGATAAGGGAACTTCCAGGTAGTGGTGTGTGTCCACAGATCTAACATCTGTGATCTGGGGAGACATGAAATAATTAAGACAATGGATCTCCGACAAAACGGTTAAAGACTAGCATTTAACTCTGCTAGGCAAGGAGACTTGTGATTGGGTCAGGAGTTAGAAAAGGTCTTTTCTGTTATCAAAGGAAGTTTTCCCAGGGACAATCAATTCATAAATTGCTCGGTTCTTCCCCTTCTTTGTGCCAGAGATATGATGGCTTTCCTGCTCAACTCAGTCTTGAAGGATAGTCTCCAGTAACTAGCACACTGGAGAAAACTCAGTTTCCCCTTGTCTCAAATTTTAGAAATGGTAGACAGGGGAAAAACAATAACGAACTAAACATTGCTGTTGAAATTACGTAGTAGAAACCCCAAGATCCCCATACCAGATTCTGAGGAATGCAAACAGAGAGCCTGAGAGCTGGGAGTGCTGTGGATGAGAGCACAGAATCGGGCAAAGTTTACAGGGACCTGAACCAGGACAGCATTTTACCTTAGCCAAAATCATCCAAGACAGAAAGAGATTTTGTCTTCCATATTTAGACTTACGGGCTGGTCATGGCTCCCTTAGTTACCTTGTTTAGAACTACCAAGGGGGGGAAAAAAGTCCGTATGTATACACATTTCCACACTTCTGCATTGCTGGTGGGAATGCAAGCTGGTACAACCCCTTTGGATGTCAGTGTGGCGATTTCTCCAAAAATTAGGAAACAACCTTCCTCAAGACCCAGTAATACCACTTTTGGGTATATATCCAAAGGATGCTCAATTGTGCCACAAGGACATGTGCTCAACTATGTTCATAGCAGCTTTGTTTGTCATAGCCAGAACCTGGAAACAACCTAAATGCCCCTCGATCGAAGAATGGATAAGGAAAATGCAGTAATTTACACAATGGAGTACTGCACAGCAGAAAAAAAATGACATCTTGAATTTTGCAGGAAAATGGATGGAGCTAGAAAATATTATTTTGAGTGAGGTAACCCAGACACAGAAAGACAATTATCACGTGTACGCACTCATAGTTGGTTTTTAAACATAAAGCAAAGAAAGCCAGCCTACAAACCACAATCCCAGAGAACTTAGACAACAATGAAGACACTAAGAGAGACTTACATAGATCTAATCTACATGGGAAGTAGAAAGTAGAAAAAAACAAGATCTCCTGAGTAAATTGGGAGCATGGGGACCTTGGGGAAGGGTTTAAGGGGAAAGGCAGGGAGGGGAGCAGAGAAAAATGCAGAGCTCAATAAATATCATTTAAAAAATCAATAAAAAATAAACACATTTCCACATAGTTAATACTTAAATTTTGTGCTCTTTTTTTCTCATTCTTTGAAATGCAAACATATTTTGGGGCCATTTGATATTCACATTTATCCTTGCTTTTTAATATCTAGTTTGTGTTCCATATGTGGATAAAGTCTAATTTGTTCAATATTTTTGCCATTACTTTATACTTTTAAAGATCAAGCAGGGGGCTGGAGAGGTGGCTCAGTGGTTAAGAGCATTGCCTGTTCTTCCAAAGGTTCTGAGTTCAATTCCCGGCAACCACATGGTGGCTCACAACCATCTGTAATGAGGTCTGGTGCCCTCTTCTGGCCTGCAGACATACACACAGACAGAATATTGTATACATAATAAATAAATAAATATTTAAAAAAAATAAAGATCAAGCAGGAAACTGCTCTATTATTTTAGAGAGATTTTCATGGATGTGGTCACACTCTGGGTGGTTCAGCCTTGGCCCTAGGTCCTATGGAGATTCAAGCACATATGAAAAGAGAAGTGGACTGGGGCGTGACACCAGCAGAGAGTTCATCGACCGTGCGTGCCCTGCGCTGATCCACGAAGTCACAAACACAAGATAAACAGAACAAAGCATAAGGTATGGAAAACCAGGTTGAATCCTTTCTTGGGAATGTTATATGGAAATACTTCAGAAGTTCTGAAATGTGTTTCCAGGTGCCAGCTACACATCACAGTGCCATCTCTGTCCCTGAAGAAAGACCTCCCGTGAAGCTAGCTACGTCACAGCTGAAGTGTTCTTGAAACCTCGGTGTGCAGAGCTGGGATGCTTGGGAAGAATGCAGAAAGATGTTTATCCTCCTGTGAGCTTTTACAAAGATTTGTTCTTATAAGTCTAATTACATGTACTGTGTGGGCATGTGCACATTGTGTGCACACGCAGGTGCCTGAGGAAGCCAGGCATGTCAGAGCCCCTGGAGCTAGAGTTACAGGTGGCTGTGAACAGCCGGATGTGGGTGCTTGGAATCGAATTCAGGTCCTTTGCAAGGGTAGTATATGCTATTAACTTCTGAGCTATCTCTTCAGCCTTCTTTTTTAATAAAAAGCAGTAGCATTTTTATTAATTCTTTGAGAATTTTATACAACATAACAACTCGTCCCAGATCAACTCACAGCTCCCTGCTGATCCAATGTAATGTTCTCCATATTTTATAAAACACCTATCCATTGCTGCCAAAGCACTCTTTGGTACAGACTGTCCCCTGAGTGTGGTTGACCTATAAGAGCCACATCCTTAAAGAGAACAGCCATTCCCTGTCCCAACCGTTATCAGTTTCCAATAGCTACTCAGCTGTGATGGAAGTTCATCACCCCTCCCCCATCCATGCTGGAATTTTGTCAAAACTGAGCTGGTCCGGGTCTTGTACATGCTTTCACAACCCCTGTAAGCTGATTTATGCAACTTCCCTGTTGTGGCCAGAAAGCACTGTGTTGTCATCCACCCTCTCCCACTCCTACCATCTTTCCCCTACTCATTTCGTGGTGACCCCTGAGCCTTGGTGGGAGTGGGTGTGATGTGGATGTCCCGTTCAGGGCTGAGCACTCATCTCTTACTCTCTGCACATTGGCCAGTTGAGTGTTAATCACTGTCTACTGCAAGAAGACACTTCTCTGATAGGATTAAGAGATGCACTAATTTATGGTATGAAATACTACATCCATCTGGCAGAATGATTAGTAGTAGGCTTTCCCCTAGGGCCTATCTATCCACAGGTTGTTGACCCTGATAAAACTGCCAGGTGTGGGTTCCATCTTGTGAAACAGGCCTTACATCCATTCAGAAATGGCTTGGTAAGTCCCATAACATCCATGCCACCATTGCACCCATGAACATCTCCTGCCAGACCAATTGTAGCTTGCAGGGTTTGCAGTTGGATAAGAATGATGATTGTTTTTCTCTTCTGCTAGCATGCATAGCATATTCCAGCACTAGGAAAGCTATCAGTAGGGTGAAGCTTCTGGGTCAATACTAGCCTGATTTCTTCATATTCTCTGATGCAATTGTATGCTGTCTTGAAAATACAATTTTAGCATCAACTTTTATATATGGGACCCAATTTTCCAACAATTCCAACAGAAATATTCCACTTCTGGCAGTGAGCTTTTTATTTGCTAGCCTAAGGTGCAGTGATATATTTTATTTCTATTTTAATAAATAAAGCTTGCCTGAAGATCAGAATGCAAAGCTAAGCCACTAGAAGCCAGGGAGTGGTGGCACACACCTTTATTCCCAGGACTCAGGAGACAGAGGCAGATGGATCTCTCTGAGTTCAAGACCACCCTGGGCGATACAAGATCAATCCAGAAAGAGATCCATGTGGTGGTGTCTCACACCTTTAATTGCAGTGTTTGAGAGTCACACACCTTTAATCCCAGCATGAGCGAGGTGGAGACAAGGGTGATATAGCTGGGCAGAGAGAGGAATATAAAGGGGAAGAGACAGGAACTCAGTGGTGTGTGGAGTCTGAGGATTCATTGCCCTTTCTGTCTGAAGATTTGGTAGAGGTAAAAGGTCTCTCTAGTGGTTGGCTGCTTTCCTTTTCTGATCTTCAGTTTGAACCCCAATATCTGTCTCTGGGTTTTTATTATTTGTGCCACACTAAGGTGTCTAGGAGAGCCATTGCCACCCCACTACAAAGTAACTTCATTTAGATATTTATGTATGTATATATTGTAGGAAAGTTCTACAGTAGTATGTTTTCATATCTTTTAAAAAGTCTTTAGTGTTAGATACCCCTTCCCATAGTCCCTCTTCTACTATGCTCTCTCATCTTCTATCCTATTTAACTCATACTATCCCATTAACTGTCTCTTGCCCTATATATCATTAAATTATACCTGCCCTCTCTAGAGTCAACCCCACGTTGCTCCTAACTAGTTTCCTGATCTCTGTGCGTATTCTAAATGAGGCAGACCCATCTAAAGATTCAATGCTAGCATCTACATGTGAAAGAAAATTTGTGATGATTATGTTTCTGAGTCTGGATTATTTCACTCAGGGTGTTTGTTTCCAGCTCCATCAATCACCTGTACATTTTACATTCTGTTTTAACAGTTAAAAAATATTTCCTTATATTAATATATTACATTTACATTATTCATCAGTTGATGGACATCCAGGTTGTTTCTATTTCCTGGCTGTTGTGAATAGAGCCGCAATGAACATTAATGAGCAAGTATCTCTGTAGTAGAATATAGAATCTTTTAGGTACATGCTCAAGAGTGGTATAGCTGAATTATATACAGCTCTTGTTGATAGATTACTAGCTTTTTGAGGAAACTCCACCCTGATTTCCACAGTGTCTGCATCAGTTTACACCCTCATAAGTAGTGAATAAGTGTTCTCTTTTCCCACATCCGTGCCAGCATTTGTTGACATTCTTTTATATTAACCACTATGGTTAGGGTAAGATAAAATCTCAGTTGGTTTGTATTTTCCTGATGGCTAAGGATGTTAAACATTTGAAAAAAAAAAACAATTCCTGGATGCTGGCATACAAAAGAGTGCCACAATAGCCTGGAATGGAGTATAACAAAAGTTTATTTATTTGGGGATAAACTCACAGAAAGAGTAGCGATCAGCAGTCCTCTGTGTGCGCTGGGAACTGGAACCAAATCCAGCAACCAAGAGGCTCATGCATGCTTTCATCTGTATTTATAGTACAAGAGACCATGCCCAAAGTGAGTCAGTATCTTAAAGGCTGTTGGCTGAAGGAGGTCCCACAGCACCTCCTCCTTATGTCTAAATAAGAGAGTTCTAAGCCTAATACAAAACTATATACAGCCGGGCGGTGGTGGTGCACGCCTTTAATCCCAGCACTTGGGAGGCAGAGGCAGGCAGATCTCTGTGAGTTTGAGACCAGCCTGGTCTACAAGAGCTAGTGCCAGGACAGGCTCCAAAACCACAGAGAAACCCTATCTTGAAAAACCAAAAAAAAAAAAAAATAGATACAACCAACATGGACAACACCAAACAAGAAACATATGCTAAATGTTTCAATAATTATCCTATCCTAGGGAGTGTAAGTCTTATATTAAAAATGACTTGGCTAAGTCACGAGAGGAAAGCAACTATGACTTTTCTAGTCTTCAACTCCATCAAAGACCTGAGAAGGGAAATAATACTACTTGAGTAAACAGGAAGTGAATCAAGCAACTTCCAAAAGGTGCAAGAAATGACAGACAACCGGTTACCTGGGCAATCACCCGTAGTCTCATTTGCAACACTGGGGCAACCAACTTTGGTTAAGTCCTATTAGTAGGCACTGTGATGACAAATTTTTCTCTTTTTCTTGTAAAGGTATAGTGAAGAAACAATCTTATAAATCAATAACAATAAGAAACTATCCTTTAGGCAATACGGAAGGCAAAGGAATTGCAGATTATAGAGGGCAACTGGTTGAATCTGTTACCATTCTCCATTTTCCAGATACAGGAGAATTCCAAGGGCTGAATGATCTTCAAAATGCTGAGCACCTAGTTTCTCCTGTACCATCTGTTCTAAAGCTTGAAGTTTTTCTATTGTTAAACCTATATCAGAGCCGGGCAGTGGTGGCGCACGCCTTTAATCCCAGCACTTGGGAGGCAGAGGCAGGCGGATCTCTGTGAGTTTGAGGCCAGCCTGGTCTACAAGAGCTAGTTCCAGGACAGGCTCTAAAGCTACAGAGAAACCCTGTCTCAAAAAACCAAAAAGCCAAAACAAAACAAAACAAAAAAAATCTATATCAGTTCCTTAAAATGGTGAATGCATGCCATAAGATACTACTGCTTGTTTAATTTCTTTTAAATCTTTTATATCTATAGGTTTCCATTGACAGTCTTTGTATCCATTTGGGTATTGAATATTTGTTGGCTGTCAGAGGTAATAGCAGAAAAGTAGCTAAAACTTTTGGTAAATCACCTCTGACTCTGAGGGTTACTGGTGATGCTAAATCCTTTGCCTCTACCTTCTCTCCTTGCTTATAAGTTCTGACAAGTTCCTCAATTGATTCAAATCTTTTTAGCACTGTCTTTGTAAAGCCTGAAATCTCTTGACTTGTGAATATTTCTAATGATCTTATCAAGTCAATTAATTTCTGGTTCTCTTTCTGCACATGTGATTCCAAGGTTTTAAATTTTTCCATTAATGATACCTTCTCATCCTTAGATATTATTTGGATGATATGTGATTGCCTTCCTAGAGGGATGGTCTATCTGCTAGTTTATCATAACTTTTTGACATATTTTTGATTGTCAACCTTAACAGTATGTATCCTTTCAGATAATCTCTCAGTACCCTTTTGTAAGGTTTCATAACCCATTGACATGAATTGAATTTCTCTTATCAAATTAAGGTTATTATTTTCATTGGTATAAATCCTTTCAGCTAAAGACTGTATTCTTCCTCAAAGTTTCTCATTCTTGGCTCTGTTATCAAGCCACTGCTTTAAGGATATAATATGAAGAACAAAGCTTATGGTCACCATGATCGCAAAAAAATATGTGCAAGGTAGCTCATATAACTCTTGCAGAATTCCATCAATACTAGAAACAAAAAGGTTGTTAAATTCCTGGATGGTGAGGCTGGAGAGATGGCTTAGAGGTTAAGAGCACTGACTGCTCTTCCAAAGGTTCTGAGTTCAATTCCCAGCACCCACATGATGGCTTACACCCATCTATAATGAGATCTGGTGCCCTCTTCTGACATGTAGGAATATATACAGGCAGAACATAATAAAAATAAATACATGTTTAAAAAATCCTGGATAGTGATATTGTCTGCAATTATCTTTGGATTAGTTTACAATTTTCAAATTTATTTATTTATTGATCAAATTAACTTACCTCTGTTATAATTTTCAGAAAATTGTTGTATATGTAATAACCTTGATTGGCCAGCAGGTGTCGCAGTAAGGCAGTAAGGCAGGTCCTAGATCAGTACCTGAATTACGTGGGACTTAATTACTAACAATTAAATTAATTACTTAAGAGCAGCATATTTGCATATGGAGGTCTGAGTTGGACAGAATATCAAGGAACCCAGAGCTTGCAGGTAGTCACTAACTGTGAGGTTATTGTCCAAAGCCTGGGCCAGACATTCGTGGATCTGAACTGAATGCAAGTCAGAATAGCCCTGCTCCCAAGCAGGCCTGGCAGAAGCCAGAGAAGCCATGGAGGAGTTTTGGCAAAAGCCACGGGTGGCAGTAAATCGGCCATTTAGTAGGTGGGACCAAGCCAAGCGGGCACAGGAGGGGGAAAATTGTCAAGTCACCACATGGCGGGTCAGCCCAAAGGTGTGTAGCTACGTGCCAGAGGGGTAGTTCAGCTGCATGGGATGGCAGAAGGCCACAGATGGGGGTCTGGGCAGGGCCTGGCAATGGCGTGGACTCTGGCCACATAGGGACCAATTTGTTGGTGTACAAAAGAGTTCCACGATAGCCCGGAATGGAGTATAACAAAGGTTTATTTATCTGGGGATAAACTCAGAGAAAGTGCTGCAATCAGCAGTCCTCTGCATGTGCTGGAAACTGGAACCAAATCCAGCAGCCAAGAGGCCCATGCATGCTTTTCGGGGTCTGCATTTATAATACATGAGACCACGCCCGAAGTGGGCTGGTATCTTAAAGGCTATTGGCTGAAGGAGTTCCCAGAGCACCAACCATTTACATTTTATCTTTTGACAACTCTCTACTTAAGAGTCTTCTTTCATTTTTAAATTTGCTTGTTTTCATGATATTTTGGTTTTTTTTTTTTTAGTTCTTTGTATATTTTAGATACTAAGCCTCTTTCATATATATTAGGGGGTAAAGATTTTTTCCCCCATTCTATAGCTGCTTGTTCACAGCTTTTCAGTTTTCTGAGGTCCCATTTATCAACTCTCAGTCTTAATGCCTGTGCTATCAGGGTCCTGTACAAAAAGTCCCTTTCTGTGTCTATAAGTTCAGGTAAAGTAGATATATCAGGTTTAACGTTGAGGTTTTTGTTTTTGTTTTCAGTTTTTCGAGACACGGTTTCTCTGTGGCTTTGTAGCCTGTCCTGGAACTAGCTCTGTAGACCAGGCTGGTCTCAAACTCAAAGAGATCCGTCTGCCTCTGCCTCCCAAGTGCTGGGATTAAAGGCGTGTGCCACGACCGCCAGGCGTGTTGAGGTTCTTGATCTGTTTGGACTTGAGTTTTGTTCAAGGTTAGAAATAAGGATTGATCTATCTACGTGCAGTCATCCAGTTTGATCTAACTATTTATTGAAGATGCTGGCTTTTCTCTAGGGGGTACTTTCTGGCCTCCTTGTCAAAAATCAGGTTGCTGTAGGAGCCTGGACTTATATAAAGGTCCTCAATTCTACCCCACTAGTCAATGTGGTTTTTGTTTGTTTGTTTATGCCAGTAACATTTTGGTTTATTATTCAAGTATAACTTGTGGGTAAAGATTTTTCTACTCTTAAGTATTACTTGAAGTCAAGGTCAAGGGTGTTGATACTTCCAGGAGTTCCTTTATTGCTTCAGATTGTTTTGGCTAGCCTCATGTTTGTAATTGTTTTTATTTGTATGGAATTTGAGACTATTTATTCAATTTCTGTAAAAAATATCTGTTGGGATTTTGATAGAGATTTTGTATGGATTAATTTTGGCAGTATGATCATTTTTACAACATACAATCCTACCAATTCATAAGCATAAAGGATCTTTCTGCATTCTGTTATCTTCTTCAACTTCTTTCTTCAATGTCTTAAATTACAAATATTTAATTTTTTTGGTTATCTTTTTTAAATATTTATTTTTTATTATGTATACAATATTCTGTCTGTGTATATGCCTGCAGGCCAGAAGAGAGCACCAGATCCCATTACAGATGATTGTGAGCCACCATGTGGTTGCTGGGAATTGAACTCAGGACCTTTGGAAGAGCAGGCAATGCTCTTAACCACTGAACCATCTCTCCAGCCCCTGGTTATCTTTATTGTAATGGATTTTGTTGTTTGTTTTGTATTGTTTTTTGACTATTGTGAGTGGTATTGTTTCCAGGATTTCTTCCTTGGCACATATGATGTTTTTACATAGGAGGGCTACTGATTTTTGCATGTTTAATTTGCATCCTGCTGTACTGCTGAATGTGTTTATCAGCTGTAGTTTTCTGGTGGAGTCCTTAGGGTCCTGTTTGTACAGAATCATCTCATCTGCAAATAACAATACTTTGGTTCCCCTTTTATCTGTATCCCCTTTATCACCTTCACTTGTCTTGCTCTAGCTAAGACTTCAAATACTAAATTGAGCAGGTATGGAGAGAGTGGACAGCTTTGCCTTGGTCCTGATTTTAGCAGAAATGCTTTGAGGTTTTTTTTTATGCCTGTCATGATTATGGGTTTGTTGTATATTTCCTTTATTATTTTGAGCTATATCCCCTGTATCCTTAGATTCTTCAAGACTTTTATCTGCTATTCAGTTTATTTATATTATAGATTATGTTAACTAGTTATGTATATTGAACCATCCCTGAATCTCTGGGAGGAAGCTGAATTTGTACATATATATCCATTTCTTTTAGGTTTTCCACTGTAGTGGAATATTGACTTTTAACTTATGTCCTTATAAGTCTAAGTTGTCTCCGTGTCTGTTGTAATGTCTCCCTTTTTGTCTCTGATTTATTGTAATATCTCTCTCTCTTAGTTAATTTGGCTAGAGATTTGTCAATCTTGTTAAGTCTTTTCAAAGAACCAGCCCTTCATTTCATTGATTGTCGTTTGTTTCAATTTCATTAATTTAAACTTTGATTTTTACTATATTATCACATCTATTATTTTTAGGTATCTTTCTTATTTTTCCTATGTCTTTGGGTACATCATTATTTTATTAAATAATATCTCTTAAAATTTTTATATGGTCGCTTAGTGCTATACATTTTCATCTTATAACTACCTTCATTGTGTCTCATATGTTTTTGTACACTGTGTTTTCATTTTCACTCAATTCTAAAAAATTTTAAAGCTTTTTCTTGATTTACCCTTGACCCAGTTTTCATTCAGTAGTATGCTGTTTAGTTTCCTTGAGTTTATGTACTTTCTGTTGTTTTGTTCCTTGGTGACCCGATAGAATGTAGGATGTTAAGCTGGGCAGTGGCAGCATGTACCTTTAATCCCAGCACTCAGGAGACATAGGCAGGTGGAGCTTGGTGAGTTCCAGGCCAGCCTGGTCTACAAGAGCTAGATCCAGAACAGGCTCCAAAGCTAAAGAGAAATCCAGTCTCAAAAAAAAAAAAAAAGAAAGAAAGAAAGAAAGAAAAATATGTAGGATGCTATTTCAATTTCCCTATATTTGTTGAGACAGGTTTTAATATTTGGTTCACTTTGGAGAAAGTTCCATGGGCCAATGAGAAGAAAGTATATACTGATGTTTGGGTGGAGTGATCTGTAAATGTCTGGTAGAGCCATTGTATTTATGGTGACACTGAATTCCAGAGTACCTCTATTTAGTTTTTGTCTGGATAACCTGTCCATTGGAAAGGGTGGAATATTGAAGTCACCCACTATCACTGTGTTGAGGTCAATCTGTAGTTTTAGATTGAATTGAATTTCTTTTGTAAAGCACTATGTTTGGTGTATTTACTCTGTGTCTGGTGCATAAATGTATCCTCTACTGTATCCTCTGTGTGGATTCTTCCCTTATAGTGATACAAAGTATCTGTCTTCATGTCTTCTGACTAGAGTTTTAAAGTCTACTTTGTCAGATATTGGAATTTCTATCTATATGTCTATTGTTTATTAGTTCCATTTTCTTGGAATACTTTTTCCCATCTTTTTACCCTAAAGTGGTGTCTGTTGTTGGTGGTGAGATGTGTTGAAGACAGCAGAAATGAATCTTTTTTCCTAATCTTGTCTGTTAGTCTATGTCTTTTTTTTTATTTATTTATTTATTTTTTTTTTGGTTTTTCGAGACAGGGTTTCTCTGTAGCTTTGGAGCCTGTCCTGGGACTCCCTTTGTAGACCAGGCTGGCCTCGAACTCACAGAGATCCGCCTGCCTCTGCCTCCCGAGTGCTGGGATTACAAGCGTGCGCCACCACCGCCCGGCTCAGTCTATGTCTTTATTAAGGACTGTTTATTAATTGAGACTGTTAATATTAAAAATACTTTTCTTGTTTTTTGAGACAGGGTTTCTCTATAGCTTTGTAAAAGTTATTATTTAATAATATTAACTCCTGTTATTTTGTTGTGGTTGTGTTTTCTTAGACCTCTTTTGACTAACCGTTAAAGAATGGCTTATTTATTTCCTGTGCTACTTTTGGTATATTTAACCTTCTCTTCATACCCAAGTAGTTAGTCAATATCCTTTGTAGAGCTGTCATAGTGGTCATAAAGTGCTTAAATCGGAACTGGAGGGATGACTCAGAGATTAAGAGCACTGCCTGCTCTTCCAGAGGACCTGAGTTCAATTGCCAGCAACCACAGGGTGAGTCACAGCCACATCTAATGAGATCTGGCGCCCTCTTCTGGCCTGCAGGCATATATGGAGACAGAACACTGTCTACATGAAAAAGTCCTTAAATCTGTTTTCATTACGGAAAACTTTCCCCTTTGATTATAACTGATGATTAGTTGATATTGTATAGTAGTCTGAACTGGCATCTGTGGTCTTTCAAACTTGAACAACATGTGGCGAGACCCTTCTGGCTTTCCAAGTCTGCACTGAGAGATCAGGCAGTTTCCTCTGATGGTCCTGCCTTATTCACCCAGTCATCTTTGCAGCTCCTCCACTCAGGTTTTTATTTCACTGACTATATTTTTCACTACAGTTTTATCCCAGTTGGCATTTCTTCTGAAATTCTACCTCTATTTAATTTCATTTCCATACATTGAAATTTCCCTTCAACTATTTGTGTTTTCAGTCTTCATTCTGGGATTAACGCATCCCCTCTTTGAGTTCCTTGGAGGTACTTATAATTTCTATTTTGAAATAACTGGTTTTATGTATCAATTAAGTCATTTTTCTCAAGTAACATTACAATGGGAGCACTAATTTTTGGAAAAAGACTTACCAGCTTGATTTTTTTATACCTGGGTTACAGGACACACCATGGTCCCAGTGGTGTGCCGGGTAGGGTGTTTGGTGGTTCAGTGGGCCCTCCTGTAGGCTTTGAGATCAGATGTCAGCACTCAAAATCACCATGAGAGTGGTCACTCTTTACATCAAAATGTGTATTTTAATACACACATATTCATATATTTAAGTTTTTGAGGTTATTTGTTTTGCTTTGCTTTTTGCAAAAAGGGTCTCATTTTGTTCCCTGGTGGTCCCACAACTCACACTCACGATGTCGATCAGACTGTCATTGGTCTGGCGCCTGTTGTGCCTTTGCCTCCTAATGGCAGAGATTTCAGACATGAGTTGCCATGCCAAGGGTCCATATGAATTGTGAAGTGTCTCAGGGAGAACTAGATGGATGCTGCAGAATTCCGCCTTTTTGGAACCCCAGGTTATGGTGCGGTGACCGGAATCCGGTGGAGAAGACACAGCTGCTGGCCCTCTAGGAGCAGGATAAAAGTATCACAGTTTCCTCCTGCTCCTCTTCCCGGACTTTACTCAGGTATACGACTTTCCTGTTTGCCCCTGAGGTTTGTCTGATACTTCTTTGTGCCTCTGTCTTTGAAGACTCTTCCCCTGGCTCTGATGATCTTGACATCTGGCCGGCTGCAGCTAGCCAGCTGGGCATGACCTTGCAGTCTGGCTCCTCACAGGCAAAATGACTCAGTCCCTGTCTCTCTTCCAAATTCCTAGGAGAAAGTCTGATCAACTCGGCTTAGGTCACGTGCTCAGCCTTGAGTTGGAGATGCGCCGGCTGGTGGAGTACAATAATCACATGACACGACATCCCGTCGCGTGGGTAAGCCAGGGAGATTCTCCAAGGCGGAAGGTGAGAAGTACGAAGTGCGGGCAGAGTGATTGTTTGCCATCTCTGAGGAAAATGTGGGGCTGAAGGGTAAAAGAGACTTATTGCCTAGCTGTGATTAAAAGTAAATAAATGAATAAATAAACCATTAGCTTAGACAGTACAAAAGAGCCCTGCTATTTCTTAGTCATTAAACCGCAGTTAAAATTCCAGTCCTTCAGATCCCTCATATATAACCAGGGGAAACTAAACAAAATAATCCCCCAGCTAACAGAGTCTATGATCACTGTTTGCATGTTAATGTCATAAAGAATGACCAATTTTAACACCAGTGATTGGCAGGTTTCATATAAAAAAAAATCATTTAAAAAACCTGTCTTAGGATCTCTGTGAGTTCGAGGCCAGCCTGGTCTACAGAGCTAGTTCCAGGACAGGCTCCAAAGCTACAGAGAAACCCTGTCTCGAAAAACCAAAAAAAAAAAAGAAAAAAAAAAAACCTGTCTTTGCAATAATGTGAGGATTGTACTAGCCCCAACCTTCCCATTACTGTAACTATTTTTGGAAGCTCTAGGGAGTTGCTTGGTGCGGCGGAAGTCATTTGAAAAGGAGAAATCTGACACTGCACCCAAAGAGTTTGCCTGTCCAGGTGTTAGAGGCTTGAAAAAGCAAAATAGTGAATAAATGCTCCATTTGTCACCGAAAATCCGCTTGATTCTCACACTGCACCAAAATCAGTATTGGTAAGCTGCCTGCTGCAAACGAAGACAGAAGCTCTTTATGGAAGCTGCTTTCCCTCTGGGCCAAATTAACGTGGCTGACTGACACCGTGTGACGGAGACGCTCCTGCAAAGCTGTCTGCACAGCAGACCAACCTCTCCTTGAACATTCAATGTGTTCCCATGAAGAGAAGAACCGTTCAAAGAGAGATGCTTTTCTAAAATTTATCCTGGTGAGAGTTGTAGCTTCTCAGTCCACTAAAGTTCTAAAATAACCCTTAAGCACCAAAGCTATGATTTATAACAATCAAGGGTGTTTCTGGAAGGAACCTAGCCCACCCCCAGTTTCCTAAGGTTCACCTCCAGTTCTTTGTATGTGCGACCCTTCAGTCAGCTGCATGCCTGGGCTATCCTCATCCACCTGCCTCCTCTTTCCGTGTGTAAATATAGATATGTATTACTTCTAGGCTTGTGCAAAGAGTTCAGTTCAAGTGCACAAATCCATCTATAAAGAGAGAAGGTGCTTTGGTTATAGGTTAGCCAAATTCTCTGTGTACAGGAGCACTAACGTCCCGCCTGAGGATGTGTCCGCCCTCCAACTTCTCACAGCCCAGGCTACAGGTGGGACAGCTATCTTCTTAGCAAAGGTTTCTATGGATAAGTTTTCTTGCTTTTTATATTCTGCAGATGTGAAACATTTTTTACTTGCTCCCCATTCGGTGGAACTGTTTGGGAAGGACTGGAAAGTGTGGCCTTGTTAGAGGAGGTGTGGCACTGTGAGTCTGCTTTGAGATTTCAAAAGACTGCACCACTCCCATTGTGCTCCCTTTCTCTACTTTGTGCTTCTGGCTCAACTGTGAGCTCTCCGCCCTTCCTGCCACCATGTCTTCTGGCTGAACTGTAAGCTCTCCGCCCTTCCTGCCACCATGTCTTCTGGCTCAACTGTAAGCTCTCCGCCCTTCCTGCCACCATGTCTTCTGGTTCAACTGTAAGCTCTTCGCCCTCCCTGCCACCATGTCTTCTGGTTCAACTGTAAGCTCTTCGCCCTTCCTGCCACCATGTCTTCTGGTTCAACTGTAAGCCCTCCGCCATTCCCGCCACCATGTCTTTGCTCTGCCATCATGGAGTCTACCTCTCTGAAATCATAAGCCCAATTAAACTCTTTCCTTTATAAGTAGCCTTGGCCATGAAGCTTCATCACAGCGACAGAAAAGTCACTAATATAGAAAGTGAAAGCACAAATTGCACGATGAGCTGACTGTGTTGTCCTAAGTAAGGTTTCTAACGCTGAGAGGAAACACCATGTTAGCAGGAAGCACGCTGAGGAGGAAAGGGTTCGTTTGGTTTATACTTCCACATTGCAGTCCATTATTGAAGGAAGCCAGGACAGGGACTCAAGGGAGTAGGAACCTGGAGGCAGGAACTGACGCAGAGGCCATGGAGCCGGTTTTCTTACAGGCTTGTTCCCATGGCTTGCTGAACCTGCTTTCCTATTGAAAGGATCTAGGGTCCTTTTTATATACCAGGACCCAGGGATCCACATCCACCATGGGCTGGGCCCTCCCATCAATCATTAAGAAAATGTCCTATAGCTGGATCTCATGAAGGCATTTTCTCAATTGAAGTTCCCTCCTTTCAGATGACTCTAGCTTGTGTCAAGCTGACATAAAACTAGCCATGACGTGTCTTTATTACATTAGTCATTTGCATTGTCCTTTCAGGATTCTTCAACCAATCAGATATGTAGACCTTTGCCCCACTCCGCTCCTTGCAAGTCCCATGTGGGACACTCTTTATTGAGCATTCTGTGTGCTTTGCTTACCTCTAATAACTGAACAGAGGTAGATGTGTCCTTGCTCAATGGAGTTGAAGATAAAGAGGAAATGATAGCTCAGTACACTGCTCTAAAGAGCCAGGCGTGGTGGCGCACTCCTTTAATCTCAGCACTTCAGAGGCGAAGACAGGTGGATCTCTGAGTTTAAAGCCAGTCTGATCCACAAAGCAAGTTCCAGGACAGCCAGGGCTACACAGAGAAACCCTGTCTCAAAGTAAAACCCTCAGGTAGAAAGTGGTAAAGCAGGAGTCTGGTGTCTGCTGTCTGACTGTGAGTTGCATCCCTGTTTTCTGGCTGGCCCAGCCTGGCTTAGAGAGTCCAGAGCTAAGAGGATCTTGGTCCTGGGGCAGAGTTGTGGTATCTTGCTTTCAAGGACCCTCTAAATGGCCACCTTCAGATCCTTGTCCTTCTCTTTCTCAGAACAAGAGACATGCTTGTCTAAACGAGTGGCAAGCAGTTCTTTTGACCACACTGTCCTTCCCACATAAAGTTTATGCCAGAACTTAGTGTCCTAAGAGACACGTTGGGGTGACATCTGTTGTGGTCAGATTCATACATTCCAGGGTAGGGGCGTGTAGATTAGAAATGATACATAGGAGGAACAGAGATATGAAAGAAATACAGAGACACAGGATAGCACTGGGAGGGAAACCCAGTGAATACTGAATACTGAATCTGCCCACGTTTATTTTCCATACGCTTATATACTCCAATACAAAAAGGGGGGAAGCAGGCATAAGACTGGTTTACCATGACACAAAGAACAACCAGAACAATCACTTGCTTCAATACTTGAGACATTGAGCCACCATTTCCTGAGTTAAGCATTCTGATGTTTTGGGCAGGATATGCAGCAAATACACCCTAGACCGCCGGGCGATGGTGGCACACGCCTTTAATCCCAGCACTTGGGAGGCAGAGGCAGGTGGATCACTGTGAGTTCGAGACCAGCCTGGTCTACAAGAGCTAGTTCCAGGACAGGCTCCAAAGCCACAGAGAAACCCTGTCTCGAAAAAAAAAAATACACCCTAGACCAAGTATCCTGTAGGCAACCACTCCCTAAGTCAAACTTCCTGTTTTAAAATGATAAAATGAAGGGGCAGGAATAGGCTTGAATTCTCTGACCTTTGGTCAAGGTGGAGTGGATCCGCCTCTACGGGCCTTCTTAACAACCAAAACACAAGTAACCACACCTAGGATATCTTGTTTGTAGCCACACCTGTTGTCAACATCCTTGAAAGAGTAAAAATAAACTCAAACTCTCTGACCTTTAGTCAAGGTGGAACAGGACTCACATTTGTGGGTCCCCACATTCGCGTTAATTGTGGGGGAACCGAGGGAGCACAAGCTGGACCTACAGCATGGTTTCCCATTCACTTCCTAACACAAGGCTGTTCTGAAATGGGTTTCTCACCTCTTTGTGGTCTGTGGTCTGCTTCCTTTATGATATTGTTAGTAACTACTCGTTTGTTCCTCATATCAGCCCTTCTATGAGCCTGGTGCTATAAAGTCCCCATTTCACACATGAGTCAATAGAGACCAGTTTCATGACCTGCTCAGAGTCACAGAGCTAACGAATGGCAGCCCAGACTCCAGTTCAAATGTCAGTGGCTCCTTTGAGTAGTTAACGAAGGCTAACACTTTTAACTTCACAAGAATAGATACGTTCAGGAGCTGGAGAGATGGCTCAGTGGTTAAGAGCACTGGCTGATCTTCCAGAGGTCCTGAGTTCAATTCCCAGCAACCACATGATGGTTCACAACCATCTGTAATGAGATCTGGCGCCCTCCTCTGGCATGTGGGTATACATGGAGACTGTTGTATACATAATAAATAAATAAAAATTAAAAAAAAAAGAATAGATACGTTCATGGTTTCCTTAAGTTCTGAGCTTCATCTTGGAGTCTCCATAGAGGAGGTCAAGCACTTGATAGAGCAAGGTTTGTTTTTTTGTTTTTGTTTTTTGTTTTTCGAGACAGGGTTTCTCTGTGGTTTTGGAGCGTCCTGGAACTAGCTCTTGTAGACCAGGCTGATCTCGAACTCACAGAGATCCGCCTGCCTCTGCCTCCCGAGTGCTGGGATTAAAGGCGTGCGCCACCATCGCCCGGCTAGAGCAAGGTTGGAGAACACACTTGTCCTCCAGGCTGAGACGAGGAAGGGTGACGAGGGAAATGGTGAGATGAAGAGAGGAGAGCGGCCAGGAGAGCCACTACCTGGTCCTGTCCCAGTCTACTTCTCTGTGGCTATGATAAACACCATGAACAAAAGTGACTTGAGCCGGGCGGTGGTGGCGCACGCCTTTAATCCCAGCACTCAGGAGGCAGAGGTAGGCGGATCTCTGTGAGTTCGAGACCAGCCTGGTCTACAAGAGCTAGTTCCAGGACAGGCTCCAAAGCTACAGAGAAACCCTGTCTCGAAAAACAAACAAACAAAAAAAAAGTGACTTGAGAGGAAAGGGTTTCTTTGGCTCAAATGCCCCAATAACAGTGCATCACAGAGGGGAGCCAAGGCCAGAACTCAAGCAGGGAAGACATCTAGATTCAGGAACTGAAGCATGCCACTTGCTGGCTCACTCTATGGCCTTGTCAGCTTGCTTTCTTATACAAGCCTGGGCCACGTTCCTAGGAATGGCGTTGCCTGCAGTAGGCTGTGACCTCCCACAGCACTTGTTAATCAACAAAATGTCCTCATAGACTTGCCTACTGACCAACATCATGGAGGCCATTCCTCAGCTGAGGTTCCCAGGAGACTCTACTTTGAGTCAAGTTGACAAAAACTGATCAGCGTATTTCTCCCAATGCATTATGATGAAAACAGTCAACCCTCGTACATGCTCTACTAAACCAGAGAAGCTCACCTACGGGCTGGCCTGGCCCTCAGGACAACTGGTTGCAGCTTTTGTGGACTGGGACATTGTCTTTTATTTCCAGTAGACATACTAGGTATATCTGATGCTTCAAACACTCTAGGAGAGGTGAGTTGATCTGCTTTCCCAGCTCAGTGTGGATCCGCAAGTGATTCCACAGTCTCTCTGAGTCCAGAGTTGTTCCCTGGTGTCTTTCACCCTCCCAAATATTCGGGATCCCAGTGGCCCTCCTTTGAGCCTCTCATGAGGTGAGGGCGAGGGGTTAACATCATTTCAGCCTTGCATTTGGTAATGTCTCTCCTCTGAGACAAGTGACGCTCAGGGGCTACCTGTCTTAATGGAAAGGGACAAGACAAGAGAGAGTAGAAGTATTAGGAGCAAAAAAAGGTACCATTAATAAATATTACCATACTACATATTTCTCAACTTCTTCTTAAAAACTTACTTTTTACTTCTTAAAAACTTACCTTTTCTTAAAAGTAGAAAGAAATATTTAATATTTATGACAAATTGTAACTGTATGTGATTGTGAGACATTTAGGAATATAATGATGTATGTAAACAGTGTGGTATGATAGAGTTAAGACAATATACCAATCATCTTAAACATTTTTTATCCTTCTCATGCTAAATGCTGCTCCATACCTATGAACCCTTTACATCCATGTTAATACCATGGAACTTATTTAAATGAGAGATAAATGAGAGATATATGATAAATGTTTTACTGTTTTAAAAACGAGAATAGATAAATATTTCAAATTATCACAGAATCATTTGAGGAGACTGGAAAATGGCTTGAGGATTAAGAGCACTGGCTGCTCTCGAAGAGGATTCAGGTTTGATTCCCAGCACCCGTATGGAGGCTGACAGCCATCTATAACTCCAGTTCTGAGAGATCTTACAGCCTTTTCTTGACTTCCTGCATATCAGGCACACATGTGGTATACATGTGTACCTATCTATACTCATACACACACAAAATTATTTTTATACACACAAAACACCTATACACATAAAATTATTTTTAAAAATTTAAATCATTTGAGGATAATAAACTCACTCTGTCTTGATAAACATTTCATGATTTTTATTATTAAAAGTTTTAATTTCAAAATCCCAAAATGGTTAGTGAGAAAAATTGCTGTTTCCATTAGTCTTTTTAATATCTGGCATAATACAGGGCCGCTAGACTCTCGTGTCTGCTTCTGTATTCACTGTATTGTCACACTGCATATAAAGAAACCTTCAAAGAAATTCCTGTTCCCTTGGAACAAACTAGAATAGAACAGACCACAGGGTCCTGGGATTTGGTGAAACTGCCTTTATCTAAAAGACTGGAAGGCACACACTTTGAGAACTGCTGTGTTAGATAATAAACTACAATCAAGAGTCCAGAGTTCCAGCCCTCGGAGGAAAAAAAAAATTACAGTCATGGTCTAAGGGAGACAGATGCAGTACACTGACTTTAAAGATAGAGACGTCTAGGTTTCAATCCTCGCTTCTCAGCTTCTTACACAGCGGCCTCGGGGGATTGCTAAACTCAGACCTATCCTGCCTTCCAGGATTGTTGAAAAGTAATAAAGAATTTCCACTTCATTTAGCGGTAACCTTTGCCGAGACTATGTAAGATGTGTCCTGTTAGCCTATGTTTTCTGTAGTTCACTTTTTAAACTTAGATGTTTCTAAAGGAAATTTTATGTTCCTATTATAAACAGTAAATTACTTATCCTAAGCGGAAGATTCAGTAAAAAGTTTCAAAAAGCTGATTGCAGGGTCTGAAGTGACGGCGAAGCGGTTAGGAGCACTGCTGCTCTTCCAGAGGTTCCAGGTTCAAATCCCAGCACCCACACGGTTGTGTACCTCCAGCTTGAGGCCTTCTTTCGGCCTCCTCTAGCATGGCATGCATATGTGCACAAATACACGTGCAGGCCAAAACCCTATACACATTGTATTTGTCTTTGTTCTGTTCTGTTTTGAGGCAGGGTCTCTCTATGTAGCTCTGGTTGTCATAGAAATCACTATTTAGACCAGGCTGGCCTCTATCTGCCTCTACCTCCTGCACATCTGGCTCAGTTTTTTAAAAAGCCTATTGCAAAGGAAAGTGAGTCGATTTTGTCACTGTGTGGCCAATTTAAGGAAAGAATTATCCAGTTTGGCTGCTTCAGAGGATGTGACCCAGGACTACTTGGTTCCATGTTTCTAGAACTGTTACGAGGCAGAAGATAAGAGTAGGAGCATGTGGCAAAGAGCCGGGCGGTGGTGGCGCACGCCTTTAATCCCAGCACTCGGGAGGCAGAGGCAGGCGGATCTCTGTGAGTTCGAGACCAGTCTGGTCTACAGAGCTAGTTCCACACAGGCTCCAAAGCCACAGAGAAACCGTCTCGAAAAACCAAAAAAAAAAAAAAAAAGAACGTGGCAAAGAAATCTCTTCACAGCAGGAAGAAGTAGGGAAAAAAGGGAATAAAGAAGACCTTAATGGTAAAATAGTCTACAGGAATACACCTCAGGTGACCTGCGTCCTCTCATGAAGCTCCATGCCCTTCCACCAGTGTCCAATAATGACCTTGCATTTATGAGTCTGTCAAAGAACTAATGCATTTTTATGTTGGTGCCCTCATAATTTAATAATCTCAAGGAAGCTCTCTCTCTCTCACACACACAGAGGTGTGCTTCACTAAACTCCTCGGGTTTCTTAATCCAATAATGCTGACAGACAAGATTAACATCACTAGCAATTGACGGTGGAAAGCCTTTCAAGACCCAAAATTGGACCAGATGTAATCTGAAGAGGTCAGGAGTTAGAAGAAAAAAATAATACCTTTCTCACTGATACTCAAGTTAAAAAATTCTGCATGTGTGTGTGGGGGGCAGTGGTGGCTCACATCTTTAATCCCAGCACTCGGGAGGCAGAGGCAGGTGGATCGCCAACTTTGAGGCCAGCTGGGTCTACAGAATGAGTTCCAGGAGAGCCAGGGCTATACAGAGAAACCCTGTCTTAAAATAATCACGCCTTTAATCCCAGTGCTCCTGGAGGCAGAGACGGGTGGATCTCAGTGAGTTCAAGGCCAGCCTGGTCTACAGGAGCTAGTTCCGGGACAGGCTGCTGGTATCTCCCTACAACAGGCTGCAAAGCTACAGAAAAACCCTATCTCGAGGAAGAGAAAAATAAAAAATAAATAAAATTCTTTGTGTCTATAGCATGTACACATGTGTGCACCAAACCCAGAGCTCAACATTTTGGTGATGCTGGCTGGTCAACATGCCCCCAGGACCACTTGTCTCTGCCTCTCAATGCTGGAGTTACAGCCACATGCAACCCTTCTGCACTTCTTACATGGATGCTAGTGATTTAAATTTATGCCTTCCTGCTCTCTCAGCAAGTGCTTTTTAAATGCCATCTCCCCTTCCATTATACAAATTGACTTGCCCGTGCACTGTTGAATCATCTTTCTTTAAAAAAGAAAATATGTCACCTTCTTTACCACCTGCATCCTAGGAGTTAAAAATTCTTGAAAGGGACATCCTTGCCATGAAGGTTTACATAAAGAGTTCAAGGCCAGCCTGGTTTACACAGTGAGTTCTAGAACAACCCAGGCTACACAGAGAGACCCTGCCTCAAAAAAAACAAAATAAACAAAACAAAACACAAGCATGTGTCCAGGTGCTTTTGCCTGTACATTTGTGCGTCACATGCGTGACACGGCGGAGGAGGCCTTCATGTTATAAGGTTTACAGAAAAATGAACACTGGGGCAGAATTAGTCCTTTCCCTTCCACCCGCAGGCCATAGTTTTCGCTTCATGCCCACAGACTTGGTTGTATTCACTGGTGAGCGCCAAGAAAGATGGTGCCCGTTCTGTTTATCTATAACTGAAGCACTAGGCACAGAGATGAGTTATTCCAAACAAACGTTGAGCAGATCTTAAGGAGCTTATATTTCATGTGTGCAAATGCACATGTGTGAATGTGAGGTCAGAGGTCAACCTAAGGTGTCTTCTTCAGTTGCTCTCTAACTGATATGTTCGGGACAGGGCGTCTCACTGCACTTCACACTCACTGGGCCAGTGAGACCCAGGGATCTGCCTCTCTCAACTCCCTCAGGCCTACGAGTGTGTACTGCACACCTAGATTTTCACGTGAGTGCTGAGGGTTGGAATTCAGGACCTTCAGATTGTGCAGCAAGATACTTTCCTGAGCCACCTCCCTAGTTCCTAAAGGAGCTTATCTTTTCACACAGTTCTGTGGAAGGATAGATACCACTTTCTGCATATATGTTTTTCAAAGCTTAAAGACTGCATCTCTTCTCTTAAAGTTGTGTTTGAGGCCTAAGTCTGGAGTGTTGATCACACCCTTTCGGCTTTATGAGTCTGGGTAATCGCTTTAACTCATTTTTAGAGTATTCAGCTTAGCATGAGCCACAAGCTCAGTGTAAGATGAGTAGAATTTTATTGGGGTGGACTGGGAACACTCTTGAGTCATAGTAGGATGTTGCCGAGAAAGACTCTAAGTTATCTATTTAAGGGGGTGGGCAGAGATGCATACTCTGACTCCGGCCCCACTGATTTGGAGCTGCAAACTTCTTTGAATGGAGAACAGTAACATGATCATCTCAAAGACTGCAAAAAGTGTTTTAGAGACAGTGGTTACTAGATGCACAGTTTAAACAAAGAATATTATTCTGCATTTAAAATGTTTTTAGGGGCACCTCATCTCATCTTTCAAATCATATTTAATATCCCAAAATAAGCTACCAAGGCAGTATTTAATTATCATGATCAGGAACATCTCTTGAGTACCAAGAGGCAGGGTGGACTTTAAGCGCTATAAATTGTGCCATATTCTTGACATTTATCACCCTTGGACTCCTCAGAGAACCTTCAAGTTGGACTGGCTGATACTCTTCAAACCATGTGGCCTTCATTTCAGTTAAGTATTTTTAAGTTTGGTTGTCAACTGTGAATTATCAAACCAAGAAAAGAGGAAGCTCATTATAATTGGAGTATGGTTGCTGGTGAATGTTTGCTGGAGAAAAAGAAAATTCTGGGACCCAAGTTTCAGAGGAAATCTCTCATGTCTTGGGTTCACCATAAAGCCTGAGCCTTAAGAAAGACTCCACAGGTCATCAGTGACCTTTCTTCTTAGTCTATGTCGAACAGCTGCCCCTGGGAGGAAAGGTAAACTCTTCTCATTGTCTTCACACCACACACCTGGACAGTCTTTTTTTGTTTGTTTGTTTGTTTGTTTTGTTTTTTTTGTTTTTTCGAGACAGGGTTTCTCTGTGGTTTGGAGCCTGTCCTGGAACTAGCTCTTGTAGACCAGACTGGTCTCGAACTCACAGAGATCCGCCTGCCTCTGCCTCCCAAGTGCTGGGATTAAAGGCGTGTGCCACCACCACCCGGCTCTGGACAGTCTTTATGGTCACGCATTTGCAGAAGGAAGCCCGGACTAGTAGAGGCGCGAAAGGCTCATCTCATGGTCTCTAAGAGTCTCATTGAGTGACATCATGGAATCGCAGCACCAAAGGCACAAGAGAGGCAGGGAACTGGATGCAGAGAGTGGCTCCACTGCTGACTCAGGTTGGGACTTGGGTGGGAAAAATGCAGGGGACATCTGCAGCAGGTGCGACTGTGTTCTAAAACCACACGTCTGAATGGGGCAAGGAGCTACCTTCAGGGGACGAAGGTGCCCACCTAGGTGAACCGGTCTATGGAGCTTTGCAATTGTTAAACAAGTCTTTTACTGGTCTCTATGCCTGGCCCTCTGTTGTTAATAGAATGTCTGTGGCTCAAACTATTTTGTGTAAATAGCTTTCCAAACAACTGAAATTTTAATTTTAAATCATAGATAGTATGGATGGGATACTTTCTAGTATATTTTTATATACCTCTTCAACTGAGCAAGAAACCTAGTTTGAGCATTTCTTGGTGACTTGGGGTTCACCATCTTTGCTCTTGATCTAGGGCTGACAAAATACAAGACACCCAGTAAAATCTGGCTTTCAGCTAAACCCATACAATATTGTGTCACACTTGTAAACAAATTAGTTTGAAGTCCAAATTTAAGTGGGTATCTTATTTTTGTTTCTGAAACTTGGTCCCTCTACCACTCTGACATGGTACGATTATACTGCAGCAATGCTTCCAGTGCGGTTGAATTTAGGAGGACTGATCACCCTAACAGATAGGGGTCTCAAGGCTACTGAGCTTCTTGAAACCGCGGCTGTTTTTGCAGTCTCTTTCTGTGGTGCTCAGTGATTGCATTCTTGTAGCATGTGTGTGTTGTATTTCCAATTTCCCTTTCTGTTTGATTCTGTTAATCTGCTTATGGTGGGAAATACAAAAGACTCTGGCCTTCTGTAAAGAAGAGGTCATTTCTGAGTAAGGGGAAAGATGTTTGTGAAGGCAATACTTGAAGAAAGCAGGCAAATTTTTAGACAAGGTCTTCATAAAAATCTTAGTTTGACTTAGAGACTATCCAGTGACTTAAGCGTCCCTCTGGCTAAGTGAGCCCCAGTTTATTTCCTGGTGTGTGCATGTGTGCGTTCTATAGGATACTGCACAGGGAGAAATCAGCCTTTGATGGAGAAGCTAAAGCGGGGTGTAGAGGATTTATGATTGTGGATCATGTTCATGAAAATGTTGAGGAGTCAGGCAGACACTGATCTGGCTAGACAGATAATCTTGTCTTGAGATTGGGACTGCACTAGGTGGTTTCTGGAAATTATTGGCAGAAGCATATGGCTCAACATATGAATTTTCGATTTGAGCCGGGCGGTGGTGGCGCACGCCTTTAATCCCAGGCAGAGGCAGGCGGATCTCTGGGAGTTCAAGACCAGCCTGGTCTACAAGAGCTAGTTCCAGGACAGGCTCCAAAGCTACAGAGAAACCCTGTCTCGAAAAACAAAAACAAAAAAAACAAAACAAAACAAAAAAAAGAATGGATTTTCGATTTGAAGATGGTGGGGGGTGTTAATGCATTCTGTAGAAATTTTGCTTTTTAAATCTCTTCTCTGGTGCAGCTGTTTTAGTCGGTCATATGATCAGGAGGGAAAACAAATGATTCCTATAATACACTGTTGGCTAGCTCCTGGATAAGGTGGATTAGGGTAGTAATTTTTAAATACAGTTTTGACTTATATTTTCAACTTACAAATGCATTGAAACTGTCCTAGCAGCTCTTTATTTTTAATTATTTTATAATCTATTCAATCAACTAAAAATAATTGCTACAGATCAATAAAAATAAAAATTAGCCATCATATCTGTAACAAAAGAGGCTTACACAGCCTGTAAAACATTTGACGAAGGAGTTACAATGTCTATGCTTCCCAACTGCACTCATTTCCACAATGATTACTTTTTCCTCTCCTAGGCAGTGCTTGCTCTGAATATAGATTTGAAGTGGCTTCTGAATTAGAATTGCCGTTCCTGATGCTACACGTATAATTACTCAAACAGCATGAAGTTAGCAAACATTTCTCCACTCCTTCTATATTTGCATTTATTTTTACTATTTTTTTTGATGTAGAAAATTGTTTGAAAATGATTTATGGTATGAAGAGGATCTTGAGGCTCCAAATGATTAGATTTTGTGTTATCATCCGTGTCTACTTTTACTGACTTTAATCAGAGAATGCCTTGTCGGAATCGATTCCAAGGACTATATCCGGAGTTGTTTGAAAGTCTAATACTAGGGTCGGAGAGATGGCTCAGCAGTGAAAAGTACCGGCCTGCCTTTCTAGAGGGTCTGGGTTCAATTTCCAGCACCCACATGATAGCTCACAACTGTCTAACTCCAGTTCCCCGGGATCTGAAACCCTCACACAGATACAATAATAATACATTAACAAACCCTCCCTCAAAAAAACAAACAAACAAAAAAAGCAGGCAAGAAAGCAAGAAAGAAAGAAAGTCCAATACCAAGCAAGGATCAGACTCTTGATAAAGGCAGTGTGATTTCTGCTCAGACTTGGGAGATTTTGCATCTCAGAAGATAATTGCTAGTGACATAACTGCCCTACATACACACGACCAGCCTTTAAAACCTTCCTGTACCTACACAACCAGAGCAAGCCTGGTTGTGTAGGTCACAGGAACGTTTAATTGTACTATATATTTAGATTCACATGACCTAATTTAACTTATTGTGTTAATTTTTCCCTTTGATGCATAAGCTCAAAATTTATTTCTAAATTATGTTAAAACTGAATGGTTTTCTAAGAGTCATATTTACTTTCTTTTTTTGCTTTTCTCTGCAAAGAAAGACTTGTTAGGCATTTTAGAAGATAACTTAAAAGTATAATGTGGGTTCTTGAGAGGACAGGATAGTAAACAAAAACTTAAACAATTAATGGATATTTATGAAGTGAGGGAGAGGCAGATCCCCTGAGAGACGTCTTTGCAATGTGCTGAGGATGATGTGAAGGTATGTGGACGAGACTCTCAGTCATGAGGCACTGAGGAAGGGGTCCTGGAGCAGCTGATACCTACGCTGTTGTCTGAGTCACTGTTCCTTTGCTGCAAAGGGACACCATGACTAAGACAACTCTTATAAAAGAAAGCATCTAATTGGAGGCCTATTTACGTCTCAGAGGTCTAGTTAATATCAGCGTGGCCGGAGCTTAGGTGGCAGGCGTGGTACTGGAGTAGCAGCTGAGAACTACATCATGATTTGCAGGCAGAGAAAAACGGTGGGTTGGGGGGAGTCATCTTTTGGAAATCTCAAAGCACCCCCCCCACAAGCTCATCCAACAAGGCCACACCTCCTAATCCTTCTAATCCTTTCAAGGAGATTCCCTCTCCCCGCCAGCATCCAGATTATGAGCCTATGGGGCATTCTCATTCATGCTAGCCCTGCTATCTTCCAAGGCAAGTGATCTGGTGAAAGTATAGAGCAGAGAACCCAGAAATATACAGAGGTCCGCAGACAGATGCTCCTGGTCCTCTCAATTTCTCAGTGAGCTCCTTCGTCACTAGCGGAAGGGACGCGGCCCAATCCTATCAGGATTAAATATAACGTTTCTATCATCTATCTAAAATGATGATCACAAATCTCATGGAGTAGTTTCTTATAGCTGCTATAAGTACCACAAACTGGGTGATTTAAACAATGCAAATGTATGACCCCAGAATTCTAGAGGCTAGACTTCTAAGATCTAGGTGTTGTCAGGTTGGCTCCTTCTGAGTACTGTAAGGGAGAACCTGTCTTCTACCTACTGGTGACAAGCAGGTACTCACTGGTGTCACTCAGCTGCAAATGCCTCACTGTGACCTCTGTCGCTAAAAGCATCTGTCTTTTGTCTTTATCCATGTTCTCCCTTTTTATAAAGAAATCGGTCTTTATGGATTTGAAAGTTCCACTACTCTAGTAGGAACTCATTTGTTGTTGAGACAGAGTCTATATAGCCCAAGATTGTCACGAAGTTGCTGTTTGGAGGGTTGGGTGGTGGTGGCGCACGCCTTTAATCCCAGCACTAGGGAGGCAGAGGCAGGTGGATCTCTGTGAGTTCGAGGCCAGCCTGGGCTACAAGAGCTAGTTCCAGGACAGGCTCCAAAGCTACAGAGAAACCCTATCAAAAAAAAAAAAACCGAAAAAATAAAATAAAAATAAAAACTAGAAGCCTAAATGAGCAAACTCTGTTAGATATATGGATATTCCCAGTAGAATGTCTAACTCTTATAATCCTTAGGAATTTCTCTTTCTGAGTTCTACACAGTTGTTTTATTTATCCTACTGAACTTCTTTATATTTTAAAATTAGCATACAATGCAATAGCTTTCATTAGGACACTTTCACAACTAATTCCTTTCTGTTGTTCCCGCCAGGCCTTTACCCTTAGACCCCTGGCAGTTCCCTTTTTTGCTTTCATGCCACACATTTTATTTCTCTTCACCTCGTCCACACAACCTCAATTTGGTTCCCCTTTTACTTCCATGCTACTATGGTCAAATCTTAGTGGAAAAAGAAATCCCGGCACGCTTAGTCGCTAGAGTGCTTGTTTTCCCCCCTGGCAGTACCTACGCTGAGTATGATGGCAGTGCTGGGAATCTTAATCCTAGTTCTCAGGAGGTAGAGGCAGTTGGTTCAGAAGTTCAAGGTCATCTTTGGCTACAGGGTGAATCTGGCGCCAGCCTGGGTGGGATACACCCCACCTCATCACAGAAAATAAAATAGAAATATTCCTCAAGAACCTCTCTCTTCCTGCGTATACACAAAATATGCCTATGTGCTCAGTTTTATCATAATAGCAGATTTCGTGGAGTGTTCAGACCTTAATAAACAGTTCCTCAGTAAATGTCTTAGTTAAGCGATTGTTTCACAGGTCTTTCCCAAAAGATACCTTGTAAAGAGTACATTCTAAATTAAAATAAGCACGGCTCAGCTGCTTATACAGTGCGATCAAGTGGGCTGATCTTTGCGGTGTTGAACAATTCTAAACAAATGGGGATAGCGAGTTATTGCCCAAAACCACTATAAAGCGGCTACAGATGTTGATTTCTGAGTAATCGGCAGACATAAGCATGCTTTAGACAAAGTTAACATTTATAATCATTTGATGATAGTCAAGTAACGTTGTAGCGCTAGCATCCACAGGCAGAAGATGGAAAGCATCGACAGAAATAACTTCATCAATGCTGCATTCGGTCCTTATTTTAGATATTGGATTAAATATATACATTTCAGAAACATTTCCCCCTTTGCTTACAAACGGGTCCTGCTGCTCTAGGCACTGTTTGCCTTTCCGCAGACCCCGCCCCACCTTCCAAACTCAGCTAATTGCTGGTGTCAAGCGATTTTTGCTCAGAGTAAAATAATTTACTCTGTGCTTCGTTCAAATGTTACTCATTTTCAGCTTTGTAGAATTCAATAAGCACAAACAAGTAGCTATCTGGGGAATGAAAGGCACAGCCTTCAAAGATCCTGTAATCTATTTTTACTGTTGTTCTGTCTCATGGTCCCAAATTGGTGTTTTCATTATATCCTATTCTCTCCATGTGACAGATTTGGTTTTGGGCGCTTTTGATGGCAAAATTAATCTCTCTCAGGCTATTAAATTAGCTGTTTGCTATTTCCCGTTTAAGTTACTATGCCGAGTCTTAACGGGACCTCTAAGTTGCTTAGCTTGCTATTTCTAGGGGGTTCGTTTCCTCTTTTCCACTGTCTCAGAGACTCCTTTTTCTCTTCCTTACATCTTTTTACTCTTACTTATGAGGGGGTATTTAAATTTCAACCCGGAACTCGGGGCCGCGCGCCTTGAACGACGGGAGTCGTAGTTTCTGTGACTTCTGAGTAACCGTCTTTCAGGCGGATTCCAGCCCGGAGCGAAACCCCACAAATCCCAGAGTGCACTCGGGTGGGCCCGCCCCGGCCCGCCCCTCCTGCGCAGGCGCCCTGGAGCCGCAGGATTTGAATCGGCGGCGTTGTTATTGACGCCATATTGGGGCCGGCGGCGGGTGGCAGAGTTGGGTCTGTGGAGAAGGAGAGGGTCGAGTGCGTTGCCTAGCGCTGTGCGGCCGCAGCCACCTCCCAGCCGCCTCGCGTCGCCGCCGCTCGCCAGCTTCCGTCGGCCCCGGCGCGTGGGAGATCGCGTTTCGGTCGCGCCCCAGGCCGGGTCCACTTCCGAAGGGAGCCGGTCTCGGCGCAGCAGCCTCGGCGCGCTCCAGCCCGAGCGAGCGAGCGCACGGCGGGGGTTGCCCGGCCTCTCGGGAGCGGCCCCGAGCCGGCGGCGCGAGCCTCGCGCCTCGCCCACCTGCCCTGCCGCGGCCCCGCCGTCCCGGGCCCCACACCCACCGGGCGCATCCGAGGGCCCTCCTGCCCCCGTCCTTCCCGGCCCCGCCCGAGCCGGGCCTCGGCTGCCCGCCGCCATGGCGTGCGGAGCCACTCTGAAAAGGACTCTGGATTTCGATCCTCTGCTGAGCCCCGCGTCTCCGAAGCGGAGGCGGTGCGCGCCTTTGTCGGCCCCGGCGTCGGCTACCGCCTCCCCTGCGGCCGCCACCGCCGCCGCCGCCGCCTCGGCCGCCGCCGCCTCGCCGCAGAAGTATCTCCGGATGGAGCCTTCCCCGTTCGGCGACGTCTCCTCCCGCCTCACCACAGGTGGGCCTCGGCCCCGGGGCCGCCGGGGTGGGCTGCGGCGGGGCGCCTGGGGTGCGGACACAAAGGGAAAGGGCCCGAACCAAGGTGGGGTGGTGTCGGCAGGTTGGGTGGGTACGGGCCGTGCTGGCCGGCATGATGGGGTAGCTAGCTCATTGTGAGGAAGATCATTTGGGGGCAGGGTCACTGGGATTGTGTCCTTCTGTAAGAGACCCGGCGGAAATGATCAGAGAGGATGATATTTATAAGTCCGGCGAGAGAAGGGTCACATTTCACCCGAATCTCCCGGTCTCTTGGGCTGAATCGATTGGTTGCAGCTATTAACTCAGTGACTGAGTGGTTTGAGGCGAGAAGGCAGCCCCTCCTCCATTTTAGACTTGGCTGGTTTTAGTATAGGAGGGGTGGGGCTTGGAGGGGGATGGATGTCACTGGGGCGAGTTGTAGGCCTGTCATTAATCACCCACAAGAACGCCACTTTGGCTGAGTCAAGACCTGTTTCCCTAGCAGGGTCAACAACAAAGCAAATGTTCTTCCCGAGTACTGTAATGTGATCTCGCTATGCGTCTAGTCCTTAAGAAATCCGAACTTTTAATGAAAAGAACTTGTCCTTTAAATTGGGACTGACTTAATTTATTTGTAAACGCTTTAGTTATCCCAACGAAAACCACCCTAGCCGCGAGAGTAACGAATACCTCAAGATTCCAGTGGACTTCCGAATTGAAGTCTTGAAACATTCGGAAAGTGACTGCCGGGTGTACCTTTGGTTGCTTTTGTACATGATGTTTGTACCTAGGGATCTTTCCCCCGTGCAAGTCTTAGGGCAGACTGTTGTGGACTTGAAGTCTAAATCTATTTCCTTTGTGTGTGGCATGCAAAGGTCTGTGAGTGCCAGAGAGAGAGCCCCCTTGGTGATTTCATCCTTAGAGCTTTGATTAGCTTAATTGAATTTTTCCCCCAGAACCTCATTTTAAAAAAGACAGGAATTATATAATTCTGTATCTGGTAACTTCCATATACAATTAACTGTACCAAGTGGGTTTTTTTTCTTACTGTCACATTTAATAGCCATACCCAAACCCATGATGAGACCTCAGTTACCTATTCTTGCTATTAAATATTTGCTCTAACTTAGGGCAATACTGTTTTAAGAGTTGCAGTCAGTTTTCATAGGAATGCCAAGAATTTTATTTAATGATCGTACCTAAACTGGTCCCCTCCCCCTTATATATGTATAAAGGCATTCATGACAGATATGTTTTAATGAGTGGTTCTCAACATGTGGGTTGCGACCCTAGGTGGCATATCAAATATTTACATAACGATTCACAACAGTAGCAAACTTACAGTTATGAAATAGCAACGAAATAATTTTATGGTTGGGTCATCACAACGTGAAGAACTGTATTAAAGGGTCACATCATTAGGAAGGTTGAGAACCACTAGTTTAGACATTACAGAAAAAATGAGAACAAAGTGAAGAATGAATTCTTTGGGGCAGACATTTTTAGTTGTGTTTAATGAAATGGTATCTTTGAGCATTGAAATGGTGCCCTAACTACTAATGAGGTCTTTTCAAAGTAGCTATAACCAGCAATAAATTTCATTAGGGTAGTGTTAGGTTTGTGAGTTACAGTATATCCCTATGCAATTAAAATAATCTTGAACACATACATGAAACACCAGGGAACTATACACCTTCCTTTACTTAGAGGAACTTGTTCAGAAATAATAGTGATCTTTCAAATTTGTCATGTCATTGCTCTCTTTGGAGCAGAGGTTAATATACTTCGTGTAATCTCAAATTTCAATTAGGTAAAGTACAATAGTAAAATGATTAGAATTATTGCTAGTCTTTAAGCCAGCTGATAGTTTGATCCTATCTTGAAACCTAAAATCACATCCTAATTAATGCTTATAGTTGGCTAAATAGTAAGTGGGTATTTTTAATTAATTTGAATATTGATGTAGAAAATTGACTTCCTGAAAAATGAGGGAAGATTGCTGAAAGTTTAAATTTGCTAAAATGAACATATTTACTGTAATTTTTAATGATACTGTAAATGTATGGTTGAACTTTTTTGGGTTACAACTAAAGAACTGGAAGTTTATACGGTGCTTGTACCATATGCAGTTTGTCTTTCTCATTGCTCTTTTTTAGACCTTACGGTGATGTTGAGGCTTTGATGGGGCTTATTAGCAGCTTCAGGAACTTGGGCACTGGTTTAAATCCTGACTGTTATTTTAGACATTCCAAGAAGGTGATTCCAAACTTTGATTTGATGACTGCTTTTGTTTAAGTCAATATTTTTCAAACTTGCAACTTAATACCAGAGAAAAGGGCTAGTTGAAGGAGTCTAGCTTATTTCCTTACCCTCAAGACTTGAAACTGTTACTCTGTTCATTAACAGTGGCTTCAGTTCTTGCCCCCTTTTACACATCACATCTCAAACATGATTTTTGGTGTGCCTGACTTACTGATACAGAACTGCTTTAGGTAGGTTTGACAAACTATGGCCATCTGTTTGTACAGACTGGGAGGCAAGGCTTTTTTAAAATAACACTTTAAAATGGCTGAAAAAGAATAAAAATGATTATTTTATGACATTGAAAAATTGAAAGAATTTAAATGTCAGTGCCATGAAAAACAGTTGGGATCCAGTTATGCCTGTCTGCCTTTAAAAGGTTGAAAGTCCATTACAGATTATCTTAGTAAGGTTGTGGAGAGAGTATTTTGCCCCGGAATTCATATTTATTGTCTGATCTTTTATTCCCTACCCCCACCCCCCAAAAAAGTTTGTACATACTCTGGCCTAGGATTATAATTCAGTGATTGATGTCTAAAATACTTAGTGTGTAAAAGTATAGTAGATTGGTTTGGAGACAGAGAAAAGCATTTAAATGAAGATGGGGAAATGAGTGTATCAAATACTTATCCTGGGAAGATGGTGGAAAAGGAAAAAGGGAGGGAGAGAGAGATTGAAATGTTTTTATCATGCAGGTCTAGCTAGCCTGGAACTCAGTGCTCTCCCTCCCAAATGCTGGGATTAGAGGGTGGGTGCGCCTTACCATGCCTTACATAAGATTTTTTTTTTAAATATTTATTTATTTATTATGTATACAATATTCTGTCTGTGTGTATGCCTGAAGGCCAGAAGAGGGCGCCAGACCTCTTTACAGATGGTTGTGAGCCACCATGTGGTTGCTGGGAATTGAACTCAGGACCTATGGAAGAGCAGGCAATGCTCTTAACCACTGAGCCATCTCTCCAGCTCCCCTTACATAAGATTTTAAGGATGTATTTTTTCCCCTAGTACTTTGAGAATTTAATGCATACATACATGAAGTGTATTTTGATCAAACACCTAACTCTTCCCCAGTTCTACCCCACCCCCATTCCCTGCTTCCCAATTTCATGTTCTCTCCCCCGCCCCTTAAAATAGCCTATCAAGTCCCAATTTGTTTGCTTATGAATTTGGGGTTATCCATTGGAGCATGATTGATCTACTAAGAGCTTAAAGAAAATTGACTGTTTCTACCCCAAATACCATCAGCTGTTAATAGGTCCTTAGCTAAGGGTGGAGTCTTGTGCATAAGTGTTGACTGGCTTGATCTTTTATGCAGGTCTTGAACCTGTGATGACGATTGCTGTATTCATTCCTGTCATGTCCAGAAGACACTGATTCTGGTCTTCCCTGACATCTGGCCCTTACTTTATTTGCTGCCTGTTCCATGTTTGTTCCTGAGTATTGGTGGGAAGAGATATGATATGGATCCTTTCTTTATAACTGAGCTCTGCACTTTGACCAGTTGTGAGTTTCTATGTTAACTGTGAATAGTATACAAGAAAAATTCTCTGAGGTCTGAGAGCTACATTAATCTATAGGTACAGAGATACAATTTATAGGGCAGTTTGTTACCATGGCCATTTAACAAAATAATGATATTAGGCTAGAGCAGTTTTGGGTTTTTGGCCAGGTTTACAGTGTCAAACATGTGTTTCTGCCTTGGAGCAGGTGGAAATCATAAACGCAGTCAGATAGCAGGGCATTTACCCCATGACATTCATGCCACTGTTTTACTCATGAACTTGTCATGCCAGACATGAGTTTTGTAGCTCAGAGTTGACAGCTGGGTGATGCTGTTGGGATGACTTTTCTTTCGTAGTAGCCTGCGAAACACCTGCTGCTGTGGAAGCTAGCTAACAGGGAGGAGCTTCTGGGTCAGTACCAGATTGCACCACATCCAGTGACCACGGTGTGTGGTCCTCAGCAAGAGTCTTAACCATCAAGTTCGGGGGCAGCTAATAACATTGACAGTAGTCTTGGAGAGATCTCTGGAACCTGACCAACACTGTAAGGAGCTGTATTTCATACCAGTACTGGACTTTTATATGGCAATCTAAGTTTTTTTAATATCTATATTATTATGTAACCAAAAGATTGGTAAGGCATTCCTAAGATAGGAGTTGTTTTTACTTTTTATAATTTTAAAGATTTCTGTTATTTTGTATTTTGAGACTGGGTTTTTCTGTGTAGCAGCTCAGGCTGTCCTGGAACTTGCTTTGTAGATCAGGCTGGTTTTGAATCACAGAGATCTGTCTGCCTCTGCTGGGATTAAAGGTGTGCACCACCACTGCCCCATGAAAGGAATTGTTTTAATAAAACCATAGACTGTGGGTGCTATCAGTCAAATCTAACACGTTGTTTTTGTGATGATACTATGAATCAGTGGTCTGGTGAATGACCTGTGGATGTTGACTCTGAGTTGGCTAGTTAACTTTAATGTGTACATTGTTTGTAGTTTGTTTTAGGAACTGAGTTGGATGAAAAGTTAAATTCCATTGTAAAAACTCATTGTATTTGTTGGAAGCTTTCCGTTAAAAAATGGAAACTACAGCTTGTGAATGGGGAATAGATTGTTCACTAGACATTGATACATGCCTCCAAATGGAGACACCAGCTGGCTTAAAGAAAATATAAATGCTTCTAGGCAAACAAATGATATGTCTGTTGGAGAAGGCAGTGTCTCACTTCAGATGTCATTTTATTGAGTCAGAGTGTCTTTTAATATTTGTGGTTATTTAGACAGCTGCTAAATTACTTTTAGTTTCTCAGTGGAATTGGCAAATAAATGCATTAGTAGTGGTCTTTGTACTGTGGATTGTATTGTAAACCTGATACTTAAGAGTGTGTAGCTCCAGTTACCTATAACTGGATTAACTAGTTCATCAGAATTTTATGATCCTGTAGTCCTAGTTTTTAAACAGTACCCCTTACTGTTGACCTTAATACTGTGCAGTATTGTTAATCCACAAAATTTTCTGCATATGTGAAAATTTGATGGATTACTTGCCTTTGATAAGATTATCAATTTTTATTTATTTTTTATTTAATTATTTATTTATTAAAGATTTCTGTCTCTTCCCCGCCACCGCCTCCCATTTCCCTCTCCCTCCCCCAATCAAGTCCCCCTCCCTCGTCAGCCCAAAGAGCAATCAGGGTTCCCTGCCCTGTGGACCACCCTCCTCCATCCAGGTCTAGTAAGGTGAGCATCCAAACAGACTAGGCTCCCACAAAGCCAGTAAGTGCTGTAGGATCAAAAACCCATTGCCAAAAAAAAAAGAAAGAAAAGAAAAGAAGCCGGGCAATGGTGGCGCACGCCTTTAATCCCAGCACTCGGGAGGTAGAGGCAGGCGGATCTCTGTGAGTTCAAGACCAGCCTGGTCTACAGAGCTAGGTCCAGGACAGGCTCCAAAGCCACAGAGAAACCCTGTCTGGAAAAACAAAAAAAAAAAAAAGAAAAGAAAAAAACCCATTGCCATTGTTCTTGAGTTCTCAGTAGTCCTCATTGTCCTCTTTGTTCAGCGAGTCCGGTTTTATGAGGATAGATTAAGGATGAGCTTAGGAGAACTGTTGTTTTCTTTTTTGCTATTTATTTGTTTATTGAGACTTGTCGTTTATTTACTTATTAATTTTCTTATTTGGTTGTTTACTTAATGAGACAGGGTCTCTCTACATAACTCTGACTGTCCTGGAACTCATTATGTAGATCTGACTGCCACTTTCTCCAGAGTGCTGGGTTGTTAAAGGCACATGTCACACTGCCCAACCTTGTTTTATTTTTCAGATGAGATAGTACTGGGTGTGGTGGCACTCAGGAGGCTGAGGCAGGAGCGGCTGCATATTGAGACCCTGCTTCAAAAATAAAGAGTACTGTGAGCAATGTTAAACTGCCTTAGCAATTGAATAAAATATAGTAGGATTTTTCAAGTATTATTGTCCTTATCCCTAAGAGACTATCCAGTGCTGAAATATAATTACCTGAAAGAACTTTATGATATAATTGGAAGTATAGATAATAGTTGTTATTGCCAGGACAGTGTAACCTGATATTGACTGTATCAGCAGTGACTTAGTGTGAAATAGTGCGTTATTGGAGACTGGCATTGTGATGTGCAACAATGCTTATCTTCTGGTTTAGGGTAATCCCTTACTTAAAACAGCAACAAAATACCTCCCTGAATGAATATAGATATCATAACATACCTATCATAGAGGAGGCAGTTTAGAGACTCATAGGACATCTCTTATGTGAATTTCTGATCATAGCATGAGATTTCTTATAATTTGTTTTGCATAGTGGTCATTATTTGAGTTATCAATTAGATGAAGTCATACTTCATTTTAAATATTAGTATTGCTGTTTTGGTATTCTAATTTTAAACATTAGCTTTCTTTATTGTGATTTATTTAGGTAGCTTGTGGTACTTGTGGAATGGGAGTAGCAATACAGCACAGCAGAGTAGTAGATTTTAACCTGTGTGCCCCACACTTAGGTCTATGTTGAGTGACATTTCAGAAAGAAGACACTGAAACAGAACATATTCATGTAAATGTGTAAGTGATGGTAGTCCTGCTCTGTCTGGGGTTGTGTGGACTAAAAGCATTTCCACCTTAGTGCTGGGAATAGGCAGGCAGAGTTGAATGGGATTTTTAAAATTTGTCTAATAATCATACTTTCAACAAATAATCTTGCCTTTCTACAGAAAAAAAAAAGAGGTCATAATATGGCAATTTCTTTAGTTTCCTAGTACCAGCATTACCAACTTTGTCCTTGTCTCGTCTTATAAGTATCCTTGTGAATTAACTGAATTAATAAAAGTCAAGGAAGATTTTTCTTTTCCAAAGGAGTCTTGTCCTCCTAACTACCCCCACCCACAGACCTCCTTGACTTTGCTGTTTTTGGGTCTTCAGTTGAAAACATTTCTTCTAGCTTGTGCTGTAAAAGGAATTTGAAAGAGCTTTCACATGCCTGTTTGCATTTGTGCCTCAGACAACTTCCAAGCCAGTCAGCAGTGATGTGAATTAATGCCACTTAATTTTCATGTTTTGAAATTTTTTGGCTATTCTTTCTGTGCTCTTCTAACATTAAATCTTAGGATTTTTTTTCTCCTGTGACACGGTTTCTCTGCAAAACAGCCCTGACTGTCCTGGATCTCACTCTGTAGACCAGATTGGCCTTGAACTCAGAGATCCACCTGCCTCTGCCTCTGAGTGCTGGGATTAAAGGCGTGCGCCACCGCAGCCCAGCAAAATACAGGATTTCTTTAGTTCTAGTTTCACCTCCATGGCCACCTCACTTAATAGTTCCCAAAGGAGTCGCATGACTTAAGTTTCTACTCACAGATGACTCACTAATTTGTATCTTTAATCCAGACCATTTCTTTAAACCTCTCTCTCTCTCTCTCTCTCTCTCTCTCTCTCTCTCTCTCTCTCTC
>JABTXL010000001.1:19893805-19966942 GCA_025134845.1 Neodon shergylaensis
TCTCTCTCTCTCTCTCTCTCTCTCTCTCTCTCTCTCTCTCTCTCTCTTTCTCTGTGTGTGTGTGGGGTGTAAGTGTGTGTGCTAAGTGTACATGTATGTATGTATGTATACATATTTGCATTATGTTTTAGCTTAGGTTCAAAATTGACATTTGGAGTCTTCCTCCGTCACTCCTAACCTTAGTTATTGAGGCAGGATCTCTAGTTGAATCCAGAGGTAGCCATCTTGCTCCTGTGTTGTCTTCACTTCCTGAGGGCCACTGCACTGTCCCCTCCACTCCCAGCTCAGAATCTTTTGGCTTTTAAATTCATGAATTAATCTTTAGATTCCAATCAGTATTTTCTTGTGGAGAGTTGGTCTTAATTCTTCTTTTATAGTAGTCACTACAGAAAAATGCATTTGTTTGTCATCAATCACATGATGATTATCTTAGGAGAGAAATCAGAGACCGTTTTTCAAATGTTGGCCACACATTCATATTTGTTTTTTTTTTTTTTTTAAATATGGGGCTAGTGAGATTGTTCAGCAGTTAAGAGTGCTTATTGCTCTTACAGAGAACTTGAGTTCTGTTCCCAGCAACCATGGTATTCAGCTCACAACTATTTGTAATTCCGGCTCCAGGGTTATTTCTGGTCTCTGGGTATCCACACACATGTGCAAAGACAGACACATATAAACTTTTGTTTGGGTCCCGTTCCCCTGCCCCCCTAGACAGGGTTTCTCTGTAGCTTTGGTGCCTGTCTTGGAACTAGCTCTTGTGTGCTGGGATTAAAGGCTTGCGCCACCACTGCCCCACTACACATAAACATTTTTTAAAAATAATAAAAGAAAGTACTAGAGTCAACATGACTTAGCAAGTATTGGCAGCATTTTTCTGTGTAGCTTATTTGGGAGGAAGAATGCCTGAGCGCATGAATAGGAAATGGATTCGTAGTTCAACTTTAATTATGCTGTCCTTAAAAAAGTCTTTTCCCCTCTGTCTTTGCAAACCAAGTTAGATTCTAAGTTTGTATTATGTAACATTTCTGTCTGAGAGGCATTCATTCATTTAACATCTACATGAGGAAGAAAAAATGCTGTAACCACTGCAAGGTCAGATTCTTTTCACTGGTAGTATAAAGCCACTGATAACTTGAGATACTTCAACAGCTTACTGTAAACCCTTTAAGTAACTATAAATTATTTTGCCTTTATGACTGGTGAGTTGGACTAAGCTGAATTATTAACTCTGCTTCTAGATTAGATCGGACCATGTATTCTCTGTAGCATATATATTTTCCCCGTTCTGGGTTTTGATTGGTTCCATTTCCCCTTTCTCTCCCCTACTTATTGCTGTTGCTATTTTTGCTTTGTTTAAAAGTTTAAGATTGCCCACAGTTTCTAACCTGTAGGCTGTTTGAGATGATACTTACATTAGAGGCACACAACAAAAGCAGTTGGATATCCAACACATCCCTTTTGGTGTCATATGAACTGGAATTTAGTTGCAGGGGATCTTTCTGTTCCCACCATGCAGAACTATCCTTAACACCAGCTCAAAGAGATCAGATGCCCTCTTCTAGCCTCCACGTCACTGCATGCATATAGTATAGTTATCCACACACAGGCACAAGACTCATACACGAAATAGAAATAAAAAACAAAAAATAAGTAAAATAATCCTTTCTTTAAAATTCTGAGCATTTTCTTAGACAAAGAAAAGAGACTACTGAAGATTAAAAATGAAAGGCACCAGTATTAAATATTGAATAGGATTGTTACTGTATATAAGTCTCTTTTTATTGCATTGTTTACTTCTGCTTTCACTAAACTTCTTGGGATTTAGTTTCACATAAAGTTAAAGGGGTTAGGGCTGGAGAGATGGCTCAGTGGTTAAGAGCACTGACTGCTCTTCCAGAGGTCCTGAGTTCAATTCCCAGCAACCACATGGTGGCTGACAGCCATCTATAATGAGACCTGGAGCCCCCTTCTGGCTTGCGGGCACACATGGAAGGAATGCTGTACACATCATAAATAAATAAATATTTAAAAAAAAAAAGTTAAAGGGGTTAGTGAGAAAGTGTGGAGGTAGGTGACTAGGGGAGTGGAAATCTCAGGCATCTTCTGGTTAGATCAAAGTTCCTATTTTTTTTTAAGATTTTTTTTTAAAATTTATTTACTTATTATGTATACAATGTTCTGTCTGCATGTATGCCTGCACGCCAGAAGAGGGCACCAGATCTCATAGATGGTTGTGAGCCACCATGTGGTTGCTGGGAATTGAACTCAGGACCTCTGGAAGAGCAGCCAGTGCTCTTAACCACTGAACTGTCTCTCCAGCCCCAAAGTTCCTGTTTTCAATTAGAAATCTCTGTATAGTGAATCGTATTGGCTCAAAAATAATATTCTGGATATGATCTTAACTGTTTCAGTGGCTGTGTTAAAGATAACTGCATTGTAATGCAGTGATTCTTGTGTATTGTACCACATGGGCTTTTCTTCCCAAGATTCAGAATGTTTTGTTGTTAGTGCTGGAATAGTTTCAGGTTTCATTGTGCTTCATATTAACTAAGGCAGTGATAGTTTTATGCATGGTGAAGTATTAATTGCCTTGGACGTTGTTATTTTAGATCTGTGGTCACTTTTCACTGGCCTGAGCTGGAATGTACATAGTCTTCCCTTCTAATGGTTGGAAATGCCTGTTCATTTCAGTAGTTCTATATATAATGGATAGATGAGCTGAGTTTACTCTAAGTAAATGGGTTTTAATCAGACTAACTGACCACTGTTTTGAGTAAAAAGCTTAAGTTTAGCATTTACTAGTTAGTGCTTGTTGTAATAGGAGCAGCGGGGCTGCGTTCCCGGCACCCGGCCGCCCGCATGGCTAGCTTATGCCCCGAAATAATTACACGGACACTGTATTCTTTGAAACACTGCTTGGCCCATTATATCTAGCCTCTTCTCGGCTAACTCTCGCACCTGGACTAGCCCATTTCTAATAATCTATGTAGCACCCCAAGGTGCGCTTACCGGGAATATTCTAGCCTACGTCCATCCTGGTTCGGAGCTGAATCGCGTGTCTCAGAGAGCAGAGCTATCGCTATCGCGTCTGCCCGGGAGAGGGGAGCATGGCGTCTCTGCTCCAGAGAGCAGAGCTGTCGAGTCTGAGCTCACTTCCTCTTCCTCCCAGCATTCTGTTCTGTTTACTCCACCCACCTATGTTTTAACCTATCAGGGCCAAGGCAGTTTATTTAACCAATGACCTTACTCCATCAAGTGCTCAACAGGATTTGACTTTGAATTGTTAGGATTCAGGTGGGCTGTTTATTTTTTAGGATTTATTTTATGTGTGTATGGGAGTGTATGCTGCATGTATGTGCCTGAAGAGGCCAGAAGAGGGTTGGATATACTACTTCTAAAAACGTGCCCCTGTTAACTGTGTTCAAGGAAATTGTATATCATGAAAATTTAGATCTTTCCAAATTTGTACTTTTTCCTTTTAGAACAAATTCTGTACAACATAAAACAGGAGTATAAGCGTATGCAGAAGAGAAGACATTTAGAAGCTAGTTTTCAGCAGACAGACCCGGGTTGTAGTTCTGATTCACAGCCACATGCATTTCTCATCAGTGGACCAGCGTCACCAGGTAATAAGAAACTTTATTTTTTTTTAAAGCCTTATTTTATGTGTAATATTGTTAAGGTGTCAGATCGCCCAGGGACTGGATTTAGATACATTTATGAACTGCCATATGGGTGCTGGGACTTGAACCCTGGTCCCCTGAAACAGCAGTCAGTGCTCTTAACCACCCAGCCATCTCTCCAGCCCCAATAAGAAACTTTAATAAGTGAAAGAAATGCTATGTGAGAAATTATGGGAGAAGAAAGGATGCAAATGCCCATAGTGACTTAAAGAACTTGTTTTTCTCTAAGATTAAAAAAAAATTATGCTAGTTATAATATTAAAGTAATCAGCACTTGGATTCCCAGCAACCAGACAGCCACTTTTATTAGCAGCCCTAAAGTGGACACTTTATAAGTATGACTTGTAACTTCCGTTAAAAACTTTCAAAACGCCCAATTTTATGTATTTTTATGCTTTTGTCTGTATGTATATACTTGAAAGTACTTTAAATGATCCTTAAAGAGGATGACTGTTTAAGGAAATATTTTTCTGTGATGTATCTCATTATTTGATACTATCAGTGACTGTTAAATTAATAATATTTCAGAACTCAGAACCATAAAATACAGATGTTTTCCCCCCTACAGACTAGCCTAACTGGTGGCATTAATGAAAAACTGTTAGAGAAAAGTACACAGTTCAAAGAAATAATCATGATAAGAGCCTTCCTCCTTTAAGAAGTCACAAAAATGGACTTTCTGAATGTTTGGTCATGAGTCAATTTGTTAGAGATATGTTGATATCCTATTCGTAAAGTTTTTAATACAGATCTGCGCTTCCTGTGTTAACAATTTTCTCTTAAAATTTTTTAGTTACGAAAGGATGGAAGAAATATTCTTGCTAATTTGAAACTGACAAACACTGGTGGTGCAACTGCTTTTGGATACAGCTGCATTAGTTTGATAACTTTGGTTCTGTTGCAGTTTTAAGAATGAACTTATGTGAATTAGATTATGTTAACGAATGAGATTATGATCACTATTCAAAACTTAGAATCAATTATGTTTTTAAATTAAGTATCTACATTCCAGAATTTTCCCTACAGCAACTTTTTAAGACATGATTTTTTTTTTTTTTTTTTTTTTTTTGGTTTTTCGAGACAGGGTTTCTCTGTGGCTTTGGAGCCTGTCCTGGAACTAGCTCTGTAGACCAGGCTGGTCTTGAACTCACAGAGATCTGCCTGCCTCTGCCTCCTGAGTGCTGGGATTAAAGGCATGCGCCACCATCGCCCGGCTAGACATGATTCTTTAATAGGACACTAAAGCGTTTGGAAAATGAGGAATATTGAAGTGGTGGCATAATCTGCTTGTGAGGCTTTACCATATGGCCTTAAATATAAACAGTTGATAATAAAACAAGTGTCTTTTATAGTAGTACTCTAATTTTAAACTGAAGCTTTAAATCAGTTATATTTCTTTTGTGGCTAATTTTGTAAACGAGCCACTAAACGTTCTAAGCAGGTATTTGCTGGGAGGATATTAAAAGTTTTGTAATGAGCTCCATCATTACAATAATTTTGTTTTGAGGTTTTCTCTATTCATCTTTAGGCTTTTCCTCTGGATAACATCTCTTTCCAGAGTCACAGCTGATCGAATTACTAGTTGGACCTGTTTATCATAAAGAATAAATTTTAAAGGACATGGCACAGTTCTAATGAAACTTGCCTTCAGAGTGCATTCTGTTATGGTTCTAAATCAGGTGCTGTTTTATTTATGTTGTACATAGGGACTTCATCTGCAACATCCTCACCATTAAAAAAAGAGCAGCCCTTATTTACTCTAAGGCAGGTTGGGATGATCTGTGAACGTTTGTTGAAAGAACGGGAAGAGAAGGTTCGAGAAGAATATGAAGAAATACTGAACACAAAACTTGCAGGTAACAAATGAATTTATTTTAGAATATCCCAGTGCTTTAGTCACTGTTCTGCTGCTGAGAAGAGACATCATGAAAGCATTTAACTGGGGGCTTGTTCAGTTTTAGGTTAGTCGATTATGACAGCGTGCAGATAGGTGCTAGAGCAATAACTGAGAGCTACACCCTGATCCCTAGTAAGAGAGAGAAGGCCTAGACCTGGTGTGGGCTTAGGAAACCTTGAGTCACTAACCAGCTCCCAAGTCTCGAGAGACTTCGTAGTTATGAAAGGTTGGTTTTACCTAATGCTTGTCCCACTAGCTCTTGTAATTTAAATTAACCTGTTTCTCTTCATCTACATTTGCCTCAGGACTTCTTTCATTCTGTATGTCCTACTCTGGCTATTTGGCTGCGCCCCCCCCCCCCCTTTCTCCCTTTAATGCTCTTCTCTCTCTCCTCCTGATTCAATAAGTAGGAGGATTCGTCCTCCTAATTATTATCTCACCCTATAGCCCCTCTTATCTCTCTACTGCATAGCTATTGGCCGTTCATCTTTTTAATAGACCAGTCAGGTGCCTTAGGCAGACAAGGTAAAACAATGGATTACATATTTAAACAAATGCAGCATAAACAGATGTAACACATCTTTGCCTAGTTAAATATTTCACAATAAAGACCAACCCCAGTGATGTAAGGTAATCAAATAAAATTTGATAGGGAAATTGTTCGACACTAAATATTGGAGTGTTGCCAATGGGGGCTCTAGGTGTACCTTCCTCCAACAAGGCTATACCTCCTGATCCTTCTAATTTTTTCAGAGTTCCACTCTTTGGAGACTCAAATGTTCAAGTGTTCAAATATATGAACCTATTGGGTCCATTCTTATTCAAACTGCCACACCAAGAAACTGTTGTAAGAAATGAATTATTCCCACCATGTTTTATGCTGGTGAAAGTATTTTCTGTACATTGACACAGTGTTGTCTATTAACCAAAGAATTCTAGCAAAAAAAAAAAAGAAAAGAAAAAGAAAAAAGGAAATCAACATTCTTAAAACCCACACCTCACTTTCATGGCCCTAGGTAAGAACTAGTTATGTTGATCAGCTGCAATATTAGTAAATTTAAATTTTTATGTTGTATCCTGTGGATGTGGAAAACACTCTGTTTACAATTACTACTGAGGTTATGGGAAGGATGAAGGTGTTAGAGTGCCTTCATGTAGCTTTATATTTTCAGATACATTACATGGGCTATTTGCAAGTCATATAATTGACACATCTTTATTTGTAGAACAATATGATGCATTTGTGAAGTTTACGCATGATCAGATAATGCGGCGATATGGAGAACAGCCTGCTAGTTGTAAGTATTTGACCTTTGAACTATAAACTGAAGTGTTTTCATATTTAAAAAGAGTTGATAAAAATGTATTGATGTTGGAGTTAGGGTAAAAAAATGTAGAGATAAGGTTGGTTTAAAACAGAAGTAAAATGCTCTTGGTCACTTAAATACCTAGGGGCGATGTTACAAATGAATTAATCTTATATGTTTTATTTTTGTCTCATTCTTTGCACTAATACTCCTTTTCTCCTCCAGATGTTTCATGAGTCACGCTTTTTGCATTTGTGGGCTGCCCTGTTCCTTGTTGAGTTGTTGCAGGAGGTCCCAACTATGACGTGCAACAACGCCAGTGCCCATCTGTGAATACAGGTTATTTCAAGCTTTCGTCAGTGGCAACCACTCTTAGGCAGCAGCAATTGGTTTTGGAAATTTCCGTGATGTCAATACCACCTGGATGTGGACCTTTGCTACTTGTGTTAATACCAGTGGCCTCGTTTTGCTGTATCATTACAATTTGGCTTCTTTATATTACTGTTTGAAAGGGATTAAAGTTGGCATCTAGAACATGCCCTTCACTGGTTATGTAAATAAAGCTGTAGAATGACACGTCAGATGAAGTTAGTGTGATTTTAATTGTGCACTACAACCAAGCTGTAACCAGTTATTAATAATTTAGAATGTAATCCCAGGACAATTAAGCAGTTAGTCTACAGTACTTCTGTGAAATAGTGGAGGAGGAGGGCATTTCTGTATTTCAGGACTTTCATTGGGGTTTCAGAATGGGTTTATATGATTTCCTTTATTATTATTTTTTGGTAGTTCTATTTATTCTATCAGTCTTTTTAACAAATGTTTATTGCTGCACCCCCCCCCCCAGTGTATCATTGTTTTACTGCCCTTGTAGCACTGGAGTTTAGTTGGAAAAATAAAACATTTACTTCTATTCTGCTTGTTTTCGAATTGTACACATGGGTAGTATTTGAATAAAGTAGTGTTTTAAATATAAGTATTTTCTAGAACTCAATAAAGTTAGTTTTCTGGTAAGGTTTACCTTTTATTAAATGCTGTTTCCAAAAATTAAGTTCTGATTCAGAATTGCTTCTGTAACTTGCTGTTGTACAGCAAGCTGCATAGCAAGATCTTAAACAGTGTAGAATTTTTTACCTTCGATTCCAGTTTTAATGTTTTTGAATGATGTGATGCATGACAAGCATGGCTGCTTTAGTTGATATACACAGTTTAGGGTAGAAAGAGTGTAGTTTCGCCCACAATTCCAGGCTATAATTCATTGCTGGGGAAGTCAAAACAAGAGGAAATGGCATCCAGGTAAGAGCAATGGATGCACACACAGTACTGTTACCTTTCTCTTACAGCTTAAGTGCTGGTGCCACTTCTCTTTCAGGTTGGTTCTTCCTAATCAGTTAAGGCAATGCAGCCCCCCACAGACATGCCCACAGGCCAACCTGGTCTAGACAAACCTTGGCAGACTTAGGAAATCCTAGGTGGGTGGTGTTGACAAAATTAACATTAAAGGGGCTGGAAAGAGGCTCAGCCTTTAAGAGCACTTTTTGCTTTTACATAAGACCCAGGTTTAGTTCCCAGCACCCACACATCAACTCACCAACAGATGTGACCTTTGAGCAAGATGCACATAGTATACACATACACTCTCAGGCACACATACATACCCAAAACATTAAGTATTTTCAAAACACTAACATCACTTGAATGAATTAACACACTTTCCATTCATGGTTCTCAAAGTACCTTTCTTAGAGCAAGCTGAAACTACTGGCCATACACTTGTACTCATGGTAGTGGGGAGACAGGAAGGAGGGTCAGGAGTTTAAGGCTAGTCTGGTCAGTATAAGAGGGAACCTCCCCTTCCCCCCCAATCAAAAATATTGCTCAGTGAATTCTATTGAGTTTTTAAAAAAGATTTATTTATACCAGGGGAAGATCTTAACAACAAAAAAAAAGATTTATTTATATATATGCATGTGTGTAGGTACCTGAGGCCAGAAGACTCCCTGTGTGGAGGCTGGGAGTCAAACTCCTGTAGTCCTCTGCAAGATGAGCAAGTATTCTTACCTGCTGAGCTATCTTTCTGGACCCTTCTGAAGTGTAGTAGCATACTTCTAGTCATTAGACTAGTCTTAAACATACTATTTCATTTGTAATACATTCACTGAAAACAGGATTTTGTCTTTTTAACTTAACTGCATTCCATAACTTCATTTAAAAGCAAGCAGCCAAAGTGTTGTAGGGCCTTCACAAGTATCCAGGCAGTTTGCAAGTCCATTAGTGTATGAGAAACAAGTCGTAATACGGTGGCTGGCTGTAAACTGAGCCTTTCAGTCTCAACACTGTTGGCATTTAGGATATATCTGCATTCTAGAGCGTTAACAGTAAGTATCTTTGGCCTCTCGTTAGGTGCCAGTTAAACTTTACCCTCCCCACATTGTGCCAACAAGAGATCACATCTTTCAAATTTAGCCCTCGACAACTGGCTAGGAAAACATTCATAGAAGTTGAGAGAATTTTTCCTTCAAGTATAAGCTGCTATAAATTGTTTTCAAGAAGTTAGACTTGTATGCCTGGCGATGGTGGCGCACGCCTTTAATCCCAGCACTCGGGAGGCAGAGGCAGGCGGATCTTTGTGAGTTCGAGACCAGCCTGGTCTACAGAGCTAGTTCCAGGACAGGCTCCAAAGCCACAGAGAAACCCTGTCTCGAAAAACCCAAAAAAAAAAAAAAAAAAGAAGAAGTTAGACTTGTAAATGCCAGCGCATGTATGCTTCTCTGTAACGTCAGTACTATCAGTCCAAAGCAGAATGTCTACTGCATTCATAGCTCCTCATTTGCTGAGGGTTTTTAGCTGTAGTCCTCTAAGCCTACCTCCTACCCCCAGGATTCAAGATTCTAAGCTTCTGGAACAAACAACTCTTAACTTTCAGGAAAGACTAAGCCTGTTACTTGGAGCATTTCTTTATGCTACAATTAACATAACCTAGCCATTACAAGTTATAAACCAGATGGCAGGTTTAAAGTTTTAGGTGTTTATGTGTGTGTGCAGGTGCCCACAGAGACCAGAAAGAGGGTGGTAGATCTTTTGGAGCTAGAGTTATAGGTAGTTTTGAAGAGTCTGATATGGTTGGTATAAACCAAACTATGATCCTTAAGAAGAAAAGCAAGTGTTCTTAACTAGTGAACTACACCTTCAGCCCCTGAACTTGTAGTGCTTAGGGTAAACCTTTGTGTAAGAATATAAGGTGATGCTATGGGTTCAATGTTATAAAGAAATAGTGAATAGCTTCTCCCCTGTTGCTGTCCAGTTTGAACACCTGGTTAGGTCATCTGGTATTAAATCTAATCAATGGATAACATTTGAGCTTAAAACACCAAGATATTTCCTCAACTTCTTTACCGGCTGCTCTTATATTAACTTTTACTGTTTTCCTGAAATTTTAACTATAAATAAGCATAAACCTCAAAGCTATAGAGTTTCAGTTCCTTGTCTCTCTTTTCGATATTGATTTTGGTGACCTGATCTCTATTATAACAAGATTTGCCACCTCACTGGGTGGCATTTCACTTAAATGCCTAACAGGATATCCCCTAATTTATATCCAAAGCCAAACTCATTTTTGCTGCTAATGTTTCTTTCAGTAAGTTAAGCCTTCTGTAACTATAATGAAATCCTCAGGAAGTTTATTTTATTTCAGCATTGAAGGTTTCAGTGGTTGTTGCTTTGGTCTGCGATGAGGCAGCAACATATGGCTGAGGGCGGTGTAGACCTAAACCACTTGCTCATCAGCCAGGGAGCGAGAGAGTAAAAAGGACCGGCAGGTGGATTCTACATTTTCCTTGGGGTCCTTTAGTCCTTACTTCCTAGACATTCCACCTGTCATCCTAGGGACTAAGCCTCACACATGGTCCTCTGGTCCTTAACCAAACCACAGCAGACCCCGATAGAGCAATGCTGTTTTTAAGCAGAAAGGATCTTAGGCTTGTCATGTAGTGTCACTGTCTCCTGTTGACCCTAGTCTAAGATTTGCCTTGCGGGATCATCTCAGTGGTCAACTATCAGGTTACTGCTTTCCTTCATCACTCCTCTTAAGGTACTGACCACTTATAGGTGTATGTCTTTTGTTTAGGTTGTTTCCTACCTAAGAAAATAAATCTGTGGAGCTATGACCCGTACCCTGCCCTTCTCATCCGCTTGCTATTGCTATTCTGGATGATACAGCTGGGGTGCCCATTCTCACCTTAGGACCTTTGTTATTTTTGCTCTCCTGCCTAGTGAGTGCACTCAGCACTTTCATGGGTCGGGTAGGTAGCTTTTTTTTTTTAAACTCTTTGTAGTTTTGCTCAAGTGAGATTTGCTCTGACCATTCTTTAAGAATATAATGCAAGCCTACTTCTTACCCCATTGTTGTTTTCTACCACTTGGCTAAAGTACGAGGAAGACAAGGCTCTTTGATTTATGAAGTATCTCAGAAGGAGGAGATACACAGCACATGCCCTAATTCTAAGCTAGTTGAGGTTTCAGTTTTCCTCAACTAAGGGCTGAATTTTCGAGAATGTCAAGTAATTATAACATATCATTTTAATGGTTTAGTATGACAAGTATTTTTGATATTATGAGAACAGTTCCTGTTGTGCTGCTCCTAATCTTAGATGGCAGAAAATTAGCATGCACATGGCATGTACAAATGTCGGTAAATACCTAGGAAAGGAAAAGAACATGTGCCTTGGCCAGATAAAAATCTGCCAGTGTTAACGGTGTTAAGACCAGCCTCTGTATTTTACATGCATAAAATGTTGTATTGCTTAAAGAAACATTTTCTGATCTAGGCATAATGGTAAAAACCTTTCTTTATAATCTCAGCACTTGGGGGAGATCATAAGCTTGAGGCAGGCAAGCAGGCCTGGGTTACCCAACAGTGAAGCCAGCCTGGGGAATCAGTTTCTCAGTTTTATCTGGGATACATACATCTGTGTTGAGGGATTAAAATGAATTTGGCTCTCAGCGCAGGCCTGAGTTTAGTTCCCAGCACCCACATCTGGGGGAATCAACAGCTGACTCTGACTCCAGGTTTTTGGAGCCTGTTCTGGAACTAGCTCTTGTAGGCCAGGTTGTCCTTGAACAACCTGTCTGCCTCTGCCTCCCAAGTGCTGGGAGCGCCAGCACCACCCGGCTGTGAAGGCTTTTTAGAGAGTTTTTTTTTTTTTCTTTTCCTGAACATGGGCTCTCTGAATCACCTGTAAGGTAATTTTGGCATCTGTCTCTAAATTCTCTTGGGGGGGGGGCGGTTGAATGTTAAGTAAGCTTTAGGTGTCCAATCCTTAAGTTCTCTGCATGAAAGAGATCCTGATATTTTATCTGGGTCTTTATATTTCTGAGTTTTGTAAGCTTGGGTACACTTTGTGAAGGTCTTTACTAGCTGTGCTGTGGGTATCTTCAACTGTTCATGTGAATATTTTGATATTAAATATAAAGCCAAACAGCAAGAAAAACACCTGTTTTTATTTTATACAATATGCATAGCATGAGGAGTGAACGTATCTGGAGAAAGGCATGAGTACTGCTGACCAAGTGTAAGTAACTTTGGATAAGAAAGTATGTCATTTATACACTATACACTCAATGCTTTGTTTAGAATTTAGTAATAACTGTAGCAAGTATAAGTTACATTGTGTAAAAGCTTTTAGTCATTTATGCATTCCTTGATCAGATTTGAAGTACTCCAAAGATGTTTTGATGCACTGATTTCAGGTTAGCAGTGCACTTTTTGGTTAAACTCAGCTCAGCAGTAGTTTCTTCTGGTAGCGTGTCAGATGTGGAACACCTGTCTTCACTTATTTTCTTTTAGCAGCCTCCCCATGTCAGCCTTGCTACATGGTCAGTCTTCTGTTTTGTAGGTTTTATAAAGCCCAAAAGCTCTAGTTCAGAAACAGCTCTAATAAATCGAGCACTGGAGATTCTAGCTAAGGAAAATTAGTTTTTTTCACAAGAAGGCTAAAATTTCAAAGTTAAAACAGTAACTGGTAATTGAAATAGGTAGTTAAAATAATATTCCCTAAATTTTAAATAATCCTATTGGAAAACTTAAATGCAGTTAGAATACACTGCTAATAAAGTTCAGATGGAGCTGTGTGGGATGGTGCGCATCTATAGCAATCCCAGCATTATATAAGAACTGACTCTTTCCCAATCTTCTAAAGATGTATTTACAAACTGGATATAAACTGAATTCTAGGTTTGATCTCAGATTAATTCAGGACACTTGGAAATGCAGGTGGTTGTAGAATGGTATGGTTGAGAAGAATACATCTATGAATTACTAGATGTGGCTTTTTTTGTTTGTATACTTTTTGTGCTGGGGCTTGGATTCTAGGCCCTCCCTGTGTTTAATTAAGCACATGCTGTATCACTGACCTGGACTCCCAGGCCCAAGAAAAAAGAAACTTAAAAAACTTCTACTAAGACACCACAGGCCTGGTTTTAAAAGGATACTGGATTATTTCATTCATTTCTTCTGAGCTTGCAGAATTTGCATCCATTTTTTCAGCAGCTGTCACAACTGTTGCAAAAGCCTTTTGAGTACACAAGAAAAGGAAACTCGTTGCTAGGCATCTTTTCTGTACTAATCAGGCATTAGTACTGCTGCTGTAGATAACTAACTGGCGCATCTTTTTCATGTCAGACTTCAGATTCTCAAAACCATACTAATAGAACACTGGCTCTTTATGAGCTAGTTTTAGAGAACTAACGCAGAACAGCAAAAAACACAGCTAGTTAAAAATTTAAAAAGCAGCTGGGCGGTGGTGGCGCACACCTTTAATCCCAGCACTCGGGAGGCAGAGGCAGGCAGATGTCTGAGTTCGAGGCCAGCCTGGTCTACAAGAGCTAGTTCCAGGACAGGCTCCAAAGCTACAGAGAGAAACCCGGTCTCAAAAAACCAAAAAAAAAAAATTAAAAAAAAATAAAAGTAAATAAAATAAAAAGCAAAGCTGTTGTCTTTTTTCAGTCTTACTCCAGGAAGATGCATATTTTTCTTGGTAAGAGGCTAATTCAGCACATCCTTTAATGTTGAGTTAAGATCTCTTTACTACTCTTCTCGGGATAGCAGCACTTGTCCTTTACCTTGCTGGGCATTTCCTGAAATGTTCTTCCTGACTGGAATTTCTCCTGTTGTGCGACGGGTACTCATTACACCCTGTATTCTGTGGAGTGCACAGACTGACTGGAGTCTTTGTTTGCTTTTAAAGAATGCAGGATAAGAACAGGAGCTTGTGGATACAGACTGCTAAGATGCTACTTCCTAAGGAACTTCTGAAGTGTAACAAAATTTGTTTCCCAAACAAAAATGAAAAAATAAAAATTGAAATCCAAACAATGAAAAGTTGTAAGAACCTTGCCTGAAGCGGTTGAAGAACTAGCACGTTCCCTCTGTGACCTACCTCTGACCAGTCGACCAGATTAATTAGCCGGCTACACTCCAGGTGCAGTTTGTATGCTATGCAGATGTCGGGGGCAGTATTTGGAATGCAGCCTTCCTCACTTTTCAATGCTTCATTCTAAAAACAGCAGATTAAAAGTGAACCTTTTAGAAATGATTAAAAGCAAAAAGATTAGCTGAACTTCCTGAGGTGGTCTGAAAGAAAATGGCCTACAAAAGACAGTGGTACTGTTAGGAGGAAGTGTCACTGTAGGGGTGGGCTCTGAGGTTTCCTTCCCCAAGCTTCCCTTGGCAAGACGGTTGCTCCTCTTGCCTGCCTATGAAGATGGAAGGAGTCTCAGCTCCAGTACCATGCCTGCCTGTATGTTAGCATGCTTGCTGCCATGATGATGGACTTAACCTGACACTGTAAGCCGCCACCACGATTAAATGTGTGCTTTGTAACAGTTGCTATTGTCATGGTGTCTACCCAAACTAAGACATTCCTAAATTTAGCACATCGGAAAGTAGAATCTTTTAGTTTCCTTTCTTCATACTTCAGTAGTATTCTTACTTGGGTTTAAGTCTTGGCCAAGCTCTCAGTCATTCTTTCAGCAAGGTTTGTTTTTCCCCTAAATCTTAATTATACATTATTATTTGTTGAGACTACCAAAACACATTTCAGTTGGCTGTAATTAGTTTAGAAGTCTCTGGGATGGTTACCCAATGAAATGCTCCTTCCAACTGTTTAAACTCAATTCTAGCAATCATCATGTGGCATTAGTAAAAAGATCTCATTAATAGGAAAGTAAAAGTTATCTCTCAAAGAAAAAGACTTTGCTGTCAACACTGTACTATCCTTTTTAGTTTTTTGAAACATATAGCTTGGGCTAGCCATCATAATCCAGTTAGAGATTTATTTTTGTTTATGTGTATGAATATGTCTATGTGAGCGGATGTCCCTTAAGTACAAGCACCTGCAAAGACCAAGAGAGGGGACCAGAAAAGAGCTGTAGGCAATCGACCAGTGAGCCCTAAACTCAGTATTGGTTTAACCTATTTGAAACCCATGTTTTTATTAAGAAACAAATCCCATACACAAAATGCATCTAAAATCACATCAGTTTTTTTCTGTAACTCTACCACTAAACATTTTAATTTGTAATTTATACATTAAAACTTTTTTTAAAAGACTTATTTATTTATTATGTATACAACATTCTGCCTCCATGTATGCCCGCACACCAGAGGAGGGCACCAGATCTCATCACAGATAGTTGTGAGCCACCATGTGGTTGCTGGGAATTGAACTCAGGACCTCTGGAAGAACAGCCAGGGCTCTTAACCACTGAGCCATCTCTCCAGCCCACATTAAAACTTTTGTTATTCCTAAAAAAATTAATTCATTTAGTGGGGGTGGGGGCGGGAGACTAATTTGTGGGTGTTAGGCTTCCTACCCTCCAGTTTGAGTTTCAGAGAGTGAGTTTAATCAGGCTTTTGCCTACTGACTGAACCATCTAACCAGCCCCTGTTATTTAAATATGAAATTACCAAGAATGGAGAGTAGGCTCAGGGTGAGAGCACCTGCTGCTATAACTCCTCCTCCAGGCAGCTCACAACACCTCTAATTTAAGCTCCAGGGCCTCTTGTGGGCACTGGGCTAACACGAGCTCATACACACACACATAATTAGAACAAGTCTTTAAATACGAACCCATCAAGCTACTGATGACCACTGCCGTTTAACTTCCTACTCTGTATTTCTTCCCATACGTCACATTCATGTGCTACTTTGCCATGAGCCGGTCGTAGTTTGGGATATTTTTATGAAGATATGTTTTTAATTAAAAATTATGTGTATATGTATGAGGAGGTTGTGGGGATGTATGAGGATGCATGTGCTATGTGTAGTACATGTGGAGGTCAGAGGACAGCTTTGTGGGATCCACCTTTACATGGCTTTGGGATGAAACCCAGGTTCTAGGTTTATTACTAGCTAATCACTTTAGGCCCTTTATCCACTGAGCTGTGTGGCTGCCCACTTGACTTTTTTCCAAGTCTCACTAAGTTCAAACTGGCCCTGAACTTGATGATCCTTTTGCCTGAGCCTATGCAGTGCTACCACTCTTGACTTACAGTGCCTTCTAAAACATCTTTTGTGAAAGGCAGACTTCTAGCTCTTCCTGTGCACACATGACCATGCAGGTACAACAAGCCTATCCATCTACGAAAAACCTTATCATCTACCAAAAAAAAAAAAATTAAGCGTTTATTTAACTGTCATAAGAAAGGCAGCTTTCAACATCTGAAATGAATTAGTAATGTTCTAGGTTTTTGGCAGCTGTGTCTGCCATTGTACGCCTGAGGAGTTTCTGCAGCAAAGCCCTACAGCTGCTCTCAGAGTAGATGCCTCTTAGGTTTAAAAACCCAAGATGAAATCCGGTGTAATTTTTCCATTTAAGGGGGCTGGAGAGATGGCTCAGAGAGGTTAAGGGCACTGGCTGCTCTTCCAGTGATCCTGAGTTCAATTCCCAGCACCCACATGGTGGCTACAACCATCTGTATTAGGATCTGATGCCCTCTTCTGGCCTGTAAGGTGTGCATGCAGAGTACATAAAAAATATATAAATAAAAAAATTTAAAAATTTTCATTTTAAGTAAGCATTTGTAATTTTACACACGTTCATTAGGTCTTATCACCTGTCCACTGACAAACTATTACCTACCTACAAAGGAATCATTTTTCACAAGAGTAAGGCATTATATTGTAAAGCTTTATGCCTATGATTTGTTTAAAAACTTTTGTGTGTGTGGGGGGGCATGCATGTGTGTAGGTCAGAGGACAACTTTTGGGAGTCAGTTCACCTAAATCTATTTTTTTCCTTAAGAAAATGTGAGTGCAGAACCCAGAGCTGCTAACTTTCATTACAGCAGAACTGCAAACTTTGAGTATTTTTGTGGTGCTGATATCTGGAACTTGAGCTTAACTGTGGGAGAACCAAGTTTCCTTCTTACCTTAAGATAATAATAAGGATTGTTGAGTGCAGTGTGGAGGGCAATTCGTGGAGCAGCATTTAAGTGCTCACGGAGTGTGTGGGCAGCACTGAAGTATACTACCTCATGCAAAGGCTGGCTCTCAGGAGGCAGCAGGTAAAGTCTGAAACAGTGAAATCAAGTATCAGCTTTTAGATGTCGATGTAGAGAGTTATTTTCAGTTCAACGCTTCTGTCAAGCCTCTGTTACTTAAACAGTGAAATCCACAAACCAAAGACCAAAACTTATACTTCAATACTACTTTAAAAACTTACTCTGTATTTTTTTGGCTGCTCATGGTGGTCTACTTGATTACATCTGGAATCTTAATTACGTAAAATGCAAGTAGCTGTGCGCTCCCGTGAGGCATTTTTCTTAGTTGGATCATTTGAGGTAGGAAAACCCACGTTAAATCTAGCCCACACCTTAAGGCAGTCCATAAGAAGGGAATGGAAGAGAACTTCATCTTTTTTGTTTTGTTTTGTTGAGACAGGGTTTCTCTGTGGCTTTGGAGCCTGTCCTGGAACTAGCTCTTGTAGACCAGGCTGGCCTCAAACTCAAGAGATCCGCCTGCCTCTGCCTCCCGAGTGCTGGGATTAAAAGTGTGCGCCATCACTGCCCAGCAAGAACTTCGGCTTTTTGCCTGCTTGCCCTCGTTCTCATAGAAGTTCATACATCCTTTTGCTGAGGCATTCCTTCACTGGTTATTAGCGTCTACTTCTTCAGGGCTCTGACATAATGAAGGCTAGAGCTGAGACATCAGCCTTGTGGGCTGAACAACCATTGGATTGGATTCTTGGAACTTTCCATCAGGATCATGCAGCCTGTAAGGCACTCTAATAAATACTCTGTATATTTATATACATACATGTACATACATACATTCTATCAGTTCGGTTCCTCCAGAGAACTCCAATAGTACTCCTAAGAAGAAACTGTGTGTTTCAGTTCTAAGTTAAACGTTTAGTCAAACATTTGAACATTTGTTATATTTATGCTTAAAATCTCTAATGGAGAATTTCTTGAAGTATTACTGAATTTCCTAAGTTATTCAGGAAACATATCAACATTTCTACCATAGCAAGCATTCTAGGCTTTGGGAAAGTGGTATACAGTACTGAGGTTAGGAAATCTTTAGTATCAGGAAAAAACACAGTTGATATTTTTCATGGAATGATATCCAGGAGCTTTTTTTATTTTTTTTAAAAAGTAGCTAAATCGGGGCTAATGAGATGGCTCATTGAATAAAAGCAACTGCATTACAAATGTGAACCTAAGCCTGAATTCCAAGTACCAATTCTAAAAAGCCAGCTGTGGCCAGGTGCATATGTAACCCCAATGCTGTAGGACTGACATCTAAATTCAGGTTCAGTGACAGATGTGTCTCAGAGGACACCTGATGACCTCTGGCATACTCACACACACACACCACACACAAAAAAAGAAAAAACCCTCTAAGGCTAAACTTTAGTTTTAAAGTCTTTAAAAACAAATTGTTCACTAATAAAATTCCATTACTACAAAGCTGAGCATAACTTCTAACTTTATCTTTTGCTGATGAGCTAGACGACAAACTTACTTTTAATCTGTGCTGAGTCAGTGGCAGTGCCATGACTGCGACAGTCTGTGGAGGCCTGCAGGGAAGCCTGCTAGGCAGAAGAAGCTTTGGCACACAAAGTGCAAAGGCAGAACAGTAGGTTCTAACCTGGGTCAAAACAGTTAGCTCCTATGAGTCTTAGAGTCCTATGCTTACTGCGTCTTAGTCACATGACTGGCTGTATATCCACCAAAGACATTGCTGCTGCCCTTCCTCCTCTTACTGCCCCAGCCCTTTACCTCCATGCACTTATTCTGTTCTGCTGCTCTCTGTGACCAAAGAGGAGAGGAAGGGAAGAGGGCACTGGCCATGCAAATCATTCCTCACCACCACCTCCTTCTACCTCAAGAGTTCCTGACCCTTCTCATGCTGCGCTCAGATGCTGGTCCTTCTCCATAGTGCGCTTGTAAAGCAACATAGATTTTGAATTACCAGTCTGCTTGTATTTCATTTTAAATATCTTTTCTCCAGACCTCAAAGCTCTGTCCAACATCTGTACTCCAGGTCTTGTGGAAAATATGGAAAGGGTTTCCGGCAGAGCAGGGCCTGCATGGCACAGGCAGCCTCTCTCTTAGCTTACTTGCCCTCTTTCTCTTCTGTTTCCTTGCACTTCCTTCTTCCCCTTCCGCTTTTAGCTTTAACAGACTACAATCTTAATCTCCTTCCTGGGAGAGACAGTCTTGGTAACAACACCAAGTCTTTGTGTGGGACACTTTGTGATTTCACAACCAATTTCAATCATTCTCGTCATTATTTCAGCAGCTGGTGAAAGGTTGAAGAGTCAGATGTAACAGGCAAGAAGTCAGAAGACTGGCTGGGTGGTTGGAGAGCCTCAAATGCTGGGTTACAGGCACAAACCACCACATTCTGCTCTGCTTTTGACTGCTTAAGTCATTTTCCTTGGTACACGCCCCACTTTAAAATCTGTAACATGGTCCAAGTTTCCAAAAGGTCACTTGGATGGATAATTTCATGTACACACATAACACTGTCCTTTGGGAAATACACAAAATGGTCTTCCCAGGAAAAATCACAAAACAAACTCGAATAGGAGACTTTGATAGTTACTCGTCAGACACTTCAATGTACATTTGGTGCTGATATTTAGTTGACCTGACAAAATATTAAGAACAAAACAGTAACATGGCTAGTATACAATGTCTGTTTCTTGGCTTAGGCCAGATTCAGCATTTACTACTTAAATAGGCAGAAAAATGATAAAAGTACAATGCAAAACAGGAGAAATACTTTGAAACTTCCCATATTTCCTCAACAGCCTAATGGGCTAAATGAAGTTTAAACCTGCTTTCTTCCTGACTAACAGTAAAAAATTAACCAAACCATTTGATTAAATAACTCAACAAGGACAGAAGGTCAATAAAAAGTGCTAACTCTACTTAGATGGAAGAAACATCCATGGGCAGCTAGTTACTACTATTATTTGGAAAAACAGGGTTACTTTTAGGTCTTGGGAGCCTCAGACTCACCTCACCAGGTTGTCGATGAAGTTCACAACATTTTCTCTGAGCATTTCAAACTTGGTTTGCTTCTTAGTTGTTCTCCTTAATTCCTTCATTTCCAGTAAGGACTACAGGGCACAGTGGGGAATGGGTAAACAAACATGCTATTTTGGGTGAGTTTAGGAGAGAAACACTTTCAGAGAGAGCTGTCACTCAAGTAAAGATGCCCTTATGCAGAGTACAAAGAACCAGATCTTTTTATTTTCTGTTAAGACTCTGCCCTCTACATGTTCTGCTTTAAACATACAGCAAGGAAAGAAGAGAGCAGCTTACTGCATTGCTCAGGATTACAAGAGTGCTCACTACTTGTTAGTTCATTTACGAGCATGAGGGAGCATGCCAGAAGAGCAAGGAATAAAACACCATCCATTACCACCACAGCTTTGGGTCACATTAACAACAGATTCTGTGGATTTATTTTTTACCCAGACTGAAATTCTATTCTACATTTATAACGTAGTAGTATGGAACAAAGAAGGGTCTTCATTTGGCAACCTAGGGCTGAAAGCGCATTATCTGAGAACAACAGACTGTGCCTCAGTTTTGTTTTTGAATGGTAATCCAAAAGGAAAAAAACAGAGATTGTAGTTCAGTGGTGGGGTTCTAGCTGATGGAGACATCCTGGGTTTGGTTCCTACATCATAGGTAGGGGTGTGTGTGTGTGTGTGTGTGTGTGTGTGTGTGTGTGTGTGTGTGTGTGTGTGTGAAGAAAACTGGCCTTAGGCTCTCTCAACTCTCGGATCAAAGAAGTACATTATATCTACATATTCTTTTCGTAAACCACAGACCTATTTTTTTCCTTACAGTTAATATTGTTTTCTTCCTTGAAGCTTCAGGAATGGTTTCTATATTACCTAGTAGACTGCAGACTGTGTGCATGTACAATCTAGGATGATAGTGAGACAAACAGTAGGACAGTACAGAATGGAATCTGCCTCTAGGTGGAGACGTCGCCTGTCTTCTCACACAGGTCAAGGTCCCGGCTGGGTGGCACTCCTAGTGAGGCTGGGTTCATTTCCATTAAGATAATGTGGTTTCCTTTGTAGCATTCCTAACATCTAGTCACTAAAGAACTTCCCTGCCATTTGGCTGGGCCTGTCTTTCTGAGTATTGCATCGGACATACTTATTCCTTTTTCTTTTGCATGCTGGCCAGAGCCTATGCATGCTTTTTAACTTCCTTACCCTTCCATATTCTCTAAAACCACCCTTCCTGCCCTGTGGCTGCCTACTTATTTTCCTATTTTTGTCCTCTGGACCACTGATAATTTTTTTTTTATTAATAAGAGAAAGGACCCCAAAACAGGACCTCAATTTCCCTGGTATTGTATGATGGTTCCTCAAGATTTCCTGTAATACTCTTTCTCTGCCTTCTAATTCTTCAGTAGGCACAGAAAACAACCCCGTCTTGTAGTTTATATGGCATCAATATGTCTCCTTTATCAGTTGCAAAGTTACTGGCTGTGATGTAAAAAAATGAAAGTGGAGACATTCTGGCAGAGCTGGTCTAGACCAGATGGAACAACGCACCACTCCTAATGCAGCTGGAAGGAAAAGAAAGATACCCAACCTTCTGAAGGTGATAGAGGTCTGTTTTCTGCAGCCCCTTTGGCTGGGATCCACAAGCATCCTCTTCCTCTTTGCTATCTGTTTTGAATACAAAACCAATATACAATAGAGGGAACAAACATTTACACTAATTCAATGGAAGTAAAAGTTACACTTTTCTTTTTAACATGAACAAGATTCTATCAGGCAAATGACACTCACTCCAAAACTAAAAGCACTACATAGTACACAGTTTAGATGTCAGTAAGGTCTTCAACTACTAGCTACTGAATTCTGAGTGTGTTTTGAACTAACAAAGCAAAAGCCTGCATAAATATCTTAAAAAAAATCATTCAAACTTGAAACTATGTCTCTTTGACCTCCCTAGACTGTAAGCTACATTCTGACAAACCTAGTCTCAACCTTGCAATTTAATATTCATTCCTGTTCAGCAAGAGGAAGGTAATGTAAAAGCTGTAGTAAAATCAGTTCGATAACTGATAAAATGTATAACTATGCTTCTGCAGGGGATGACATGCTGACTTGGTAACCTGACACTGGGCAATGATCTGCTTCATGTATGGCTGAAGAATTCAGCTTAAACACACACACACACATTCTTAAAGAATCAGAAGATAATCCCTGATTTTAAAAATGCTAAGCTCCAGGACAGGCTCCAAAGCTACAGAGAAACCCTGTCTCGAAAAACCAAAAAACAAACAAACAAATAAAAATGCTAAGGTTAAGATAACTACTAGCTAAATTCTTTTTTCCATTTTATTAACTTGTAGCAGAACCTTAAAAGTGATTGTAACACTCAGCCTGATTTAATGTCCTCACCCCATTTAAATCCCAATTATAATATGCCATTAGTGTACCGAAACCAGAGGTTTAAAATAACCAAATATTTCTTCCTGTGAGAAATGTTGAGTGTATTTTGTTATTAAGAATTGACTTTTAAAAACTGAGAAATAGACAAATCACCAGGAAGGTGGTTTTGCTTTAACTCAGAAAAACACTTTATTTTTTATACTGTTGTCAATCATTTTAATCTTCAATCTTTCATTTCAGAAGCTGTGATTCTTCAGTGCTAGTGTAACAGTGGATCTGTTCACTAATTCATCTCACACAAAGTCTAATTAAAATTATTACAGTATCATGATATCAGTTTCTTAGAGAATATCTGAGTCCAATTTATTTTATATTCTATACTTTTGGCAATACTTATATTCTTAATAGTGGCTTCTCATTGGTGAAATTACAATTGTGAACTGATCTCTCTCTCTCTCTCACACACACACATTGACCTGGAGGTCAAGAAAGCTGGGTTAAAGTCTAGGTACATATTAGATAGCTGTGAAATATCAAACAGCTTACTTTTTCTTCCTAGATTTCAGTTTCTAATATCTAAAATGATCTCAATTTTTAAAATTTTTACTTTTGTAAAGTGTTTCAGGTCATTGTTAAGGTGTTAAAAGATCACCACACATATTTTGGAGGGAAGTCTTCTTAGCACCTTTGTAGAATTGCTCACCCTGCCTGTTTGTACCAAACCACTTTGATCTTTTATAATTGAGTTCTCATCAGAGATCAGCCTGCATAAAAGATACAGGAAAGATTCCCACAAAAAAAGTTTCCTTAGAAAAGGGAACTTCTCATAAAAAGGAGTTTAAAGACAAATAATCAACTACCAATCACAGAAGGGCTTCAAACTGCAAACAAAGTATTTTTGAGATGCCATATCTAATTCTGTTGCCTCTGTATCAATCAAGCCTCTTTCCTTGGCCCCATCCCAACACCCCCTAGATCAGGAAAGAGTATAAAATGGTCTAGCTGAAGAATCAATTGTCTCCAGGTATGTCCACCCAATTTCATCTCAAGAACAAAAATGTTCTTCCTCCATTTAATTTTCTGCATTGTTTAAACAAATCTAGAGGAGAAGCACTTTGCCTATTTGTGGTTGCTGAGATGTGACATTCTGAGCCCTGCCTGCTGGCTGAGCTTGAAGAGTTTCAATGGCATTCTGGTTCAAAAACTGTCATGCCAGCAAGAATGGGCAGCATTTACACTTACTTACCATCAAGGTTCTGAAACTGGGTCAGGAAATCCTTTACTTTTTGTGTTGTGCTGCCAAGCTGCTTTTCAGCAGAGGAACTCAAAACCTCACAACACTTCTCAAGCGCGCCCACCAGCTCGTCCTTTGCCAGCATTCTACAAAACAATCAGTGGCAGAGCTGACAGAACTAAAACATTAGCACACCCAAAACCTTTTCTACGTATGAAATGTTTTTGTTCAGAGATGAAATAAAAGAGAGACTTTGTTTAATGTTACATTTAGAAGTATAGAGTTATAACAATATGCTTAGCTGAGGGAGTAGCCAGAGGTTTATGTTTATAACCTGGTTCTGATTCTGTAAGAACAAGCTCCTTACTTATATCTGGTCCTTGGTATCCTTATCTGTAAATGGGAACAACACTTCACCGTGTTATATGGCAACCTCCAAACTGAAACATTCCCTTCTGGGTGGAGGCTCAGGAAATAAATGAAGCCTACAATGCTTGAGCAGAAAATAGAAGTCATGGGTTCCAGAAACTTATAAAACAAACAGTACGTATAAACTTGAATGTATAAAGTAAAGCAATTAGTATATCAAAATGTCTAAGCTACAATGGGTAAAATTAGATGGTGGCACTGATTTAGATAGTAATAATATGCCAACAGAAAAGGAAAAACATTCAAAAAGAGATCAAGGAATACATGGAAGTTAAGTATATATCACAGGTAGCATTTCAAATCACTGGGGAAGATATGCCAGGTGTCAGAAAGCTATAGAGCACCACTTCCCATTTTATACACAAGTCTATTCTGACAGAGGAAAAATGTATGCTTTGGGAACAGGAAAGAAACAGCTCATCCCAGAAGCAAAGATGCTAAAGCCAGGGCTGGAGAGATGGCTCAGTGGTTAAGAGCATTGTCTGCTCTTCCAAAGGTCCTGAGTTCAATTCCCAGCAACCACATGGTGGCTCACAACCATCTGTAATGAGGTCTGGTGCCCTCTTCTGGCCTGCAGACATACACACAGACAGAATATTGTATACATTAAAAAAAAAAAAAGATGCTAAAGCCAAACAAAACCATTTGTGAAGAAGCAGACTCACTGTTAGCACCACATGCCCCGGGCAAATCAACTTTATAGTTTACTTGCAGAAAGTCTACATCCATGTATTCATTTTGTGGAAATAATTACACAAATGTATAAACACACATGCTTGTCACTAATGTTCGTAATAATGAAGAATTAGGAACAACCTAAATATATATCAAGTAATTAAATTTCTGATTAAATTGAACACATTCCCAAATGCAGGATATTTGAAATGATGAAGTGGGACAACATACAGGCTAATGCCAACTTACACATGTGTATCATGTCACGAAACAATACTCTGTGAGATATATTATTATTCCCATATTAGATACAAGGAAATGCAGGCACAGAGAATTTAAGTAACTTGTTCAATGCCCCAAAACTGGTCACTGACAAGCTGAATTTTGAACTTAGAGGGGGCAGAATGAATAAAAATTCCTCCTTATCTGCTCCAGGCTGACATTTCAAGCTTGCATCACCAGAGCCAGCACCATGCATGCATGTTCTGACTGATCATACACACTGTAGCTCAAAACACTGTCCATGCTAGGACACCCATGCACCCACTCTGAACTACATGCAAAAAGTTAATTGTTACAGAAAAATAAAAGCATAATAAAGAGATAACCACAGCAGACAAATGGGTTTCCATTTTAAATTGGTCAAGTGATAAAATATATATAGGATGATGGGGAGTGAGTTATACTAATATTAGAGAAGTGCTTTTGTGGTAGATAAATCATTAAGCTGCAAAGGTGGGTTCATATGGCATGTCTGGCAAAGGTAAGGCCATGGAGACAATGCTATGGAGATGCAGTCACAAAGAAGCAATAGAGCTGGGAACAGATAGATCACTGTACAAACTAAATCTTTTACTCTGCATGAAATGAAGAAAACTAATGGTCTTAAAAACAAACAAAAGACAAAAATAGAAAATTGCTAGTCATATTTTCAAAAGATATTCTGACATCCAAAAGGAATATGTATGAAATCAGGAAAATGAAGTTTCTTTTGGTTGGACAACCAGAGGGATAGAGAAAGATGGTAGGTTTCAGGGGGCTGAATCAGGATTTCGGTTTCATATATGTCAACTCTGAGATATGTTCTGTGGATCCCACAAGACTGAGAAAGCGCTGGAGAAGCTTGGAAGGAGCACTCACCGAGGAAAGGGCAAACACAGAAGTCTTAAAAGCCATTAAATAAGAATGGACAGTGACGTTTAGAGAACAGACAGATCATGGGTAACTTGCATAAAACCAGTTTAGATGATCAGAAACAAGCCTCACTGTAAATGAGTTTAAGGGTGAACTCTTTTCTTATATACTACTTTCACTAACAATAACAACAAAAAAGTCCCACATTTTTAATAAAAACTGAAAATACAAACTCATCTCTTTATCTGTTTCTGAACCAGAAACCTGAGGTTTTTGCTAGGCTAGCTCACCAGTGGGCTTTCAGCCACCATGGAATCTGAATTCAAGATCTCTTCAAGACCAGCAAGCACTGAGTCACCTCTTAAGCCCCTAACTTTGTTAGGTTTTAATCACTTGTGGAAACCGAGTCATAAGAAAATCAAGATTTACTTAAAGCTGTTTGGAAAGTGAAAATTATAACACTGGCAAGACCTTCCTTTGGGGTTCAGCACCCAAACCTTGGAGGCCTACTCAACAAGGTTAAGAGGGTCAAAAAGAACAGCCTATATTGTGGTCCTTGCTCTTAAAGGTCAGCTGGAAACTACAGGATGACGGGACTCCTTTAGTAAGTCATCTGTCATCTTGATTAGTGGCCACTAAATCTCCAAAGAGTGGGCTCTAGCCACGGTACACCCCAAAGGGAGACTAATCAGTGCAGGTGGACAAGTCCTTCCCATATGGCTCCAGAGGGAGCTACGTGGTCAGCATGGAGCTACATGACCATGATCCATTCCTACAGGGAAAACTAAAGGAGACTGCTGACTTTAAAAAAAAAGAAACAAAAACAAAAAAAACGATACCTATATAGTCTTAAAATACAACATATTAAACCATTTTGCCAGTTTTATCAGTTATGTGAAATTGTAGAAGTTACTGACTTGACCTGTCCAATAATAAACCCTATTTTCCAGGAGATACTCAAAATGAGAAGCAAGAGAGACCCATTGAAAGAGTAAATCAACTGAGTACTTACACTTTCTCTGAAAAAGATGCCCCATAGATAAACTTCGGATAGGTACCTATGCCAATCAAGCAAAGGCTTTATTGAACTCCCTATTCTCCTTAAATAGCTATTCAGAACTGCCTCTTTCAAAATTCAACACACTATTCTGAGACATTGTAGCCTACACTGGATGTGACTGTTTGTCTTCTGTCCTTCATAATGCTAACTAAGGGATGCCAACCCTTGACCCCATGACCAGCATGGTCTCCTTCTGCCAGGGGCAGCTGATCTACCTGTCTAAAGTAATGAATGCTTTGCGTCTCCATTTCCCAAACTTAGTGTGAGCCCTAAACTCCCTTCATTGTCTCTATTTGGTTCCAAAGCAGCTAAGATCAGTTGTGATCCAATATCACAAAAAACTGGGTCCAAGACTCTGAAAAGAAAATATCAATATAAAAAATAAATGTGCAGCCGGGCGGTGGTGGCGCACGTCTTTAATCCCAGCACTCGGGAGGCAGAGGCAGGCGGATCTCTGTAAGTTCGAGACAAGCCTGGTCTACAAGAGCTAGTGTCAAAACAGGTATCAAAGTTACACAGAGAAACCCTGTCTTGAAAAATGAAGATAAATTAAATAAATGTTCAAAATTAAATACATTCAAGTGTTAAAGGTAAACAAAAGATCTCAAAGCTGATTATGCACTAACTAGCCAAATTAAAAAGATAAAGAAAAGCAGGGCTCTAAAAAATGAAATCTTTACTGCTAACCAATTTTGGTTATATCTGGCACCAAACCAATAGATTTAAACAGTTTATAACGAGCCAGTTCAGGTCCAAGTATAAAGCACATTAAACTGGTAAACTGTTCAGCGCTGTTGGGGCTCAGAAGCTCTGGAAGCACAGACTCCAGAAGACACACAAGGAAGTGAGAAATAGAAGGCTGCTGCATTAATTACATTAGTACCACCAGAAACTGCACACACAGATTCAAAAGGCTTTCAAATATTCTTAGGTACAACAGGCCATGTAGGAAACTTTTGGGCAGACAGAATTCTGGAGGAAGGGCCGGGCGGTGGTGGCGCACGCCTTTAATCCCAGCACTCGGGAGGCAGAGGCAGGCGGATCTCTGTGAGTTCGAGACCAGCCTGGTCTACAAGAGCTAGTTCCAGGACAGGCTCCAAAGCCACAGAGAAACCGTGTCTCGAAAAAGAAAAAAAAAAAAAAAGAATTCTGGAGGAAGGTGTTACTTACTGGCAGGCCTAATGCAGACAAAAAAGAAACAAAACCAAAAGATTACCTCAGCAGCTGCAAGGCTGAAGTGTACTCCTCGGAATCCCACACATTATCTTCCAGACATGTGCAATATAGCTCTCTGATCTATAAATGAAAGACAGGATTAATGAGGAATAAATTCACTCACTATGTTGCCTACCAGCTAGGCAAAATCTACATAGCAAACAAAATACGATATTAATAAAAATTTTTCACTAAATTGTAAGAGACTTCTTAGTATATATTTCACTAAATTACAAGAGACTTCTTGGCATATATTGGATCAGACACTACAAAAATATAAAAATCAAATGAAACTGTACTGGGAGTGGCTGACACCAGTCACTTATATATCATTAAAGTTGGAATAAATGGCTGATTGAAGATTTAATAGCTAAGTTAGCAGAAATTCCCACAGGTCATTCCTCGATTTGTCTCTTAAACTCATAGTTAAAGATCTAAAAATTAAATATTCTATTCACATGCATTCGCCACATAGTTCATAAGTTTGGGGTATAATACAAGGTCAACTGAGCAGAGTACTGTGTTTTAATTCTTAGTAAAATGCAAGGTTAACCACTAAATTATTATTATTAGATAAATTTTAAACAGATTCTACCTTTCAAACTAGCTCTCCCTGTGCACACGACAAACGAAGTGCTAGGGTTGTGTTAGCAAGGTTACATGCTACAGCACAAATGCAGAGGAGATAAGCCACTGCGATCCATGTGTCTATTTCTAGCTATGACTTTCAGGAAAAAACAAAACAAAACAAAAGAAACAAAAAAAAACCCAATTTCTATTATGAGTAATGTAATAAGCTGGAATAGATTGTGTTCTTAGTATAAGAATTGGCTCCATTTCAAATTCCAATGCCTGAGTGTTAGAGAAGTCAAAACAAGAAAGTACTATTATTCCTACATTGTTGACTCCAAATGAAGAAATTTTATACCTGCCGACCCAGTGGGTACTTGGGAAGACAAGAGGTAAAATTATGAAGACATCTCAAAACAAGGAAGTAATTCATATGATAAACATGCAAGTTTTCCAGTAATAATTGAGTTTCCTCCTAAAAAAAAAAAAACAAAACAAAACAGAGTACACTAATAATATGCAAGGCAGTAAAAAAAAATTTAAACATTTATCGATACATACTTTCTAGAAAATGAACGAGTGTTTAGAACTATGAATTACTTTTCTTAATTCATGAAAAGCTGACATATACATCAAATTCAGGACACAGTCTAGGCAGATTTTTAGTACCACACATCAGAACTGTATTCTGATGTAATTTAGCGTCTATCCTGAAATTCACTCCACCAATTACACACTTATAGTAGAGCATTTTTATCCTCTGTCTGCCACTATTAAGCAAGGAAGCGCCACAGCTCTCCTCAGCGTCACTGAAACAGCATACTGCCATAGTTCTGGCCAACAGTTCAACTGAGAGCTCCTTTGTGAATTTTATCTGTGACATTCCTGTGGTCCATAAGCAAATACAGTGCAGACCACTCACTGCTTATAATCCAACCATAACAGGACCTTATTCTAGAAGAGTGAGGGAAAGAGGAGTGTAATAAATAAGCCAGACTCTTCAAAATCTTGCATCAGGCCGGGCAGTGGTGGCGCACACCTTTTATCTCAGCACTCGGGAGGCAAAGGCAGGCGGATCTCTGTGAGCTCGAGGCCAGCCTGGTCTACAAGAGCTAGTTCCAGGGGGCTGGAGAGATGGCTCAGTGGTTAAGAGCACTGGCTGCTCTTCCAGAGGTCCTGAGTTCAATTCCCAGCAACCACATGGTGGCTCACAACCATCTGTACTGAGATCTGGCGCCCTCCTCTGGTGTGTGGGCATACATGGAGGCAAAATGTTGTATACATAATAAATAAATAAATCTTAAAAAAAAAGTAGAAAAAAAAAAAAAGAGCTAGTTCCAGAACAGACTCCAAAGCTACAGAGAAACCCTGTCTCAAAAAAACAAAATTAAAAAAAAAAAAAAGAAAGAAAGAAAAATCTTGCATCAAGGCCAAAAGAAAGAAGAGAAGAAAAAGGCCAAAGCATACAGTTGTGCATGCGGGCACACTCATTCAACAGCTCCCAGTTTGTCCTCTGAGCTGCAGGATGGCTGCTTCTGCAGTGACATGAGTTGAAGAAGTTGAAGTGAAGATGATTACTGAAGACAACTTATCATTCAATCACTGGATTAGGAGAAATTAAGGTGGTCCTGAGCTGCAACCCTTCTTCCTGAGGGTTAGCTCTCAGTGTGTTGGATTGCCAATGGAGAAAGGTTATTAACAGTTCTACCTCACGGGACTGGAGAGATGGCTTAGAGGTTAAGAGCACTGGCTGCTCTTTCAGAAGACCTGGGTTTGATTCCCAGTACCCATATGGCAGCTCACAACTGTCTGTAACTTCATTCTAGCTGATCCAGTTCCCTCACATGGATATACCTGCAGGCATGACACCAATGCACATTAAAAAAAAAAAAGTCTACCTCGCTGGAGAAGCTGCAAACCATTGGCACAGCAAGATATCCCCAATGCTGCAATATTGGCACTTATAGCTTTCGGGAAATAAACTAATTGGACTTACGGTCCACTCAACAGACGGGAAGTCATGCCTGGTACTGTTAGCCTAGCCAAGAATCTGTGGCTGCAGAGGTCAGAGCTCCATTGTAAATAGAGTGGTATTTGGGTCATAGACCCAGGAAGAGAACCTGACACTTCCATTTGTAGTTTCCCATTCCTTCTAAATATTAATCCATATACTCATGCGTTAAGTGCAGCTCTTGATGCTCACTCATCAAAGAAGCTTCTTTCTGCCACAGGTGGAGAATATTATAGAGATCTACCAGACTGAAATACAGACTACAGATGGTCTACACTCACACAGATCATCTGTAACACAACCCATTATATCACCATGGAAGAGGTTACATGCATGAACTTTCAAAAATATGACTGTCTGCACATGATCTGCCTGAGGCTACACAAGTCAACATGACTATATGGATGGGAAGAGTACACAAGACTTACGGACAAGGGCTGCTGAGAGAGAATCAGTTTTCCTCAGGATCAAGACACAAACAGGTTGCCCAGCTATAAATACATGTATATATGGGCAATACTAATTTACCACAATAATAATGATAGACATTGTCATTTTTTTGATTTCTAGTACTTTAACAAAACCATACATAAAAATACACTCATATTCTTTAACAAAATGTAACTATGTTTAACAAAGCTGTGCTGGTTTGAAAGAAAATGGCCCTCAAAGGGTGTGGCACTTTTAGGAGGTGTGGCCTTGTAGAGTAGGTGTGGTCTTGCTGGAGTAAGTATGTCACTGTGGAAGTGGACTGTGAGGTCTCACACATGCTCAAGATATATGCTCAGTATCTTAGACTACTTCCTGAGAGATGTAGGACTCTCAGCTACTTCTCCAGTACTATGTCCGAACATGATGACAATGGACCAAACCTCTGAATTATAAGTAAGCCACCCCAATCAAATGTTTTCTTTTACAAAAATTGCCATGGTGGTGTCTCTTCACAACAATAGAAAACCTAACTAAGACAGCTTTAGTCTTGTGGTTTCTATTGCTGTGATGAAACTAAAAGGAAGTTGGGGCAGAAAAGGGTTTATTTGTCTTATAGTTAGTTCCACATCATAGTCCACCTTTGAAGGAAGACAAGAACTCAAATGGGTCAGGAATCTGGAGGTAGGAACTGATGCAGAGGCCATGGAGGGATGCTGCTTACTGACGTGCTCCACGTGGACTGTTCAGCCTGCTCTCCTAGAGAATCCAGGACCACAGCCTAGGGATGGTAGGTACACCTGCAAGGGGCTGGGCCTCCCCCACTAGTAACTAATTAAGAAACTGCCATACAAGCTTGCTTGAAGTCAAAGTGTGTAGGGTTAGTAATTCACAAAATATGCTGAAACTAATGGAAACTGACATGAAGGGGTAAACATGAATAGCAAACTATTATTAATAATACAGACTATGTAGACCAGCATTAAAATGAACCTAACCTTAAGCTATGATGATGGAACTTCATTTTTTTTTAAAATGTTACTTAAAGTATGCATGCAAATGTCTGGAGGCAAATTAAGGAGTTATTCCCACTTTTCTTCAGTTAGAGCAGAGACACACAGCTAGCTGGGCAGGAAACCCAGGCAGCTTGACAGGGCTATCTCAATATCAACCTGCAACTACCTCGTGTGAAGCACTTCCTAAGCTACCCACGAACTACCTTCAGAATCAACTTGAAAAACTTGTTTCTGAGTTCTCAAATACATGGTAGACCCGTTAGGCATCTTTTGGTTGCTTGCACTCTCAATAAAGCATCCTACAAAGGATATAGGGCTTTGATATCAGGTCTGGATATTAATGGCAGACACATCATTTATTAATTGTGACTACTGACTAAATGATTATCTTCAAGGCAGGTCTCTGTATAACCCAGGCTGGCCCTAAAATTTCCTATATGGCCAAAGAGAGCCTTGAAATGTGTGGTTTATGCAATAATAAGGAATGAGCAAGGGATTCAGACATGCTAGGCACGCACTGTACCTTCTAGGCTACAGCCTGAGCCCTAACTGCAACCCTTTAATAGTCCGTCACCTACTCCTTCATGACACTTCATCTACATGGAGTTTTAAATCTGTCTTATGTAGTAGCTGTGTTCACAAGAGACAACGCCTATGACCCCAGTCATCACAGAATTACAGGTGATTCTGAGCCAAACTGATGCTTGACGATGACTAATTTGTAAGTTTATCAGAGCAAAAAGCAAAACAGATTTAAGAACAGAAATAGTCAGGATATACTGAAAGCTTCTCTGGAGTATAATTTATTCTCTACCTCTCAGAAATTTGATTATAAAGTCAGGCACACCTTTAAACCCAGCACTTGGGAGGCAGAGACAGGAGGATCTCTGTGAGGTTGAGGATAGTCTGGCCTACAGAGAGTTCCAGGACAGCCAGGGCTATACAGAAAAGTCCTGACTCAACCTTCTCTGGAGAGGAAATATGTCTATTTAACTAAATAACTGAATATTACATATTGTTATATAAAGTTTGTACATGATACACAAAATATATAAAGCTATGCACTTAAAACTGAGATCAAATTTTATACTAGTGAAAAATATGTAAGCCATAATGTGATTTGTGATTATAAAAGCTTTGTTATATTTTTCATCTCATCTTTACCTGCTGAATAAGCTAAGCAGAAATCACAATAGGAATCATTATTTCATTTTCTATATAAGAAAACTGAAGCTTAAATTAGTATAGTATGTTTTTTCTGTTTCTCTGTATAGATTTGGTGCCTCTTCTGAAACGAGCTCTTATAAACCAGGCTGGCCTCGAACTCACAGAGATCTGCCTACCTCTGCCTTCTGTGATTTTAGACTGTGATTTAGGAAAAAGATTAAAATATTCACAGATACTTTTCATCTAAATTAAAAAATATCAGCATACTAATTATTTATATAGACATCTTTTATATGACTTTAGTAAGTAGCCTATAACTTAAGGATAAGAGTACAAACCATATGCACTTCTTCATACTTCTAAGTATATGAAGTCTTGAGAAAACAAGTCCTTGAAGGACAAAATATACAGTGCTAAATAAAATGAATACAGCAAAGAAAATAACAAACAGAAGGTAGTGAAACAAGAATAAGACACAAATAAATGCCTAGGAAATATACAGTCCCTGCAACAGATAAATATCATGCCATTTCTGTACTAGCCTAGACAGGCTCTTCTTTATGTCAGTGAGTCAAGAGTACCGTGACAAGTATTCCTGACTTGCGACAACAGACCATGAACGTACGAGCAAGAAATGTACCTAGCAACAGATGACTCAGCAGAGAGTTGATCCTAATCTTAAAATACTTAGTCTCACTGGTTCTGACATTTCTTCTAGTGAAATCACCTGCATTGGCTCCAAGAACTTCCTATACTGCACTGAAAGGGTTATAGAGATTATTCAGTTACAGATATAATTTGAGGCCAGCCTATCTCAAAAAATAAACACATTTTTTAAATGAAAGAAATATTTAATAGACGCTACCATCAACATATTTTGGAGATTTTTTTAATATTAAAATTTCATGGGGCTGGAGAGATGGCTCAGTGGTTAAGAGCACCACCTGCTCTTCCAGAGGTTCCGAGTTCAATTCCCAGCAAACACATGGTGACTTACAGTCATCTACAGTGGGATCTGTTGCCATCTTCTGATGTGCAGGTGTACATGCAGATAGAGCATTCATATATAAAGTAAAACAAATCTCAAAAGAATAAAAAACTTTATTTTAAGAATTTACAAATAAAAAAGCACCATGAAGTGAAATTATTACATCTAAAGTCCAAAGAAGATTTTATAATATAGACAAATTAGTTTTACGATTCCACAGAACATATGCCCTCCCCATAGGATCTAATATCTTTTGTTAGAATTTACAGTCAGTAAAATTCACACTTAAAAGTTGGGCTTCTTTGAGCTCATTTTCAGTTGACGGCCAGTTTTCTAATAGCTTTCTTCCTAGACAAGCACGGTAATGTAAAGCTAATGAGACATGCTAGGTCTCTAAACACTTAGCAGTAAGAACATTACTAAAGAAAACGGAGGGTCATTTATTCAACAGGACACCATGGCACGTGCTTTAGCAGCAATATAGAATGACGTACAAAATTAAGTGCAAAATCCACATGCTGAGGAACGTCGTTTCTCTTCAAGAAAGAAGAGTTCTCCAGTAGATATAATTACTGTCACATGTGGACTCTAGTTCTAGGGTGACAGATAAGAAACTAGTAGCAGTAGCTGTATGAAAGAGTAGTAGTAGTAGTCTAAAGATTAATGGGACAAGGCTGGCCTTGCCTGAAATTACAGTTGCCTTCTAAATTATATACCATATTATTTATCTCAGAGATAAAAAATTTCCTTTGACAGATTTTATGTCTACCTCAAAACAGGACAGAGTCATTTTGAAAGAAGAACCCACAATTGAGAAAGTGTGCCATCACACTGACCTGTGGGCCAGCCTACAGTGCGTTTTCTTAATGTCACTGATGTGGGAGGGCACAGCACACAATGTGTAGTGCCACAGCTCAGCAGACAGTTCTGGGTTCTAAAAAAGTCAGGCTGAGCAAGCCAGTAAGCAGCACTCCTCCATCACCTCGGCATCAGCTCCTGCCTCTAGCTTCCTGACTGCTTTTTTCCATTATGAACTGTGATGTGGATGCATAAGCACATAAAGCCCTTCCCTCCCCAAGTTGCTTTTAGTAATGGTGCCTAATCAAAGCGATAGAAACCTAAACTATAGCACCAGTATACACCAACATACACAATGATTTGTTTTAGAATGTCATCTTAACACTTATTGTCATATTTATATTCACCTTTAATCATATTCATCTCCCCAATGGTCCCTTCCTGCTCCAAAATGGGTCCTACTCGCATATTATTGCTGTTGCTGTTGTTTTTAATCTGAATTCCACACACGAGGGAAATGTATCTGTTGCTACATAACTAATAGACTTGCAACAATATTCTTTCCTGGCATTATCACTATATAATAAAATGAAGTCAACTGATAGCGGATGTCCTTCTGTGTGTGTATACACACACACATATATATACTACACACACTATATAATAAAATGAAGTCAACTGATAGCGGATGTCCTTCTGTGTGTGTATACACACACACACACACACACACACATATATGTTGCTTTTATTAAGTTAATGAAAAAAGCTGTTTTCATCAATGGCTTAGCAGAGTAAAGCCAGGTGGGAAATCCGAGCAAAGATACAGAGAAATGGAAGGCAGAGTCAGGTCAGGTGCCAGCCAGCCACCGAGGAAATAAGACATGTAGAAAATGAGGTAACGCTGTATCAAAGCACTGGACTGGGCTCTAGGCCTAAGTCCAGTTTAAGAGTGAGAGGAGTGAGAATATGAGCAAAGCAAGATCATGATGGGTTCACCCACTGAAACAGTTCACCTGAGCTAATGGGAGCTCAGCAACTCCAGCTGGACAGGAAAGGAAACAGCATAGGTCCCTCTGAATGTGGGTGTCAGTTGTATGGCTGGGGCAGATTGTGGGGCCACTGACAGTGACACCAGGATTTATCCCTGTTGCTTATATTGGCTTTTTGGGAACTCTTTGGATGGATACCTTGCTCAGCCTGGATACAGTAGGGAGGGCCTTGGATCTTCCCCAAAGCAAAGTGCCTTACTCTCTCTGGGGAGGTGAGGGGGAGGGGGGAGATAAGTGGAGGGAATGGGAGGAGGGGAGGGAATTGGAACTGGGATTGGTATGTAAAATAAAAAAACAATAAGTTTTCTCTTTTAAAAAAATAAAATTAAATAGAAAGAAAGAAAGAAAGAAAGAAAGAAGAAAGAAAGAAAGAAAGAAAGAAAGAAAGAAAGAAAGAAAGAAAGAAAGAGAAAGAAGATGAGATAACACCACAGCCACATGGCAATACATGGGATAATAGAAATGGGTTAACTTAAGATGCAAGAGCTTACTAGGAATATGCCTGAGACATATTCTGGCCAGTGTTGTAATTAATACAGCTTCTGTGCGAGTATTCGGGTCTGAGTGGCTGAGAAACGAAAGCACCGTCTCTGTCTACAAACAACCCCAACTACTTAGCAGCAGATGGTTAAGCTGCCTAGCTTCTACAAGCTTTTATTTAAAACAGTCTTACAAAAACAACAACAACAAAAAAAAAAAACAACCAAAAATCAATACAGCAAATCTCTACTAATATAAAGAAAGATTCTTTGTGACTTGTTTAAACTTGATTTTGTCATGTGTAGTACTCACTGCTAGCTGATTATCAAGACTCAGCACCTCATCCTCCGAGTACTAAGATATACAAGTCTATTTTATTAAATTAATCAACATTTGAATGCATATTCTTTTGCATGAAGAAAAAGGCAGTAAGGCACATACATTCCTACCTTTAAAACTGTCTCATTGGTCAACAGTGCAACTTGCTTTTCTGAAGCTTGTTTTTCCACGTACCTAAAATTTTTGTCATCCCATACAGAAAAAGGAGAATATTAAGCAATTTGCATATTTGAATAGCATGTTGGAAAAATAACTACCTAGAATGGTTTCCCTATTTTTTACATTTCTGTTCAAAAATAAATTCAAGATAACAGTTCGTAATTGCCTTAATGATAATTATTGAAGTCATAAAGGTGATATATCATTTCTAAAAGATAACTCTAGAGAACTTACAAATTATGTAAAATATTAGTAAAAATATTTTTATGTTAAAATTTTAAAGCCAACAAAGAAACTCCATTACTAAAAGCAGTATGGTTCTACACTGCAAAATAAGCTAGCACTCCATTCCTCAGTCCAAAGCCAACGGAAGCTAGCATTTTTCATTTCATCCTAGTCTCTAGTATAAAATACATTAAATATAGATTCATCTTTTTACCTCCTAAATGATGGAAGGCGCCGGATGTTTTCACATTGATTAACCGAGAAAAATTTTACTCTTTTCTTGGCTTCTGTGAGATCACAGCACAGAACACTCAGGGGTTGCAAATAAAAATGTTCTAGTAGTGAAAGCTGAAAGAAATAATATTTTTTTTTATAGTTTGGTAGTAAACATTTTGCCCTTTACCTGCTTAATTTTAACTCTTTTAAAAGCAAACGTATATATGGTTGGAGAGCATTTGTTGCTCTTGGAGATAAGAGGTTGGGTTCCCAGTAACTAGAAGCCAGTGACCATTTGTAATTTCAGCTCCTGAGAACTGGACACTTTCTTCTGGCCTTCAAGGCACTGTACATGTGAGACACTAACAGACTTATAGGACAAATACCAACGCACAAAAATAACTATTAAAACAATTATGTTACAATAACATTGCAACAGTACTTATAGACCTTTCAAGACTACAATTCTGTAGACAAGGTCAGAAAAAGTAATCTCAGAAATACATACTAAAAGAAAACAAAGCAAATAGATGAATACATTAGTGCAAAACTAGTTAAAAGTATTGCAAAAATTATATGGATGGGACTATTATATGATGTAAGGATCTGATACTCAGAAGACATCACCCCAAATTATACTACCTTATCTCTCTGTTTGTGGCCTTTGCTGCTGACATTTTTCCAAACTGTAAAACAACATTTTTTGGTTATATGAAAATAAGTGATATGCTATATTTTGTTATTCAGTACAAATGTGTGTTAATATTTATTTGTATGCATTCTAAGTTTCTAAGGATAAAAAGATTAAGATTTTCATATTAGACTTTTCCAATAAAGGTTATAATATACAGGTCTTAATGAAATTGACAACTGGCATATACCCACAATGACTATACTTTGATAACTTAGGTAGTTCCCAAGAAAAGTAATTAATATTAACTTTTAAAGAACTGAAAAATGGGGTTCTTTTTAGGTTAAAACCAATGTTATGAAGTTAAGATCAAGAATCAGCTTACACAATTTATATGACTCTAATGAGCATGCATTCACAATGCATACAAATAAATATTAACACACATTTGTGCTGACTAACAAAATACAGCATATCACTTATTTTCATATAACCAAAAAATGTGGTTTTACAGTTTGGAAAAATGTCAGCAGCAAAGGCCACAAACACACACAGAACAAAGCTGAAGACATCCATTCTCTGGCTCAGCAGAGAAGTCTGTTGGTCCCTAATAAGTGGCATTCCTTAGGTGAGTTCATCAAGTTCTAAGCAAAAATAAATCCTTCCCCTCCAGTCCAACCCTCAATGGTTAAGAGCTCTTTTCCATTACTGATAACACAATGTTATCTTCTACAGGTGACTCCAAGGTAAGAAAGGAAAGGTGGGCCCTAGAATTTATTCTTTCTAGATCTTACTATGAAAATGTCTTCATCATTATACTAGTCAATCGGAAATAATGTACACGACATACAGATGGCGAGCTTTCAAACTCACCAGTATTCCTTACCTTAAGTCCTTTGATGAAGTTTCGAATGGAGAAATCATGATATAAAAAGATGTTGGTCAGGACCTGTAACGCCTTTTTACTTATTTTAAAAGGAAACTGAGCTGTAAAAAGCAGCTGAAAGAGACAGAAGGGTGGAAGACATACTCCTTAGTCTTCACTTACCATGAACATGAAGGATAAATAGCAAGACACAACAGATATGAAAGCAATAGTAGCTATCTATTCTGTTTCTTTTTTAAGATCAAACATCAAACAAATAATAAATTTTACTTACTTAAGAGTGAAAACACAAGAAAGCAATGTGCATTACAGTCCCAGGGTATGTGGAAGGCTGTCTTACCAGGTAGCCCTGGCTGTCCTGAATTTACTATGTACACCAGCTTGACAAAAACAATAAAAAAAAAAAAATAAATAAACCCCACAGAGCTCTGCCTGCTCTTTCTCCCAAGTGCCACCATTCCCATGTTCAAACTACATTCTAAACCAAAGATGTCTGCCAGCTTCCATTAAATCCCTGATCTTCAAGTAATGTACATATATTTATTTAGTTATATAGTTAGCCGTATAACCTCTTTTCTCATACCAGAAGATTAAAAAAATGATGCACTTTTTTGCTATCAAATAAGTCTTCTCTCCCTTCTGACCCAAACTAGTGACGAGCAGTAAGCTATTTGGTACTGAATGAGAACATATGAAGAACAGAAATGATTTTTCTTTTTGAAACTACAGAGCAACCGGCATTATTTGGTCAGTTTTCAATGAGCTACAGTGATGCGATGCTTTACATTTGAAAATCAAACCTTATACTAGAATTTTTTTTTTAAATATATTTTTTTATTTATTTATTATGTATATAATATTCTGTCTGTGTGCATGTCTGCAGCCAGAAGAGGGCACCAGACCTCTTTACAGATGGTTGTGAGCCACCATGTGGTTGCCGGGAATTGAACTCAGGACCTTTGGAAGAGCAGGCAATGCTCTTAACCACTGAGCCATCTCTCCAGCCCTATATTAGAATTTTTTAACAAAAGTATATTTTCACAAGGACAGTTACATTTGGTTACAATTAGTCAATTTTAAACTGAAGTAACGTTTTCTAATGTGTCAATAAATCAGAATGCTATCTGTTGTAAACAGTTGTGGAGAAGTGTTTAGTAGAGGACCACACAGGTTGTCATTTTACCCTACACAACCATTAGTTTTCACAGACACATCTTCCTGGAATCTAGGATGAATCTGTGGCAGTCAATAATAAAGAACCATACTGCTATTGACACAGAAATGTTATCGCAGTTAAGTCTAAGTTTAGCAGCTGTTGTTAAGAACAATGTGACAGTTGTCAAATTCCACAGAACAACTTCAGGGCTGGAGAAAGGGCTGGAGTTCGTGAGCACCCATCAATCAACACCCTCTTCTGACCTCAAAAGGCACTGCATCTTTGTGGTGCACTTACATCTATGTGGACAAAACACTCACACAGATACAATAAAAGTAACTCTTAAAACACTTAAACCATTTTATATAAAACATAAGGTCAAAACAGTCTGGTAATGATCTGAAGTCCATAAATTCTGTAAAATTTTACTTATTACTTTTACAACTCAAATCCAGGGCTTGCCTTCTACACTGCCAGACAAGTGGTGTTAGTGGGCTGTATCTCTAAATTAATTTTAAAAGCCTAATCTTTTCAACTAAGTAATGGAAACAAGAATGAATATAGCTGGGTGGTAGTGGCACACGCCTTTAATCCCAGCACTCAGGAGGCAGAGGCAGGCAGCTCTCTCTCTCTGTAAGTTCGAGACCAGCCTGGTCTACAAGAGCTAGTTCCAGGACAGGCTCCAAAGTTACAGAGAAACCTTGTCTTGAAAAACCAAAAAGAATGAATATATACATAAAATCATTTTCATAAAGCTTATTTTTATTTGAGAGGGAATTTTATACAAAGAGAGACTATTCAAGAATAAACATAATTTAATAAAAGTATTAAAAAATATACAATAAGTTGAACAAAATCTGAGAGACACATGATTTATTGGTATCACTTCTTACAGACCATGGATGTCTGGTAGTGTGTGTTTCACTACATGGCACGGGTGGTAAGCATAATTCCTTTTTACCTTATCAAGAATTACTGTCAGGTGCTCCTTGGAAGACAGAGACTGGAACAGCTCTATGCACAGCAGAGATGACACTGCATGAGGAAGCAGTCGATGGATAATAACCGGAGAAGTGGCGATTCCAAAAATAAGAATTAGTGGAAATTCATGCAGATGCTGACTGGTTTTTAAAGAAAGATACAAAAGCTTCTTCAGCAAATGTCTTTCAATATATTACACTTCAAAATGATTATTTTAAGACATTCTTATTAAGTTTTCTAAGTCATCCACTTGCTTTTTAAAGTAAAAAAAAATAATAAAATGGCCACCTTCCAGATTGATTCCAATCAATCCATATGAATCCTTTTCTTTTATAAACAAGGACACAGAGATCCATGAGATAACCAAAGTTCTGTAACAATGTGTCAATATCACTTAATATACTCTTACTAACTTTGAGATTCACCTACTCTTCCACACATCAGTCTCTCCTTCCTTTTCACACATACATAGCTTTACACGTATGTAAGGAATCTTTTTAATGGACATCATTCAAAAGAATCATATCCCTTCCTTCTATTTCTGTCCTAAACATCTTGAATGTGATCATATCAGCGCAGCTAAGACAGAACAAACAGCAGCCATGCAGTGGAACTGCACTATTCATGAGGGGCTCTGCAGATCACACCTCTCTGCACTCCCCTCCTTCCTACTGCTTTCCAGTGTGGGCTGCAAGCAGTTCTTTCTCCATTCACAGGAAGTAAGCACAGCACTCTCTTGCGTCTGCTCTATGTTCTTTACTTTTGAGTTCACAGTACTATCAAATCCAAGTTAAGCACTGTTACACATCACGTTGCACATCTGCAGAGAATGTTAAAGTTTAAAAAATGTCTTAAGACATTAACCCAAGAAACACACTTCAACAGTAGAGAATTTGCTCAGGCATGCATGAAGTCTTGGGTTTTATCCCCAGCCCAGGGGGGAGGGGTGACTGAGGGGATAGACGACTATATCTACAACTCATTATTCAATGAAACAAAATCACACTCAAAGTAAGACTTTTTAGTATGTTAGCTGACATACAGAATATGCATGACAAAGTTAATTATATCTTAACAAATATACAATGGGAACAAATGTCATGGGAGTTTAAAATAGGGTTAGTTACTTCAATTTTAAGTCTCACAAGATTGCCTTAAAACACTCACGACATTAAAAAAAATCTTACTGCAAATATATAGAAATAAGATACTTTCATAATGAAAACAGTTAAGGAGATAATATTTGTAAGATGAATGATATTTTATACCTATTATTTACCAAGTTAACTAAGAACAGGTGAAATCTGTCTGGTCAACCTTATGCCAAAAACCAAGAAAATAATTTGCTACGAAGTCTTTGAACACTTACTTTTGAAAAAAAAAATCTAAAATAGTTTTGAATTTTACTAAGCTGGTCTTAAAATACTGTATTTTTAAGTTAAAAGTATTGTTTTCTTACCAAAAAGGAAATTTTACACAAAAAGTCAAGTAACTGGATGTGAAGAATTTAAAGGGATGGGAACAGGAAGAAGGGACAGAAAGCTAAAGAAAAGTGAAACCAGATACACAACAGGCCTTATGGAAATCTGCTACTTTGAATGCACAGGAAAATAAAACAGGGACCAGTGATACGGCCCAGTGAGTAAAGGCACCTGGTGACCCGAGTGTGAGCACAGGACACCCCATTCCCAGCTGTCTAACCTCCACACACGCACATGGTACTTGGACACACACAGCAGTAACAAATGAGAATACGAAGGCCAAGCAGTACATCCTCTACCTGCTGATGATTATGAAGTCCTGGAGTACTTTCGTGCTGAAGCTCTCCATATTCTTCAGGATAAGCACAACAGGAGGACACTGCCATTGGCTACAAGTCGTCCTCTTTTTGCTTGGCAGTTTGGGGCCTGTCGTCTAATAGAAGAGTTAAATTGTCAAACAATACCATAATGACACTTGTTAATGTATTTCTTTCTATATTTCACAATAACTTTATTTTCCCAAATAAATAAACAAACGGTATCTCATTCTAACAGTTACCAGCAGAATCTGTTTGTAGACCTGGTAACACTAAGAAAAAGGTTCAGTATGACCCATAACACATAGACAGATTTCTGCTGAAAAACATAGGAAAAGAACCTTTACAATTGATTTCTTTTTCGGTGGATATATGGGTTTGCTCTAACCTGAGCTTTGCTATCACTGTAAAGGCACAATAAATGCAGTATTATAAACTTTAAACCTTGAAATGGACACTAAGTATTTGGTTAAACCAAATTTAAAGACACTGGACTTAAATTACCATGACTTTGATTTCTAAAAGTATCTAAGAATTTGGATCAAATTAAGGTATTACCATAAGCATTCTTATATAAAACACAATGAGATTTCATGTATGACTTCAGGAAAACACTAGAAAACCCCAGTACTTTTACTTAAACTATCTGGTGACTAACAATGAGGATGCTGACAGTAGAATGACATTATACTTTGTTGAATATACGTTATTTATTGCATTGTTTTGTTCAATAACCTTCTTTATACAGTAATGTTTCCCAAGAATTCTAAACATGGAACAAACTAAAATTTTAAAATTACAGAATTACTCATCAAGTACTAAATTGACAGCAGGAATAGGTGATATGTGTCTACGAAACAAAAGCAAATACTGAAGAACTTAGGAGGTAATATAAGGAAGTTACAGCTATTATTGCAGAAATAGAATTTCCAACAGAACCAACTTTGGATGTTTTCTCTTTGTCATTTCATGGACTTCTCCAACAAATATAATGTCTTCTAAGAATCTAAGCACTAGCCAGGCGGTGGTGGCGCACGCCTTTAATCCCAGCACTCGGGAGGCAGAGGTAGGCGGATCTCTGTGAGTTCGAGACCAGCCTGGACTACAAGAGCTAGTTCCAGGACAGGCTCCAACACCACAGAGAAACCCTGTCTCGAAAAAACCAAAAAAAAAAAAAAAAAAAAAAAAAGAATCTAAGCACTTACTAGTAATTAATCTACATACTAGAAGAATGCTTTCAAATTCTAGTAGCTTCAGAAAAAATAGCTACCACAAAACTGCTATGATTGCTCTACAAACTTGTTTATCAGAAGGACGAGCTACAACTGAAATAACCTGGGCCAGCCTTCTGAACACCCAGTCTCCGGTACCTGTGTGGCAGTCGTGTACCAGCTGCAAAGCGAGTCCATTGAGTAGTTCGTCGTTTTGGAGGTCTTAACACTTCTCGTCTCTTTGGATTTTTCATCTACACAGCAGTCCATCAACTGTGAGGTCAACTTTTGCAAAAAATGTTTCACATCTGCAGAATATAAAAAGCAAGAAAACTTATCCATAGAAACCTTTGCTAAGCAGATTGCATTATTTGAGTGGGATATACTTTTCATCAATATAGCTATCATGTGCTAAATACATTATTATTACTTTTTAGTACCCTTCCCTTAATATTTAAATTTCATCCAGGGTTGGACAGATTCAGCTGGTACTATACTTGTCTAGCATGCACAAAACCCTGGAGCTGACTACCAGTTCTAATAAATACAATGTTCTAATAAAAAAATAGTTCTAAATAAAAACAATGTGGTCAAGCATGCCTGAAATTCCTGGACTTGGGAGAAATTCAAGGTCATCTTCTGCTACATAGTAAATTCAATGAAAGCCTGGGTTATATGAACCCCTTTCTAAGTAAGATGAATAAATATATTTCATTAGTTCGGACTAAGATCGGATCAAAATTTATATGTATTATCTACAAGTGTCATCTAAGCAAATGTATAGGCAGGAAATTATAAGTTATTTTTTAGAATATCATGTATTTATCCTTAAAATCAAGAATTATTTTATTGATTATAAATCTTGATTTACATTCATTTAAAAAAGACATCTTTAAAAGACTGTAATTCTAATTTAGTACATTAAATCTGTTATCAGTCCAGATACAAACAAATCTGAGGATGATAGTGTGTGCTCTTCATGATTTAATGGCTTTACAAACTCAAGTCTGGCTCTGCCTGTAACTATATGTTTAACCACTGATGGCCTTTTCAAGTGGAAAAACAAACTGACTTATGGCAATGAGTGAGACATGCACAGAGTGGAGGCCAGGCAGAGTAGGTAAGCACTAAAACAACTCACCAAAAACCACGCCATTTCTATTTACCTGGACAATCCTTAGCTTGCAGTGAGACTACATATGGTGTGACATTATTCTGAAGAGTCTCTGTTAGACTTCTGAATATTAAATCATGATCTGTGACATTCACACCTATGGGAAAATAAACAACATCATGTCATCATCTTTTTAATAATTTAACAAAGGGTATTTTTAAAAATTAAGTAAAGCACCAAATAAAAACAATTTAAAAATGCAATTTTCAATAGAAATCCAGAAATTTACAACATGATTGACTCTACTCACAGAATATGAGCTAAAGGAAATGTGGTACAGCTTACTCCTGAACTGCCTAAGGTAGTTCTCAACATACTTCTTACTGCGAGATGGGAAACCTACTGGAGTAAGCTTGGCTGCTGTCTACCCCTGCCTCTCGAGGTAAAGCATTGTATTAATGGCCCACTATACCATAATACACATCTCAGAACATGCCCCAGTGCCAGGAGCCATCTTACTTGTAGGCCCATATTTCTACATGGTATGGTGATGAGAATCTCAGGCCCCAGTTTCACCTGCTGCACAGGAGGTGGTCACCTAGCACCTACAGACAGGCTGAAGCCAGGATCAGGATATGCTAATGTAGTTCCGCTCCTTCTTTGTAATTTAGAGGAAGCCTGGGATAGAGATGCTAACTCAGCCTATGGGACAGAGAGGGCACAGAAAGATGTGAACTTGACTAAAGTCATTCACCTAGTTACCTAGGAAACACATGCTAATGAATTTACCTTCAGTTTATGTTTTGGTATAAAGGCTGTTTGGAAAATAAACGCAAGGAATTTTCAGGATGTGAACTCAGGATTTCATGAGGGATCACTGAAAATCTCCCTCCTGATAAAGCTATGTGAGTTGTCTTTAATACCAGGCCTCCCCTCTGGTCCGGAAAAATAATTTATGGTCTGGACTGGCACCAGACCCCGACACTTACTATACACAAAACCCTTGAAACCATGAGCCAAACATTTTCTTTCTTTAAGTTGATTATCTATCTTTTTGTCAGTATTGAAATGTTAATACAACTAATTTGTCTAGAAAGGCCTGTAGTTCAATTCTTCCTTTGAAAAGATTATTAAGCATATATAACTGACCTTGGAAAATAGCTCAGGAGCAATTTCATTGCTTTATCAAATTCACACAGAAATCATTAGTACAAGGAACTAAGCAATCTAACCCTGTTGTGACTTCACTTAAAAACTGAGGATAAAAAGATGCTACTATTATTTAAATCGCAGTAGTTAATTGAAGAGTGTAGACTAATTTCTGAGACAACTGAAACAAAATTAAAACTTTGGGTCTTTGGTATTTATCAAAGTATCTTTTCATTTAGAAAAACATCAGTTTTTTAATATTTATTTGTTTATTATGTATACAATATTCTGTCGTGATGGAGGAGGTGTGGTCGTTTGGAGGGGGTGTGTCACTGGGGTGGGCTTTGAGGTGTAAAGGCCCATGCCAGGCCCAGTCTCCCTCTCTCTGCTCTCAGCTGCTGCTCCAGCACCATGCCTGCCTGCCTGCCTGTCCCTCATCATGATGGTCATGGACTCACCCTCTGAAACCTTAGATGGTGACAAGGTCTTAAAGTGACCCAGCGAATTACCAGGTGAACCTGAGCGAGAAGTGGCTTTGGTTGGAAAGAAATTATAGAAGGCACATGTGGATCCGAATCTTAATTGCATTCTGGTCATAGTACCCTCCAAACATCCCCTACAGGAATTTTGGTGGAGAGGGAAGATACTATCTTTATCCATAGAAACTAAGTAAAAAATAAAAATCTCTGAGTTAATTCTAAAAGGAAACTTGAGACTTTGTCAATCATCAGGAATAGACTCAGCAGAAATTATAGTACTTTCTAACAATAAGGAAATTGATAAACTATGGGAAGAAAGTGAACTCTGGCAAAGAGCATGTATTAGGGAGAGATTAACTAACCCAAAAGCAAGAGAATCCAATTTTCCAACTTATAAAGATGACAGACGACTAATTGATTTCCTCCTCCTCCTCCTCAAAAAAAAAAAAAGAGGACTAACTGGATCCTTCCTCATATTGTACAGGACACATCAATAACTGGAGCCGCTACATGCTACACTGATGCAAGTAAGTCATGAAAGGCAGGTTAAAAAAAATCAGAAAATTTAAGTAAAGTGGATCAAGGCCTTCATGATTTTGTCTAAAAGTCAAAACTATATTCTATTCTCATGGTACTAAGGGATTTTAAAGGACCTCTCAACATAGTTACTGATTCACAATATGCAGAAAGTTGTTTTACATATGAAAACTGATGGATTTATAACAGATGACACAGAAATGACTTTATTAATTATTCAGTTACCAGATATAATTAGGAATAGGAATCATCCCATACAAATATATATATATATATATATATATATATATATATATATATATGCGCTGAAGGTCTCAGAATTTCATAAAAAACATCATGGCAAGAGCTAAGGTTTAAAAAAAAGACCTTTTCATCATGTGGCAACAAGCCAAGGAAATCATAAAGAAATGTCCTATTTGCTCTTTATACAACCAAATACCACTATCTGCAGGAAGTAACCCCAAAGGGAACTCAAAGGAATGAAAGTTGACAGATGGATGTGTTCCATTTTGTAGAACTGGAAAACTAAAGTATGTATAGCACACCATTGATACCTATTCAGGTTTTCAATGGGCAACTGCTCTGAGCTTGGAAAAGGCTGATTCTGGTGATCACACATTTACTAGAAGTTATGGCCATTACAGGTATACCTGCACAAATAAAGACAGTCAATACTCCAGCATATATCTCTAAGAAAATGAAAGTTTGTTGCTTATTATAATATAAAGCATACTACAGGTATACCACACAATCCTACAGGGCAGGCAGTTATAGGAAGATCAAATAAAAATCTAAAGGCTATATTAAATAAACAGAAAGGGATGATAAATACCCCCAGAAATAGATTGCATAATGCTTTATTAATTTTGAATTTTCTAAATGCTAATGATAAAAAAACAAAAGCTGCAGAAAGACATCGGATAGTAGAAAAAAACTATAGAAATAAATCAGCCAATATATTTTAAAGGTGTATTGATCTCAGAATTGAAATCAGGACATGTATTACTTTGGGGAAGGGTACTATGACCAGAATGCAATTTTCCTCAGGAGAAGAAAAGCTATGGACACCATCAAAATTGATAAAATTTTATTTGAACAAGAGACACCTCTTGATTACAGGAGATGATAGTTCATTAAGCACCAATTAAAAAAATATGCACAGGCATGCAAGAATAAACAGATGCATACATACCAAGAATAAGAGCAGCAGTTGGAATTTCTCTGAGTTTCATTTGACAGCCCCAGTTTCTTGAATTCTTCTGAAAATCAGAATGGGACTTTTGCAGAAATTCAATTAGGTTATCAAACAGGTTTTTATTTAATTCCTCCTGTAATTGCTGCAATGAAAACAAAATTTCATAAATTATTAATTAATAGTAGTAATCTGGCATTTCTTTCCCTAGCCTATTTAGGGTCCTATTGCTGTGAACAGGCAACTCTTATAACTGAAATCATTTAATTGGGGCTGGTTTACATTTTCAGAGGTTTACTCTATTAGCATCATGGTGCTAAATGGTGGTGTGCAGGCAGACATGGTGCTGGAGAAGTAGCTGAAGGTCCTACATCTTTCTTACAGGCAACAGGAATTGGTCAGAGATACTGGGCATAGCTTGGGAATACATGAGACCTCAAAGCCTGCTTCCACAGTGACACACTTCCTCCAACAAGGTCACACCTCCTCCAATAAAGCCGCACACCTCACAACAGTGCCACTCTTTTTGGGGGCCATTTTCCTTCAAACCATCACATCTGGTGCAAGGAAATTTCGATTTTTTTTTTCCCTTTGAATGTTCAGTAATTTCAGTTGGGTGGCAATAAATTAACAGGGTAAAAGAGCCCCACAAATATATCAACACACAATGTATTGAAAGGCAATAAAAGAAACTCCACAGAAATATCTTCAGACACAGTGTATTGAGAGTTAACAGAAGGGGGAAACACACAAATATATAAACACACAATGAGGAGTACACAATGAATTGGGAGGGAAGAATAGAAGGGCAAGATGGCTGAACGTTAAACTGAATTCTGTTTGTTTTGTTTTTTGAAATAGGATTTCTTTGTGTAATAGCTCTGGCTGTCCTGGAACTTGCTTTTTAAACCAGGCTGGCCTGAAACTCACAAACATCTGCCTGCTTCTGCCTCCCAAGAACTGGGATTAAACACATGTGCCATCACTGCCCACTGAATTCTGATATACACAACATTTTCAGCGGTGCTGCTAGGGTTGAGGGGACAGGATGAAGTCTGGGAGAAACTGGAACCATCTACTGTAGGCTGAAGAGGTAATTTATTTGAATCAAAGCACTATCTGGTGAAACAGAGGGTGACAGGAAGCAAAGTAAGGTGGAAGGACAAGTTGTAGAAATAAAGAAAGAAAGCACGAAACATTGGATAACCACTACACAGCTAAGTATGAAAGAATCAAACACGAGAGGAACAGAGGCTGCACAAACAGGTAAAAGTCTCAATTGTGAAACAAACACCATGATTTTAAAGGATTTGGACTTCATACTATAAGGAGGACACCCAAACAGTTATAAGAAATGAAAGGCTAATTTGGCACCACTGTGAAGGTCAGAGGGTAAAGGAGGCAGAACTGGTAAGGGGAGCTATATAAAACACATCCCAAAGTCTGGGATACAGCGGCATTTGCCTCAAACAGGGGAATGAGCTAGTGGCAGATTAGAAGGATATGATGTCAGAACACACGCTATAGGGATATTAGAAAATGAAGACAGACAGGAGCTTGTGAGATAGTTGAGCAGTTAAAAGAGCAGAGTGCTCAGGTTGAGGACTGCAGCTCAGTTCCCAGTGGAAGACCTGATGTTAACTCTAACCCCAGTGAATCCAGTGCCCTTCTCCTGGCCTCTGAGGCACCTGCACTCATGTGCACCCACCCACCCATACACAAGATAACAACAAGTAAAATAAATCTTAGGAAAAGAAAACTAGAAGATAACCTAACCTGGAGACCATAACTCAAGTATCTTCAAGGACTACATGGAAAACATCAATGAGCAAAGTGAAGTATAAAGTGATAAAGATAGATGGGAAACAGTAAGAGACTAGAAAGTGTCGGCTGGAAAGATGGCTCAGTGGGTAAGAGTGCAGGCTGTACAAGTTTAAGGTCCTCAGAATTCCCAGCACCCACTCAAAAGCTCTGTGTAACTTTCACTCAAAACCAAAACACTAGTTATGTTTAACTAGTGCTAAAGTTAATGCTTAACATTAGCTGAGCAGAATAAGCTGTTGGCACTGGAGCTACTGACTCGCTGTACTGGAGATACTCACAGGCTTCCTTTCAGACTTGTGGGACGTTTTACCTGAATGTAAGAGTGAGCGTCATCACAGTAGAGCTCTGTCTTAGCAACTACCATGTCCCAGTAACTCAGGCTATGCCTAATATTTACAACATGACAAATTATTTTCTTTGAGATATAAAAGTTGTGTTTGGTTGTAACTTCTCATTTTCTATGCATAATCTAATAAATCTTAGAAATATGGGAAGTAACAAATACAAGATTTACAGTATTTTACTACAGAAATGTAAAAAGGAAATGATTCACCTCTGTTTCAGATTTCATCCGTTGCCATAGCAAGTGATACGTTTCATATCGAAGTTTACTGTCCTCAGACCCAAGTTTCTCATTATTAAAATAATCCTCTGAAAAAAGAAAAACAGAAACCCTGTTTGTTTTTTAACACAATAAAATTAAGAAACTGTGTACAGAGACACACAGCATAGAGAAGGGTATCAAAGCATTTTATACAAATCAAAGAAATCATGTATTTTTTCTATACACTTGGAGAAAAATAGCATACTTTATCTTTTGTATTTAATTTTGTCTCATTTTTATAATATTAAAAAGGACCATTAAAATTGCAAAGTCCTATTCCTTTCAAATCTCTAAGCTTCTACTTAAGGATTTTCAGTTCAAGGTATATACACACAACATTAATGTTTGCATCCACTTTCTCATCTTCTTTACCTTATGATTACTTTCAACTCTTCTCTACTCAACAATTTTTCAGATTGTTTTTGTTCCATTGATATAGTTTAGTCCAGTCTTTGGTTTAATATGTATTTTTTTCTTTTTTGTTGAAAGGTATGTGCATTTCTAAGAAAGACAGAAGAGGGTGTTGAATCCCTTTGACTGGAGCTAACAACAGATGGTTGTTAGATGCCATGTGGGTGCTGAGAGGATTTAACCAGCAAAAATGCTTGGAACAGTCCAGCACATAAAAAATGCTTTATAATATTACCAAATTTATTATAATTACATTGCTGGTGGCTTCACATGTATGGTATATGCCTCAAATATACATGGATAAATAAATGAAGGAATAAATCCTTAATTTTCTTTAAACTATTTCTGGTAAGTTGAATCACCTCCAACATTAAGGTTTGCTTATAACCACACTTAAAGTTTAAAAAGATTTAGGGAAACAAAATCAACAAAGTGGATAGGTTAAGACATTTTACCAATTGGCACAGAGATCTTTCTTTTCTTGAAGTCTGGTTTAAACACAAAACAGCCCTATTTAAGAAAAAAAAAGAAGAAAAGAAGAAATAAAGCACAAAGTCAAATTAGGCAAAGCAGACAAATCTAATTACCCGAACACTTTGTAAAAAATCAAGTTCTTTAAAAGGGGAGTTTTTCTTAGAAATACAGAAGGAAAGATGCCTTCCACAACTATGCACGTCTCCTCCTCAGCCCATCAGCTGCTCTCACACGCTTCAGGACCCGCTCTAACAAGTAGGCAAACTTTTTTAGCTCAAGTTTCATAAAACTTAGGTGGGAAATAACATTAAATTATACATTAAAATAAAGATTAAGTGCCAGGCAGTGCTGGCGCACACCTTTAATCCCAGCATTTGGGAGGCACAGACAGGCGTTTCTCTGTATTCAAGGGCAGAGAGAGACCTGGTATACAGAGCCAGGGCTACCCAGAGAAACTCTGTCCAAAGAGCCAAAAATTAAAAAAATAAAGATTAAGTTTAAAACACTGATACTCTCCCATTCCAAATGATTTATTTAATTAACTCCAAGTATCTACAACCAGGATGTAAGTAGATAATTTTGGCTTGTTTCACCCAGCATCGTTTTTCAATGAATAAACTCCTTTCCACTTATCCATTACCGTCTGGCTCCAAACTCATCATTCACCTCTGTGATCCCACACTTAGGAAACTGAGGCAAGAGACCTGCCATGACTGAGGCTAGCCTGGTTTATAAAGTGAACTCCAGGACCCTGGGCCATACAATAAATGATTTTTCAAAAAAGAGAAAAACTAGGGCATGGTTTACACACTTGTAATCTTAGTGCTTGTGGAGACAGAAGAACCAAGAGTTCAAATCATCTTCCCTTACACAAGTTTGTGGCCAGTCTCGCTATGCAACCAAATGAAATCAAACCCTCATCTCTTGTGGGGAACCCTCCTGGATTCTCTCGCAAGAAATGCTTCTCCCGAGATCTCAGGATTCAAACATATTTGCTTTGTCTCCCTGATAAATTCTGAGCATATTTCCAGCACAGATAGGTTTTATTTATAACCACCTCCTCAATGTTTATGGCAGTACTAATAAACACATTAGGCAATCGGTATGAATAAATAAATGGCTGTCTAATTCTCCTGGTAATTTTCTAGCCACATTAAGCTTCTTCTTATTATATTTGACTATTGGTACTTGGCGTCTAAGTTTCTAGTTGTGGTGTATTCTACAAAAATGAAAGCTGCATTTTATGGATAGCCTCCAAGATTTCCGTTTGGAAAACGAGCTAAAAGAAATAAAATGACAAAAAAGTCATCTCAGACTAGTGTTAGACACCTGTGTAAAATATAAAGTGGCCATGTGGATTACATGTTTCAAATTAAGTTGTACCTTGTATTCTTATATTTGCAACTAGCAAAGCTATGTGAACTACTTCTACATATTTTGGAGAAGTACCTTGTACCATCACAAGCTATTACTGCACCTTTCCCTACAGACCTGCACATCAGTAAGGGTAGCGCTGACACAGCAGAACATGGAGAGTTCTAGCATGGGTGTTAATCTCATGAACATTAGCACAAGGACAGGAACACAAGCAATGAGTACTAACATAAACATGTCAACAGTAATATGGTTCACCATGTTAGACTACAAGGCCATCAGCCGAAACATATGGGAAAAGTAGCTAGGTAGTTGTAGCGCACGCCTTTAATTCCAGCTCTCTGGAGGCAGAGGCAGGTGGATCTCTGTGAGTGTGAGGTCTACAGAGTGAGTTCCAGGAGACCCAGAACTGTTATATGAGAAACCCTGTCTTGAAAAACAATAAAACAAGACAGACCAAAAAATATTTATATAAGAAAAATAACAACACCTGATATGTTTAAGGAGAAAAATAAATTAAAACTTTGGCATTTCCATGAGTTACTGAAATGATCCTGCAAAGTTCCTATTTATATAAGGTCTACTTCATAATCATTCGTCAACATAGCTACTTCTTTTACTTAATAATTTTTTAAGATTTATTTATTTTAGGTATATGGAGATTTATCTGCATAGATGTGCATGTACACCTGCTCGCCAGAAGAGGGCATTATAGATGGCTGTCAGTCACCATGTGGGTGCTGGAAATTGAAAGGACCTTTGAAAGAACTGCCAAAGCTCTTGACCTCTGAGCCATCTCTCCAGCCTGCCAACAGATCTATTTGTGTTAGAAGGAAAAAAAAAAGAAAAAAGAAAGAAAGAAAAAAGGCTTTCCTGGAAAAAATTATCATTTTCTGTAAATTTTAGAATAAGAGGGCTAAGGCTGGGGACGCAGCTCAGCAATGGAGCACTTGCTCAGCACGCACACACTACAGAGTTCTATCCAGAACGAGGAAAGAAAAAGAAATGTAGGAGACAGGGCACCTAAAATACCTGGAACTTTGTAGTCAAGGACAAATAAAAACAGGAATAACCATAATAAGAACACTAGCACAGTTAAAATCTGTTTTTCTAGCAGCATCTTTAAAAACCTTATATTAGGGACGGGGTATGGTGGTGCACATCTTTAATCCCAGCACTTGGGGGATATAGACAGGACCATTTGTAAAGTGTCTCCATTTTGGTTGAACTGTGACAATGTCTGTAACTGTAATTAGGTTTCTTGAACTAAAGTAACTTGTTTCTTAGCCAGGTGGTGGTGGCACAGGCCTTTAATCCCAGCACTCAGGAGGTGGTGGCAGGTGGATCTCAGCCTGGACTACAGAGTGACTTCCAGGACAGCCAGAACTACACAGAGAAACCCTGTCTCAAAACAAAAACAAAACAAAACAAAAAGGTAATTTGTTTCTATATTCTTTTCTTCCCTGTTCCACACCCTTAGAAGTGCCCAAGGAGGAAAGGTGTTTATTCATCCCCTAAAATTCATGAACTGAGCATACCTCGAGCATCCATGAACTGAGGGTCAACACAGAAAACATTTCAGTCTTCTCCAGAACCCTCATCCTGGGAAAACTTTGAAGGGACTCCCTATGCCATGTGGGCCAGAACTCTCCTTGCACCCTCTGCCATGCTGTCTGCCTGCCTGTCTGTGGTATTAATATCACATCTAATAAATCCCTCATAAGAAAGATAATCCCGCGCAGTATCACCCCTGAACTACGAACACAAACCCTTGCTTTATCAGACAGTTTCACTCAGGAGTTTCCCTCTGTACTTAAAACAGAAGAGTTTCTTTACAGGGCATAGTAGCACAGTCTAGTAGGACTTGCTTTAACATACATGTGCTATTGAAACATTGTAGGGGCTAATGGCAAACTTGGTTGTTTTTTTTTTTTTTTTTTTTGGTTTTTTCGAGACAGGGTTTCTCTGTGGTTTTGGAGCCTGTCCTGGAACTAGCTCTGTAGACCAGGCTGGTCTCGAACTCACAGAGATCCGCCTGCCTCTGCCTCCCGAGTGCTGGGATTAAAGGCGTGCGCCACCATCGCCCGGCTTTGGCAAACTTAGTTTTAAGTTATCTTAACTCAAACGCAATCAGCAACAGGCTGCTAGAGGGCCTCCTCTTATAAACTATATTTTGATTTGCACTCCCCTGCCATCTAAGCAGTCCATGACACCCCAACACGAACACTCTTTTGAATTACATTTTGGGAGGGGAGGGTGTTTGAGACGGGGTTTTTCTGTATAGCTCTGGAGCCTGTCCTGTAGCCCTAGAACTCAGAAAGATCCGCTAGGAATAAAGGCGTGCGCCACCACTGCCAGGCCCCTGAATTTCATTTTTGTTCTCTTTTTTTCCCTAATGTCCCTTTCTCCACTCTCGGGTTATCCTGATTTTTCTATGTGCTATTTTATTTCTATATTCTAAGGCAAAGGACGTGTCATTCTGCTCTCCCATTCTAGGGCTTTACATTCCCGCCAAGATTCTTATTTTTCAGAGTTTAGCCAAACTGTCACTTTCTCTAAAGCTTCGCTGGTCTCCTGGCAATCTTGGTTCATCGCTCTTCTCTCAGAACCTTTCCCCTTATTAATACGAAGATCTGCTGCTTATTAATATTCCTGATTACAGAAAGGTGTTCTGTTTAGGTCTTTATTTCGGTAATTAAACGCACAGGAAGTACTTCTGAGGGAAAAAAAAGCGGGAAGCGAGGAGGGAACGCGACATATTCTTGGGGCAGCCGGTCGGCTAGCCTAGGTACCACAGCCTAGTTGGCCGAAGCAAAGGTGGCCTCGAACCCGGACCTGAGTTCTGCTCTTCCCGGAGCCGGAGCCAACGCCCGTCAAACCTCCGCTTCGCCGTGCGTGCCAAAGAGGCACCGCGGAGGCACAGGCAAGCGCCACCCCCACGTACCTTGGACACCGAGGAAGTGGCCATAATCCACGGCTCCGTGTGCCTGCGCACTGAACACTTCCGCGCGCCCCTGCGGAAGCACAGGCGACTTCCGGCGCGGAGGCGGGGCGTGCGGAGGCGGGCTTCAGGTCGGCATGGCGTGCGCCTTTCGTAGGTCGATCGCCTGTCAGGTACAGTCGCGAGTGGCGAGCCCACGGGCTCCAGGGCCGCGGAGTGCAGCCTAGGTCCGCTCTGCGTTCTCCCCGAGCAGCGGAGGGGGACGACCCGCGAAAGCACTGGGCGCTTCCCTGTTTTGGCAATCCCGCTCGTCGTACTTTAATCCGGGAGGAGTGTCTGTGGGTCGTGATTAGACCCTGTAGAAATTACTAATTCTCCTTCGTTTGCAGTCATTATTTGCTTTCATCCAGTAACCCTGTATTATATTTAGTTTCTAAATAAAATGTTTTAGAGCGTTGAATAAAGTAGATAAGGGCCAGGCGTATAAATGCACTCCTTTAATCCCAGCACCGCGGAGGCAGAGGCAGGAGGGTCTCTGTGAGTTCGAGACCAGCCTGGGCTGCAAGAGCTAGTTCCAGGACAGTTAGGGCTGTTACACAGAGTAACCCTGCCTTGAAAAACAAAACAAACAAACAAAAAATTCTTGCTAAGGGCTGCGGTGATGGCTCCTTGGGTAAAAGTGCCAGAGTTCGAATTCCCAGAGCCTGTGTAGAAAAACCTGCGTGCCTAAGGAACTTGTACCCCTCATTTGTTCACTGCAGCCCATCCTGCCTAAGGTCTGCACAAACTTAGGCTCAGTGTGACTGAGTTGTTTTGGGCAGTTCTGGATATGTTGCATATGCTTTTTAGACATTAAGCATTAAGTCCTGTTTATATCAATGACTTTAATGTACAATCCGTGTGTCTGTATTTGTGGAACCTAGGGTTTACCCATTCAGCTAGGCTAGACTGGCTAGCCAGGGAGCTCCAGGTGTAATGGTGATTCTGGCGTGAGCTGAATTCATTGTCTGGGACAGGCAAAGAAAGATTTGACTGTCTGGGGAAGACAACAGACCAAAATACAAGAAAAACAGGAGACAGAGAGAATGAAACAATGCTTTTTACTGAGGCCGGCTTCTGCCTCTGAAAGGGGAGTGAAGAGAAATCTAGGGTTGGGGAGTCTGGGTCCATTTATGGGACTGGTGGGGGTGGGGTAGGTTTTTATCAGGGTTTCTCCAATGGCTGTGTCCCTCTGGCCCACCAGGGAGATGACCACAGGCTGTTACGCACTACATGCTCAGTTAGGGAAGTGGTCATACTTTGAAGGTCCCTTTCTCCGTCTTTGACTTGCCTTTCCAGCTGTTGTCCGTGACTCTCTGCTGTCCTTTATCCCAGGAAGGCACTGCTAATCCGTGCGCCTTGCAGGTGTTGCTGCTCGTAGGAGCTTGGCAGGAACTGTAAGCCCTGAGTTAGCCTCTGCTTTCTTTGTTCTCATCTTTATGTGACCAGTGTTTAGTTTTACCATGGCAGGAAATTAACACCGATCCTAACTACTGTTGTAGCTAATCTACAGCTCTCAACTGTAAAGGGATAAGAGATGGTTAATTCTGGAGCCAAATTTTAGTAACCATGGCCTAGGAACAGAACATGGATTTATGGTACACCAATTTCCATAGTTCCAGTATGGAAGCAGTTTAATGGAGTATTTATAATAACAAAAAAGAATGTTATAAATCAAAGCATTTAAGAAATATATTGGTGGAACCATTGGTGAGGTAAGTTACAAGATGGGGTTAACGCTTCTGTAGACCTTGGATGCTGTATGACAGCCTCTGAGCCCTTCACTGGGTGGGAGCTAGGGTTTTGTTAAGTTAATGCACCCTAGAAGGTTTTTATGTTTGTCAGGAAGTTAGGTCTAGGTAGTTGTCTCCAGATATTAGGTCCAATGTGGGCGTGGCCAAGAGGAATTGCGATTAGGCTTCGGATGTGTAACATTCTAAACTGCACAGCCAGTGGAGATTTCATCACTTAGCTACTGCAGACACAGCTTCTTTTCGGGAATTCTCCTTGACATTGCCAAGGTGTAGCTGCAGTTTTTCTTGGTTACCTGTACCAGAACTCCTTGTCTGTGGGGCAGTCCGGAGTGGTCTCCTTCCAAAAATAGGTACAATTTAGTTCCTATGCATGGGCAACAGTGTCTTATATATGTTCCTCAAGGAAGCCAACTGGCTTGCTGATACTAGCACATAGCCCTATCCTCCTTTTTTATGTAAAAAAAAAAAAAACCCCATGCCATGTATTTTTATCATATTTCCCCTCCCCCATCCTCCTTATTTGATCTGCTTGGTTATTTTATATGCAGCTTTAGGCCCTTTTCTTCCTCATCCCTAATATCTCATCTCTCCACAGCGCCAGCCCTGGAAGTTACAGGTCTGTGTTACCAGGCTCAGCTCTTCCAAGGGTTAAGTTAGGGTTCCAAGCTCAGCTCCCTCTGCGTTCAGGACAAGCGCTTTGCCAGTTGAGCCTCGTCCCAGCCCTGTTGGTGCAATCTTCTGTAAACTCTTCTCCTTCCTCGCTCTTCTCGGTGCAACATCCAGTTCCCAGAAGTCATCTCTCAAACAGATTGCTTGCACCCAAGTTAGGAAGCTTGTCTCCACCGCTGCATTTTGACCAGTTGTGGTTTTCTGGCATGGTCTCTGCTTCACAAAGTTCTTCCTCTCTTGTACGCCACACAGCCTAGGAATAACCAAGTCCCCCGCCTGTCACAGGATTATTCTGACCATGGAAATGCCTATACCACCAAACAGCATAACCATGAAAGAAGTTCCTTACAAACAAAGATGCACCTGTTTCTACTTATTATTTGTGCGCTAAGGAGCAATCCTGGGCTTCATGCATACTAACAGGGCAAGTAGCTGGTGCTTCACCGCTGTGTGAGCCTATGGCCTTTGCTTTGATTTTTGTTTTGTTTCTTTACTCCTGATATTCTGGTGGGTAAATCTTTTATGGGGCTCAGGCATGGGGATCAGATTTTTCCCTAATATTTACTTGTTTCTACTAAGTGCCATAATTTTTTTTCTGTTTTGTTCATTGTTATAGTATCAACGCCTAGAATACTGTCTGGTACACATTAGCTACTCAATAAACATTATTTTAATGGAAAATAGTTTTGGATTCTCAGTGATTCATATCTTTTTTTGTATATTTCTTTAGATTTTTTTTTAAACTGGCAAACATAAAATTCATTGAAAGACAATTAGTCCTGCTTGCTGCTTAATAGTTAGACCCTTCCTTATGTTTTACTCATCCCAACACTCAGAAATCTTAACCTCAGTCTGATAGTTTTGTGTTTTCAAACCTTCTTTAATATAGGTTTCACATCCTGTATTTGAGGTTCATTTATGTTCAGTGTGTTAATGACATTTCTTTTATTGCTAGTAGTAGTCCATTCACTCTGGAATAGATACAGCAACAATTTTATCCTGTTTTGTTCTTTTTCACTTTTAGCTTTCCAGAGTCTTGGCCCTTCCACCAGAAAGCCTGATCAAGTCAATATTTGCAGTTCCAGTTTCAAAAAAAGAGTTAAGTATACTTGCGATGATCTGAAATTTTACTTATCCCTTCGATTTGCAGAATAAACCTTAAAGTTATGATTCATTATATTCAACTTGTTATAATTGATATTATAAAATTATAGTTCTACTTAGGTATCTATGGTGAATGTGATTATTCCTTTGTTAATTATTTTCATGTTTGGTTTTGCTAACAATTATGTCAGTCTTTAGGAAGGAGATTCTAATGTGTTTAACAATAAGAGAATGACAATATGGTTATAATCTCAGAGCTTTTGAAGGATTATTGAAACTTGTATAATCATCTGATGCTTAAATACTATTGTACCATGTTTATCTCCCAGTTCGGTTTTTGTTTGAGGTTTTATTTGAAGACTCCCAAGCAATAGAGAACTGTTGTTTAAGGCTATGTAAAATCTATGTTGTTTTCTTAGGTACAGGGAAATGTCTTGTTTCCTTATTAGTGTGGTCATCCTACTGTTAACTTACCGTTTTGCTAAAATCTTCAGTGCTTGGATAGAATGTAGTCTATCCATGAGTGTATAGCCTTGGGCTGCAGGGACAAACATGTTCAAAGCAAAGAAATTGCATCTGCACTAACATGAACAAGTTTATTTCATATTATCTCAAACAATACACTAATAACAACTACTTCTATAGCATTTACCTTGTAAAAAGGATTAGAGGAATATAAAGATAATTTACAGTATACAGAGGGTGTGTGGAGGATACATGGAAATCGCACACTGTGTGCAAGAGGCCTTGAGCTTCCGCAGATCGTGGGTCTCTACGACGTCTTGCAGTCAATCACCAAAGGAGGCTGTGCTCTCTCAGTTAGTTCAAGACGCCTGCCATACAGTACATTCCTAGCTCTAAGGGTTTGAAGATGGAGTAGGAAATTCTCAGTGTCAGTTTACCCTTTGTTGCCTGAATTTTATTAGAACTTTCACGTGAGAGGGTGAATGTTCTCTTCATGAGGAGGAAGAGAAGGCAAAGACTAAAGAGTGCCTATACAGTTACTATTTTTAGCTTTGAAAAAAATGAAAGTAGAGCTGGATGGAGCAATGCATGTTTTTATTCCCAGCAAACAAGTCAGAGGCAGTTGAATCTCTGTGAGTTCAAGGCCTGACCTACCTAGTGAATTCCAGGACAGCCAGGGCTGTTACACCGAGAAACCCTATCTTGAACAAACAAAAAAAGAAAGAAAGAAAGAAAGAAAGAAAGAAAGAAAGAAAGAAGAAAAAAAAAGAAGGAAGGAAGGAGGAGGGAGAAGAAGAAAGACGCCTGTTTGCTAATCATCCCCATCATCGTTGTTTTCAGTGTTCTTAGCAGTAAGTTAATTTTAAGCATTATAATAGACACAGTCTCACAGCACAGGGCTTCCCTGACCCTCTCTCTGGTTCTTACAGTCTTTTCGCCCCATCTTCTGCAGTGTCCCCTGAGCCTTAGGTTCGGTAGTATCTTGTAGACATATTGGGATTGCTGGCATGGACCGCATGGCAACCATCGCTGCTAGACAAAGTTCCAGCAATTCAGCATTGCAGACCACACTTCTCCAGCACCTTTTGACTTTAGTGTTTAGTGATTCTCACTATTAATGCCTTTCCCTTTGGAAATTTTGTGCGGGCTTTGGTAAAAGATGAAAATGTGTACAATGGTAGCCTCTCCAAACAAAAATAATTCTAGCTGCTGCAGAACCAATAATTCCATTGTGCCCTCCTAAAGTTAGAGATTTACTAGACACACCTGATCGCAAGGTGAAACACCTGAGGCTGTTAAGGGCTTGAGTTCAGTTAGTGAGTAGGAGAAATCGGAATGGTGCAATATAATGGGAAAAGAGGAAGACATCAGGCCTTCCCTTAGGGGAGCACGTGAGTAAGACTGACAAGTAAAGGAACACAGTTGGGAACAACTCAGTGCTTATCCTCTTTGAGGAATGAAAATTGCTCTCAAATTGTAGTACAGAGTCTGGTCCCCAGAAGTCCTTTCCCAAGGACAGGCATTTGAATAAGGCCTCCACCCTCACAGAGCTTGAGCAAGTTCCTGCTTGCTAAAGCAGTCCTTCTTATCTCTGGAAGAGGAACTTCTGCCCCTTTAATTAGCTGTGGCTGGTGCCTATTACCAAGGTCAGGGCTAGATTCCTCAACCCCTGATCTCAAGCCACACCCCACCTCACAAGTCCCTTATCTCCCATTTAGCCGAGTATGCAGTCTTTTTTTTTTTTATCCCATTAAATGCACTGGCAGCCATCCTGATTCACCCTGATTGTGTTGTCCCCCACCTCATCCTGACCATCCCGTGTTGTTGTGTTGTCCCCCCACCCACCCCCACATCTCATTGGGACCTTAACCCGTGCTGAAACAGGTCTCCAGCAGACTGCATATAATATATTTTGATAATATTCTTTCTCCTACCCAGCTCCTCCCAAGTCCTTCCCATTTCCCTGTTATACCCAAGTTTCAGGTCCTCACACCTACTAGCCCAATTTCATATTATTTCCCATCTGTCTTTAAAAAACAATAAATACAAAAAGCAAACCAAAAATCAAACAAAAAAAGTCTAATAAGACCAAGAGTACCAAAAGGAAATTAAAAGCTCACAAAAAATCAGAGTCCTTTTTGTGTTGGCAAACTACTGGCCTCCTCTGTAGTGTGGTTGATGTATCTAGGGACATCCCATTGGGAAATTACCCAGCAGGTGCGATTACTTGGTGTGAGTGAGAAGGAAACGCGGAACACACAACAAACCCGCTTAGGAGTTTATGGTGGGGGGTACAGGCCTGGTGAAGGTCAGTGTGCAGAGAGAGAGAGACCATTAGGCACTTCTGCCTGAGCGCTTGTCCTCACAAGCATGACCCTAGAACCCGGAAGTGTCAGCCTTGTGGCTGAAATCATAACAGCAGGCATCAGTTGCACATAACTTCTTGGTTAGGGTTGGTTATTTTGTGCCTACTTCCCAGGAAACTTGTTGGTGGCCATTAGAGTTTAGGCTCTGTAATGTGACATTAAGCAGAAGCCATACAGGAATTTTCAGGCATTTCAAGCTGCATGATGAGTGACATGAAAGAAGTCACCTGTATCCTTCCAGAATATATTCCTTTAAGTGAGTGACGTGAGCTGGACAAACCATGGTAGAACTCACTTAACTCTCTTCCATTTCTCTGTTGACCATCAGAAGATGTTAGTATCTGTAGTTGTGCAGTTATTTGTATATTAATAATGTCTAACTTAAATTATCACATCTATAAAAAATTCTATAGAGACAATATGATGAGCCACTTTTTGTTTGTTTGTTTGTTTGTTTTTTTGGGTGAGGGTTGTTTTGGTTTGGTTTGGTTTTTGATTTTCGAGACAGGGTTTCTCTGTGTAACAGCCCTAGCTGTCCTGGAACTAGTTTTTGTAGACCAGACTGTTCTCAGACTCACAGAGATCCGCCTGCCCCTGCCTCAGGAGTGCTGGGATTAAAGGCGTGCGCCACCACCACCTGTCCAGATGAGCCACTTTCAGTGTGGTAACCATCTAAACTGTCAAGCCTTTTTTCCAAATTCAAGTCCTCTCTGTCTCTCTCTCTCGGCTTATACGGTAGGGGTAGTTGATTTTGTTTTGTTTTTCTCAATGAGACTGCAAATACTGTTGTGACTGGATATATTTTTTTGATTCTGTTACCCTCCTTACTTGCAAATAGCTTCTGTAATCATATAACTGACTGTTCCTTTAGCTGGTTCCACTGAAGCTTTTAATAGTTTAGTGAAAAGTACCAATAGCTGTGTCCATGTCTCTAGTGAACAACTCAGTGTTATAAATCACATTTTTGTCATGCTGAAACTGTTGGGTATGGGGAGGGGGTCGCACAAAGATGGGGGACAGACCACCAGAGTCTGTTAAGCCAGAAGCAAATTTAAAAAAAAAAAACAATCTCCACCAGACACAAAAAGCTTATCATCTAGCTGAGACCACAGCCAGAGATGGACTTGTAAGGTTGTGGCAAAGGAAGATTTCTGAACTCCCCCTTTTATAGCAAGCATTAGACAATAACAAAAGAATATTTGCAATCTTAAGGTAAAACCTAGATACAAGTTGCCCTTCTTTGCAGTTTTCATTAACAGAGTTTCTAGTTAGACTAGTGTTTGAGTTTTAGGTCTTTGTTTCTCCCTGGTACTCTCTGATGGTGTTTACGGAAGCGCTGCACTCCCTCAGCCAATTCCCATAGCAGGGACAACGCATAACCGAAAAGTCATGTACATCCCATCACTTAAAAGTTAACTCCGCTCAGATCAGTTGCTGGTCATGAGTGGCTGGGGGGTTATCTAAAAGCTGGCCCTCGGTTTGTAGAGGGCCACTTCAGCCTTGCAGACAGCTATCATTTGTAAAGTAAAGTAACCCACTGTTAATAGTTAATCCTTAAGCTGATGAGAAAGCTGCTGACAGCCTGATCTCATTCTCCCACTTCTTTGTTTCTATATCTTTATTTCTGGAATCTACATTTCTATATTCTTATTTTTGAACTCTTCAAAACTTAAATTACAACCATTAAGAAAAAACATTTTTGCTCTTGTTATTTAGACAGTTATAAAGAAGCACCTAGTAGGAGAAGCAGCTTTATAGCGGATGTCAAGCAACTCAGTCTTTTCTGAAGCTGCTTCCTAGTTGCATTTAACTTGCCAGATATCTGTCTGTTTCAGGTAATACGCAAGAAATGTATAAAATAACCAAGATTTTAAAAGTTATAAGTAAAAACAAAGTTCTATATTTCTTGACTTTCAGTTTTGAAGGTTTTCATAATCCAGTGATGACTCTTCTCTATACAAGTGATTTTTTCTAACAGCTCTTTCCCATTTCAACGTTCATCTTTAGAGAAGTGGCAGACTTCCAGCTTTCTGTGGCTTCCTTGCTAGAAGACAACAATCCGCAGTCACAACTCGATGCTCAGGATCAAGCCAGGAGACTGGCAGAGAAGGTATTTCACTCTGTGTGGTACTGAATTTAGCATTGGAGGAGAACACAGCTCCACAGGCTGCGGCCCCATGTTTCTCTGTTCAAGGCAGCTTGCAGGACGGTTCCGTTCATTTTAGCTGGGAGGTTTCTGTGATCTTTCACATCAGCTGTAAAGTATCGTCCCTTTTGTTATAGTTTCTTTCTGTTGTGATAAACATGATCAGAAATGACTTGGGGAGGCCGGGCGGTGGTGGCGCACGCCTTTAATCCCAGCACTCGGGAGGCAGAGGCAGGCGGATCTCTGTGAGTTCGAGACCAGCCTGGTCTACAAGAGCTAGTTCCAGGACAGGCTCCAAAACCACAGAGAAACCCTGTCTCGAAAAAAACAAAAAAAAAAAAAAAAAAGAAATGACTTGGGGAGGAAAGGGCTTATTTGCCTAGGTGACAGTCCATCATTGAAGAAACTCAAGACAACCTTATGCAGGAACTGATGCAGATGCCAGGAAGGAATGCTGCTTGCTGTTTTACTCTCTCTGGCTCTTGAGTAGCTTGCCAATTTATACAACTGAGGCCCGTTTACCCAGGGATGGTACCACCTTCAGTGGGCTAGACCCTCCCACATCAGTCACCAGTCAAGAAAATTTCTCATGTACACCTTGGGGTAATCTGGACAATCTGATTGAGCCCATTCAGTGAGGTTCCTTTCTCCCAGGTGACTAGGTTGATATCAGGTTGACAATGAAAACTGATTAGCACACTCCTGAGCTAACATTGTTTAGCTGGTGTTTTGCTTTGTTTTGTTTTTTGTTATCCACAGGGCTGAAGTTTTAATTTATAATTTATAGATTGAAACTTTTTAAACTTTTTTAAAAAAGATTTATTTATTATGTATAGTGTTCTCCCTGCATGTAACCTGCCGGCCAGAAGAAGGTGCCAGATGTCATTATAGATGATTGTGAGCCACTATGCTGGGAATTGAACTCAGAACCTCTGGAAGATCAGCCAGTGCTCTTAGCCACTCAGCTTTCTCTCTAGTCCTGAAACTGTAAAGACTTTTAAAGGCAGATTTATTTATTCCCCTGCAACTGGAGTGACAAACAGTTGTGAATATAAGGGCTAGAACCCAGGTCCTCTCAAGAACATCCACTGAGCACTCTTAACATCTGACAGTCTCCCCAGCCCCCTGGATAAGTATTTGAATATAGAAAAACAAACTTGATATATTAGAGCAGTAGGTTGCAATTCTCTGAAATGAGCTTCTGAGAAGAGCATTAAAAATATGAGAAGAAATGATGTATGTGGAGTGAATGGGATGATCGCAGAGAAGTTGTAGGTAGATGATTTCATAAACTCTGTATTTCTAAGTCCTTTATCGTGGGTCTAGTAATACAGAGGAATTGGAAAGGTTGTAGTGAATGACCAAATGTAAACTGTTAGCTTCAGACCTTTACACAGAGCATGTTGGGAAAGCTTTCGTTTGTTCCTAAGTTTTTAATAGGGACATACATATATTGCTCAAAGATGATGTCGAGGAACTCTAAAAAAAAAAACTGAAATAGTGAAAATCACTATTTGAAAAAAATATATAACTAAAAATGACGGTGAAAGGAGCTTTGGTAACAGAATAATAGTTATTTGGTAACAAGGTCACTTCTGTTCTTTTATTAATGTGGATAATACCTGATATTAAGTTCTGATACCAGGAGTAGAATTAATCTATCTTTCAAATTTCAGAAATAAAGACTGATTGTTCTTCAGTGACAGCAGGTATCTTTAGTGCCATAAGTCTATCAGAGGGTTTGAATGGACACATGCAGGGAATGTAGACTCTGTAAGAGGCTTCATTCTGTGCATGTGCAAGTGCATTGGCAGTAGGTCCGACACGATGTCCTGTTTGTGCATTAGCAGTAGGTCCCGACATGCTGTCCTGTTTGTGGCTGTCTTGAAAGATAAGATAATGTTCACTATACGATAGATGGAGAAATTTGAGGTAAAGAAAAGAGAAAAGGGAAGGGGGAGACTGAATAGCATCTAGTGAGGAAAAAGAAAATGTGTTTGTATAAATAGGATTTTGGAACAGAAGACCTTGGCTAAGACCCTGGTCTGGCTGTAATGCCTGAGAACTGATTCACCTGCTGTCTTGTAAACTATGTTTATGGTGTCAGAGCTACCAATCTCATTAGGTCTGTTCTACAATATAATCTGCTTTACATGGTTTGTTATTTTTCAGCTTAAATGTGATTCGGTGGTGACTGCCATCAGTGCTGGTCCAGGAACGCTGAATTTCAAAATAAACAGAGAATTACTAACAAAGGTAAGAGTGGATTATAGTCTGGTCTTTGTGGATTAGTTTCCTTTCACGCTGTTTAGCCACACTGCTCTCCCAGCTCTCAGACACAGCTCAGAACCTGTGCACAGGATTCCTCCCTCTTTTTTTTTTTGGGTGGGAGTGGTATTTCCAGTGTTTAAATCCACGGCTTTTCATACGCTTAAGCAAGCATTTTACCACTTAGTCACAGTTGCTTCCCTAGCCCTTGACAGTGGCTTACTGATTTTCTCACTATGGGCTGTCGTAGCACTAGTACCTTGCTATTTTACATTCCATCTTTTTCTTCTTTGTTTGGTTTTTCAAGACAGGGTTTCTTTGAGTAGCAATTCTAGCTGTCCTGGAACTCTGTAGACCAGGCTGGCCTCGAATGCACAGACATCCTCCTGCCTCTGCCTCTGCCTCCTGGGTGCTCAGGTTAAAGGTATACCTCACATTCCATTTATTTGTCTGGTGCCGCTTGTCAACTCTTAATTCACTTTGTGGTTTAGCGTCTGTCTTTCTCACTGTCCTGTTTCTATGTTTTGCCATAATGCCTGGTGCATCATAGATTCTAGATAAATACTGTTTGTTGATAAATGTGCTCTGTAGTGAAAGTGTGTTGGTTTCTACTCCCTGCTATTCTATAATCCGTTGGAAACGTAAGGCTTAAACTGGAGAAACCATGGGATAGCTTTTTCTTTTAATAAAACAGTAAGTAGTAAAGTTAAAAGGTTTTTAATACAGTAAGAATAAAAAAATTCAGATGCTGAAGTCGGGATGGGCCAGAGGTGTTGGAGGAACTGACTCTCTCTCAAGCTAGTACGTCGGAGAACAGGTGACCCTGGATACGTGATTACATGAAACCTTTAAGTCAAGATCATCTTGATCAAACACGTGCAGTCTCTGATTAACATAGTCACTTGATTGGGAGAATTTCTGCTATTTGACTTCATGTCTTCTGTATCCCAGGCTGGTCTTGAACTGGATAAGTAGCCAGTGATGACCTTGAACGTCTGATCTTCTTGCTTCCACCTCCTGAGTGTCCGGTTCATAGGCCTGAGCCAGCACACCAGGATTATGCAGTGCTAGGGTTGGAACACAAAGATTTGTACAGGCAAGGAAACTGCTGTTATCAACTGAGCTGTTATGACCTTAGGAAAATTAATCTCCTTGCCTTGCCTTCCTTGTTTGTGAGCATAGTACTCATCTCTGAAGTCGTATGAAGATTAACTGAGTTAATACATGTAAAATCCCCATCCCAGTCTTTGTAACATCATTTGCACTCAATAACTGATCAGATACTGCTTCTGGCTGTGCTATTACTATTTCCGTGGGACTTTTGGCAGTTAACCTTATGTCACGAAGCTTCAATGTCCTGATCTCTAGGTATCATTCGTAGTTACTGTAATAATGAATAGATGAGATTTATGGGCCCGGAGTAGCCCCTTCATTATTAGCTCACATTGTAAGTGCTCTCAGAGAAACTGGCAACAAGTGCTGTTGGTTCCAGAGCTTGCACACAGTGCTGTAAAATTCTGGGCTCTGAAGTTGAGTGAAGAAGTTAGCAGCATTTAATCTCCAGGAACGCAGTAGGTAAGGACATTCTTTCCATCACTAAACCCTACCCTTCTGTTCTTCAGGCGGTGCTGCAGCAAGTAACTGAAGACGGCTCAAAGTATGGATTAAAAAGTGAGCTTTTCTCGGGTCTGCCCCTGAGAAGGATTGTGGTGGAATTCAGGTGAGTACTCTTCAGTTATGTGCTGATGAGCCAGCTGATGGGGCAGAGAGGCTCATACCTCGGGGTCGAGTTTTCTTTCCACGACAGTGGAAAGTTGAGAGTCCGTGACATTGTGTTACTTTGTAAGGACCACAGTCAATCAGTCATTAAGCCAGGAATAAAAAGGATAAAATTAGATGTTTACGTATCCAGTCTGTTTCTCCTTTCCTTGTTTTAAGCAGGATCTTTACATTGGCCTTGAACTGGATGGGTAGCCAATGACCACCTCCTGCAAATTTTCAAATAGCAACACCAGCTTGGGACCAAGGACTCAGCATTTTGAGCCTATCGGGGACATTTCTTATTCAAATCACAACACTCTCTTTTTAAAAAAAATCATGTGTCCTCATAAGATTTAGGAGATTACATTAAATAGTTTACAAAAGTAAGGTATCCAATTGTAATTCCATTGTGGTTATTTTGGTTGCCAAAGGAATTGAATTTGCCTTTCCGTCTTATAGGATTTTTTTCTTAGTAGGGAATTAGTTCCAGAAAATGTCAGATTAATGATTTCAAGGAACATTTTGTCAGTTTGTCAGTCCTGTCAGTAAACACCATTCCCTGCTGAGCCATCTCTCCAGCACTTTCTTCCTTGTCTCAAAATAGTTTCATACATGTGCCATTTCTGCGTGTCGCACTACTTTATAGATCACAGGATCAATGATTATTGGTTAATGATAGGTTTGATTCTTTCCAAATTCTAATTTATCCTTACTGTTAATTCTGATGTCTAACCTACCTCCTGAATTGTCAAAAGCCCTGCTCCCTAATTTTGTCACCCCAAAGAAGCATTATCATCTAGTTCATGTTCAAAATTTTTGTTATTGGAATAAGAAAATATTCTTGCAATTTTTGCAGTTCACCTAATGTTGCAAAAAAATTTCATGTTGGCCATTTGCGCTCCACCATCATAGGTAAGTGTTCCCTTTAACAGACAGTACTAAACGTGTCTAGGAGACGTACATGATAATGCACTGTAATGGTTCAGAGTTTAAGTGAAAAGGGAGGAAAAGGCTCCCCACAATGTAGATTACATGAGCATGATGCGGACTAAATGTTGCACTAAATTGAAAAATGGGTTTACAGGTTAAAAACCAAAATTTATTTCAAAAGGTAAAAGCTGAAGTCAGTTTTCATTGGTGTGTATGTTATGGTTGTAACTTAGATATACGGAAAACTGAAAGAGGCAAAAATAAAAAATAGTCACAAATTATTTCTGTGGGTTGGCAGAAATCTTTCATATTTTTTTGTTCCTACAACTGTAATTTTCAAGACTGGAAACTAAAGGTTTTAATAGAAATTATTTACTTTAGAAATACTGGAACTACTTTATAATTATAAAGCTTTCATGTATAATATGCTTTTTTGAAGTGTGTGTGTGCGCACGCTTGTGTATATGGGTGTGGGAACTGCCTACAGAGTCCAGAAGAAGGGGGTCAGGTGCCCTGGAGTTGGAGTTACAGGCATGAGTGTGGAGAACTGAACTCTAATGCTGACTAGAGCAGCCAGCATAGCAAACACTCTTTAACCACTGAGCCCTCTCAAGTCCTGCCCTCTATTTATTTAAAATACTTTGCAGTACTGCAATTTAAAACTCAATTTAGGATTGTGCAATATTAGAATTGGAGTTTATTCCAGGTTAAAAATCTATGATGTGTACTCAAGAATAAGCCATTTAAATGCTACTGTGATATATTTCAAAATTGGAAAATTGTATGAGTGGCAAATTATTGTTGAAATAAGAAAGCTTTCATTGTTAGAAAGTCCTTGAGCAGTATTTTATGGGAAAAAAAATAACAGGACGTAACCAAAAGTATCTAGGAAATCTGTCGTATAACAAAATCTACATTAAATGGAGTCAAAAAGAGTAAATGGGTAAGTAGGATATGATAAAGTACCAGGAAGAAAGAATATTTATTGAAATTTAGTGAACTAAGTGTTTATATGTGCTAACTCATTGGTCTGTACAGTCCAGAGTCTAGAAAATATCCTTCAATAGCTATAGTTTGTTTTTGAATGAATATTTATTTATTAAGTGTATAGCAAGTAAAAGAGTAAACAGCAAGGCAGAGAGAGAAAGAGACAAAGTAGGTGGAGAGATGGAGAAAAAAAGCAGAAAACCAAAATAATGGTCCAATCAGTTGCTCAAAACATTTGGCAGAAACCAACTGGGAAATCCTTTTAAGACAGCCAGCTAGTAGAGTTCCCGGTTGAGCGAGCTTCCTCAGGTGAGACTTCCAAGTGTAAGAACAAGCAACAACAGCTTCAGCGGGACATGGAGGCAGTCAGCTGAATTTCCTGTGGCTAAACCTTCAACTTCCCCTTCTTTAAGTGCTTTTATGTCATAGGATAGACCTCTGGTGGAAATGGCTTATATTCCAGCTCTTTGCAAGGACAGGGTTCTTCCCTCCCTGTTACAGAGGTAGAAGAACAGCCCACTCTCAATCAAAGGGGTGACATGCTTGGGTCTGAAGTGGGGGTGGAGACAGTTTCTCAGTGAGCTTGAACAGCACAGGACAGTTTACCAATTAGTGTAGATTTTTCCCATTTAAGTCAAAACAGCCCTGCTTGGTAAGCACTACTAAGATTTACAAGGAAGAAATTCGAGCAGAAGTAACTTTCTCAAGATCATATGGATAAAGTATTTGTAGCTAGGATCTGAAATTGTCCAATTCTGAACCATACAGATATATTCAGGTGTATTTGTGAGCTGACATGTACTAAGAGAAATAGATATACAATATTAGTAGCAGCTGAAGAAGGTAAGTTTCCTGCTGGGACTGTATAGATTTGGAAGGTGTGCAAACAGAGATGCTTGCAAAGAAGAAAGATGTTGTAATTCAAGTTAGGCTTTTTTTAGTCTTATTGATTTGTTACAGGATCTTATTTGTAGCCTAAGTTGACCTAGAACTACTATATAGCCCAGACTAAGCTTGAACTTTTGGCAATCTTGCCTCAGATTCCCAAGAGCTAGGATTACAACTGTTTGCCAGCAAGCCACTGTATTTAAATCAGGAAATGATTTATTATAAAAAATAGAATGGTTTGCAAAGTTATTGGAGAACTATAGATGTTTTTAATTGAGCGAGCGGCAAGAACAACTCCCAAAACATTCCCAGAGTTCAGTTACCAAGGGAGAGTCTGCCTCTTCTACCATTGCGTCCATGCTCTGGACCACTGCCATAGTCTGGAAACTGCCACTGTTCACACCATGTCTTCTGCAACCCATTATGGGCAAAGAGGTCACACCATGTCCTGTCTTTCAGCTTGTTTTGGAAGTTATGGCACGGTACTAGAATCTGTATTAGCAGGTGCCACTGAAGAGAGGGAAGAAAAAACAAATGCCCCAAAGTTGCATAACTGCTTGTCACAGCCAAACAAAACAGCCAGAAGTAACTCCTTTGCCAAATCTCATGCAAACTGTCTAAACCTAGATTTCTGGAACCCTAACTACAAAGGACTCTGGGAAATGGGGAAATAGGTATTTTAGGTTTTACAGTGTATGGAGGCGGGTAGAAGGTTGGGTAGAGCAGATACTGGACATCAGACTTGCATCAGCAGAGCATGGAAGCACAGGCTGTGGAGCAGTGTGTGCTCTTGGGGAACAATCTTGTGGAGGACGCACGGTAGTGCTTGGAAGGAGATATCTGAGCTAGTCAGAAAAGAGTGGGTAGACACATGAGTGCAGGTGCCTGTAGAGGCTGTGTGTGTGTGTGTGTGTGTGTGTGCACACACACACATGTATGTAAGTGCAGGTACCTACAGAGACTGTGTGTGTGTGT
>JABTXL010000001.1:19966952-19978862 GCA_025134845.1 Neodon shergylaensis
TGTACGTAAGTGCAGGTACCTACAGTGTGTGTGTGTACACATGTGTATGTAAGTGCAGGTGTCTACAGAGACTGAGGCTGGGTGGGTGTGTTTGTGTGCAAGTGCATGTGCCTATGGAGGCCTCCCCTGGAGCTGGAGTTACAGGTAGTTGTGAGCTCCTGATATGAGTGCTTGGAACCAAATTTGGACCTTCTGGAAGAGTGGCAAATAACCTCAACCACTGGGCCATTTCTCTAGTTCCCTAAGTGCTATATTCCTTGGAATTAACTAAGAGTAGTTATTATTCTTCTTGTTTTGTTTTTAAGATTTTATTTATTTTATGTATGAATACTCTATCTGCACGTATGCCTGCAGGCCAGAAGAGAGTTTTAGATTCAACTATAGATGGTTGTGAGCCACCATGTGGTTGCTGGGACTTGAACTCAGGACCTCTGGAACAGCAGCTGGTGCTCTTATCCATTGAGCCATCCCTCCAACCCTGAGTAGTTATTATTCTAACATGTGTTTCTAACTGCCAACAATGATGCTGATAAAAGTTCTATTTCTGTGAATATTATAGGAACCTTTGGAATAATGTCTCACTAAGTAATTCCTTACTTCATATCCTCACACAAGTAACATATCATGAATGCTTTAATGAAAAACATTGAGTTTTGTTAAAAGGGCTTTCTATGTTATAACTTGGAAATAGTTTTAACATAGTTTTAAAGCCAAAATGGATTTAAAAATTAAGATTATACATGTATTTGCTTCTAGGAAATTTTATAGCAAATCTAAAAGAAGCTTTAGGGCATCAAGTAACAAGAATAAATTACATTGGAGATTGGGGCATGCAATTTGGTAAGTATGTTTGACATGCTTTTCATTTTATTATAAGACCTAATTATTTCAAGTACTATAACATTTGAGCATCTGTATGGAATATAGACATGATCCCTGGTTGGATAAAATAGTGTAATGTCTCTGTGGTGCTAGGAATTGAACCTACCACTGAGCTGTATCTGCCTATAGAGTTATATATTCTACGTAATCTCATCATATAACTAAATTGAATATTCAGAGCAATGCCTAATTAATACACTTAACACACGCACATGCACATTAAGCCTTTAGTAAGGAAGAGTAGCTTACCTTTGATTAAAGGTAGAAATGAATACACAGAGAAGAAATAATTCTAGCTATGTATTCCCATCTCAGCCAAAGCCTGCCATTTTTAGATCAGTGAGGTCCAACCCCCGCCCCCCCATCCGATGAGAAATGGGATTTATTGTTATGTGACCAAGTAACCCAGAGGTAAAACAATGCATGATAAGTTGGCTTTCTCTAGAACCTCCCAGTGGATGGGGTGGAGGGTGAAAGGAAAAGGGTGAGACCCAACAGTTGTGTGGCGTCAGTCATGTCTAAGGTCATTTGGAAACTTTGTGGTTCATACAACCAGTAACCTAGGTATGAGGAAGGCAAGACAGATGAAGTAGTTATGACTGTGAGGGACTGGTTGCACACTGAATACAATCTTGTGATGTTTTTAAGATCTGGCCATACTGCTACATTCTCTGGCAGAGAGATATCAGCAAATTCCTAGAAGGAGCTCACCTCACTAGGATTTTTGTTGTAGCACTTTTTGTGTGCTCTTTTAACCACAAGATGCTAATTCCTTGAAGGTATAGAATATGCCGTGATTACTTTTGTATCCACAATGTGTGGCACATAAGAGACACTCAGTGATGAATGACTGCTTACGGTACTAATAGCAAACCTAGGTGATAGGTGATAGCGTAAGGCTTCTCTAGAAGTGTATAGTACACATCACTAGTTCTGAAATTCACTAACATGCTTATGTTCTACATCCAGTGAGAGGAAATCAGTTTCCAAAAAAAAGACCACTTTATTTAAAGGAACTTTTTTGTAAGATATTTATCATGACTTCTTATGAATAATTACTTCAGTTTAAGCTCTAGGTACAACAATCAAGTCTTTATAGATAGCATCCACTTTTTATTCCTTTGACTGATTTAGACATTTCACAGGCTTCACCAAGTGTATGATTTGAGTAGTTATCAAATTTTAGTTGAAAGATTTTACAGTGATATTTTTCTTTATAGAAATATAATTGGTGTTTTTTGTTTGTTTCTTTTACTTTTGGGGGGCCTGCTACCCAGCTCCCAAATAAATACACAGAAGCTTATTCTTACTTATGAATCCCTAGCCATAGCTTGGCTTGTTTCTAGCCAGCTTTTCTAACTTAATTTAAATTATTTCATTTCTCTTTAACTGTTTTTTTTTTTTTTTGCCTCTAGGCATTTTACCTTCTCTTTATATATCTTTCTTTCCTTCTTACTCTGTGGCTGACTGGCTGACCCTTGGAGTCCTCTCCTTTTCTCTATCCTCACTCTCTTTTTTCCTTTAGATTTCTCCTCCTATTTATTCTCTCTGCATGCCAGCCCCTCCTCTCCTTTTTCCTCCTGCCTAACTATTGGCCGTTCAGCTCTTTATTAGACCAATCGGGTGGATGAGGCAGGCAATGTAATTCAGTTTTACAGAGTTAAACAAATGCAACATAAAAGAATGCAGCACATCTTTGCATCATTAAACAAGTGTTCCACAGCATAAACAAATGTAACACATCTTAAACTAATATTCCACAACACAGAAATAATGTTATTAATGACCTATTAGCATTTCATTACAGCTGTTAGAAGAATTAAAATTTTCTTTCAGCTATCCCATTTGAAAGTTGTTGGCACATGGCTTCTGTGCACAGATTTAGTTTTTCAACATGTATCAGACTGAATGTTAAATGGAATAGTTTTTGCTTTTCCCGTCTTTTCAGCACTGGGCATCTCTGCACATTCTGCTCCCAATACCCTAAATCATAATCAAATTAGTTTTTCTTTTGAAATAAACAGAACTTTAAACATCTTCCTTAGTGCTCTCTGGGATCTAGAACATTGCTTCCTCTCAAAATAGCATTGTGCTCTCTGCTGAGTCTCTTAGAAAAATGAGCATTGGTGCTGGAGAGATGGCTCAGTAGTTAAGAACACTTGTGGCTCTCGTAGAGGACCCGAGTTGGGTTCCCATGGCAGCTTACAGCAACTTGTTAACTCCTGTTCCAGAGGACTCAATTCGTTCTCCTGGCCTTTGCATGCACCAGGAATGCCTGTACTATACATACATACATGCAGGCAAACACTCATCCACATAAAATTAAAATTAAACAAATCTTCCATAAAAAGATGCAAATTGAAGATCCATAAGACCTTTTAGATATGAAGCTTGATGATTGGCATGGCTCCTTAAACATTGGTTTTTCAAAATAACAAGCCTACAACCTGCTCTAGGCTGTGTTTGTGTAGGCAAAGACTGTTCATTCATTTTCTGGCCACCCAGACCCAAATAATCTCACAGAAACTATATTAATTATAACACTTTTCAGCCAATGACTCAGTCATATTTCTAGCTAGCTCTTACATCTCGAATTAACCCATTTCTGTTTCTCAGTGTATCAGCATGAGGCTGTGGCCTACTGGTAGGGTTCTGGGGCATCTCTCTCCTTCAGCAGCTACATGGCGTCTCCTTGACTCTGCCTGCTTTGTCTCTATGTTTTTGTTTGGATTTCCCACCTGGCTTTACTAAGCCAGCTTCTTTAATAACCAATGATAATAAATCATATTCATAGCATACAGAGGGGAATCCCACATCATAGTTTTCCTTTGAAACTAAAATTATAGTCATCTTTTACTATTGTTTATTAAGACTATTCTAAAACCTCATTTAATATTTTTTGAAAGTTCAGGTTAGTATAACTTTGAGTATATCAGAACAATTTTGAATGTCTAGTGCCTCACAAAGTTCAATAAATGTTTGTTTTCTTACTGTCTGCCAAGGAATTACTGGGTGCAAAGATAAGTAGACCTAGGGTCTGGGCAGCTGGGAACGAAAGAGCAGTCTCCATTACAGTGTCATTTTGTAAAATATGCCTTATATATAGCAGTAATTCTCAGGGTTTATAGCTGAGAAGTTCATCTTTTTATATAACTATACCTGGTTTTCACCATGACTGACTGCTCTATTATTTTATTGAATAATGTTTCATTTACTGATTATCTTAACAGGTCTGCTGGGAGCAGGTTTCCAGCTGTTTGGCTATGAAGAAAAACTCCAGTCCAATCCTTTACAGCATCTCTTTGAAGTAAGTTGGTAAGGCAACATTAGAGAATGCTTCAACATTTTTTTCAGAATACTTCACAAAGACTTTTTAAAGGCAATCCCAAGACCTGACTAATTTCAGTTCCAGTCCAACTGGTTTCTTTAAAAAAAAAAAGTGTTCTGTTTTACTTGATTTTAAACAGTATTTCCCCAGATACATGGAGTCATCTTAGAAATGCATAGGATCTGGTCAGGCAGTACACATTTATAGTCCTAGCTCTCAGGAGGCCAGTCTGTGCTACAGAGCCTCAAAACAAACAAACAAACCATAAAATCCACACAAGCTAATGGCCAAGAAAGACACAGAAATTTCTCTCTGTTCTGTCAGTTTATATATTTCACCTTACTTTCTGGTATTTATAGCAACAGCCCTGGCTATCCTGGAACTTACTCTGCAGACCAGACTGGCCTTGAATTCACAGAGATCCACCTACCTCTTCCTTCCCAGTGCTGGAATTAAAGGCTGGCGCCACCACTGCCCGGCAAGACTTGTAAATCTTTAGTGTATGCTTTTTTGCCCTTTTATTTTCTCATTGTACAGGAAAACCACTGTATAAATTGTATTCTGAAGTTTTATGTTTTGTTTTATTCATTAAGCCATTCAGTTGTTCCTGATGTGAACACCCCGTTTTCTTCATTTTTTCCTCTGGATAGTTTTATTCTCTGTCTCTCAGGTTTGCCCACTGTGAACACCCTGTTTTCTTCATTTTGTCCTGGATAATTTTATTCTCTGTCTCTCAGGTTTCTTTTCCTGCCCAAGTAATCTCCAGAGTCAAATTTCATTTTCATTGTCTCATTGTTTTCTGTGTCACACATGTTAGTGACATACAGGGGACCAAACTACAGATGTTCTGTCTCTGTAAGGAAGAGTACTCGCCAAACTAAGGGTCTACATCCCTAACCAAAGAACTCAGAGAGGGCATTTGTCATTTCCTTTTTGCTTGATCTTTCCCTTGAAGCTACCTATGTAGTAAAGTTGAATTCTCTATTTCTTTTAGAGTTTATGCCTGCATCACACTTTCTTCTTTTTATTTTTATTATTTTAGTTCTGTGTCTGTGCATGTTGATATGTTCACATGAGTGCAGTTGCCCTCGGAGGCATCACATTCCTTGTAAGCTAGAGTTACAGCGAGCTAGAGCCCACTTAGGTGGGTGCTAGGCCTCTGGCAGCGCAGTGAGTGCTTTGAGCCACTGAGTCACCCCTCCCGTTCTGCACCTTACATGGAGACTGAAAACTTAGCTTATCTTTTTCATTACAATTTGCAAATGACTAATGGCGGATACCAAAAAAAAAAAAAAAAACAATTAAAACTGCATTAGAAGTGAGCCTTAGTAAACCATCAGCCCCATACCTTTCCAGTTGTTTACAGAACTAAACCAGCGAAGTGGATTGTGCAAAACCACAAAATGCCTCTTCCCCATAATGCTGAGGAGTCCAAGCTGGGATTAGCTAACCTTCCTGTATTTCTGTTTGCAATCACCACCTGCTGTGCTAGTCTTTTATAGCTTGAAAGAATAGCTTTAAGTTTTTTCATAAAAAATAGCTCCTGGACCACATCTGAAAAGATTAGGCTGGGGAGTAGTCAGATGTAGGTGGAAGAAGACTCCAAAGTCCCCACCCACGATGCTCAACCCTTTGATGAGGTTCAGCGCTGGGGGAGTCATTGCCCTCAGTTGTGTAGCTGCTGTTGGCCACCAGGGTTTGATAATAAAATATCCAACCCAGTCGTCATACAATTGGCCCTGTTCAGAGGTCATAAATCTGGGGATGGGATGGATAGAGGAGAATGGAGGATGATAACAGTGAGAGGGGGAGGAGGGAAGCACAATTGGAGTGTATTATGACATGGGAGACTGTCAAAGAATAAACAATAGAAAATAATCTTCAGTAGCTGTTAAACCTCCCTTCATCTTTTATTTACTGGATTAAGCCATGCTACTCTGATAAGCCTTTCTCAATGAAGTTTTTGTATGGAAATAACAGTGTATAACAATACATTTAATGTACTTTTAGGTTTACGTACAGGTTAATAAAGAAGCTGCAGATGATAAAAATGTAGCGAAATTGGCACACGAATTCTTCCATCGACTAGAACTGGGTGACGTGCAGGCACTTTCACTGTGGCAAAGATTTCGGAACTTGAGCGTTGAAGAGTACATTCAGATTTACAAGGTACCCCTAGAACCTCTGTGTTCCCTTGCTGGTATTGTGCTTACTGCCTGCTGCTTGAGCTCGTATTTAAGAGTAGATGTCTAGTTTAGTTGAAACTCCAGTCAAATGGTGTTCTTGGGTGGGAGAGCTAAAAACAAATAAATAATCCAGAGCTCCTCTCCTCATTCTCTCAGAAAACATAATTTGTGAGGTAGTTCTAGACGGTGGGAAAGAAGACTGTACTGGGGGTGAGTGAGCAAGGTGAGCGGTGGTGTGGAACGGGAGCCAAGAGGCTGGACTGGAGCATGATGGTGCCCTTTGCCAGGCTGTGCAGTTAGTGCAGACTTCTGGCCGCAGAAGCCTCCACAGCTGCCTTGGCCGCATGACGGCCTGAGTGTGATGAGAACTGTCAGTATGTGTTCAATGCTATCTAGGTTCTGAGGCCATGACTGCCTGAGTGTGATGAGTAGCTGTCACAGTAAATGTTCAGTGCTATCTAGATCCTGGGGCCATGAATGCCTGTGACTACAGATACATACTGAGGATTTGGCCACTGGCACTGTGGTCATTAGAAAGTCTAAGCTTTAGTTTCCATCTTTGTGGTGGGGGTAAGACATCTTTAGTTTTGTCTTAGTAAAAAATTAACCAACATTTTCCCATACTTCTGAATCTTCTTAGCGCCTTGGAGTATACTTTGATGAATATTCAGGAGAATCGTTTTATCGTGAAAAATCTCGAGATATCTTAAAGTTGCTGGACAGCAAAGGACTTCTACAGAAAACAGTGTATGATCAAGCTACTATTCTCCCTTTCCCTCTTCCTGCCTCCCTCCCTTCCTCCCTCCCTTCCTTCCCTTGTTTTCTTGAAGATTGTAACTCACTATGTAGTCATGGCTGGCCTAGAACTACCTGCAGACCACTCTGCCCTGAAACTTACAGAGATCCTCCAGCGCTGAGATTAAAGGCGCGTGCCACCACACCCAGCTCCAGGCTACTGTGCTCTAGTCAAGTATGTGTGTTCTTTGACACTGATGTCAATATAGTCTCTGAGTGAGGGCAAGGATAAGGTGTGCAGCGTTTTCCATTTGTACTTTCTCTTGCCAGGCATGGTGGTACTAACCTTTAATCTCAGCATTTGCGAAGCAGAGGCAGGAGGTTCTCTGTGAGTTCCATGATAGTCAGGGCCACACGGTGAGACAAAACTTACCTGTAATTTCTGCATGCAGAAGGCCGAGGCAGGGGATTCATGAGTTGAAGTAATGAGATGCTTTCTCATAGGCTATATCGCTATCATGACCAAAGTCTCATGTTAATAGGAGAAAGGATGGCTCCTCTTATAAAAGGGGACAGAAGTATAAAAACAATGTAGCCTGCCTCCAGTTACCTACATTAATGATTTGAAAAGAGGAAACAGAATGTGCTTTTGTGACTTAACCTCACCTTTTTGGGGGTGAGGATGAACAGCTACCAGTTTCAAAAAATATTTAAGTCAACTTATGAAAATAGGTGTAAAGTAATGGTAGTACATCCCTGTTGACATTGTTACCTTGTATATAGTAAGAATTCTTTCCTTTTTGAGAAACTTAACAGCAGATTTTGCATTTTCATGTTGTATCTTGAGGCTTTGCTGCATGTGCTCATTAAGTCAAGCACGTTAGTACACTTAGCTGTGGTGAGGATGAACTATGTGCCTCTCACCTCACATACTCAGCTGTCATATGAACATTAAATTGTAATTCTAGGACTTGCTCTTGCTTTCCAACTGCAACTTTGTATCCTTTAACTAACATCTCGACCCTTCCTACCGCTGGTATTTTAACTATTTTTCTCCTTCACAAATTCCATTTGTGATGTCATGTAATTTTTGTTTTTTGTTTTTTTGTGCCTGACTTACTTCTTTGAGCAAAATGTCCTCCAGGTTCGTTTGTGTTGTCACCAGTGTCATTCATTTTTAAGGCCTGAGCAGTGCTATTTCATGTTAGGTATCTATCACATCTTTAAAATCTATGAGCAGACGAAGCCTGAGGTTGATTTCATGTCTTGACTATTGTACATAATGCTACAATGGACATGGCAGTGCAGTATTTTTTCAGCACAATATTTTTAATTCCTTTGGATATATATTTATTAATAGAATTGCTGGATTTAAGAATAATTCTTTATTTCACTGTTTCTCAAGACCCTCTTTACTACTCTCTGTGATGGCTGTACTAACTCACATTCCTCCCTGTGGTATGTGAGGATCCCTTTTCTCCACATCCTTGCCAATGCCTGCCATCCCTTCTTTGGGTTTTGTTTATTTGTTTAAATAAAAGGCATTCTAACACAAATGAGGAACTATCATTGTAGTTTTAATTTTCACCATGTCAGCTGACCTCTTGGTTTTGACAGTTGTTGCTTTTAGTGTGAACTGACACCACTTACAATAAGAATAGCTTCTGGTTGCCAAAAGTGCTCTAACTACTCTGTCTTCACATACAATCATTATGTTGATTTTGGGCTTTTCTTTTGTGTTTTCCAGAACAGGAAATGTTGTAGTAGATCTCTCAGGGATGGGTGACCTCTCTTCTGTCTGCACTGTGATGCGAAGTGATGGAACTTCTCTCTATGCAACCAGGTTTGTACTGTCTGGGTGAGGAGCCTCAGACTCCAGACTCTTTGTCCCAAGACGAAAGCAAACTATTTTCTAAAAAATTTAGTTACAAACTATTAATCTATTTGCATATTTTAGGAATATTTTCTGGGTTCCTATTTTTTGCCAGTTACGATTTCCAGAAAGATTTAATATCAGAAGAATGGGATTTTATATTAAAATGTATTGACTATCATAAACTGTTCACAGCATAGCACATCATTCTGTCCGTGGTCCTTCATAATTATATATTAAGTGTTTTTATAAGTACACATTATCAGGAAATATATTCTAAAAAATGACCAAGTTAAGGTTCAATGTTGACCTCACATATTAGAGACCATTTTACATACAATGCCAAACCTCATTATATTGTGAAAAATGAGAAAGTGGGCTTCTCCATACCACGTCTGTGGAAGTGAGGACTCATTCTTCATATATGAGAGTTGCACTTACCAAGCACACATGGTTTCTTGAATAAAGCCAATGGGAAGAGAAGGCAAGGCAGTGAAACAGCCATAACCATCCACTTCTGGCAGAAGGTCCCGGTGTCACCCCGGCCTGAGATTTCAGTAGGTTATAAACCACTGTATACATTGGTTTGTTGCCATTACTTCCTAACTAAATTAGGAATTAAACCCAGGATTATGTTTCTGTTAGACAAGCACTGTTCCACTCACTGAGCTATGCCAACAGCTTTACACAGCACATTTCTAACACTGGTAGTTATGCTGCTGAAAATTTCATTATTACAAGTAACTAAGACAACCAGTTAATTTTCTAAAAATCCCTTAGAGAACTCATCTCTGTCTGGTTTAGTATTTATTTCTCTTCATCAATTTCTTGCAATTGGGGTTAATGAGAAAAAAAATGGAATGCCTTACGAGAGGGGTGTGGGTGTGTGTATAAATACACACATGTACATGGGAGTTCAGGTGCCCTGGGGTCTGGAAGAGTCGGTTGAATCCTCTGGAGCTGTAGTTATAGGCAGTTGTGAGCTGCCTTTCATGTGCTGGGAACTTCACTTGGCTCCTCTACCGAAGTAGTATGAGCCAGGCGGCTGTGGCGCACGCACTGGGGAGGCAGAGGCAGGCGGATCTCTTGAGTTCGAGCATAGCCTGGTCTACAGAGCAGCTCCAGGACAGGCTCCAAAACTACAGAGAAACCCTGTCTCCAAAAAAAAAAAAAAAGAGAAAGAAAGAAAGAAAGAAAGAAAGAAAGAAAAGAAAGAAAGAAAGAGGGGAATAGTATGTGGCTCCTAATCACTGAGTGATCCAGGGTCTTAGGAGTTTTTTTAAATGCAGTAGAAGTTACTCTTTCTGAGTGAGCCATTTTGAATGTTTTTGCCAACACAGACTAGGGTAAACGGTACTTCTTTAGCTCTTTCGTCATCTATAATTATAATTGTTTTTTTGAGAAAATGTGTGGTAGAAAAGTAGTAACCAGATGGTTCTTTTCTGTGAAGGCTTAGTTAACTGTAAAACACCTGAGACCTTTAACAGTTACTTGGTCTACAGTTTTTGTTTAGTCAGTTGCTTTTTAATTGCACTTTCCAGGGCATTGTTGTTTTGTTTTTTCAAACCCAATTTTGTTATTATTTCTTATCAAAGTGTACTGGGACTCTACAAGGATGTGTCATATGCTCCAGGCCACAGAATAATACAGTAAAAGTAATTATAACCCATTTTTTCAGAGATCTTGCAGCTGCTATAGATCGCATGGACAAGTATAATTTTGATACAATGATTTATGTGGTAAGTAATCACAATAAAAAAAGGTTATGAACCTACCTCATGGAAACTAGACAGAGACAGAAATCGGAAACCAGGGCCAGAGAGATGACTCGGTGGGTAAGGTGCTTGCCTTGTAAGACTGACGATGTAGTTTAGTTCCTAAAACCCACATCATGAAGGGAGGAGAGAATCACCTCTAAATTGTCCTCTGACCTCCACGTGTGAATCATGGCAGGAACACCTGTGTACACATGTGCCCTCACTCACCAGCAGAAAGCAAAAAGGAAACTATGTTGAAAAAATTGCAAAAAACAATTTTGTGAAACTGTGGAAAATAATTAAATACTAAGTTGATTAAGATAGTGGCTTCTTTTAATTTTTTTTAAGATTTATTTACATTTATGTATACAGTGTTATGTCTGCAGGCATGCCTGCAGGCCAGAAGAGGGCACCAGATTTTATTACAGATGGTTGTAAGCCACGATGTGGTTGCGGTGAATTGAACTCAGGACCTCTGAAAGAGCAGCCTTAACGACTGAGCCATCTCTCCAAGCATTAAATTTATTTTTTAAAAGACTCAAAAGTCAAAAGTTTATATTGCTTCATAGTGAAAAAAATTAACAAAATCAAGAAGGTGGTTATATGAAATTACTGTACATGAGTTAGTATAAGGCACTTGTATTTATCCTATTTGTCCTATTAGTGCATTTTTTAAAAATTATTTTTTAATTTATTTTGCGGGGAGGAGTTTGTAATCTGAATATTTTCTCTTATGTTTAAAATTGCATCAAGGGAATGGAGAAACAGCCCACATGTGGTACACAGACATACATGCATGTAGAACACTCATACACATAAATCTTTTTAAAATTTTAAATAAAATATATAATAGTGTTATTATACAAGCTTTATTGCTGTAAATAAAATAAAGTGTTAGAACTATGTTTTAAAAAGAACTTTTCAGGTGGTAGTGGTACACACCTTTAGCCCCAGCACTCACGAAGCAGAGGCAGGTGATCTCTGAGTTCAAGGCCAGTCTGGTCTACAAACTGAGTTCCAGGACAGCCAGGGCTACAGAGAGAGAGAGAGAGAGAGAGAGAGAGAGAAGGAGAGAGAGAGAGGAAGGGAGAGAGGGAAGGAAGGAAGGAAGGAAGGAAGGAAGGAAGGAAGGAAGGAAGGAAGGAAGGA
>JABTXL010000001.1:19978872-19999204 GCA_025134845.1 Neodon shergylaensis
GGAAGGAAGGAAGGAAGGAAGGAAGGAAGGAAGGAAGGAAGGAAGGAGAAATTACGAAAACAAAAAAAAAACTTTTAAAATTTTGTAATATCTTAAGACACAAAATTTCAGACTACCCATGGTTCTGAGTACCCTTCACCCATTCCCTTCTACAGACACATGAAATTACTTTGTCAAGATTAGATTAACATGTGTAGAAACATTCAAATCTCTTCAGTTTATCTATGCATTCCTGTATAGGCTGGTTTTATGGAACTCTGTCCCATGTATAGATGTGTAACCACCACCACATTCAGAACACGGATGGTCATCCGCTGGATCACACTTCCCTCTCACCCTTCCCTCCTGGTGATCCCCCACTGGATCACACTTCCTTCCTGGTGATCCCCCACTGGATCACAGCTCCCTCCTGGTGATCCTCCACTAAATCACACTTCCTTCCTGGTGATCCTCCACTGGATCACAGCTCCCTCCTGGTGATCCCCCACTGGATCACAGCTCCCTCCTGGTGATCCTCCACTGGATCACACTTCCCTCCTGGTGATCCTCCACTGGATCACAGCTCCCTCTGACCCTTCCCTTGATCTTTGGCACAGATGCTGTCAATTTAACAGTGTGTAACTGGCATCATACAGTGTGTAACTTTCTAGAATTGTTTTTTTTCTCCCAACTTAGCAATCGTCCCTGAGACTCAGCCAAGCCAGCGTTATCACTAGCTTGATCCTTGTGTTGTTGACTGGTATTCCAGTCTCTTCTCTGCCTACTTCCTTTGCATGTGCTGCCTCCCTGTAACCAAGAAGGCCGTGCCATCTTGTTCAGCTTAGCTTTGGTCTTCTGGAAATAGAAATTATAACATCTGAGAGAGAAGGAAATGAAATAGAATATTCTGAGTTTTTTTTTTCATGTTTCCTCCTGTCTTAAGGTGCTACCACTCTTATTTTCCTATCAACTTTAATAGTCTTGTCATGTGTTTAAGATTTATTTTAATTTTTATTTATGTGTATGAGAGAAAGAAAATGAATGCCTGTGTGTGCAGGCACCCACAAGCTAGAAGAGGGCATCAGATCCCTGGAGCTGGAGCTGTGAACCGCCCAATGTGGGTGGTGGGAACCAAACTTGGGATCTCTGGAAGAGCAGATAGTAATACCCTTAATGATTGAGCCATGCTCCAGCCACTACTATGTTTATTTAAAACATTGACAATGACTCTAGTCTGACAAAACTCTAATGTTTTTTATGTAGGACCAGCCCATTTTTTACTTATTAACTTGTCTTTGTTTTGTTTAAATTCCAAAAAATTTCCCCAAGGCAGACAAAGGGCAAAAGAGGCATTTCCAGCAAGTGTTCCAAATACTGAAGATGATGGGGTATGAATGGGCAGAAAGGTAGGATCCATGTGTTCTTTGTTGCCTGATCAAGGTCACTAATCATATGTCAGCCATGCCTCAGGACATCAGTAATTTATGTTCACGTCTCTTTTCAGGATGTTAGCATGAAAAGACAGATTGATTTTGTACTAATTTATGTCCTGATAATATTTATTAGATGTCTGCTATCAGTGTTTTGGTTTTCAATTATTAATATCCATTTCCTCTTCCTCATAAAGACAATCAGTAATTTAATCACAAGCTAATGGTTTTCTCAGTAAAGTGAAACTTTAGTGAACTGCAAAGAATCACATCTTTTTTTTATATTTTATATTTTAATTATACATAATGATATCTTTTCTTGTTTTTTTTTTTTTTTTTTTCAAGACAGGGTTTCTCTGTAGCTTTGGAGCCTGTCCTGGAACTAGCTCTTGTAGACCAGGCTGGCCTCGAACTCACAGAGATCTGCCTGCCTCTGCCTCCCGAGTGCTGGAACATGATGATTTCTTAATACATGTATATATTGCATTTTATCATATTCACACTGTTTCCCTCTTCTTCCATTCCCATCCTTCCTTTCTATTTATTTATTGGTTGATTGATTTTTATTTATGGGCCCATGATTTGTTAGGGTTGCCTAAAGAACATGGGAGATATTTTGATAGAAGCATGAATGACTTTCTTGGAGCTACAGTATGGACAAAAATGTCTCTCCCTTCACCAGCAACTGTTAACTGCCTCTATGTCCTCAGAGAGGGCAGGACCTCATGAGCCCCTCCCCACTCCGTGAGGGGATGTTCTATGGGCCAATCTTGGGCAGGTTCACAGTTTATTAATGTATATCCCTGCCATACGTAGACGACATCGTCCCACAACACTCTCCTACTTCCTCCAACTCTTACATTCTTTCCAACTGGGCTCAGCATTCAACAGTCACGCTGTAGTTAGACTTTGCAGTAACTGTTGCCCACTGGATAAAGTTTCTCTGACCAAAGCTGGACAACACTTAGAAGGTACATTCATAAGTGTAATATGTCCATTTATCAGAACAACACTAGCACTTCCTTCATACGGCTCAAAACCATTCAAGCTGTGAGCTTTAGCCATGTGTGCATAACCAGGTCCGAATTTCCTTCAGAGCGGTTAGATGCCTCTATAACAGTCTTCCCTGTGTTACACCGTGGGCACATCTTGTCTGGTGGGAGGAGTATGGCATGCAAGGTTCACAGCTGAGTTAGATTGTTTGTTGTATAGGAGAGCAGCAGGCTGTGTTTCTGGCACCTGGCCGCCCGCACGGCTAGCTTTATACCCGAAATAATTACACAAAAACTGTATTTTTTTAAACACTGCTTGGCCCATTAGTTCTAGCCTCTTATTGGCTAGCTCTTACATATTGATCTAACCCATTTCTAATAATCTGTAGGGCCATGAGGCAGTAGCTTACCTAGAAAGATCTTAACCTGTGTCTGCCTCGGGTCGGAGAATCATGGCGACTGACCGACTCGGCTTCTTTCTCCCAGCATTCTGTCTTTCTACTCCACCTATCTAATTTTCTGTCCTATCAGGGCCAAGCAGTTTTCTTTATTAATTAACCAATGACCTTCCTCCAGCAATTGTTGATACCTCTCCTCCAGCCTATGGCATCTTGTGGCACTATGAAAGCTAGCCAGCAGGGAAGAGACTCCTAGCCTAGTCCCAGCTTGATTTCTCAATGTCCTGCATGCATATTATATCATATACTATTGGCGAGTAACCAGATAGCTTGTATTGTTTTAGGTGCTCAAGTCATAAGGTGGTATCCACCCTGGCACTGAGATTTTTTTTTTCTTAATAAACTTAATGGTTCTGGGAGCAGTTTATGCATCCACACAGTATTGCCATTCAAACTTTAAATATTATTTTGTTTTTAATTAGCTCACAAAGTAATCAGTTTACTAATGGCTTTCTCATCCATTCTTAGTTGTGATTTCCCTCTCCCCTAAGATCTCCTCCACTTCTTTGCTCTCCATTCCCACTTAAATCTTTCCACCGCCATTCCTCTTTTCATTTCTCTATCAGATGTGTTTTACTGTCGTTGTCCCCACCCCTTCCCAGGCTTCTCATGAGTCCCTTTCCACTTTCTTAGCCTCTACACACAACTGATTCCCACATGAATGCCCACGTGTAAAAATCAGAGGTTAGGAGAGAACATGGCAGTGTTTGTTTTTCTGAGCCTGGGTTATCTCACTCAATATAACCTACTGGATATGTGCATGTGGAATAATGAAAGGAGATAGTTATCTCTCACACACTGCACAAAAAAGTCAACTCCTAATGGGCTCCTAGACTTTAAGTAATATCTAAAACTACTACAAGAAAAAGTATGGAAAACAATTTAAGATATGAGCACTTTCTTATGGCACTTCACTCAGGCAATAAGGCTAACATTTAACAAATGAAACCTCATAAAGTTAAGCATGTGTACAATAAAGGAAAGAGTCAAGTAAACAAAAGAGGATTTCTGTGAGTTTGAGACCAGCCTGTTCAACATAGTGTGTTCCAGAACAGCCAGAGCTATAGAAAGAGACCCTGTCTCAAAAAAAAAAACAACAAAAGCGTGTGTGTGCCGATATTGTTTAAGTATTCACCATTATAAGCCACCAGGAAGTGCAAATGACAACTACTTTGTATGAGATAGTCTCTGGGGGCGACTCCTTCTCGGTGTTTGGACGCTAGAGTCCAACAATTCCATCTCACTATAGTCAGAGTGCTGTTACCAAGAAAACAGATGGCCACAAATCATAGTAAAGACGTGGGGGAAGGGAAAGCTGTCTACGCCTGTGCTGGTGGAACTACTATGGAAATCAGTATGACTCGGCTAAACCATGTCTGGATATATACCCACAGGGCTCCAAGTCCCACTACAGAGACCCTCTTTCACAATAGCAAGGAAATGGTATCAGTCTGGGTGTCCAGCAAATAGTGAAAATGTACCTGTATACAGTACAACTTTTCAGCTATTAAAAAATGATGAGGATTTTTGTTTGAAACAGGTCCCTTGCAGAAGTTGGCCTTGAACTGTGTGTGTGTGTGTGTGTGTGTGTGTGTGTGTGTGTGTGTGTGTATAACTGAGAATGACCTTGAACTCCTAGTCTTCCTGCTTGAATTGGCTGCCACGGATGTCATTCCTGGCTACATCCTTTTTATTTGGTAATTTTTAAAAACTCTACTACAAGGTTAAAAGTTTGTTTTCTGAAAGGGTGCTAAGATATACTCACATCATTCACACCATTTTAGCTTTTGGTTAATAAATGCCTGTCCATTTCAGGTGCCAGCATGTACCTTTTGGGATAGTAAAGGGAATGAAGACTAGAAGAGGGGATGTCACTTTTCTGGAAGATGTCTTAAATGAGGTTCAATCAAGAATGCTACAGAACATGGCTTCCATTAAGAGTAAATACTCTGCTACTTTTATGTTTTCTTGGACTCCACTGAACCTGATCAGAAGTAGCTTTCATTAATTTGACATGTAGCTCAGTTGTTCATTAGTGTAAGTTTAGTCTTCTTTTCATGGACAGCTTGAATGTTGACAGACTGTTGTCCAAGTCGTCCTGTGACGTGCTTGTATTTTTATACATGTCTGTGTGTCAAGTGCGCACATGCATACATTCATGTTGAGGCCAGAGTTCTCAGACGCTGCCCACTTTATACAAAACACGAACAAGCAGGATCTCTTACTGACTAGACTGGCTGGTCATGAGCCTCCCTAGCACTGGGCTTTCACACACGAACCACTACGCGCAGAGGTTTGCTTGTTGCTGTTGTTTCTAAACATAAACATAGGTTCTGGCTTTCACAGTCAGGCCCTTGTGTTTTCAAGGTCTCATGCTTTTTTACTGCTGTGTTGAGACACCGTAAGCAAAGCAACATATAAAAGAAAGCACTTAATTTGGGGCTGATGGCTCCAAAGGTTTACAGTTCATGACCATCATGACTGGGTATATGGCAGCAGGCTGACAGACACTGGAACAGTAACTGAGAGCTTACATCTTGATCCACAAGCAAAAGGCAGAGAGAGCTAACTGGGAGTGACATGGGCTTTTGAAACCTCAAAGCCAACCTCTCAGTGACACGCCTCCTCCAACAAAGGCACACCTCCTCCCCTTTCCAAGCAGTTCCAGCACCTGGGGACTGAACATTCAGATATGAGCCCATGCGGGTTCTCATTCAGAACACCACAGTAGGCGAGCACTTTGCCAGCTAAGCTGTCTTCCAGCCCAAGTCCTTGCATTGTAAATTGGATAAAGTATAACTATTTAATCTTCACCCTTGAAAAAGTAAGGGCTTTATCTAATACCTTACAAGGAATATTTATTTAAAAAAAAACAAATGAAGTTCCTGTTTCTTCACTTTGATATAAGCAGAACTGACTATTACCCCAAGTTAGGAAGGGGAAGATCCATTATCATCTTATTTTTTGATTGTACGTTCTTAGATTTTTTCCATATGCTGACCCATTATCCTTGAACAGTGAGGTGCACATTGAAAGCAGCTGCCTTTATCTGTTTCAGCAACAAAGAAAATGGAGAACCCACAGGAGACTGCAGAGAGGGTGGGGCTCGCAGCTCTCATCATCCAGGTGTGTTATGGCTTCTTCCTCAGGGGCCTTTTTTGTCTGGTGTGCAGCAAAACCCAGGGTAATGATGTGTTTTCATTTTAGGACTTCAAAGGTTTACTCTTATCTGACTATCAGTTCAGTTGGGATCGTGTCTTCCAGAGTCGTGGGGACACTGGAGTCTTCCTACAGTATACCCACGCCCGCCTCCATAGGTGAGAAGAGGCTGCAGGGAACCTTGGCTCTCCTTCCCTGGGCTGGAGCCTGCTTGGTGTGGTTCTCAGATCGGTGGTTGGTCCTGTTTTCTGGACTTTTCCAAAACTTCTTTATTCAAAACTGGGTAAAACACAGCAGACCTCTTATTGCTAAGCACTTATCATCACCTACTATAAGAAACACTTTTGATTATTGCCTTATTTCATCCTCAGAGAAATTCTGCCAGAGAAAATCCTGTCACCTACAGTTTAAGAGATACTGAAAATATTTTGAGGAAAATGAGGATTTAAATCAATGTCAGTGTCAAAGTCAAGGGTTATATTAGGGAGATCAAGAATGTATACCCAGGGGCTGGAGAGATGACTCAGTGGTTAAGACCACTGGCTGCTGTCCCGTAGGATTTGGGTTCAATTCTCAGCACCCACATGACAACTAACAACTGTTTTGTAACTCCATCTCCAGAGGATCCGACACCCTCACACAGACATGCATACAGGTAAAACACCAATGCACACAAAATGAGAAGAAATGTTTAATTAAAAAAAACAGAATGTATACCCAAAGCTAATATTTCATCACATGTAGTTATGGACCCTCAAACACTGACCCTTTCACACTTGTTTAAACTCTGGTGACAGTTTGGAAGAGACCTTTGGATGTGGTTACCTAAATGACGTCAACGTTGCTTGTTTACAAGAGCCACAGTCTGTTTCAATTCTCCAGCATCTTCTCAGGTATGAAGTTTTCCTGTTTTTTTCCACGTCTGATACTCTTAACTAAATTGAGAACATTTTTTGCTGACTCCTAGAATCATTGGTTCAGAGATTGCCTTCTTCCTCTAGACAGACTTAGGAGGGCCCAAAAGGAGTCTGCCTTTTCAGAACAGACTGGGATCACCGTTTAAGCCAATGTTCAAGGTCAAGCCTAGCCTTAAAAATATTATCACAAAATATAATGCCACGAAGTAGTAGTGCACGATCTAAGGCCACGGTCTAGGAGGTGAAGCCTAGGAGGAGCATGGTCTTTGAAGGAGCATCCTGTGACGCTGTTATGACGGGGGAAGGAAAAGCCCAGTCTCTGCAATTTTCTGGACACCGTGAATCCTCCAATTTGCCTCGTGGCTTCAGTTCCCAATCTCCAGTGCATTTGTCTGCCTAGTACTGCCACACAGGCAGACCACACCTTGACTCCACGAGATCAGAGAACACAGAGCAGTGTGTCTACGAAGGCAGCTTTCTTCAGTTGTCATACAGTGGTCAGCAGATCTTTCTTCAGATAGGGAAATTTTACTACCACACAACTTATAATGTGAGAGAAAATAAGCCCTCCTGATTCCCTTAGCCTTGAGACCAGAGCTCACTGCCTTAATAATTAGGCAAGGTTTTTCTTTTTCTCTTTTTGCTCAGGACTAGATCTAAGAGATACAAAGATGATTTAGAATGTCTCTGCTATCAAGGAATTTATATGAAAGAAAAATGCACATTAGTGATCAGATGTACCCAGGTCCTTTCTCATATGCCTCCTTAACACCCAAGGTGTTTAACATGTTAATGTGTTAGCTTCATATAATAAATGAAGTCTGTTCCTGTCGTCTTTTAGGTTCGATGAAGTACTTTATAAATCATCTCAGGACCTGCAACCTAAGCACATTGTTGGCTACCTTTTAACTCTAAGGTAATTTTTCTTAATCTCCCTTTTTTCTTTTCAAAATCTTAAGACTTATTTTTATTCAGGTGTGTGTGTGTGTGTGTGTGTACTCACAAGCATGCATGCTAGTTTAAATTCAGTGCTACATTGAAGAAAGAAATCAAAGTACTTCCTCTTAGAGTGGCTTAACCAGAGTGAGGCAGAACTTCTATTCTTCCCGTCACGTCTGTAGCTTCTGAGTCACTGGCCTCTATAAAGGTACCTGTTGTACGATGCGGTCTTGTCTGTCCCTCTACTGAACAGAAGAAATAAGAGACACCAAGACACCTTTCACAGTTTTACTTACACAGGAGGAAACTTTACTGACACCAGCTGACCCAGAAGCATTCAGAACAGCAAACATCATGTGAACATAACGTCATCAAGCAATATCCATACGCTCTTTTCAGATTTATGGCAGATAATTTATGAGGCCACTTTTGCCATAACTGTTTTCAAATACATGTACATTGCTCTCTGGGTCAGGGACATGAAGAATGCATAACTTACATTGGCTTAGGTTGTAAAAAGTAATCACATGGGCAGTCATTACAAGTGAGGTTGATTATGAAATTGTGCTCTTAAAGGATGGTTAAACGGGCTAAATCCACACCTGGGTATCCACCTAGGCTTTCAGTGACCTCCAGGTGTATTAACTCAGCTATGAAGTCCAGCCAGAATTCAGCTTCTTTGAATGTACGAGCTGGTTTCATAAAAATGGCACTACCACATGTGTTTGGTGCCTTCAGAGGCCATCAGGTCCTCGGAAGCTGACTTTGAAGCAATTGTGATCTACCTGACGTGGGTGCAGGGTTCCTCTGGAAGAGCAGCATGTTCTCTTAACTGCTGAGCCATCTCCCCAGCCGTCTATTTTCTCCTTCGTCTAAAAGTTTCTTACAAGTAAACTCCTTGCCCTAAAACTCGCTTTTTCCTATAAGTTATTAGGAACTGTTACATCTTTTCTGACAATTAGATTTTATCAGTGATAGAAGGTAGTGATAGAACTGACAGTGGCGAGGGTCATTATAACAGTGACATGTGTATTGCCAAAACTGGACATATGAGATGTTCATCCAGCCCAGCTTTGAGGGAATCAGAGAGGGCTTCTCATTTGAGAAAGGGTTTCACTTGTGTAGCCCAGGCTAACCTGGGACTCGTAATCCTGCTTTTGTTCCCTAAGTATTACAGTCCTACCCCTGGCTCCTCAGATTTAAATAAGTGGTTGTTGTTGTTGTTATTGTTTTCCTACTTATACATAAAGGCAAAGCCAGAAAGTCTAGTGAAATGTCACGTAAAATAATTAAATGATGATCATGTGCACTTCATGGCCATTGCTGCCATACCTTAGCTGAGAAAGGACTTCAGGGAGTGTCCAGGGTATGTGTGTAGTGCATTGATACTAGTGCCTGTCCAGCCTCCGCTGGCACAAGGGAACGTCTACACCATGTTATACTTTAAAAAGTTGTCTACATAAGGAAGTATTACTTGTTAGAAAAGCAAGTCCTATTTCTTTAAAATAGTCAAATCAAAATTTTTTTAAATTTGCCATTTAGTAGAAGCAGGACTAAAGTCTAAAGCTTGAGTTCAGTATTTTACTTCATTACAGGCAAGCAACTGCATTTACTTCAAATTTTAGTGATTCTAGGCTTTCCTTTCAAGTAAAGTGTTGGCTTAGGTATGGGACTCGTGGAGCAGGAAGTTCCTACTCGTCCTCATTTTGACTTTTCTCTTGTTTCAGTCACCTTGCAGCTATGGCGCATAAAACACTCCAGGTGAAAGACAGTCCTCCTGATGTGGCTGGGGTATGTTTCTTTGACTGAAATTAACATTATAAAATGTTAGCTCTAAAAGTCTTAGGAAGTTTTCTGAAATATCTTGTTGATTAACTACAGCAGTATACTTTGTGACTTGGGTAATAAATAGAATTGGGCCATAATAATCTGTTTAAGTATTTCCCAAAATAGTAGACTACCAATGGTGTCTTCTTCTGTCAGGTGTCCAAGTGACAGTTTCTGCCATTCCACTGGAAGCTAGAATCTGTGTCCTTGCCTGGAGTATGCAAAGGACTGTCACACAGAATTCCTTCCTTAAATTAGAATAACTTCTAAAAACCATTCTTTATTTGCTTATGGCTAACATAATCTTGAACATTTAATCATTTTTTATTTTGTAGGCTAGACTTCATCTTTTCAAAGCTGTCCGTTCTGTCCTCGCCAATGGGATGAAGCTTCTTGGAATTACACCTGTATGTAGAATGTAATATGTAATTTCTTTTTTTTTTTTTTTTTTTTTTTTGGTTTTTTTTTGGAGGGGTTTTTTTTTTTTTTTTTTGGGTTTTTCAACTAGCTCTTGTAGACCAGGCTGGTCTCGAACTCACAGAGATTCACCTGCCTCTGCCTCCCGAGTGCTGGGATTAAAGGCGTGCGCCACCACCGCCCGGCTGTAATTTCTAATTAAAGTGTGGTTTTTAATGCCAAATAAGTTCTAGTTATAAGATGCCTTGCTGTTCGGAATAGAATTTATTGTTCTGTGCCAAAATTTTTATATATATGTATATATGTGTGTATATATGTATGTATTTTTTTAGGGGGTGGGGTTGTTTCCAGACAGGGTTTCTCTGAGGCTAGCTTCAAACTCACAGATATCTACTTGTCTCTGCCTCCCTAATGCTGGGATTAAAGGCATGCGCCACTGCTACCACCTGATCAGAATATATATTTTTATATAGTAACATTAACTTATTTAATCTTTACTCTTAAAAAATGTGTATTTCATTCATGGTCAGTAGGTATTCAAACATGTGAGAAACTAAGTTGAGTCTTTTAAATTTCAAACCTTGTGATATAATTGGGGCAAAAGACTAACATTTAAATTCTGGCCTGCAGTCATTTTTCTCAAATACAAGTATGTACGTATGTTATGTGTGTGCATGTATATGCACATATACTATATATTTAGATTGTGAATGTGCTAGAGACTGAGCCTGGAACTTTGTGTGCACTAGGCAAGGGCTCTACCACTGAATTATATACCTACCCTTCTTTTTATTTTTTTTATACTGAAGTAGAATGTCATGTAATTTGCCCATGTGCACTTTGAATTTATAACCTAGCCAGGCCTTGAATCTGTGATCCTACTAGCTTCGCTCAGCTAGGGTTACAGGCCTGCACATTTAGACCCCAACAAGAACTTCTTTTCAGCTTCTTCTTGGTGGTGGTGGAGGGGTGTTCACTAGAAAGTCAGAGCACAGCTTCTGGAAGTTGGTTCTCTCCTTCTATGGTGGGTTCCAAGTCCCAAACTTAGGGTGTCAGGCTCAGGCTTATACACATAAGCATTGAAACAACTTGCTGGCCCCAGAAATCTTTTTATTTTCTTTCTTTTTTTAGTCAATATGAGACAAGGTCTGTGTAGCCCCAGCTGGCCTGGAACTCACTATGTAAACCAGGCTGACTTGAACTCAGAGATATGCCTTTTGAGTGCTGGGATTAACAGGAAAAAAATTATTTTATTTTTCGCATATACACGTCCCAACTGCAGTGTCCCCTCTCTCACCTCCCAGACTCCCCAGATCCACCCAGGGACATCAACCAAATACATGCTACAGTAAGGCTAGGCACAAACCATCACATCATGGCTGCACAAGGCAACCAAGTAGGAGGAAAGGGGTCCCACAAGCAGGCAAAAAGAGTCAGAGGACTCCCACTGTTATGAGTCCCGCAAGAAATGTGCAGAGGACCTAGGTCAGACCCTACAGGCTCCAACATGGCCCATAGAATCAACTGACTGGGACTCATGGGGGCTTGTAGAAAATATTCTTAAAACTGAGATTACCTCCTGTTTTCATCTAATAATTGGTGAAGGTTGGCTGCCAATTTTATTTTAACAGTAGCTAGTTCCTGGACCAAACACAGGGAGATGGAAAGTAAGCGCTGGCAGACAGCAGTGGGAACTGGCCTTGGGCTTACCGTTAGCTGGAATATACGGTAACAAACTGTGAAGTCAGGGACATAGGCATCTAAATAGCAAGCAGCTACAGAACACTGAATTCAGTTTTTGTCAAGTGTGGGCCAGTATTAAAGCATAATTTGAGGTGGAGTTTTGGCTTCCATGTATCTGCATACAGACAAGTGGTTTGACTTGATTCAGTGATATGGGTTTAATTTAGCTAACAGTACGATGCGCTGTTTGAGAACCATCACCATCTTCTGCCAGCATTTCTATTTGGCCTTCCACATTTAATCTAAACGTTATGTGGTCACAGTTGTAAGTGATTTGCTAATTTTCTACTTAGAGTAGCACTGACCTTCCTACAGCAAACCCGCTGTGGAATGAACGTGTACACTTGGGGCATGTTTTACATATCTACTCTTTCTCTCCACTTCTTTGGAGAAACTCCTCAGACCACTGAGTATTTCAGTCTTGAGCAAAATTATACAGGGATTAAGTCTTCAAAAATACAGTTCTTTGAAAAGACTTACTATGCTGAAATCCTCCCTAGAAATTCTTTTTTGCTCAAGGCTTGTAAGAATTAGATTACTTTGTTAAATTTTCATACGTAGAAAAAAAGCCATGTTTTTGCATTATCATAGTGATCATATCCATAAAACAAAGTGACTACACAAAAGTGATATAAATAAATTTATTGCTGGATTTCCCCCATTAACATTATAGAAATATTTTAAAATCACTGAAATCACTGAAAGTTCACAAATTCAGAGCCCAACAGGTAACCATACTTTATAAAAAAAGAAAGTATAAAAGCGACTTAGAAAATTTTCTGAAAAGTATATCAGCTAACAGCAAAGAAATATGAACCAGACAGTGACTGGCACAAATACAGCACTGAAGTTCCCAGACAGAAGTCAGTGTCTGAGCTATGAAGCAGATTCTGTTTACACACTGAGTTTTGTTCTCAACTGTTTTATCTTATTCATTCTTCACTTTGATAAGAGAAGCTAGACTTTTTACTGCTACCTGGACAAAGTACTATCCATGATCTAGACAAGGAAGGTTCACCCTCCTCTCCCGGTACCTGAACAAGAGAACAGTGTGTACAGAAGTGGCTTTGGCACTTGAACCTTCAGACACCGTCTTAAACCTTGTCGACTGAATGTTGTAGTTTCACCTGATGTTCTGACCCTGTATTGTCACCTCTGCTCTGTGTACATGAGACACACACATGTACGTCCTGATACCATGTCAACTGAATGCTCCCTGTACACAATATACACACACGCACGCACACACACACTCTCTCTCTCACTTTGTAGTAAAGTCCTTCATTCTGAAGTAACACAGCTTGACACCAAACATACTCAAATTAAATCTGTTTTAGCACTTCACTCATTCAGTTTCCTTCTTGATTCTTATGTCATATAGTTAATCCATTGATATTGTTTAAGCTACCATCTGGGGTTGACTTAAGGCTCTAATTTATTATCAACAGTTAAGTCGTTATAGGTACAGTTAAGATTCAAATCACACACCAATGATCCTTTCTTTTGCAGTTGCTTCTTGTTGAATAGATGTAGTGTCTTGTCTGGGTAACCCATAGAGATATATGGAAACACACACAAGAAGAGCTCCCATTGCAAAGGAAAGTGCTGAAAAGAGAAAGAAAAGTAACTATTTTTTTCTTTAAACTATAAAAAATGATGAACTTTAAGAAGCATTTTTATGTACGTGTGTACATGTAGGGTTCGTGTCCTGGGCATCATCCTTAGGAATGCTGTCCATCTTTTTCAGCAAGGTCTCTCCTTTGCGTGGAGCCCAACAAACCCCAGGGATTCCTGCCCCCGCCTCCCTGGTGCTAGGACTGCAAGCACTTTATCAATGAGCCGTCTCCCCACTCTTAAAATCTTTTTAACTGTAGGCTGCACTACCAGGTCACACATGTTTTTATGAGAAGTTGTCTATTCTAAGCAAAAAGGAAATTGGAGGAAAAAGATAAATATCAAAGGAGTGATATTTTCAAAAACATTAGTAAGCCTCCTATCTTAGACTACCCCAACAAAGGGATATGTTGTTTTCCCTAGAAGACACATAGTGAGAGGAAGTAAGTAAATGTAATATAAATATGTGCATGTGTGTGTGTATGAATAGGAAAAAAACGTGCTGTGATATGGCTTACTTACAATCCCAGAAAGCTTAATGTGAAAGACAGCTACACAAAATTCAGCTTTCAAAAACCAGAGATCAAAAACCACTGAAAACTGGATAGGTGATAAAGTGATTATTGTGTTTCCTGACATGCTTGCCTCTTTTTCATGCTACTCCTGAAAACTGGGATGTACAAAACTTGTACGAGGGCTGAGGTGCCTATTGCACAAGCCTGAGAGCCTGAATCGCCAGCACTCATCCAAACGTGGCACGTCTGCAGCCTCGGTGCTGTGGGAAGACTGTGGGTGCAGACACAGACCACCCCTGGATCTATCTGTCAACTAGTCTAGCCAAACAGTGAGTGGGTCTGTCCCCAACATAAGGAGAGCAACTGATCCACATGGACCCACACACCAAAGAGAAAAAAAATAGTAATAATAGAATCCCTTCTATAAGCTTCATATGTAGGCATTATATAAATAAATGCTAATGTCAAAACTGAATACTTAAAACTGAACCACATTCTATACATATTAACTGTATTGCACAGTGGTTCAGTATTGATACCTTTAAAAATTGGCATGTTGGTACATGCCTGTAATCCCAAGACAGAAGGTTCAGGAGTTCAAGACTGCTAGCTTTCTACTGAGTCTGGGGCCGTCTGAGCTACATGGGGTAGCCCTGCCCCCTAAAAAGAATAGAAAGAAACAGCACCAAGCTTCAGTTTTAGTTCATCTACAGTAAAAGACCAGCTTTGAATTTGAGGGGCAAGACAGTTTATATCTTAATATCTCAATAGTTAGCTGAGAGACTCCTAAGACAGAAATATTTTATAGTTACCAAGTTTTTCTTGGGAGCAAAGTCACGGGATTACATTGAATATAAGGACAGATGAGAGCTACCATTAAATGTTTACTCAAACCGGATGAGAACACCAGAAATGCTGTGGGAGGACTTGTACGACTTCCTTGTTATTTGGTGGAGACTGTTCTAGGTAAATCACCCAATAAACCCTGGAGATCAGTGACATCACTTGAGAGAAAAGGTGTGAGACATGATTGTGTTCTTTCCCCAAGGCTGCTGCCAAAACTTACAATAGACAAGATTTGAACCATCCTATAAAAAGGCTTTCTGCAACACTGATAATGCTTCTGTTTGTATTTGTAAGAGGGGTTTATTCTAAAATGAAATGTAATGCAGGAGAGTTTTCCCCATTTCACTTAATGTACATATTTAATAGATTTTCCTTAGTAGCTTATGGTATAATAATTGATCAATAAAGAAAATAATTACTATAAAGCTTAAAATAAACCTGAAACACTAAAACATTGCTGCTTAAATAATTCCAAAGCTGGATATGACAGCTAAGGGAAAAAAAACAACACTAACAGGATTAGCATAGCAAAGGTGCCACAATTCTGCTGTAAACCTAAGTCCAGAACAGGAAGACGTGAAATAAAAAGGAAATGAAAGGAGGTTTTAAAATAGGTCTACATGTGGTCACTCCTCTACTGGAAGGAGTCACTTCCTCCAGAGCTTGTGGCTGTTTCCCTGAGAACCTGACCATAGCACCATAGTCCCTGTGCGTCCACGGGGATGGGTTCGAGCACTTCCCTCAGACACCAAAATCTTCATGTCCCATATATGAAGACAGCATGGCATTTACACATAACCTACATATAAATACCTTCTCTACAAGTCCTTCATAGGCTACTTAAAATATCTACTACAATGTACTGTAATTATTTATATTCTTGTTTTAGTTTGGTTTTGGTTTTTCGAGACAGGGTTTCTGTGTAACAGCCCTGGCTGTCCTGGAACTCACTCTGTAGACCAAACTGGCCTTGAACTCACAGAGATCTCCCTGTCTCTGCCCCCCAAGTGCTGGGATTAAAGGTGTGTGCCACCATGCCTGGCAGTTATTTTTATTCTTAAGAAATTGTGACAAGAAGTATATTCATATTCAGACAGTTTTCTCCCTAATATTTTCTAACATGATTGAATCTGCAGATGCAGAAGCCACAGTTATAGAGGACCAAATGTACAACCTGGCTCACCTAAAACATCTGTATGTAATATTTAAGGGGACAAGGACACTGAAGTGTTGCATAATCTCCTTCACACAGCTGCACACCACAGAATAAACTGCAGCAAAATTAGGACTGCTCTAAATAAGAATTGGAGCAGACCATGAAGAGAGGCTCTCCATGTTAACAACTTACTTATCTGTAACCCAAACAGGATGACTGAGGCAATGGTAGAAAGAACAATGGCCGCGGCTGCGGAGAAGCCTTTCATGATGTTGTCTGTGTACTTGACCACAACAGAGGTGTAGAGTCCGCCAACACTAGCAAGGACTTAGGAGACAGAAAGAAATAAGATCTCAGTACTCAATCATGAAAACATTCCATCCCCAGAGATGGCACACTCATTTACCTAGGACAAGGAGAACAGTTTTCTTCAGAAGCAAGTCTCTGATGTGCAAAAGACTAGTCCACTACTAAATCAGACACAGTTATTATAACACAAGATTCTTTCTGATTATTTCTCTAAGATAGCAAGTTGATAAAAACAAAATTATATATTCTGAACTGGTATTCATCACTTTATCAAAGGAATAATTCCAAAATGCTGTAAGTGCCTAGGACAGACATCTAACTTAGGAGTTAAAATAAAAAAACAAAAAGAATCTACTTTTATTCCTAGATACTTACAGATGACAAACCAGACATAATACGTGTAACCATAGAAAAATCCTTTTTCTTTAATTCCAACTCCCTCTGACAAGTAGGCACCAACTAACGTCACAGCGATCCCAGACAGATACATCTGAATGTTTCTCACCCAAAGGGAAGTATCTGAACTCTTTAAAACTTTTTCAAAATAAACTCCTAGAAAAAAAAAAGGACATAGATGTATTAAAGATATTATGAATTAACTAATGATATTCTGTTTAGAACACACCCCAAGTGCATGATTTGGGGAAGAAATATTCTTAGTATTAGTTAAGTACACGTTTGTTATGTAGTTTACGACATGATATATTAAACATCACCACATTGCTTTTACAAAGCATATAGATTAATAATGAAGAGAAAACATCATAAGCTCCATTTGACAAACAGTTGTTAAACAATCAAGAACAGTTTTCCCTTTAGATCAAAGAACTCTCTATTCCTTAATACCAATCTAAAGCTACAGCACTAGAGTGAGTTATCCTACTCCCACCCCCTTGACACCTGTGAGGATGAGTGTGTCTCACTGTGTGGAGCAGCTATCTAATCACCCGGCTGGTGTCGTTCCAGTGCCAGAACCAAACCAAAGTAAGCTGCAGCTTTCCGAGTAACGCTGTTCTCCTTAAACAGGTCTGCAGACAACATCATATGCTGGGAACTGCTAATTAGGTATTAAATTTGTGTGTAGATGTATTTTTCCCAGGACTTGTGTAGGGAGTAGGGCTCAAAAAATGTTTTTCCCCCCTTAGAGAAAAGGGAGGAAAAAAAAACTTTTGTCCCTAAAAAGTCAAATACCACTATGTCAGGCTTTAAAGTTAGATGAATGCATGTTGACCCAGAGACACTGGGAACTGTTATTTACCAACTAAAAGGTATAACTAAAAATAATTTTTATATTAATCTTTATTTTGGGGACAGGATCTCACCATGTGGCCCTGGCTAGCCTGGAACTGTAGACCAGGCTGACTTTGAATCTGCCTGCCTCTACCTCTCAGGTCCTGCCACCGTACCTGGCAAAAACAAGATTGATTTTGATGAGGCTATTTTGGAAAGAGCCAGACTATGGCAACAAACATAAAATAGCTGTTAAAACTTCCAACTTAGACTTTCTGTCTGGAAAAGGCATTGCTATTCAGTGATGTTACTTCAGGACAGGACAAGCATTAAACCACCTTCTGCTTCCTCAGCTCTAAGCAGAGGCTAGACTAAAGAGGATATGGGGTATAAGCATTTCACTGTTCAAAGATATTACTGAAAATCAAAAGAATATTTTTTGGTGATTAAAATTTTGTTCCTAATTTGTTGATTCTTAAAAATAAAGAGTTTATTTACCATGACTATGGTTAATTAAGTATATTCCTAAACTTAACCTTTCTCTTCTCCTATAAAACATTTATAAGCAATATTTTATTTCTATGTCTTTCTTGTTTTCCTAGTTAAAAAAAAACATCACTCTTGAAATAGGTGGAAATAAAGAGATATACAAATACCACTAATATATTCTTATTAAAAAGCTCTTGAGTTTCATACCTGTTGGAGCTATTTCTGCAACACATTTCATTTCTTACATTAAGCTTCGTATATTTCTTATCTTTTCTTAATTCATGAGAGGAATAATTGTCCCTAATATGACTCCATACTTTCCTGTTTCCTTGATGTTTTGGCTGTTCTTCTTTGATATTATGTTTGCTAAGGTACATTTCACCCACCTCCTCTTTCTATTCCATAGCTCCTAGTCTGTTGAAGCAAAGGAAGAACTTGAGATTATAGGTACAAGACAGTCTAAGCTGGTTATCCTAGTAACCATGGCAGCAGAGACAAGTTTGAAAACAGTGATACTTGGGGACATGGGAAGTACTCATTGCGGCCTCCCTGAAGGTTAGTTCCCTTCATTGCCAGGCCTTTCCATTAACTTTTGGTCCTTGGCTAAACTAAGATGGCCAAGAATGGCCGGAGTATATTCCTAGCTGCAACTCTGAAGTCTGAACAACTGTGGTAAGTGAATCACATACTTACGGGGAGAGGGGGGAAATAGCTGACACAAAACAACGTAAGAAGGAATTTAAAGTCTTAATGGGAATAAAATTGTTAGGAAAAAACAAGGAAATGAGATCCGGTTTTTACCGTTACATGGTAACACAGTGCTTTCACAACTTACCTGCAAACCCAGAGCACAAGACGGCAATAGCTATGGCACAGAAGCCTAATAATGGGTTCTGCTCTACCTGCAATTGTAAGTTTTTAAAGTTACTCTTAGTAAGTCCAACCAAATTAATCCAACAGTCCAAAGAAATAACTACAAATATACATGTTGCCAGGCCTGGTGATACATGCCTTTAATCCCAGCACGCAGAGGCAGGTGGATCTCTAGGAGTTCCAGGCCAGCTAGGGGTATATATTAAGACCTTGTCTTTAAAAAAAGAAAAAGAGCCGGGCGATGGTGTACCAGAATCATTGCTGTATGCTAAGCAGATAAGTGATAACACACATCTCGGAATGGCCCTTAACAGCTTCATGTACAGGGGAGACTGACAGGTGTATATAGAAGATGTATGTATATAACCCAGCATACTGTTTCAGCTCTCGTTTTCTTCCTTCCCTAAACGATCTTTCAGGAGCGTCATCTGTAATCCTGAGAAATGAATACTACCTCAGTACTCCGCTGGAATTAAAGCATTGGGACACAGGACTGTCTGTACTATAGTAAGGATGAGACACCTTGTTCAACAGCAGAAAGCCTAATGTCAGCAGTGCCTGGGACTGAGACATAAAGTGTAGCCTAAAATGTCCAGTCGTCACTAAAAACTAACAACATTTTACTTCTGGGATACTAAAGGGTTTTAATGACCCTCTGTGATTCCTGACTATTGCTCAAGTTACAGTCTGTAGTCTCAGTATTTTGTAAACAGGAACCTGGTATATACTAGTATAACAACAAAATGAAAAAGAAACTGAAATTTGGAAATCCAAGCCTAATAGTCCGAGCTCCAACAGTGTACAGGATCTTAGAATACAATTAATCTAATTCTTAACCAGAAAGTAACCCACTGTTACAAGGTGGTGTGGAATGAATGTATGCAAAAACTCCTGTCCACATGGTAGATACTCCACAGGAGACTTTCTCATTTGACAGGATGAGTTTAAATGCAAATACTGTTTTAGGATAAGCTAGCTACACTCAAAATTCAAAACAAGTTGTACTTATAAAACATCAGTTGTATATAGCCAATTAAAAAGATAAACTCGCCCAAAACTGACTATATGCTGACTTAGCAGACCTCTGTTTGAAGAAAAGGAGTAATATCAAGCTATGTCTGATAAAATTCAGGTAGTATCTGGACATCGAATCCAGTTTTAGGGCATACCGTGGAGCAATGACAGAATGATATATCTGGAAGTGAAATACTGGCCTCAGGAAGCTCTCTAGAAACAGGCCACAGAAATAAACGAGTTTAAATTGGGACACCTGAAGAGTAGGGTGTGACATTACCTCACACTCACAAGTCCATCCTATGAAGAGTAGGGTGTGACATTACCTCCCACACTCACAAGTACATCCTATGAAGAGTAGGATGTGACATTACCTCCCACACTCACAAGTCCATCCTATGAAGAGTAGGGTGTGACATTACCCT
>JABTXL010000001.1:20008994-20078812 GCA_025134845.1 Neodon shergylaensis
TTTGGGCAACTCCTGCTTTATACGGGAATTCTTCAGTTTCAACATTACCAACATTGGGGGATGGACAGTCCTTTGCTTTAAAGGGCTGCTGTAGGCACTGCATGATATGTAGAAGAATCCCTGGCCTCTTATTGCCCAGATGCCAGTACATACCTATTATGATACATATGCAAAACTCTACCTCCTGGGGGCCAAAACCTGTCCCTAGAGAAAAGTACTGCTTCAGATCAACCTAATACATGAAGATGTGACTTGAGTTTTCAATACCTTAACTTGAAGGAAAAAAAAGAATTGAACACTCTAGAAGTATTTTTACTTACTTAGCCAAGAGTCCAACACTTATCAGCAGCTTTATAACTTCTGTGATGCACACGGCTGTGGTTGAAAAGTAGAGTTCTTTAGCTGTTGTCCTTGTGTATCTTAAAGCCACGGTGTAAGCTGCAGCCACCAGAGTCATCACTGCCAAGCAGTACAGCTTGAAGAATAAACTGACATTTTCTGGAAAATATGTGCAACAAAAATATTATTTAGCATGTGTGTAGATATATATGTATATAACGATAACAGACTAGTTAGTCCATAATGCTTTCCAATTTCTAACACCAAATAGTTTTCTAAATAATGACATCTAAAATTCAGTTTCAAACCAATTACATAAACACAAATACCGCTGACTTTAAAACTCCATACAAGATATTGGATACAGATATTTTTTAGTGTCCCCAACTGTACAATTATGTGACATACCAACCTTAGTTAAGTTTGCTATAAAATACATAATTATCTTTATGATTACAAACCTGTGAAAGCAAAGCATCAGAGCAACTGCAATACATTCTAAATCTCAAGAGAGCAGAGAACAGACCTGAGGCCTCTCTGGCTACACCTGTCATCCTACTGACAACAGGGTGGACTTGGCTGTGTAGCTAGAGGGAGGACAAGCTTTCCAGGGGGAAGAGGGTCACTCCTCATCACGGTATAAAGCCTAGCGAAGCTCCCCCTGCTAGAACCTAACTATGCTCCTGAAGACAGCAGAAAGCAAAGGGCTAACTGTGCGACAAAAGTGCAGCTTAGCATCATTGCAGTGGCACGTGTGTGCAGGCCTCGCACCCATCAAGTTGACACCAGGACCATACGTGATCCTGTACGTCCTGGGAGGGCAAAAAATGTCCCTAGTAGAAAAGTACTGGTCTGGAACAATCTAATACACAAACACATGGCTTCATAACCAGCCTGGGCTATATTCTAAGACCCCCCCCGTGTCTCTCTTATCTCCCCCCCCGACACACACACGTGAGAGTTATATAGAACTATCTGAAAGTCAAGAATTAATTAAATCTAGCCCCTCATCTCTCTGCATGACCTGAAAGTAACAGGTTAACACAGAGTACTTAGAGAAACCTCTATGAAACTTGAGATGCAGGATATATAGCAGCCTTCACTCGGGTGCCAAGGACAGTCCAACGCCTTTGGTAAATTCAGTTGCGGTGCATCCAGTCCGCCCTTCACCCCCGCCCCATGCTTCCTGCTCTGCTACTGCCACCACCCAAGGCTTCAACCCTTTCTGCTTTCTTCTCATGACAAAATGTAGTAGTAAGATTTATATGAGAAAACCAATTCCCACAACTGATCTTTATTAGTTATAAATGAATCTAATCTTTGTCATTGAGATCTACTCATGAGACTGGAATTATGTGGGGGTAACATTTCATTTACTTGGTACTCAAAGTTACTGTTTTGTCATCGAATCATTTCCAAGTGTCCACCTGGGAACACTGTTCTTAGCTCATGGGTCATACATAATAAGCAGGCTTATTAAGGTGGGTCCTACTTTGCCAATCCCAGTAAATCATAAGGACATCGAGTGACTTCAGCGTGCTATTCTTCAACTGTAATGAGCTTTTGTTTCCACTTTGGAATCATAATCTAGGTAATTAATAACTAATCATAGGTAATTATACCTAATTATAGGTAATTATACCTAATCATTGGTAAATAGAATAGGGGGGTTGGGGAGGGGGGAGTTGAGACAGGATTTCTCTGTGTAACAGTCCTGGCTGTCCTGGAACTTGCTTTGTAGACCAGGCTGGCCAGGAACTCACTGAAATCCACCTGCCTGTTCCTTCTGAGTGCCTTGATTAAGAACACGTACCACCACCGCCCAACTTAAAGTAGGTGTTTCAAACAGATACTTTAAAATATGGTGATTAAAACTTAAGGAAACAGTGTCTTCAGATAAGTATTTCCTTCTTGGTGAATTAAAGACTAATTTGTAAATTGTAGGCAAATTCTTAAAATTATACCAAAGAAGCAATATGGAAGAAATGTCATAACTATTTATCTTTCCTTTCTAAAAGCTCCAGCAAGCCAGATAAGCAAAGCTTATGTAAAGAGAAGTGGAGGAAGCCACTATAATACTTCTATTGTTCTAATACTTTATTATGAAAGAGTTTATGACTCCAAAAACCGGCAGCAATAACATCTAACCAATCAGTACGAGAGAAAGCAAACTACACAATCCCTTATTTGTAAAAGATCACACAGAATGGCTTTATAACTTCATGTGAATAGAAAAATGTTAAGTCCCATCTCAAGACACATGGAAATTACAGTCAGTTCAAATCTCAGCGTCTGTAAATGAAGTAGTATTAGAAGACAGCTATGCGCATCTACCCAAATATCCTGGCTACATTTGTGCTACAATTGCAGGGTTCAGCAGCTATGGCAGAGACTAAACTGTGTACAGAAGATTGCCCGTCCATGTCCTGAGTTATCAATATTCTCATAACTGAAGAGTACAAATTCTAATATAGGTATGATATAGGTTTCTGGTTCCAAAAAACTAGATAGTGAATGTTTAAAGACTAAACGTAGCATTTACTCCAAAAAAACATACTACTGTATCTCCGCCCCTCCTTTGAGACAGGGTCTGTCTATGAATCTCAGGTTGGCTTGGAATTCGCCGTGCAGAAAGAACACACTGGCTTCAAACTCATGGAACTCTACATGCCACTGCCTCCTAAGTGCAGGGATCAATAGGCATGAGCCAGTATCACAGGTTTTTATAAACACCCACAGGAAGCAAATATCTGCCAACGTAATTCTTGAAAATAATTAATAGTCAAAGTAGAAAAGTATAAATTTAGATACTACAAAAAATACATGAATTTGGTATGTAATACCACTTTAGAAGCATATTTCAACTTTTTTTTTTTTTTTTTTTTTTTGGTTTTTCGAGACAGGGTTTCTCTGTAGCTTTGGTGCCTGTCCCGGAACTAGCTCTTGTAGACCAGGCTGGCCTCGAACTCCCAGAGATCAACCTGCCTCTGCCTCCCGAGTGCTACTTTTAAAACCAGTGTTTTCTTAACCATGACTTTCACTGATATTTCAGTTTACCATTAAATCAAAACATTTCTTCTTCATTCCCAATTTTCCAGGATGAAATTTCCTTTATTACAAATTCCAACACTTTCAGAGCAATAAAAAAAAAATCCATGGTATGTAACTTTTAAACTTTCCTAAGAATTCAAATCATGCCAAGCCATTAGCTAGAAACTTAACCCACACCTCACCTACCGTCCCTCTCTTGCGAAAAACCCATTAGCCCTACAGCCTTTGTTTCTGACTGGGATATATTCCCAAAAGCCAGTCTGGAGTTAACCTTTTGTTTTCCAATTACATTTTATGGGGACTATTATTTCTCATATCTGAAAGCTTGGACATTTCAGAAAGTAGCTGCTAAATAATCTTTGAGACGACTCTAGGGAGGTATAGAAACTATTTCATTAGGATAAAACGTGCCTCGCAACCAAATGTAATGAAGTTTGTACTGGCAATAAGTCTAAATTTGTAAACTGTTAACAACTGTAACTGTTAGGTATTGATTTGCCCTCTGTAATGTTTAACTGTCCGTCTGTCTTGTCATCCGCCCTATTATCTAGCCCCTTCTACTGTAATCAGACCGGCTTTTTCCATGGGTTTTTCCTGGGTTCTTAAAGGCCTTACCTGAAATGGGACAATCCACAAGAGAAGCAAAGACCACCACACAAAACATATCTGGCGCCTGATGTTACGTGTTACTTCCCCTCACAAGATAAATAATGTCACGTCCACGCAAAAGGATATTCTTTAAATACTCGTTCAACATTTATTTAGATTTAAAGCCAAGCGCTCTTTGGGGAAACGAAGACAAAGAAAATAGCGATATGCCAGCTATGGTGGTTCAGACCATTAATCCCAGCAACTGGGAAGCTGAGGCAGGACGATCTCCCGGACTTTTCCGTCAACCTGTGCTACAGAAAGAGACCCTGTAGCGTGGATCCCTGCTTTAAAAACAAACAAATCACCGCCTTTTGACCTCTCCTGGCCACAGTGCTACAGAACAGAAACTCAGCCCTGGGTTCAGCTTATGTAAAACTTGAAACAGCAGTCACCACAGCAGGGCGAGTCGGCCCGCCATTGAGGGGTGCACAGCGCGCGCCCCTTCAAACCCAGTGCTCAGAACCGCAGCCTCGCTCCAGGAAGGGACCTGGCCCACTCCGCCGGGGTGCGAGAGCAGCCGGGACCGCTCGCTCCGCCGGGGTGCGAGAGCAGCCGGGACCGCTCGCTCTGCCGGGGTGCGGGTGCAGTCGGGGCCGCTACCCGCCGGGCTGCGGGTGCAGCCAGGGTGCGAGAGCAGCCGGGGCCGCTACCCGCCGGGAGGGCGCGGCCTCTCGAGCCCGCCCGTCTCGCAACGCCCCGGCCGGCCGCCGTCCCCTACCCCACTCCCTGCAGCCCGGCCTCACCTTTCGCCTGAGCCATGGTGCTGAGCCAGCCTGCGGAACTAACGCCCCTGCAGCCATAGAGACGCGCCGGCCTAGAGAGCTCGCCGCCCCGGCCGCGCCAGGAGGAAGCCGCTGGCTGCGGCGGAAGGCGCGCGGGGTGTGGAGCGACAAGCCTGGGGCACTCGGCCCTAGCGGGGTTCTGGAGAGCGCGGCTTCCGGTCCGCTGAGGGGCGGAGTCAAGCTGGCTGAGCGCTTCCTGCCCGGGGTTGCTGGACATCCAAAGGGAATTAGGCCATGAAAAGGATTTTTGAAATGCTCTTGGTTATTGGTTTGTGTGCAAACCGTTAGAGAAGCTCTGGGGACTCGAACTTACGTAGCTTTCACCTCCATCATGACCTCGCATTTGTTACCGCTTGGATAAATTGTGTACATCATGTATCTTCCTCATCCTCACTGTCACGGCCTAGCCTGACATGGTAACTGCATGATCTTCCGACAACAAAAGGACCTCAGAAATATTAGCTGTATTAACAGGCACTTCAATCACTATAATGCTTACTGTGATTAGAGGATGTTAATTCCTAGAAAATAATCCCGCGGTGAAATGGCTAGTGTTTGAACACGTGTATTGATGTGGGGTTGGTGGCACATGCCTGTAATCCCAGCTTTTGAGAGGCATAGACAGGAAGAAATCTGCGTTCCAGGGTCAGTCTGGGACACGCAGTAAAACGGTGTATGAAGCACACAGAAAAAGATGGGTATTGATATTAAAACTACAGAAATAGCATTAGCCCTTACAGTCACAGGGATATGGAGTTCTGAGATACCCAATGGCTTCCACCTTTGATAGCATCATTTTCTCCGAAAATCCTATTTGGAGAGTTGTGGGGTACATGCTATAAACCATTCTACAGGTACTGAACATATGTGAATGTGTGTGTGTGTGTGTGTGTGTGTGTGTGTGTATGTATATATAGCCAGCCTTTTAACATGACTAGAAAACCTTATTACTTATATTGATATGATGCAGGTGCGGCCAGACAGACTTTTTTTTTTAAGAATTAGGACTCATGTGCTTAGTATAAAAAAAACAAACAAACAAACTAGAACTAAGCTACATTCTCAGCCCCAGCATTGACTGTAGAGTTTGACATTTCATTTATCTCATTTTTGGAACAGTATTAGGCCTTTACTTGGCTGCATGCATGCTCCCTGATGCTAATCACCTTTTCCTGTGATTGGTAGAGTTAATACTGGTGGAATTATTCAGTTCCTTACTCTACATCTATTTGAGCACACAGTTAAATAAAAAACTCAAAACTTGTATTTTAAAGAATAAAATACTCTATTATATACTTCTTGTTTTACAACTACTGCTTTGTGTAGTCTCTGTCTCCCCACTGTTGAGTGTCACTGTGGTCTTAATATTTTTAAGAGGTAAATTACTTTATTAAGACCACATTGCTATATGCTGTGGACCAAAGACGTGAAGCAAGGCAGACTGATCTACAATAAACTCTAAACCTTGCTTTGGTTTTGGTGTGTCTTCATTAAGTACTACCATTCCTTTCAAATTCTGTTTCAGAAGCCTAAAGGTGGACTGTGTTCTCCACTTAGCTTCGCAGTCCTGACTCCAGGGTTCTCTTCTGCATGTTCTAAATTGTCTGAGTAACCTTAACAGATTTTCTGATTTCAAAATTATAATTTAGATTCTTATTTTTTAGTTTTTTCCCACTATACCTATGGAATCTTAGAAAAAGCCTATGTATAACCAGAAAGATGTAGAAAGAAGGAAAATAAAACCAGAATCAAAAGAGACTGCTACTGTCTTCTTACCTGAAGCAACTAATGAAACAGAAGTGTCCATGACAAAGATCCTCAAGGCATTGGGTGTAGCAGGCTTTCTTGGACTGCCAGTCCCCAAATCATGAAATAGAGACTTTATTATTAATTATGAATGCTCAGCTTTAGCTTAGGCTTGTTTTTAGTAAGTTCCCTGCCCCCAGGCTCATTTACCTCATCTATGTACTATCTATCCTTCTTTCCTGTTCTTCTGTGTCTGGCTGACTGAACCCTGGCTGGCTGGCTGGCTGGCTGGTTGGCTCCCCATTTTCTCTCTGCATACCAGCCCTGCCTATCCCTCTTCTGCCTAGTTATTGGCCATTCAGCTTTTTATTAGACCAATCAGGTGCCTTAGGCATGCAAAGTAAAACAGCAACACATCTTTATATAGTTAAACAAATGAAGAATAAACAAAAGCAACACAAACAATTGCAACACATCTTTACATAGTTAAACAATTATTCTGCAACATAAAAAATACAACACATCTTTACAGGATTAAACAAAAATCTGTCTTTACAAAGTCCCTGCTGATTGGTTTAATAAAGAATGAAATGGCCAATAGCTAGGCATGAGGTATAGGTGAGACTTTCAGAGACAGAGAGGACTCTGGGAAGGAAAAGAAAGGGGAGGTTCAAAAGTGGGGCTCAGAAAAGGGGATAGAGGTAAAAGTCACGTGGTAGAATGTAGATTAATAAAAATATAGGCTAATTTAAGTTACAAGAGCTAGTTAAAAACAAGCCTAAGCTAAAGGCCAAGCTTTCATAATTAATAATAAGTGTCTGTGTCATTTGGGAGCTGGCTAGTGGGACAGAAAAATACTTGCTACACAACATAACATGTCTAGTTTATTGTCCCATGCTAATGAGAAAACATGAATATACCACAGGGATCATGAGATGTCTCTAGAAGCAAATGAAAGGCATTTTTATGGACTGTTAAGGAAGGATAAGTTTACACATGAAGTCACATATTTTTAGTAGACCGAGAGTGGGGTTGTAGCTAGAGAATGTTGTGGAGCAGTTTCCTTTGAATTGAAACCCTAGGCTTAGGGAGAGCTTGCTTTCACAAGTCTCAAGAGGTAAACAAAAGGTCACACAGCTGGGAGAACATGAAAAGGAAATATTCTCCAGGATCCCCCCCCAACCATATAAAAAGGGGTAACAACAGGCTTGGGTAGGAGGCTCTGACCAGCCCAATGGCAGGGAGAAGAAATGCTCAGACTGTTGAGGTTTCAGGTTTCTCTGTAGCTTTGGAGCCTGTCCTGGAAGTCAGAGATCCGCCCCCCTCTGCCTCCGGAGCTGCCTGCCAGCTGGGCAAAGGCTCCAGGGTTGCAGCTTTCATGAGTGATGCTGGGTGGGCTGTCCAGTGACGTGATACAATTGTTTCTGAGTTTGCTCCTGTTCCTTGTGAGGAACCCCTGGCTCATATCCTTGTTAGCAACCTCTAAATATTCATGACATCACCAAATAGACTAGAACTGCAGTATTTTTTCTTTGACCTATTTATTTCTATTTCTGTTTAAGTATGGGACATTGTGAAGTCTACAAAGGGAGGCTCAGTATATCCATAATATAGTAGATATTATATCACTATATTACAAAAGAATTATATAGTTTCCATTCGGATTGGCAATAAAAGTGTGAACTTAAAGGAAAAAAGTGTGTAGATATATGGCTAAAAGTTTAAGCGGTTATTAAGTTCAAATATGGTAGGTGTAGAATAATTTGTTAAATATTGCAATGTTGATAGTATACAGTTGGCAATAAATAATACCTGTGCAAAGGTTGGTAAAAATGGCTCAGTGGTAAAGGCACTTGCTACACAAACCTGGCAGCCTGAATTTGAACCCCAGAACCCACATAAAAAGAGAAGGCAATAACCAACTCCACAAAAGTTCTCCTCTGATCTCCACTGCTGGGAAACAAACTCAGGTCATTTGCAAAAACAGAACTAGCTCTTAAATGCTGGGCCCTCTCCTCCCCCAGACCCAAGTGAGTCTCTGATACTGAAAGTTTGACTTTTCAAGTTACTTGCTATTTTCATTCATTAGTCCATTCTAACCTCAGTTCTACGAAAACCTCAGCTCTAAGATAACTCCAGTTCTAAGATAATGTTGGCTTATGTTTATGAATATGGATGAGGGCTAACTGAAAAAAAAAACAAAAACAAAAAAAAATCACAGTCCTGAATCCTTAAAGTTTAATAAGTTCTGTGATGACCCAACCTCATCCCATCATCCATGCCTTGTTTTAACAGCCAGTCTGTCACTAACATCATTTTAAAACTTCAGGCATAAAAATCATGACAAGGGTATGCTTGAAGTTCACTTTTTTATAGCACCTGTGGAAAATGGATTTCAAGATCTATTCATGCTATAAATAGTATTTAACCTAGACAGAAAACAAATTCCATCAACATTTCTTGCTGTTGTTTTTCCCTTGGAAGACTGATTGGCTCCTAGGTTCCATCATTGCTCTGGCTGTCACCCCATCCTAATCTGAGAGGAGGAAGGGACTCATGCTGTCTTTTCACAAGCTCTGGTAGATACCCAAGAATTGTCAAAGAACTGGGTGTTGGAGTGCCTAGCTTTGTCCAAAAGAAAGTAGAAGTGTTGGCTTTTGACCTTCAGAGGCAACATGGGCAGGAATCTCACCTCCGAGGGTCATACAAGAAACCTGGTTCAAGGGAACAGTGAAGTGGGCTCAGTCAAGCCCAAGGGGGCATGGTTGGAGAGTGTCACATACTGCCCCTGGCTAGGAGCACAACTGAAGACGCAAATCAGAGAGATCAGCAAAGACCAAGGCTTTTTTATTTCTGAGACAGGCTCTCATATTATATGTTGGCCACATGTTTGCTATATGTCCAATGACAACTTTGAATTTGTGACCTTCCTGCCGCCACCATCCAAACGCTAAGATGACATCTGTGTGCCACCCACCATATACAGTTTCTGCAGTGTTGGGAACTGAGCCCACGGCTGTGTGCATGGTAGACAAGTATTCTACCAACTGAGCCATATGCCTCCCATCCAAAAAGAAAAAGAAAGTCACCTGTGCAGATAAAAATAGATTTAAATGTATGTAAATGATCCTCCTTCTCCTAGTTCTTCTGCTAGTTCCTTTCACCTGGGAACTTTCTTATCCATTAGCTGGCATTAGAAGTATATAAGAGTAATACAACTATATCCCTAAAGTGTAGTGATTCACAGAAACCCAAACACAACTGTTTATGGGCCAAATATGACTGAGGGGGAGTCTATGCTTCAGGCTTTGGGTTAGACAACAGACAACTTGAAAGGACCAAGCTGAAATTCCAGCCAGTGTTACCAGATATTCTGATTTTTTTTCCCTAAAGGAGCCTGAAATTTAGGCATAAATATCAAATCTCCAGGTTTTAAAAGGCATAATGTGGATGTTGGCTGTAATTGTTCCAGATTGCAAGGCTCATTATATAGAAATCTGTGTCAACCTTGAATAGCTAATGACAGAAAGTGTTGTGTTTCAGAGCAAATGTTCATGTTTAACATTTTGTAGGATTTTAGAGGTAGCCTCTATTCTGGTGATAAATCATTTTACACTGTTAACATAGCTGGCATTACAATTTCATTCTCAATGCTACTCAATTCTTTCTAAAAGACAAAACAAATAGACAGCATTTTATTTATCATTTTTAATAGAATGAAAAATGAGCTACAGAGATGCTTTGAGATCTGTATAGCAGTCAGGCGAGACATGGGGCTCTAACACACATTCATGCGAACACTGACTGTGTCACCCCACACAATTAAATATGTACATGTAGAGTCCTTGGAACTCTTTTCCATGCTTAACATTCAGGATCAGCTTCCTTTAAAATTCCATCCTAGGTTTCATCCACTGCTCTGGTTAGGTTTACCTTTACCCCGTGGGTTTTTTGACTTGGTCCCCCACGAAGCCCAGCTATGAAGATCTGGGGCCTGGGCACTCCAGTGCTGCCTTCTCTCACGGACTGGGTGCTAACGCTTTTCAGAGGGTACACCTGTGAGCTGTTTTCTCTTCTCATGTGACTAAGGTCAGTTTGTACGGAGTGAGTAATTTTCTGACGTAAATTAGCCTATATAGAAGAAGAAAATCGGGATTAATATCTCTCTAAAAAATAAATACTGTAAAAAATTATCAAGGGTTTAGTTAATGTTTATCTATTATTTTCACATTCTACAAATAAACATTACATTTTCTATGGTGATGATGATGATGATGGTAGTGATGATGGTGATGGTAGTGATGACAATGGTGGTGATGGTAGTGGTGGTGATGACATGGTGGTGATGGTAGTGGTGGTGATGGTGATGACAATGGTGATGGTGTTGATGGTGGTGGTGGTGATGACAATGATGGTGATGATGATGACAGTGATGATGGCGGTGGTGGCAGTGATGATAGTGATGGTGGTGATGATGGTGGTGGTGATGGTAGTGGTTGTGGTGATGTGGTGATGGTAGTGGTGATGGTGAGTACAATAAGTATGAGGATGTGTATGGTATGATATGATCACAGGCATGTGTGTGCCATGGTGTGCAGGTGGGAGTCAGAAGCTCCTGGTGTTAATTCTCTCCTTCTGTGGTAGGTTCTGGGACTGAACTTAGCAGCTTTCATGGCAATATTCTGAATTATCCTGATGGACCAAATATCTCATTTTTTTCCTATAAAACATTGGAACACTACAAAATCAAGAACAGAGTAAAAAATTAAGAATTCCTTATGAAGTGGGAAAACATGTGAAATGCTGAAAATGAGGCTAAAGAAAGGTGCACAATATTGAGTTACAGTGATCTCAGCTATGACTTTAAATGACCTTATGATTGCTTTAATATTAAACTTTAAGATTTGTAGAACTTTGACTTTTTAAAATCATACTTGTCTAAGATTTTTTTTTTTTTGGTTATTCGAGACAGGGTTTCTCTGTGGCCTTGGAGCCTGTCCTGGAACTAGCTCTGTAGACCAGGCTGGTCTCGAACTCACAGAGATCCGCCTGCCTCTGCCTCCCGAGTGCTGGGATTAAAGGTGTGCACCACCACCGCCCGGCACTTGTCTAAGATTTATAGTGAATTTTAAAATGAGCTTTACTCTATGCTGTTACTATAAAAATCTGTCTTCAGGTTATACAATTTTAGTTTTGTTTACTCTCTTTGTGGATAACTAGTAAACATGAGTACAAACAGATGGCACACGCCAGGAACCACGGAGGAGAAGGGCTGGAAGGCGTAACTCAGTGGTCACTGGGTTTAATAGCACATGGAAAGCCCTGATTTCATCCTTAGACCCACAAGGAAATGGGAGAGGATAAGAACTAAGAAGATGTTGCAACAGGGTAAGAAAATGCGGTAGTGGGTACCAGAGCAGATGAATGAAGGAGGACAGACCTAAATATTTCAGAGTTTGGACCATCAAGAATCCAAATCTCTTCCCTACAACTGCCCAGCATATAGTCGACATTAATAAGACTTTTATCTTTTTATGATTTCTGGTAGCATAATTTTACTATTCCAAGAACCTTGTTATATAAGCAAATATTTTTGTGCTGGGGTTGGAATCAGGGCCTCCCACATGCTAGTCAAGTGCTCCACCACAGACTTGTTCCCCTAGCCCAGGTCTACAATTTCTTACACTGTCCATTATAAGACATTCTGAAAGACGCATTAACAGGTCAATAGAAAAGCATCAGTACACAGAGAGGCCCTAAAATACTTTGTATCCTTTGCCTTGAGATCTTTCACGGTGCTGTCCCACCAATGTTGGTGCTTTTCTACCCGATCTTATTTAAATCCTTCTTTCTGTTCAACCCACCTTGGGCATTAAAAGATCTGCCTTAACACACTTCACATTCTCAATTAATTCTAAATGGATTATTCCCCTTCTGAGTAACAGCCAAATGTTGGTTGACGAGAAGTTCCCCCAAATATCTTTGCTGCAGCATCAGTCGGCTCAGTTAGCTTCTGGTAAGCGTCATGGCCCCATCTCCCACTCAGGTAGGCATGATGTGGGGTGCCCTTCTGTATATTTGTTGCTTTTACTGGTTGATGAATAAAACTGTTTCGGCCAATGGCTTAGCAGAGCAAAGCCAGGTGGAAAATCTTAACAGAGATAGAAAGGGTAGGTGGAGTCAGAGAGACACCATGTAGCAGTCAAGGGAGAAGGACACATGGGAACCTTAGGAACCTTACCGGTAGTCCACAGCCTTGTGGTGATACTCAGATTAATAGAAATGGGTTAATTTAAGATGTAAAAGCTAGCCAGTAAGAAGCAGTGTTGCAATTAATATGGTTTCTGTGTGATTATTCGGGTCTTGATCAACCAGGAAATGAAAGAGCATCCTCTGCCTACATAGGCACACTGGGATTGCAGTTGTTTGTGCCACTGAGTCCAACTTTTATGCTTTTATATAGGGTTGGGGCACCCAATCTCAGGTCTTAGGCTTGTGAAACAAGAGTCTTCTCCTACTGGGAAGCCATATGCACAGCTCCCTGCCTGCATTTTAAGATTGCCATGCAAACTTTCTGTTCTTACCGAGCAGTCTTTGTTTACTTCACACATAATTTCATGAAGGCTACGGACATAACTGATTTTTATCACACATATGCTATAAATCCTCCCTCCTTTGTTTTTGCTGGGTATTCTGTGGTTGCTATGAGAAAGGTGACTAATAAGGTAATGTTCTTATCCCCCACGTTGTTATTCAGCGAAGGCCCCTGCTATACTAAATGATACTAATACATTAAACATCTGTTGTCTTAAATACAAGGTGCTGAAAAAAAAAGAATAAGAAGCAAGTGAGGAATTCTACTGGGCAGGACAAGGACGAGAGCTTCAAAGACAGGCTTTAAGGGTTGGCATCTGTTATCATCACAGTGACCAGAATCCACAGGATGAACGCACTATGTCTAAGAGAATGGGGGAAGGCACAGGGTGCACACTGTAATCCCAACACTCAGGAGGCTGAGGTTAGGCCAGGAACATGTTGAATTCCAGGCCAGCCTGGGCTACCCAGCGCAAACCTATCATAAAGGGGTACAACATCTAAGATTTGACAGAAAAGATTTTAAAAAAAAAGTGGGAGGAATAGGGTTGCTGCTGTTGTTTGTTTTGCTTTGTTTTCTGATAGAGTGGTTTAACTTGGGACTGCTAGGCAAGTGCTCTACCACTAAGCTATGTATGTAGCCCTTAATACACAATGCAATACACACACACACACAACACACACACACACATCTTTAGCATAGGTTCTTTCAAGTTGTTCAAACTCCCCATGAACTCACCCTTTAACTTGGGCAGGTCTCAGACTTCTGAGTAGTTGGAAGAACATACTGATACTATCCAGAGCTGAAGAAAAGGTATTCTTTTATATTTGAGATTTAGTCTGTTTTTATTTATTTGTATGCATCTGTGTACATGTGTTTGAGGGATGGCAAAGGCCAGAAGAGAGTGTCAGATCCCCTGGGGCTGTCAACGTGAGCTGCCCAAGCGGGTACCTGGAAATGAACCTAGGTCCTCTATAAGAATGATGAGTGGCCTTAACCACTCAGCCATCGCTCCAGCCCGGAAAACAGTTTCCAGACTAGGAAGTAAACAGTAAACCATCATTAGTACCTGACTGGTGTTACTAGAGAGTGGGTTCACGCTTCCATATTTTCATACAGGTTTAAAGTTAGAAAACAGCCTTACAATATATGAAGCCAGCAGGTTATAAATTATGCTAATTACTTTTCTATCTGCAAAGAACTGTGTAGGAACTTATTACTTTTTTTTTTGGTTTTTTGAGACAGGGTTTCTCTGTGGTTTTGGCTCCTGTCCTGGGACTAGCTCTTGTAGACCAGGCTGGTCTCGAACTCACAGAGATCCGCCTGCCTCTGCCTCCCAAATGCTGGGATTAAAGGCGTGCACCACCACCGCCCGGTGGAACTTATTACTTTTATATAAACAATTGAACTTACCAACTGGATGGGCACAATACCAAAATTCCCCACCTTTGAACAATTTAGAAGATACTGTTACAAACCAGTCTTATAGCTTTTCTTCTTAATTCCCATTCATTCCACTCATATGATCTCACGGTGGTTGGCGGCAATATGTGTGTATCTGTCTGCGTGCTATTTTCACACTTCGTAATTGGTTTTATATAATGCTTGTCAACATCTCTCATCTGAAGAAATGGAAGTTTGTAATTAGTACTTATAAAAATTAAACAGTATATATAGATAACTGAAATGATTTATATATATCTTGAATGCCAGGCCAAGATAAAAAAAAAAATTCAAAACTCGCAGCAAAATGGCAAATTTTTCTAACTTATATTAAAGTATTTATTAAAATTTTCCTCTCATAAATTTTTGAGCAACTGGTTCCTGCCATATTTTTTCTAAATTAGAATTTTGTATAATATATCTCATTGAGCACAAAATTACATATGGTAGCCACTCGGGAGGCAGAGGCAGGTGGACTTCCATGAGTTTGAGGCCAGCCTGGTCTACAAAGTGAGTTTCAGGACATGCTCCAAAGCTACACAGAGAAACCCTGTCTCAAAATACCAAAAAAAATTACACATGTTAAGCTTAAGATAACAATTTTGATAATAGTCACGTACATACACATGTGCACACACGCGCGCGCACACACACACACACCCATTGATATCCAGAAAATGACTGGGAATGTTGAGATTACTTCAAGAATGAACATATCGATTTATTTAGGGCCACAAATGCTTCAAGGCTTTTTATGATAATACTCATATCTCCAAAATTATATATATATATATACATTATAAATTATATATGAACATAAATACATCCATATTTACATGCTTTTTAAAAGATTTTTTTGTAGCATGATTAATAAAAACTCAGAGACAGATATTGGAGTTCAACCTAAAGGTCAGAAAAGCAAAACCCCCAGCCACTGGCTCTTACCTCTACCTCAGTCCAAAACAGCCATCCTGCCTCCAGGAATCTCAGCACAGCACAAGACCGTGTGTAACAATTGTCTCCTCCCGTCTTATATCCCTCACTAGGGCTGGGCGCACTAGGGTGTGCACCACCACTTCCCGGTTTCTATGGCAAACTAGTGTGACTCCTGGGATTAAAGGTGCATGTCACCACTGCCTGGTCTGTTTGACTCTCTGGTCTTCAGGTAAGCTTTGTTTATTAAAATGCAAATGAAATATCACTACATTTCCCCTTTTTGTCTAAAATAAAAAGGCTATAACTAATATAAGAAAAACCGTACAATAACTATATACAATATATATCCAGACATTTTATTTTAATATATTTTATGTTTTAGTTTTAGTTGTGTTTGTGTGCAGGTGTGGGGGTGTGGAGCATTGCATGAGTGCAGTGCCTGAGGAGGCCAGAAGAGGATGTTGGATCTCTTGAAACTGGGGCTGCACGCAATACTGAGCTGCCTGCCATACAGGTGCTGGGAAACAAAGCCGAGCCCTCTGCATGAGCGAACAGTAAGTGCTCCGAACTGCTGAGCGACCTCTCGAGTTCCTTTACGGTTTCTTTAAATCTGAAAGACTCATACACATGTTTGTAAGAGAGAAAAGCACATTTGAAAATGTCACATGAAAGCTCAAATAAAAAATAGATACAAATAACAAATTGGAATTCAAATGAAAACTGTCCTACATGAGCAAGCCGACAAACAACTTTAAGCTAAATAAAGATGCCAAAGGGAATTAGAAAATACTTAGAACCGGGAGGAGAATGGCTGTGTTTAAAAGCATATGCCTATAACTTGATAAGAAATGAATATAAATGCAGCTTATACATGCCCAAAGCACAAGAATTAATGAGACAAGCTGCAATCGAAGGAAGCCAGAAAACAAGTAAAAGAAAATAAAGGAAGTTCGTGAGGGGAAGTGATACAAATTGCAGCCCGAGATGGGAAATGGAAGCCACTGTGGAACAGGGCTGACAGTTCTCTAAGAAAAGACAGAGAAAACAGTCTAATGCAAGTAAAAATAAACAGTAAGTATAATTAAATAAGACAGGACCTGGCAAGATGAATCAAAATAGAGAGAGGCTAAAGTAAGTAATGTATGGAATTGCAAAGAAGCTTCCTGAGTGGGGAGGCAGGGGATCGCTGGTTCCAGGAAGCATGGGCTTCGTGAGACCCTCTCACAAAACAATACAAACACAAAGGGCAGCAGAAGAGGCTGGACATGCTCGCACACAGCATTTGGGGGGCAGAGACAGGACAGATCTCTGTGAGTTCAAGGCCAACCTGTTTTACGTAGCACGTTTCAGGACATCCAAGGCTACCGAATGAGACCATGTTTCAAAAACCAAAACCAACCAAAATGGTCTGGAGGCAATAGATCAGGTAGAGGGCTGGTGAGATGGCTCAGTGGTTAAGAGCACTGACTGCTCCTCCAGAGGACCTGGGTTCAATTCCCAGCACCCACATGGCACCTCGCAGCTCCAATTCCGTAGCTCCAGTTCAAGAGAATCTGACATCGTTATACCAATGTGCATGAAATAAAGTTGTTGTTTAAAAAAAAAAGATCCGGTAGAGATTAAACCAGTTAGGGAAGACTATCATGAAACCTTCATGTAAATAATTTGAATAAATTCCTAGAAAAATACAGCTCATTAAATCTGATACAAAAATGAGTAGAATATTGTACCTGAAAAACATCTTAATATTAAATTAGTTATAGGTATATACATTAAATATAATAAAACTGGTCAAAGTTAGCTCAGTCTTAGGTAAAGTTGTTTAATCTTATAGGTAAATTAACATATAGTAATTTATATATGGGCAGATTATGGAGTAAAAGCTGAATCATCTCTCACCAGATGTAAAAAAACATTTTATATCATTTCAGCAAACGACTTTTTAACCTGACAAAATCTGGGGTGGGGAAATATCCTCCAACAAACCACATCCTGGCATGGAAAAGCACTCCGGGAGGACAATAGCACCTACTTTAACCACTTCTAGGCAGCACCGAACTCAGGCTGCTTGTCAATGTAGTAAAGCAAGAAGAGAAAACAATGACGTGTAAGATAAATACAGGCTCGCACAACGTGGCCCAGAACACGACCTAGCCCCTGCTCCGTTCCCTAGCTGGGCAATGACTGAAGGGCATCCACGGCCTTTGTTTTCTGTTTCTAGTCCAGTTTTTACCTGCACTAAAAATCTGGGACATTTTATTAACTCTTAATTTAAAAATGAAGGGAAGGAGATTTGCTGAGCAGATGCCAGCCCAGGACAATACACTTGCCCAGATGTCCCTTAAACGCTACGGGATGTTGGCAGAGTTTGAGCAGAGTACTGCCTTCACATTCTAACTGGTGTTTCCTGCTGTGTCACATTCTTCCCATTTCTGTCCTGGGAAAAGATCCAATTAGTAACATATAAACAACTGTTCTTTGTGCAGTAGAATAAAAGGCATTAACAGATAGGTATCTTATGCATCATGTATTTTGTAATCAAAGCTGTAACCATACGTATGGCTAAGAATAAAGACCCTGCACTCTGCTTCCCAAATTAGCTGTGTCCTTACTGGTCTCCATTTCAATGGTGTCCATGGTCCCCTTGGCCCCAATTCTTCACAGAGTAAGGAACAAGAAATAAGGTTGATTAAGAAAAATGAAGAAGCTGGGCAGTGGTGGTTCACACCTCTAATCCCAGCACCCGGGAGGCTGAGGCAAGCAGATCTTTGTGAACTAGAGACCATCCTGGTCTACAGAGTGAGTTCCAGAACAGCCAGGGCTGCACAGAGAAACCCTGTCTTGAAAAACAAGAAAGAAAGAAAGAAAGAAAGAAAGAAAGAAAGAAAGAAAGAAAGAAAGAAAGGAAGAAAGAAAGAGGGAAGGAGGGAGGGAGGGAGAGAGAAAGAGAGAGGAAAGAAAGAAAGAAAGAAAGAAAGAAAGAAAGAAAGAAGAAAGAAGAAAGAAGAAAAAGGAAGGAAGGGATCGATGGAAGGAAGGAAAAAAGGGAAAAACAAAGAGAGAAAGAAGAAGAAAATGGGAAAACAGAATACACACAGGTAATTGTGGTCCCCCCGCCACTGTGAACCTGGAACAGTCTAGAATCATCTGGGAAGGCAATCTTGATGAAGACTGTTCTAAATTGGGTTGGCCTGTAGGTTCTCTGTGGATGATTGAATAGGTTAATTGAATCAAGATGATGTCCCACTCTGGGTGGCTCAATTCCCTATGAAAGAGATCCTGACCTGTGGGATCTGATGACTTGGGGCTCTATGGACACCTGCATACATGCATGTATACACACACATACACACACACACACACACACAGAGAGAGAGAGAGAGAGAGAGAGAGAGAGAGAGAGAGAGAGAGAGAGCTAAAAACTCCTAAAAAGTTAGTTAATAAAATGACTTTAAAGGCTAGGCTCACAACCAAAAATAAATGGTTGGTTTTAATGTGTGATTTTTTTTTAATTTGAAAGTCCTTTTTGAAACCATCACTGAAGTTTTAATTAAAAATGAGCAAGTTGTATCTCTTTGAATAACTTTTTTCTTTTTACCCTCTTTTACTAGCTGAAGAGAACTGGCAGTTTTTTAAAGGCCTGTTTAGCACTATCTGATGAGAACTTATCTCTACTGTAGTTTTATAGGAAAGAATAAAATGCCTCTAAAATCACAAAGTTTGAGTAAGACATAATTAACAAAAATAATTACAGGGAAAATAGTTGGTGCAATAATCAAATTCCTCTAAAATATGATTTACGTTCATGCAATTCCAACTTAAAAACAAAAAAGACTTTTGGGGGACTTGATGAATTGAGAAACTTACATGGAGACATTTAAAAATAAAGGCAGACAACAAAATATACAGTTTGTATTCTCTGTAGATTTTGTACCTATAGATTCAAACAACTGAGGAACAAAACGACTTGGGAAAACCTGTATGCTGATGTTGTGTGCTATTTCTCCCAAACTGAGACATTTCTCCTTGTAGAAAAATTCTTAAGACTCAGGAAGCTAATGAAACTTACCAGGTTTATGTATTAGTCAGGGTTCTCTAGAGTCACAGAACTTATAGAATAACTCTGTCTGTCTGTCTATCTATCTATCTATCTATCTATCTATCTATCTATCTATCTATCTATCGATTGATCGATCTGGGAATTATTGGAATGACTTACAGGCTGCAATCCAACAATAGCTAGCTGTGAATATAAAGTCCAAGAATCCAGTAGTTGCTCAGTCCCCCAAGGCTGGATGTCTCAGCTGGTCTTCCATATGAGCTGGAATCCCTAAGTAGACTCCAATACTAGTGAAGGAACAGATATGCCGACAGGGCCAGGGCAACAGGCAAAGAACTGCCAAGCCTTTCCTTCCTCCATTGTCCTCATTAGACTTCCAGCAGCAGGTGGAAGGTGTGGCCCGGGTTAAAGGTGTGCCTTCCAGCCTCCAGATCTGGATTAAAGGTGTGTGTCATCCTGTCTCAAGATATGGAGCCAAAGCCTGTGTCTTTCAGTCTCAAGATCCCGATCACAGGTGTGCCTTCCATCTCTAGACTGTAATTCATTCCAGATATAGTCAAGCTGACAACCAAGAATAGCTATCACAGCTTGGGAAGCCCATAAAATTAGAAGATTTACAGGACCACCCCCAGATATGATAAAAGCAGAAAATAATCACTAGGGAGAGGAGACGGCCCAGTGGAGCTAAAGTCTGGGCATGCAGCTTTCCTGGGTCATCAGACACACAGAAATGGACTTTTCGGCAATGCCACTGCTTTTGCAGTCACTCGTGATCCTGTGGGTAAACCCAATAAATTCACAGGTTCAACCAGACAGATGCAGATGGGATCGCTTATTTAGTCTGTTGTCAGTGCCCTACATAGGATAAACAGACAGGTCACGGGACACAAGCAAAGCCTGAACACGTACTGTCACACGTGAAAGTGAGGCGGGAAGGGGTCGTAGCATGGCCCCTGTGACAGGAGAGCAGATATGCCATCCAGGTATGCCAATCGTCCTGAGGGAGGAAAACCAGAGACAATCCCAATACGACTACAGTCCCCCAAAGGGTACGAGAGAGCGTGCGTCCTTGCTATAGTGGCGATTACATGCTCTTTCCTGCAACCAAAGCCGAGCTGTCTCAGAACAGAGGGCCCTTAGGAAGGATTCTGAGGTAGCCATTGTCCTCTACATGGTATGAATCAGCATGCTTTCTTGGTGAACAGCTCCACCCCATGCCAGTGTGAAGAAACACCCAAAATAGCCGATGGACTAGAAAGCTAACACACTGCAATCACTGAAAGGACCTTGTCTGGGACAGGATGGTAAGGAGGCTGTGGTAGTCGTTACATGACCTGTCTAGTTAGGAAGACTGTGCCAAGGTAAGGGAGGAGTCACAGTGGGACAAGGATATGTGGCTGTCATTCTCCACGTTAGCCTCTTGACAGTGAGGAAAATATAGCAGCTGCCAGGATGCAAGATGAGGACAGACAAGTTACAGATGTGCTAAGAAGTCCTTCCTGGGCTCAAAAAGCTAGGAACTCATGGGAAGAAATGGGCAGAAGGTGCACAGTGTGTGTGTGTGTGTGTGTGTGTGTGTGTGTGGCCTGGGAAGGGTAGAGGGGGTGGTTACAGGTGATATAAGACACCTGACCTTTAATACAAAGGAGGAGAAAAATCCATGAGTCAGAATGCAGATGGGGTCTTTAATGTCCCAGTACAATAATCAGAGACCACTTTGCATCTGAGTGGCCTGAGCTGAGGCAAGCCTCTCACAGTTCCTTGCAGCAGTATGGGATACGGGAACAGAGGAGTCTGCCATAGCAACTGCAGATCTGAATGTGGTGTAGATGCTATCGACTTGACCTCGAGAATCACGTGCAGGGAGTTTCAGTGAGGACTGTCTCCATTAAGTTGGACTATGGGGTTGTTTGTGGGCCATTTTCTTGGTTATGTTACGTGAAATTGGAAGCCCCATCTACCTTGGGTGGTACCGTTCTCCAGGAAGGGAATTCTGAACTGTGTAAGAGCAGAGAAGGCTCCATGAGGTGAAACTCACACCTGACACTGTTACCGGGGCTAAGAACCTGTGGCTAGAAGAGCTCATTGCCCCTATAAGAACACACTATCATTCTGCTGAATGGACATAGTACTGAAATAATGCCTAGTGATTTAATGTTCTATCCATAGATTCAGTGCATCTCCCAACCCTCATCACAGTTGTTTTTTGTTGAAGACGGCAATTAACACTGAGACCCTAATCTGATCAGTGTACAGAGAATAAAGCCTGGGGAGTGTTCGGCACTATGTGCCACATCTGTATCCTGTATCTCCATGCAAGGTTCAGGGATCACTGTGGAAGAGCGGGCAGGCACGTGGACCACTACAAGGAAACACTGATTTCTGGACAGAGCAGAGTGGCTGTATATGCGAGGTCACAGTAGCTGTGACAGCACACATAAGACCTCCGAGTTCAGCCAGACAAAAGCCAAAAGGGAGGTGGCAAACTGACGTCAATAGCTGTTTTCTTTAAGGAGATGACCCCTGGGGTCAGCTAACCACACTCCAGGGCTGGGCCCATACACAAGAGTATCTGGGTAGCACAAACTGGACTCAATGGATTTTAAAGGAGAGAAAGAGAACACAAAGTCGGGTGGGTGAGGAGGTGGGGGTTGATCTGGGAAGAAGTGGGGGAAGAGAAATGAATATGATCAAAATACAGTGTATAGAATTCTTCAGGAAGTAAAGGAAGCATTATTTTAGATGGAGGAGTGGAGGGAAGGTAACATGGCTAAGATAAAGATTATTTTAAATGGAGGGGGGCTAGAGGGTAGTAACACAGTTAGGAACACGTTTTGCTCTTGTGGAGGTTCAGGTTTGGTTCCTAGCACCGAGTGGTGGCTCACGACCATGCCTAACTTCAGTTCCAGAGCATCTGATGCTTTCTTCTGACCTCTGTGGGCACTGGGCACACACATAGTACACATTACATGCCAGCAAAACACTCACACATAAGCAAAATAGTCTAGACATTTTTTCTTCAAAGGAGTGGAGAAACTGAGCTGAGCCCTTGAGGGGCACACATTAGTCCACTGTGCTTTGCTCTTGATGGTGGGTGTCATGTGACGGTTCTCTTAAACCCCTGCTGCTGTGATTTCCCACGATTAACCGCAATCTGGAAGTTTTAGCTGAAGAGACCTTTTCTTGCTTAATTGTTTTGTTAGGGCATTTCATCTCATTTTATCAAAGCAATGGGAAAGCAAACTAAAACCTGACTATAACGACGCATCACATCCCACTCTGAACAAAGGCTACAAAATCCTAGGCAATCCAAGTAAAATAAGCCCCCCCCCCCCGCATGAACTAGCTCATACAAGCCATTAAGGACAACTGATCACTGCCAGCTGAGGGCCTCGTGGGTATCAGAGATGGGAAAGAGGAGGAAGGGCAGGCACTAGTGAGGAAGCTGAAAATGAGAGAGGTAGTCTTTGATGCCGTTTCCTAGGTCAGACAGAGCTGTGTTCACGGCTGAGTTAACAAACTGATTCAGCAGACACCTCCAAACTGGTGTGGGGCTTCATTCGCCTCACTCAGCCCCATGACTCCACATTTTCTTTATAAAATAAGAGATATTCTGGAAGATTTGAATTATTTAAATTGGGTTCAAAGGAAGCCAAGGACTGAGGAGGAGATGGAGAAAGAGACCGGCAGCCAAGGGGGTTTGTGTTGGTCACTCACAGGCTTATGCTGCAAGACTTTTGTACAGGTGGGTTTCCTAAGGAAAAGCAGACCCCAAAACACTGTGTTAGTGAGGTTTTACGGCCTGAAAAAGTTCATGGAAGACATAAATGGTGAAATGGTACAAAGAGAAAATGATTGTATTTGTTATAGGAGTGAACCATTATTCCCCTAGACTATGCTGTGCACATTTCTTCCCCGCAAGGAATCACACTGAGGTAAAGACTATTTGTTCAGCCCAGGGCTCTGTCCGCAGGCTGTCATGACTGAAGGTCAGTTCTAGAGGCAAGTACACACAGCTATCCGGGCCACACAGTACAAGCCGGGCCTCCCATACCACTGAGTGTGGAGAGACATACTGTGGCCCCACTCAGCATCAGTGCCCAGCATGCAAAGGGTGGGTGGCTCAGGAAAAGTGCCTGGATTGTGGAGGTAGATGAGGATGTCACTTTTCAGTGACACAGCTCCTTTTGACTTAACCCATCCTCCTGTAAGTAACCACTGACCCCTGCACCTGCAAGCAATCCTAGTAAGTTCATTGGTTCAAGCTGGATTTAGGTAGAATCTGGCTTATTTTCTTTTTGGTTTGTTGCTGGTGGTCTATCTGAAGTGAAGAGGAATAGAGGTATTTGCTCACATCTTCCAAGAAAAACTTACATGAGAGCTGAGTATGCAAAATTGTGGGGGGTTTTTTTTTTGCCTTGTCATTATTTCCTGAGCAACATAGGATAGCACAATTTACATTGTGATAGAAGTTACATTGTAATCATCATTTTAAATAATCTAGGGGTGATATCTCTCTCTCTCTCTCTCGATGCCACCCAATGAAAGAACGGATAAAGACAATGTTGGACATTTACACAACGGAGTATTACTTGGCCATTGAAAAAAAGACATCATGGAATTTGCAGGCAAATGGATGGAACTAGAAAAAATCATTCAGAGTGAGGTATTCCACACCCAGAAAGACTAATATGAATAGATAGAAGCTGCTAAGTCAATGATAACCAAGCTACAATCTGTAGAGCCACTGAGGTTAGGTATAGACTAGAGGGTACAGAGAGATCTCATTAGGAAATAAAAATAGAATAGATAGTGATCTGTGGGAGCCCACGTGTTGCTCAGTTTCCATCTGGAGTCATTTGTGACTTAAAGTCATTTGAGTTCAAGCTTGCCTGCTCTACTTTTTCTTAAAACCTTGAGGGCTATGAGAGTCTTCTGATTTAGCCCGTGAGAAAAGAACACTCTATCTAGTAGACAGTGTACTGCTGACGACAAACCTCAGGAACATCAAGATAGAAGTGAGGCTGCTTCCGGGCAGCAAGCACGTGTTGGAGAGGAGGCTGCTCACTCAAGGACAGGAATGGTCTTGTGGTTAGATACTGACTGACTGTCTGTGCTGTGCTTTGTTCTGCTTAAATAAACTTGGGGCTGCTTCGGGATGGCCAGACAGACCTCCCTATTCTATCCTGTCTTCTATTTCTTCTGACTTTTCTTTGGCCTCAAGGATCCCCTATCCGGGAACCCTAGCTGACCTTTTAGGCTCCTCCAGTGATCCTTTGGGAGGAGGCTGGAACAGGAGGATCAAGTGGGGAGGGAATGGAAGAGGGGGATGAGGGAGAGAATATGGAAAAAGACAGCTAAAATCAAGGGCTGTTTGAGGGGCAATATGTAAACCTAACATAGTAGAAGCTCCCTAAAATATATATATAATATATATATATATATATATATATATTATATATATATAAAGGTGATCTAAATGAAATCAACAAATAATGGAGAAACAAAGTCCCAACTGTCTGTCTCTCCACCTCCACCAAATGAAGCTTCCAGTACCAGAACTGGGTTACATCTAACTAAGTTGTTAGGCAAAGGGGTCCCATAGAAATTCCCAAACAACCCAGGCTGTTGCCAAGACTATAGGTTGCTCTCTGGAAACGGAGCATGACGTCATTGCTGAGACAGCACCCACACAACTGATTGAATATGGAGAAGGTGAGCTGGTGCTCACATAGAGAATTCATTCCTACATTCTAGTGTCTTTGGTAGAGGAGGATACCCTGCAGATAGCCAAAGAAGAAATATAAACGCTAACCCAGCCATAGACCCTTTGATCTACAGTGGTATCCTGGCTGCAAGAGTGCAACCCTGGCACAAAGTTTGTGGGAGTTCTGAACCAATACCTGATTGGATCTAAGGCCACTCACTGAGATGGAACCCATACCCAACACTGCTTGGACAATCAAGAACCAAAAACGAGATAGGCCTGGGAACTAGGGTAAAAACAAATACTATTGCTCTTAAAAATGAAGCAATCAAATGCCTCCTAAAGACATCCTGCTATACACATAGATCAGCGCCTTGCTTATCAGAGAGGCTTCCACCTGCAGCAGATCCAGAGACCCATAGCCAGACATTATGCAGAAAGTAAGAAACCTTGGGATACCCAGCCCGTTTGTCTCCATCATATTCAACCCCACACACCCAACCCTGGGCTCACAAAACCTTGTGGAGTTGAAGGTAGAAAATAAGAGCCCTCTAAATCAACAGGATCAACATGCAGAAAAACTCTGATTGGTTTAATAAAAGGCTGAACGACCAAATGGCTAGGCAGGATTTCCAGGCACAGAGGACTCTGGAAGAAGAAGGGTAGAGATGCCAGGATGCAGAGCAAGCAGCATAAGCATCTTAAAGTAAGTAAAGGTAACCGAGCCACACGAAAGAACCTAGATTAAATGATATGGGTTAAATTAAGTTATAAGTGCTGGCTAGAAATAAGCCTGAGCTATTGGCCAAGCTTTCATAATTAGTAGTAAGTCTCCATGGTGTCTTTTGTGGGCTGGCAGCCCAAAGAAAAATCTGCCTACAGAGACAGCACGCACAGGGCCTGCATGGGTCTGCACCGGGTCCTCTTTGTATATTTTATGGCTTCCGGTTTAGTGTTTGTAAGAGATTCCTGAGTGTGCGAATGAGTAGGTCTCTGATTCTTGTGCCTTTTCTTGGGCTCTTTTTTTTCCTTTTGTCTTACCCAACTCCAATGTGTTAGGTTTGTTTTATCTGTTAATTTGGATGGGAGGAGAGGTGGAGACAGTAGCTGGGAGGCGTTGGGGGAAGATAAACCATAATCAGAGGATATTGTGTGAAAAACATCTATTTTCAATAAAAAAAATGTCAGCTGAGGATTCCAGACAGACCCAAAAGCCCCACAAAGGGACCTTGATTTCCTGGGTATCACATGATGGCTCTGCTCCGGCTCCCCATGATCTCTGATAACACTTCTTTCCTACCTTTTAATTCTTTAGTTGGCAGAGAAAATAATCTCACTCTTGCACCCTTAAATGGTATCAAGTGGGTGAAAACAAGAGGGCCTGCATTCAAGTTCCCAGAACTTACATAAAAGGTAGGCATGGCCACACATGCCATAATTCCAACATGTTGTGGGGCAGAGACTGGTAGATAGCTGGAGCTTAGTAGTGGCCAGGAAGCCTGGCTGAAGCAGTGAACTCTGGTTCAAAGAGCCACTGCCTCAAAAGCAAGGTCAAGCACGAGAGAGGAAGACCCGATTCCATCTCCTGCTTCTGCACGTACATGCAACACACATGTGGGTGTCCCCGACACACCCCAAAGATCAACAGAGCAGACATGGGCATGCAGCACACATGTGGGTGTACCCCAAACACCCCAAAGATAAACAGAACAAACATGTAGATGCAGCATGCACGTGGGCATGCACGTGGGCACCCAATCCACACACACTCCAAACAGCAACAGGAAAAACAAAAGGATGCTGAACTTCCCTGTCAGAGGAAATACACAAACAATACTGAGACACTGCTTTAATTTGAGTCCGAAATTACAAGCCCAGGTAACTGCAAGTGTTTACCACGTTTACCTGAGAGTATGGTATGAGAGTTTCAAACTGTTGGTGAAGCTCGAGTAGCTGAATTAGCTCTGCATTCTTTTTGGCTTTTTCTTTAATCAGGTTAATGTAATGTTCAGGATTTTCTGCGAACGAATGTGCAGCATCTCTGGTGTTGAAAGTGTAGTATTTTTCTTTGTATTTCAAAATTCCAATGGTTGGATTTCCTGTGAAAATTAAGAACAGCAACCTGACTAGGCATCTTTTTGTGATAAGCCACAGGCCCAATGTTGTGGTTTTGGCTTGTTTGGGTGGTGTTGGCAATTCACCCAGAGCCTTCCACATGCTAACCAATACCCTACCACAAGTCCATCCCACATGCTCCATTTTAACATGTCACCTCCATCCTTGTCTCGTTAAAAAGTTATTAAATGAGAAATATGTAAGTTCATATTAAAGTATATACTTTATTTTTGAGGTTAAAATATATTTTATGGCCAGGCAGTGGTAGTGCACACCTTTAATCCCAGCACTCAGGAGGCAGAAGCAGATGGATTTTTGTGAGTTAGAGGCCAGCCTGGTCTACAGAGTTAGTTCCAGGACAGCCAGGGCTGTCTCAAAAAAAAGTGTATGTGGCTGAAGAGATGATAGAGCAGTAAAATTGAATAGAACTCTTGCACAGACCCAAATTTATCTATAGGCTCATGATCTCCCATAACGCCAGTCCTCAGGGATTCCATGCCTTCTGGCCTCCACAGTACCTACACTCACATGTATACAGCACCAGATGGACATAAGCATATACACATGATTTAAAAATAAAGTAAGTCAGGGCATGGAGAGATGGCTTAGCAGTTAAAGTAAGTGTTGCTTTTCCAAAAGTCCTGAGTTTGGCTCACAGCATCCTTTCAGAGAACTCACAACTGTCACTCACCACCAAAGGTACCCACACAAGTGCTGCCTTTGCTTACACAGCAACACACACACACATAAATAAAAAAAAATACAAATAAATCTTTAAAAAACTGAGTTTTATATAACAACCTTCCTATACAGATGAAATACGTGTAAAAAAATCTTATGAAAACCATTTAGTCTATTTGACAAAGTTTACAAACCTACTTAAATTGATCTGATTACTAAAGTGTAGAAGACACGAGGTTCTTGGGTTCACAAATAAGCACTAGGGAAACCAGGAATGTTAAACACAAAGCGCTGCCTCTTCAACAGAGGACATGTACCCCTGTCTCCACTCAGAAGGCTGGGAGTGGATATAGTTACTAGCCTGGTGATCTGTGCTGTCTGTTGGGCCAAGACACATCTGAATCCCCAGACTGTGATGTTTTTCCAAGACTCTTCCTCTCTAGACCTGTATCCTGAGCACTGCTTCTCAGTCAACAGAACCCACCTTTATGGAAGCGGTCACAAGCACTTTGCAAAAGAGTTTCAATGTAGTCACAGCTTTAGCTTTACTTGTGATAACTGTCACCAGGAAACTTTCTTCCAAAATGTACTGTACTTAAATATGTCAAAGATAAACTGTCCATGTCAGACACTAAAAGTCTGAACCCAAACTGGCCACCGAGTTGCAATGAATTTGATTTCCTTCTCGCCTCACATCCATAGTGACCTTGCTGGTCCTAGTGCTTGCAGAGACCCCACACTAAAGCAGTGGTGTGTGCATACATGAGAGAGTGTGTGTAGTGTGTGTGCATACGTACGTGGAGATATGTACGGGGCTAGTGGAGACAAGAAGACATCTGACTGGGTGTGGTGGTGCACACCTTTAATCCTAAAACCCAGAAGGTGAGGCAGGAGGATTTCTGTGAGTTTGAGGCCACCATAGTCTACATAGTGAGTTCCAGGACTGCCAGGACTAAACAGAAAGACCTTGTTTCCAAAGAAGAAGAAAAAGAGGAGGAGGAGCAGCAGGAGGAGGAGGAGCAGGAGCAGGAGCAGGAGGAGGAGGAGCAGGAGGAGGAAGAGCAGCAGGAGGAAGAGGAGAAGCAGGAGGAAGAGGAGGGGGAAACATCTGGGGTCCTTCTCTATCATTCTCCACCTAGTATTCCTCTGAGACAAGCTCTCTCAGTAAATCTGGAGTTAGGCTGGCAGACTACAAGCCCGACTATCTTCCTGTTTCTGTGGCCTGGCTGGCCCCGTGCCAAGGTTATAGGACTGTGTACAGTCAGTCAAAGCCAGCTTTTTAATGTGGATTCTAGGAATTTGAACTTAGGTCCTTCACTATTGCTCAGCTTACCCACTAGCCATGTCCACAGCCCCTTTTCCAAATCCACAATTAGAAATCCTTTTGGCCTGAAGTATTTTAGATCAGGGACAGTCAGCCAGTTACAACTCTCACCACCCATTCCTTACAACCTCTGCTGAATCCACCAGATTATACTGGAAGCTCCGTAGGCGAGGAAACTAGACCATCTCTACATCTCCTGCCTGCTTCAGCATCTGTTTCCCAGGACAACCAGGCTGATACAGGAAGTACTCGGTATGGGACTGACATCACGAAGGCAGACTGTTACCTCCAACAACGTACCTGGGAGAAGAAGACCGTCTGTTGAAGCAAACGTGTAGCCACAAAACCCGCGGTACTGAATTACCAGTTTATCAAAATTTGCTGTTGTTTCTGGAAAAAGCCAATCCAGTTTTCTGAAATCTGACAAGTGTACTCTTTCTTCTACAATGAAAGAGAACAGGAAATGGTTTATATCCTTTGAGAAGATGCAATTTCCTAAATGAATCAGCAGAAGGTCATTCTAAACATTTCTATCATCTCTACTGTTTCTGATGGACAACATTCCCCTCAGTCCGACTCATCGCGGTGGCATTCCTGTAAAGAAGTGTGAACACCCCAGCGACTGTCCGTGTCTGAGTCAGGAACTCGCTAGAGCGAATGTGGAAGCAGAACTTCGGCCTTTCAGAAAGAGCTTCTTCATCAGGGCAAGCAATGTTTCCTGCTGCCACACAGTACATCACCCAAGGAGATGAGCAGCAAGAACTGTTATGTGACCAAGGGGATCTTCTTCTTTCAAGGCACCACTTTGAATAGTCCTTATATAACTAGACTGTGTCTCAAAACGGTAGAGAAAGTTCCAAACAGGAAGAAGATGTTTTTTACTAGCTCGACTTTGATTAAAAGGGTATACAATTTTTGTTCTTTAGACTTTTTTCTTAAATAGTTACTTTTATGCTGCATGCATATGTGAGTGCCTACACATGTATGTATGTGTGTGCCTACACATGTATGTATGTGAATGCCTACACATGTGTGTATGTGAATGCCTACACATGTATGTATGTGTGTGCCTACACATGTATGTATGTGAATGCCTACACATGTGTGTATGTGAATGCCTACACATGTATGTATGTTAATGCCTACACGTGTATGTATGTGAATGCCTACACATGTGTGTATTGCGTGCCTACACATGTGTGTATGTGCACCACATGCATGCCTGGTGCTCCAGGGCCAGAAAAAGGTGCAGGGGTCCCCTGGTGCCACAGATGCAGGACATTACTTGGGTCTCTGCAAGAGCACTGAGTGCTCTTAACCTCTGAGCGTCTCTCCTGCCTGTTCTCTTGACCTTTACAGACAGCTCCTGATACAGGCTGCTTTACCTAAGTGGATAACTAAAATGAAAAATTAGATACAAATGATATCTTCATGAAAAACTATTTTCCAGGATTCTTGACTTTTACAATCGCACATATAGTTCTAATGTGTCCGATTCCAGACCTAAACAGCCAACATCCTATTGGTCCTGACCTTGTATCTACAACTAACAGTAAGGTCTAACTTGGAATAAAAATAAACATTTTATCCTGATATGCCCAAGATTTCTAGGAAAGGTGAGCGGGTAAAAATTAAATTCTTTCAGAAGAATATTGGTTCTCCCAATTCACCAGAGAATAACCTGATCAAATACTCTAAAGAAGAAAAAGTTCTCACTCCAGTAGGAAATGACATCTCTAAATCTAAGAAGTTGCAGCTTAGCTGAACACCCTCAAGTGAACTTACTTCAACTTTTAAATTTCATTTCATATCTGCTTAGACATGCTGTTGTAACGAAGTCACATAAGTAATAAAACAGGTACTAGGGGATTTTAGGGTATCCTGATATTCATCTTTCAGGTTTTATGTATTGTAATGATTTAAGAAAGGGAGTCACTGTAATATTCTTATTTTCTACTTTTACCAAAGTAGGATTTGAAAAAGAAATTAGTAAATTATCTAATTTCATTTTTTCTGCAAAAAAGTATTAAGTCCTAACCCCTACTTCAACACTTCTTGTGAATTTTAGATTGTCTTTAACTAAGATAGAAAATGTAAAAAGTTGATGAAATAATAGAAAGTTGACTAATAATTGTCAGCCTTTCTTTAAGAATAAATACATCTTTTAAAGGGCCTAAAATTAGCTCAATTAATTTTATAAGGATAAAATGAATTGGTTCTTCTCAACTTGATACTAAGAAGATGTGTAGCAAATAATGTTCTCTATATGGAGCTTTATCTGCAGCAATTGTGGCAGAAATGTTTCTCAAGATGCAACTGCAAAGCCAGTCCTGCAGAAATGCAAATGCATAAGCACACAGAGCCAAGGCACGAAGGGCTACAATAAGATGCATTTTCTGGACAGCAAGACATTCAGTTTCCATATCTATATTTTTCACATTTTTTGAGATAGGGTCTCTTGTAGCCCAGGCTGGCCTTGAACTTATTGTGTAGCCTAGGCTGGACTTGAACTCCTGATCCTCCTCTGCCTCTACCACCTACATGCTAAAAACTAACTGTGTGTGTCACAATGTTTGTTTGGGTTTTTTTTTTCATATCTTCTATAATGAACACCAGTCTTCCACGATTAAGATGTTTAGTGTTTTATCAAGAAGCTATAGAATAAAAGTTGGTTTTTTTTTTGTTTTTTTTTTTTTGTTTTTTTTTTGGTTTTTCGAGACAGGGTTTCTCTGTAGCTTTGGAGCCTGTCCTGGAACTAGCTCTGTATAAAAGTTTTAAAGCAAAAAGAGTGACTTGAAGCTACGGGCGACTTTAAAGGGGAGGAGCTAATGGTTAGTGTGTCTTACCTATGTGCTCCTTTATCCTAAAGATGTCACTTTTCACAGTGACACCATCCAGAAGGCCCTGGATCACCTTCTCGGGAAAGAGAAACTCATGAGTGCCCAGGAACAGCTCCAGGTTAGTGGTCAGGTTGCTGAGGACACTAATCAGCACGGTCTCATCTTGGAAGCTCATCCACAGGCTGGCCAGTGCAATGAATATAGGCTAGAGAGAGAGAAACACTAAAGCCGTAACTGAGCGACTGAGTCATCACTGTATTCGGAAAAACAAATATGAGTCAGAAAAAATTCATTTTTTTATAAAGTCAAAATTTTATGAAACTAGAGAAGGTTTCTAAGTCAAGAGGAGGGAAATCTGTGTTTTCTTTCAAAGTATTTAATTTGCCATAGCTGTTATAAAGGTATTTACTCAGAAAGTAAGCAACACAAATGACTCATTATAGTTGATTTATGTGGCCCAATGACGAATCCAAAGAACCAGGAGTGCATACATGTGCATCTCACGCACATCAAGGGAGCTGCCCGCCAAAGCTTTAGATCAGGGAAATACAATATTTATTCACGGTAAAGGTTAGCTAATGACTTAGCAAACAAACAGAAAATCAACCAGGTCTCACATAAGTTTGATTTTAAAGGCAATGTTGACAGTGACTGCAGAAAGTTATCAAATGGTCTATTCCCATGGGAATACACGCACACTTTCTTACTCTCTGTTCAAATGTTCTATACCCATGGGAACACGCGCACACTTTCTCACTCCCTGTTCAGGTCAGGGCTGCAGTGTTCTATAGCGTGGTGCTGTTATCCTGAGAGCCGATGCACGGTGAATAAAGGGTCACCTTCCTTTCAGCTAGGATGTAAGCTATCAGCTCTGTGTCAGATACATGAGCACAATCTCCCTCCCTCCCTCCCTCCCTCCCTCCCTCCCTCCCTCCGTCCCTCCCACCTCCCTATCTATCCCTCCCTCTTTCTCTCTGCCTTCTCCCCTCCCTCTCTCCCTGCTCCTGTCTGCGGGGAAGTGTGCAGAGGCCATGGGTTGGTGGTGGGTATCTTCCCCAATCTCTCTCTGTCCTATTTCTTTATTAGGATCTCTCACTGAACCTGGAGATCACTGATTGGCCAGGAATCCTCCTGGCTCTATCTGGCACCATACCTGGCTTGTTCACAGCAGTACTGGGGATCTGAACTCAGGTGTGTGGCCTTTTGTCAATTAAGCTACCATCTCAGCTCTATAAGCACACTTTCAGTGTTACAATGGACTGCTTCTGTTGCCATAGATATTGTGGTCATCATTACCAGAGAGTATCATTTCCTTCAGTAACAAACAGCAGACCATTACTAAGACATAATCATTAAGAACAGGACCATCTTATATAAAATTACTACATTGTATATGATAGTATCCTAATGGAATACAATTATAAGGAATTTTGAACTGATTTATAGGACTCAAAAGAACGTTCAGCCTAAAGAAGTTATGCCTGCCATGGTGGCCACACGCCTGCATTCCAACACCTGGGATGTGGGCACAGGAGGATCCACAGTAGAGGACAGCATGGGGTATCTACTGAGCTACAGGGTGAGGTACTGACTCAGAAAACAAGCAACAACAAAACCCACAGGCTAGGAATTAGTTCAGCAGTAGAGCACGTGCCTCTTTGTGCACAGCTGGGTTTGATCGCAGGGGAGGAGTTTGGGCTGGTGAGATGACTCAGTGGGTCAATGCTCACAAGCCTGACAACCCAAGTGTGGTTCCAGGATCCCACTAAGAAAGTAGAGACTCCCTCTGACCTCCATATGTGAATGCCCCTTTGCCATAATAAATAAAATTTTAAAAAATACATTTAAAAAAGTCAAAGTGCCAGGCTGTGGTGGCACACGCCTTTAATCCCAGTACTTGGGAGGCAGAGGCAGGTGGATCGCTGTGAGTTTGAGGCCAGCCTGGTCTACAAGAGCTAGTTCCAGGACAGGCTCCAAAGCCACAGAGAAACCCTGTCTCGAAAAACCAAAAAAAAAAAAAGTCAAAGTTCCTGAGGGTGGTGGTGCACACCTGTGATCCCAGCACCCAGGGACAGAGGTGGGTGGATAGTTGTGAATTTGAAGCCAACATGGTCCACATAGCAAGTTCCAGGTCAGTTAGGGCTGCTCTGAGAGCCTGTCTTAACAAACGATGTCAAAGGGGATGGCAGCTACTTACAAAGACTTGTGATGTCGGGACAGCTGTTTTTGATTTTACTATCATTTTTAATTGTTCCAGTTGAGCTGCTAATTGTTTGATCATCATTTCCACTTCTTGAGCACAAGTAATTATATCTGACTGTGAAGACAGCATACTTTGTATTAATATTTTGTCATTTCACTATAAATGCCACATGTTAAGCCTTATCTGCTCCCAACCAAGTGACAGTGACGTTGTGAGGGCCTCTCCCTGTCAGTGTGTAAACCACATGCTCTGAATTACAAGTGTTGCAAACACACATATCACTATGTAATTATACCCTGTTTCTAATCATATTATCAAGTGCTAAAGAGAAGCAACAACTATAAATTGACTTCTACCAAGTAAGTTCCACTAAGATCAACCCTAACTTGGCAATGAACCTTCCTAAGGTCACCTCCCTCGTGAGTCACCTCGTTCTCAAGCGACTGCGTTATATGGAAAATGACAGACTTTGTGACATTAGCTCACCAAAACAGTCTGAAGGAAGATCTCGTACTGTCGGATGTTGTACAGCGCTTCCTTTAACATATAGGACTCAAGCTCTTTGGCCAGGAGCGGGTTCTTTGTCACTTTCTCGAGGATGGCTGTGTAGCGAAAGGCCTGCTCCTGGGCAGTCTGGAGCTGCGAGTCGATATGCTGCGTGGTGGCTGGGATTGCTTCGTGGAGAATGGCTGGCACTGTTGTCAGGGTGTGAGAGAACAGGCACCAGGGCGTGGGGGAAGAATCAAGGAAAAGGACATCAGAAAGTAATTGCATTTTCAAGATCAAATTGAGTCAGATTTCCCTTATCAGATTGATAATAATGAGGCAGGGTTTTCACGGTCCCACCCCATGCAGGAAAGAACCTGTCAAAACAAAAACCAGTGTCAGAATAATAAGAAAAGTAGAACCAGATCCACTTTTCTCACTAAAATCTAGAAAATTCAGGTAGATTGTGGTGCCGTGTACCGTATTAGCCATGCTCCTTTAGAAAAATCACATTTAAAATGTAAGTATGAACCTTATCTGGACTCTGGACATAAAGAAGTCTATCAAAGGAAGGCGCTCTCTGACTGGTGGGAAGTTGATTGTTGTAATTTTGATGTTTCTTTCCTGTGTAGGAGCATTCTGTCTACATACATCTGAGCAGCATGGCCACGGGGGCCAGAAACGGGTGCCATATCCCACGGAAATGGAGTTGCTACGTCACGGAATGGTTCTGAGCCACCATATGGTCGCTGGAACCAAACCCTGGTCCTCTGAAAGAGCAGCAAAGAAACACTGAGCCAACTCCCCAGCCCCAGAATGTGATAGTTTATAACAAGTCTTAAAATAAAAAATAAACAACAATAATACCCTCTTTGGGCTAGGGGTGAAACTCAGTGGTCTCTAGCTCACAAACACAGCAAGGAGAGGGGCAGGCGGGGTGGCTGGCTGGCTTCCCCTGGTGCTAGCTAGACCAGGGATCCATAATTAGGTAAAGACAGGAATGCCTTATCAATGGGCCTTCAGAAGTCTAAATTCACATGAAATTACTTCTACCATTAGATCCTTTATTAGATATTTCCTAAGTATTTTCAAAGTTACAAATAAAGAATGCACTATGGGGCTGCGTGTGGTGGTGCGAGCCTTGCATCCCAGCTCTTGGGAGGCTGAGGCAGGTGGATCTCTAGGAAGCAGAGGCAAGCCTGGTATAGCAAGTTCCAGGCTATTCAAGGCTACACAGTGAGATTCTGCCTAAAATTAAAAGAGCAATATATATATAACAACATAGAAGTTCCTGAATTTGCAGATCATCAAATATCTCCTCTTTGGTCTTTTCATCCCATTAATACACCAGCACCAGTTTTCTTCCCGAGGTGATTTTAACTTCTAAATCGGTTTTCCTCCCTTTGGCCAGCATGAGGTAAACATCATGCTCCACGGAGTTGAGGGTGGCAGCCCCTGGGCTGCTCCTCATTCCTGTCTCTGCCTCGATTTCCTACACTAGCTTCCAGGCACACAACACGTCTGCCTCTGCAAGGTTAGGAACTACTAGCTAGCGTGAAGAAGAGAATCACAGCTTTTTATTGTTGCTTTTGTTTTTCGAGACAAGGTTTCTCTGTGTAGTCCTGGCTGTCCTAGAACTCGCTTTATAGACCAGGCTGGCCTCGGACTCACAGAGATCTGCCTGTCTCTGCCTTCTGAGTGTCAGTGGTCTGGTGTGTGCTGTCTGCTCCACTGTGAAGCTAAGCCTTAAATGCACAGAACCTTCTGAATCAGCCTAATTGTGCACTTACGATCATCAATGCCTTCTCCGCCTTTCCCACAGTCTCTGTTAAATAACCGAATTCCAGTTACGATCATGGTGAGCTCTTTCAGCTGGCGCTCTTTGTCCTTCTTACTAAGAGTCAGAAATGTCCCCAGCTCAGCCTGAGGAAAAACACTCTGCAGGGCAGCTGCAATAGATGGCAGAAAAACAGAACGGTAGAACTAAGGCAACAGGGCTTGGACTGAAAGTGTCTTTCTGTCTGTAGGAAGGATGTGCCTGTCTCATGTGACTTAAACTCCTGATACTCCTGTGTCCCACCTCCTAAGTGCTGGGGATTACAGACAGGCTTACTAGGCCTACCTCTATGCTCATTTTAAAGTATAAATTGGACGACCATTTCCCGAGAATAAAAAGATTTCCTCTTGCCAGGCGGTGGTGGCGCACGCCTTTAATCCCAGCACTTGGGAGGCAGAGGCAGGCTGATCTCTGTGAGTTCAAGACCAGCCTGGTCTACAGAGCTAGTTCCAGGACAGGCTACAAAAAAACCAGAGAAACCCTGTCTCGAAAAAGCAAAAAAAAAAAAAAAAAAAAAAAAAGATTTCCTCTTTTTCTCTTTCAAGATCCTAATCAGACACAAGACTCAATGCCTCCAGCCATATGCGGCATTCCTATCCAGCTGGCCCAACCACCCCATCGCCAGTACCCTGACAATGCAGCCCATGTCCCCCGGTGAGGTAGAAGAGGTCACGGTCATGCCCAGCCTCTGGGTAGCTTAGGATTTATTGTTCTTTATGTGTTAAGTGGGAGTTTTTGTGTGAGTGTATATCATGTGTTCCAGTGCTCCTGAGGCCAGAAGAGGGTGTTGAGTCTGTGAGCTGTCTGACGACGGTGCTGGGAACTGAACTCAGGTCCTCTGGAAGAGCAGCAAACATTCTTAAACACTGAGCCACCTTTCCAGCCTATAAGGCTTTTGTTTATTGGTGGTTGTTGATGTTTTTCCTAAGTTTTAAAAAAATTATTATTGTTGTTGTTGTTAGCACAGAAAATAATAGGTTTCATCATGACATTTTCAGAGTCCATATTCCATGATTGTACTTCGGCCATATTTGCACCCCGTTTACCTTCCCCTGCCCCTCTTCTCCACTCCTCCTGCTCCCCACAGACAGTTCCCTCTATGAATTCCTGTCATACATATATTGATTCCATATATGAGAGAAAACAGAATATTTGTCCTCCTGTTGCCCTCTCTTGTTCTCCGCTTTGATTCTGCTCTCCCTCCTTACAGTCCCCTTCTACTTTCAAGTCACATACATTCTTAAACATTTCTAGGAACCTGGGTACATTTGAACTTCTTATCTGTGCTGATTTTCTTTCAGCTAAGAAGGAAATTTCAATCTTTAGCATATTTTGTAAACTACAATGGCAGGGACTAAGGAGATGCTCAGTGAGTCCAGTGCTTGCCACACAAGTGTGACGACAGAGTTTGTATCCCCTGGACCCCTATAGGCCAATGGTAGGCAGGCACAGCCAACCAGGAACCTCAGAATAATAGAGGGGGAGCCTGGGGATCCCTGAGGCAAGCTGGCTACCTAGACTGGCCAGAACGAAATGGAGAGTTCCGGGTTCAGTGAGAAACGCTGCCTCAGTAAATAAAGCGGACAACATGGATGAAGGCAGCGTCAGTCTTTGGCCTCTACATACACATGCACACACATGCGCACAAGCCTCTGCCCACACAGAGGCGCAAACACACATGCGCAGACTATACACATAAGTACAGTGGGCATATGGGTTCATTCCTCTCTTTTACCTGTTGCCTCCCTGACAATCTTGATGTCTGTGGGGGATCCCAGCCCAGACCTCAGTAACACATAACTAACGATCTTTCGGTAGAGACTCTCCAGTTCTTCTCTAGCGCATGCTCTGTTGTCTGTAATTTCTCTGCTAACGGCACTCAATCTGGACTCCAAGACCCGGTGATGTTCTTCAAGAAAGTCCTCTAAAATTAGCAAATAACAGTATTTCACTTCTTCAATACTTAGAATTCTCCTCAGATAAGGACTAGAGAAAAACTGGTTAATGTGTGGCAATTTGATGAAAACAAAAGCCCCTGACACCCTACCTTCAATGCTAGATTTGAACCCCCGAGCTAAATCCTAAACCCTGACTTCTTAAGGTATAATGATGATATAAAACACAGTGGCCATCAAAAAGCCTGAATACGGAAACATTATTACAGAATTTCAATAGAGTATTCTGTCAAAACATAAATGTAAACACACATAAATATGTAAATATATGTAGTACAACATTAAATGTGTAGTCTATATATTCTTCTTCAATTATACTTATTTTAGTCCTAAGTAAATGTCCTCTGAATAATATTACTGATAATGCAATACTGCATCGTCTTAGTTAGGGTCTCTATTGCTCTATAGACACCATGACCAAAAGCAGCTTGGAAGGAAAGGGTTTGTCCAGCTTACACTTCCACATCACTGAGAGAAGCCAGGGCAGCAATCTGGAGGCAGGAACTGAAGCTGCTTACTGGCTTGCTCCTAGGAGTTTGCTCAGCCTGCTTTCTTGTTCAGGCCAGGGATAATACCACCCACAATAGGTTGGACCCTCCCACATCCGTCATTAATCAAGCAAACACTCCGAGACTTGCCTACAGGCCAACATGATGGAGTCACTTTCTTAATTGAGGTTCCCTCTCTCCAGTGACCCTTGCTTGTGCTAAGCTGACAAAAGCAAACTTGCCAGTAAATGCATAAAGAATTTATCCTTCTTATTTCCTGTGTGTGCTGTGGCTGGAGACCACCTTTACTGCCATAACAATTCATGTAACTTAGTAAACACTCCCAATCACAATGCAACATCCATATCTATTCCACTACAAAACCAACTGAGAACTTTTACAAACTGAAAAAATAGGAATTAACTTTCTCTAATTCCATGGTTATGTTTTGCTTTGGAATTTCATTGTTATTAAACAAAAATGTAAGAGATATTATTTTATATATTATCATAACTGAATACTTACTGTTCAGAAAGAAAAAATAAATGACCAAATTAATCATGATTCCATTATTAAAAATGTTTATTTTCTCCCATTTCTAACATGTCATTGATATAAATATAAATATACCTTAAATATAAATAGAAAGTATAAATAATAAATATAATAAAATATATTCTTAAGTTAAACTTCCCACAAAATACTTTACATAATTATTACATAATTTAAATATTATAAAATAACAAACCAAGACTAAGAAATTCTAAAAATTAAGAATTTTAACTTCAATGGTTTAGTTTCTAATTGTTATATATTTGTCCCATAAAGGTTAAAAATAGATAAACTTGGAAACATAATTCTACAAGCGTACAGATTTAAATTGACTTTTAGCATTCCTAAAGGCAACGAGCATTTTTCTCACTTAGAGTTCCAACACTATTCTATTCTTAGACATGGTGAACTGTTTCCCAGCAGTCATGTGTTAAAGGGTAGGAGATGGCTGACCTTGAAGAGGTGGGATCCCATGGGAAGTGTTGGTGTCACTGGAGGTGTGTCCTTTGGGGACTTCCCTGTCTCCTCTTCTCCTAAACATCCCAACATGAAACTCACATTTCTGCCATGATGTGCCTCCATGGTCCAAAAGCACATGGCCAACAAAGCCTATATAAAATGCTCTAAAACTGGACCCAAGCAAACTTTTTCTTTGTGTAAATTGTCTCAAATATTTTATTAATAATAACAAAAGATTGCCTAACAGATCAAAGATGGAAAATATCAAGACTGACAAAAATGTATTTCATTAAACAATTAAATCTGTTGCCAACCAAATTAAACCTTTCTTACCTAAAATACAATGTTTTTTTTTTAAAAAAAAACTCTTTTAAAATGCACGAAAAGAAGTGTTTATGTTACCTCGACTCGTGTAATTCATATCAAAGTAGACCTGCATCTTAATGGTGTCCAGGGATGGATTTTTACTGTCCAACAGTCGAGCCACACAAAGCTAGAAGAGAACATTGCATGAATGCTTCTAGTATATTTTCCAAAACACTCAAGCGGTTTGTTTGCTTGTGTTTTGGATTTTGAGACAAAGTCCATATAGACCAGGCTGGTCTCAAACTCACTATGTTGCCGAGGATGATCTTGAATGTATAATCCTCCTGCCCCCACTCCCTCCCCATTGCTCGGATTACCATGCCTGGTTTTATGCATTGAATGTCTGGGTATCTAACACAGGGCTTTATGCATACCAGGCAAGCAGTCTATCAACTGAGGTTTGCTCTTTTAAGTTATTTTCAAAAAGAAAAGAAAATGAGCAAAGCATCATGGTATACTCCTGCAATGTTAGCATCTCGACTCAAGAAACAGCAGCTCGAGGACCTACACAAGCTTCAGCCAGAACTACAAAAAAAAGGCCAGAGAGGGGAGGGAGAGAGGAGAGAAACAATAAAGAGAAAAACATCACAGCAGCGGTCCTGATGATCAGGCAACTGTCAAGTTGGGAGCTTAGGCCCCAGCCCCTCGCATCTATTCCAGCCCCAAGGCCTGGTCTAGACTCCAAATCCCAGCAGGCCAGGTCCTGACCCCTCCCTGGGGGTGGGGTCAGGACCCCCTTTTCCCCAGGGTATTTAAATAAGTTCCCAAAAGAGAAACACGTGGTCCCTTTTCCTTTCTCCCGGTGGTTGAGTTCCCACGCTCGGCTTCCCCTTTCCCCCACGGGGCCACCCGAGAGAGCAGAACTCCCATTAAACCTGGATATTTCTTAATTTGGCTTGTTTTTATTTGGCTTGATTGGGAATTTTGCGTCAGCAGGGAGCTCGCGTTAGGAAATATTCCTAACAGCGACAACCGCTTTTATTGTAATCTTTTTCTTCCTTGAGGACATCAGGGTTTATATTTTCCACGATCAACACAGTAAGTTCTTTACCAGGTCTAGCTGAAGGCAAGATGGCTGACGTGTCGGTGAGTTTAAACTTGTACTCTATTCTATAACTCTCCCAGAAATCCTGTATATTATTTGGGTCTGATTAACACCCTACTGACAGTGGAGGTCACATTTTATAAAACTCTGCTTCGGTTACCCTCATCCCCTCAGTTTCTCGATTTCTACTCATTTCTAGGTTTCTTCTGCTCCCCTCTCCCAGCACACAGGTAAATGATGCATGCCCTCTATAGACTTGGATGATCACCCATCCCCATCCCTTTCACCTGGCCCTCCCTGGACTCCTCCCATCCAGTCTCTGCCCTTCACACACCTGCTGCTGGAAGGCAGACAGCAGCATCCCTCTGAACCGTCCCAGCCCCACCAGCCCTGCTCTCCTAGGAGTGCGGAGGGAAAGGACCAGACTAAGCAGCCTATCTGTGCACCTAGGTCCCTAGGCGGGGGAGTAACCTTACAGTAGACTACAAATCCAAAGGTGGCTTTATTCAGTGGCTTTTAATTGAGTAAAAACAGGCAACAATTACTGTTGTTAAGATTACCACGTACTGTGAGAAGTTGTGCTTGTACCACATTAAAAGGATACTGAACTTGAGGCTTTCCAACTCAGCTGAATTAGGGAGAACAAAACTAATACTGCTTCCTGGACCAATCCTTGAGTCTCCTCTGTAACCTCCCATAGTTTCTGAATATCACAACCATTTCCCTATTGCTAAGAACAGTATTTATACCATACTTAAAGTTCACCAAGGCCAACTTTAGGCTGTCCTGCGGTCTCATGGAGTTTCTGCAGCATCATTCTGATAAGACAGCCTCCTCCCCAGTTCTAGGTTTCCAAGTCTTCCCCACCCATACCGCATCTGCAATAGACCCACTGTCTCTCCTTCGGGTTGTGAGAGAAGGTGGGGATTCGTGAAACATTCCCCTGCCATTTCTGCGAGTCAGTAAAATCGCCACATACAGGTTTGGGGAAGCTCACACTTCCTTTGCATGAAGAAAGGAAACAAATTCATTAAGGCTAGGACAGACAGCAATGTTGAATTTTTAGAAAATACAGAGGAAGCAACTAAATTGGAGTCTCCGACTTAAGACACTGGATATTACAGATATCTAAAGTCCTCCTCTTGGGTTCTAAAAACAGGTTTTCAAGCACATTTACTTGCTTAGTAAGGTAATTTTTGCTTTGACCTTAACATAATTACATGGAATCCATTATGCGGGTCTTAATTCAGAACTATTTAACTCCACAGTACAGTTGTTAACAGTCCCAATGTTAGATAACGAGCAGGGTCTCACCAGAATACTGTGGCAGGCAATGTTAGCCCTGACACCTGGGCCCCACCTTCCCTACTAACACAAAACCACAGGTTCGCATTATGTGTCCTTAGGGCCACTTACAAGCTCACTTTGCCAGTAAATATAACCATAAGGTAACGGTTCAGAGAAACTCTTAGTTTTGGATGGAAAGTGACAACACATCTGACTGGACCAACTACTTTTCCCTTTGTCTTTCTTCTTCTCCCATCAGGAGGTACGACAATGATTCCGTGACATGGGGAAAGCCAAGAATGAGGTCCACGGAAGCCAGGAACAACTTAGGCACCTCCAGACTTTATTCTACCAGAGAATAACCCCTTATTTATTTATACCACCACTTTGTATTCCTTTATGACACTGCTGAAGACAGTGATGGATAACACAAATATTGTATTTAAAATTGTATTTAAAACCTCAAACAAGAGGACTGTCAATCACCTTAACAAGTTTCTGCACGTCGCTTTTGATGAGGGTTCTATCCATGTTAAAGCCATTGCTTGGATCCAGGACAACAGCTTTCACCTAGAAACAGAGCATGCTAAGTCGTTTGTTTGTTTATGTATGTATTTGTTTGTTTGTTTGTTTATTATGTACAGTGTCTGCCTGCAGGCCAGAAGAGGGCGTCAGACCTCATTTCAAATGGTTGTGAGCCACCATGTGGTTGCTGGGAATTGAACTCAGGACTGCTGGAAGAACAGCCAGTGTTCTTAACCACTGATCCATCTCTCCAGCCCTGCATGCTAAGTAATTTTATTTCATATTATGAAATTAATTCATTCCCATTTTTAGCCAACTGCCTTGATGCCCAGCTATGTTTCTTATCATCCCACTCACTAGCACTCATCAAAGCCTGGAGAAAGAAATAAACATCAAACTTGAATAAGGGATAGAAAATTACACACCAAAAACCATTGCTTTAGAGCAGGAAGCTATGGTATATCTGGCTTTCACTGTGTGTTGTTACCCAAACCAAGAACACAGAAATTAAAGCAAGGAGTCACTTTTTCAGTATATAGTTGAACAAAAATAGACGTTAAAACGTCACAGCAGAACATGATCGAGGTCTCCAAGCGTCACAGGATCTCCCAAGTCAGCCACTGTAAATCTACCATGCTTTACAGACTCGGAAAAGATGTTTTTCACTAACTCACCTGATGATTACAATATGTTTCCAACTAAAAAGCATCTAGGAACGCTCCCAACACTGGGTACCACATTTTAAAAATTTTGCTAAGACAGTAATTTGCAAAATTAATTTTTCTTACCATGAAAGCAACCACTGTTTCAGATGCAATCTCTCCATGGGCTGCACATTCTTGTCCTATTTCTCGTATAATATTCTTTATAACACTTTCTGCTTGAGTGGGAGGCATTGTGGCTAAATAAAGCAATATTTTTTTAGTAATTTCGCTAATGTATTTTCTTCTTTAGATTCCATTATTAGATCTGGAATAACCATAATGTCTACTGCATTATTGCCATTTAATTATGATCTACTTTCCTCCTTTTGCATCTTAAATGGCTTCACTAATGACAGAGCATAACTGGGATTTCCCCCTTATTTAAATGGTGCCACCATCAAAAATATATATTGTGACATTTTAAAAAAATTAGCCAGGTATGATGGAACATGCTTTTAATCCCAGTACACGGGAGGCAGATGAAGACAGATCTCTATGAGTTTAAGTGTAGCCTAGTCTACATAGTGAGCCAGGGCTACATCGAGAGACCCTGCCTCAAAAACAAAATACAACACAGAAAAAAAAAAAATTAAATCTTAACCGAATGTGGGAGAAAAAAAAAAAAACTTACCACCCTATCTGCGTAGGCAGCAAGAATACAGCTTGGAAAAGAAAAGGCTTAACCACACATTCTCTGGAGGGCTTTTCACAACTCTAGCCTAATCTTATAACGGTAGGAAGATTTCCTCGGATTATTCCATCCTTGGGATATGAACGCTAACAAAAACATAAAAAGCAAACAATGAAAATGTGAGGGTTATTAATATCGAAAAAAGAACTGGCTATAATTTCATCCATTATAAACTAGGAAAGAGTGGAAACTTTAAGTCAGGCCTCCTGACTTTCTTTCCTGTGTCAGGTTAAAAGAAAACAATGGCAGGGGCGCTCTGATGGTTGGTTAGAGTAGCCTTGGGCATTTTGTACGGGAAACCAGACAGCCTGGTGTGCATCACGGTCCAACCACATCTCTTTGGGAGTCAGTTTGCTCATCCGAAAAGGATGGGTGCTGGTGTCACCTTCTCCTGAACTTATGAGTACACTGTGGTACCCAAGCGTCGCGCCGGAGAGCGTCTCTGTGGGTGTATCTAAGACCTGCAGTTCCCGCGCGCTTGCGCAGAGCTGGAGGCCCGCCACCCACCCCTGTCAGTTACCAACCACCAGCACCAGCTTCGCAGCGGTCGGACGTCTGTCTCCTCTCCGGGTACACCCGCCTTTAAGGGCCCGGAGTTCTCAGGGCGCCGGCCTCGGCCCGAACGCCAGCCGGCCGCGGCTCTCCCGGCCAGCCCCAGAGCCCGAGCAGCGGAGGCGTAACCACGGAAACCGAACGCGACGCCCGAAACTGGGGGCGGGGCCGGGCCCTGGAGGTGGAGCCAGAGGGCGGGGCGGGCGGAAGCCGGGACGGGCTGCTGGGGCGGGGCCGCTGGGATGGAGCCTTGAGCAGAAGGGTGTTGGGTTCCCTCTCAGTCCCCCAAGAGATAAGCAAAAGAGCTCAATTCCAGGTGAGAAAGGTGTTTTCGCTACACCTCAGTATTAAGGCAATGAAACACGAGTTCTGAAACAAATGTTGGCCGTACAACCAGTCATACTGTTCGTGATAACTTGCTAGCGTGGAGACATGGGGAGGTGGGGGGGAACCGCATCCATTGACGAGAATGAGAAAACTTAGGGTTCTTGGAGTTAGCAATGTTTACAGTGTTTTTCAAAGAAATACTTTCATTTCTCTTGCTCAAAGGAAGTCTGTATACTGGTATTCCAAAATGCCTGAATGAAAGTTTTATTTATTATGTATTTACTATTATTTTTTATTTAATTCGGGAAGTGCATTCAAACCAGATCTGACGATGCAGACCCGTAGTCCCAGCCCTTTGGGATGCTGAGATAGGAAAACGCAGTTTTAAGACACCCTACACTGTATAGTGAGACTCTGCCCCCACCACCCAGAAGATGCAAGTAAGGAAAACTCTGTGTTTGAAATTGGGGAAAATCATTTTTGTTTGTTTGTTTGTGGGAGAGGCTAGCACTATGTAGTCTTGGATGGTCTGGAACAGGACACGTAGACCAGGCTGGTCTTGAATTCGCAAAGACCTACCTGCCTCAGTCCCTCAAACCCGGGTCGTGTGCCACCATGCTGGGTCAATGATGGTCGTTTTGATTTTTAAAAATATTTGTTGCAGGGTTGGAAACAGTCTCTAAGGTTATGAACATTGGCTATATTTCCAGAGGACTGGGCTTGATTCCCAGCACCCACAAGACAGCTCATAACTGTAACTCCAATTCCAACTCTCTCTTCTGGCCTCTGCACATACCAGCTAGGTGGGAATCTACAGACATACACCCTGGCACAACACCCATGCACATAAAATAAAATAATAAAATAAAAATACCTTTTAAAGTTTTCAGTGTTTCTTGGGTAAACATAAGGAACAATATTTTAATTTTTGTTATATCTAGTTATTTATGAGGCACACATGAAACAACACCTTTGTGAAAGTCACAACCTGCAGGAACCAGCTCTCTCCTACCTCGTTTGTTCTTGGATCTGTTGACCCACAGAGACATCCCAACAAACTGTCCTAGTTACTTTGTTGCTGGGATGCACACCATGGCCGAAAGTAACCCGAGGAAGAGCAAGTTTAGCTTTCATTTCCAATGGAGGGAAGCGAAGGCAAGAACCTGGAGCAGGAGCCAGGGAGGAACACTGCTCACTGGTTTCCTTGCTCGCTCATGCTTAGCTGGCTTTCTTTTTTAAAAAGTTATTTTAATTTTTCTTTATGTATTTAGTTAATGTGTGTGCATGTGTCGGGTAGGGGTTCCCATGAAGGCCAAAAGATACCATCAGATCCCTTAGAAATGGAGTTACAGGTACTTATTTGATGTGGATGCTCTGAACTGAACTATTATCTTCATGGTTGAGCATCAAGTGCTCTTAACAGTTGAGCATTCTCTCCAGTCCAATAGCTAGCTTTCTTATACAGCCCAAACCCACCTGCATAGGGATGGTGCCACCCACAATGGGCTCCACCCTTCCACATCAATCATCAGTCAAGATCATCTCTTACAGATATGGCCACATCCAGTCTTCCCGAGAAATCACTCTGCTGTAGGTCTCTCTTCCCAGGTGAATATAGAATGTGTCACGTTGACCATAAAAAACTAAGCAAGACATGAACATTACCTTGAAGGGACAAAATCCAGGCTGAAACAAAGGTTAAAAGCAGAGCTTTAACCAATATAATTCTGTTTAATTTTGCTGAGTTTACTTCTCTCCTTTTATAGACAGGATCTTGCTGTTTTGCAAATGCTCACCATTTTACCATCCGCTGCCTCAGCCTCTCAAATGCTGGGATAAAGGTGTGCACCATCTCAGCTAGCCAGAATTTTATTTGCGTATGTGTATATGTGGTATGTGCACATGTGTGCATGCATGCTCACATGCCTGTGAGCACATAACCGGTACATGTACAGTGTATGCATGTGGCGGTGCAAGAGAGACAATGGGTTTCTTCTTTACATGCTGTTCACCTTCTATACTAAGCCAAGAGCTCCTGCTTCACTTAGTTTGATACCTAGTTACAGCATTTGTCTCTACCTCCTATGGGATGAGATTACGGGCAAGTCAACACACCCACCTGCCTTTTTATGTTTCTTTCTTCTTCCTTCCTTCATTCAATGATAGGGATCAAATCAAGGACTCCACAGAAGATAAGTAAGTGCTGTATCACAAAGCTGAATCACTATCCCTAAGTCTGTCTCTCCCTGAGCTGGAAATACCTAACTGGGTCCAGCTGGGGTCAGCTAACCTCCAGCCAAGCTGAACATGTGTGATGAGTGTTACTCTAAACTGCTGAGCTTGTGGACTGATGTGAGATTCCCCTCTGTATGGTGAATAAAGAAATGGCCTGTTGATAGGGCAGGATAGAGCTGAGGGCAGGGGCGGGGAGGACACTAAACTGAATGCTGGGAGAAAGGAGGCAGAGTCAAGGCGAAGCCATGGAGCCACTGCTGGAAATAGAACCTTGTCAGTAGGCCACAAACCTCGTGGTAAAATATAAAATGATGGAAATGGGTTAAATTAAGATTAAAAGATAGCCAATAAGAAGTTAGAGCTAATGGGCCAAGCAGTGATTTAATTAATACCGTATCTGTGTGGCTATTTCGGGTCTGGGCAGCCAGGAACAAGCAGCCTCCTAAAACAGGATGGTTTAATAAAGTCTTATGGTGGTTGTTTAAACCTTTCAATGATCTTACAGGTAGTAAGCTAGGCATACTGGCCCACAGCTGTGGTCCCAGCATTCAGGATGCTGAGACTGGAGGGCCAGGGTTCAATGCCCGTGTGGGCTTTCTAGTGAAATTCCGCCACAAGCAAGCATCTACTGCTGTTGTGAAAATGCTCAGGTAGCACTTGGCACAGTGTCTGTAGTAAAATATGGACTTGGGTGCTATTGCCATCACTGTTATGACTGAGTGGACTTCTAGTCCTCATGGAACTAATTTTTCCTTGTTATAAGAAGGAATCAATTTAGAAAGGGACTAGACTATATTAAGAGACCAGTAAAAAGAATCATGTCTATTTAGTATACATCTTGAGAAAATGAAGGCAATAAAACTATTCCTTTTTGTTAGAAAAGAGCCTGGACTTTGTTTCAGAAGACCAGGTTAGAAATCTACATAAAGTGATGGATTTAACTTAAAAGATAATAAGTAGGACTGACAAATTTGGAATAGATGCTATTCTGTTGGAATGTTATATTCCCAGCCAAAGGACCGAGTAAGATGGGTCTGGCAGAGTATTCCAGAAGCAAGCCAGAGAAAGCTAGAGAGGCCAGTGATGCTTGACAATGTTTGGGTTACATCGCAAAGTAGAATGCGGAACTTCACAAGGAAGGGGACCGAGTCAGTCCCCTTAGAGAGAGTGGTTTAGTGTGGGGAGCTCTCCACATTCAGTGAGGCAGAATGCCAGCAGTAGACCATGGGAACCAACGATGCTTAGAAAACTGGCACCACGTTTTCAGTAACTGACTCTTTAAAGAGCAGATAAAGAGGAGGTACCCGGTATAGCAACAGCACTGCAGAAGGAAACAGTGGGAAAACCTTCTGTTCTTGGTGCTGGAAGCTCAAGGTTCTACACTTGACAGAGCAGCTGCAAGATCCTGTTTCATAAAGACCCCTCTTGGGGCTGGAGAGATAGCTCAGCAGATAGGAGAATTCCATGCTCAAGCACAAGGACCTGAGTCTGGATCCTGGCACCCACATAAGCCATTGGGGTTCCCAGGTGTGTTTAAAAACTTACATTTAGGGCTGGAGGCTGGAGAGATGGCTCAGCGGTTAGGAGCACTGCCTGCTCTTCCAAAGGTCCTGAGTTCAATTCCCAGCAACCACATGGTGGCTCACAACCATCTGTAATGAGGTCTGGTGCCCTCTTCTGGCGTGCAGGCATGCATGCAGACAGAATATTGTTTACATAATAAATAAATAAATATTAAAAAAAAAGAAAAAGAAAAAACTTACATTTAAAAAAACGTTAGCTTTTAGTGAATAGGGTTTTAGAAAAGTCCTATAGGTTCAGGTCTTCTTTCCCTTTTAGTGATTGTTGGCACCAGTAGTCCAGAGCCTCACAGGGCATGCGTCAGGCAGAGGACTCTGGATCCCTAACTTGTATAGATGCTTTTCTTGCAGGGCCCAGAATTTAAAATTTGTCTTAATATATTTGATGAAAATTGATGTTTTTGTTAACCAGACAGTAATCTCTCTGCTGTAGGTTACACTCCACGAGGCAAACAATCTAAGAACATGCTCCTTCGCTGATTTCTAACTGCACAAACGTGCGTGTGCTCACACCGTCAGGTGGAGAAAAGAATCAAGCCAGCTACAGAAGTGGGTTTTCACTTCGTAATTAGTGTGTCCCCTCTCTGTAGGTAGAGGTGGTACTCACACCTCGGCATATGCTTTTGAATATTGTGGTTTTCCACGAAAAGGTTTACAGCACAGAGAAGCAGAGGGAGCAGAGAGAGCAAAGACCTGCCAGACCTGAGCATGTTTGAAAATGCCATATGAAATGCATTACTTTGAAAATGGCAAAAAGGGGACAAAAGAAAAAAAAAAACCAGAAATCTATCATTTGAATGACAACTTGAAATGTCAATTAAAAATTCTTACATCCCAATAGTACACTGAACAGATATCAACCAATGGTATTGAGTGTATTTATTCAGCTGTGGGAAGCTGTTTCCGTGGAGACATTTCAGCTGATGTCTATGCGGCTTTCTTTTCTTTGTCCTTAGTAAGACAGGAAGGGGTTTTCTTTCTTTCCGGCAGGATAAAGTCGGCATGTCCTGGGGAGAGCTTGGGGAAGGTGTAATTGATGTACTTCTGAAAAGCTGCCCTGGTTTCCTGTAATTCCTCCTCCAGGAAATCTTTCCAGTTTGTCATGATTCCCAGCTGCTTTGCCACAGATATCAGCTCCCCCTGGGTGTTGGCCAGTTTACCCATCACGTTGTCCAGCGTGGCCTGGTGGGTTTTTTCTGCTTCTTGGAGCACTTCCTGCACTTCTTCTTGCTTCTGTCTCTGAGCCAGGCCATAGTAGGCGTTCATTTCTTGCTCCTTTGCTCTTATCAACTGGCCCAAGCTTGTCTTCTGATCTTTAGGGGCTGTCACGCCAGTATTCACAAGTTCCTCCCTGGTCTTGCTGCAAAAGACGACACAGATTTACAAATCAGATAGACTAGCCACTAAAAACATAATGAATTGATCGTTAATCACGGAAGAGTCCCCAACCTGAGAAACCTGGGGTGCATGAGCTTTCAGAATATATTAGCTATCAATCATCAATCTAAAAATTATGCTCAGAGGCTGCCCATCAATTTCTCGGCCAAAGGCTGTGGCACAGCCACTAGTTTAATGTCCAATGGTGGCACTGAACTTAAAACAATGAAGAGACAGAGACAGAGTCCTAAACCCCCATAGAAGGTATTTCTTCATATCATTTCATCTCCTTTTTGTTTTTTTATGTCTTTGAAATAGTATCATTAATGTTTGATTTTTGTTGTTTTGAGTGAACTTGAATCAACTGCATAATTCAGGCTGACCTTCAACTCTTTATTTTTGAGATTACAATATAATAACATCATGTTTCCCTTCTCTTTTCTCCCTTTGAGCCCACTTCTTGTTCTCTTTTTTATGTCGAAATTATGTCCTCTTTTCATTGATTGTTGTTGCATCATATATGAATTTATATATGCGCATATGTATTCCTAAATATAACCTGATCAATGTGGTTAATGTTAACATATATGCATGTTTCAGTTGACCATTTGGTGGTGGATAACCAGTTGGTGTGCTCTTCCCTGGGGAAGCCTATGTCTCCCACTCTCAGTGTCCCTCTCATGCCTGTAGATCTTTGTATAGAACCGAGGCCCCACGGGCTTTCCCCTGTCCACTTTGACATGCCTATCATTGTTGCCCTTGTTTGGCTCAAGCTTAGGCAGCCATGTTGGTAAGCCTTTATGGGTGCAGTTGCTGACACAACTAGAGACGATCTCACAGCAAACTCCTGGATCCTAACCTCGAACTCTTGATCCCCCTCCTGCGTTCTTGCTGCTGAGGCTACAGGCCTAAGCCACTGAACTGTCGCTGTTCATCTTTAGGATGGACCAAAGCAAGCTTGTACTTGTGCGTTAGCTTTAGGTTTAATTGTGATTTAAACTGAGCTATATTTAATTATAGATTATCTCTAACTTTCTGATCACAGGGCCAAATTCCTTTTACACTTAAAGTTACTGAGGAACCCAAAAATAAATAGTTTATATGAGTTTTATCTATCGACATTAACAGAATTAGGGGCTAAAAGAACAGACATTTTAAAAGACATCAATTTTAATGCATAATAACAATAAATTAATTCTACTTTAATGCAAATATTTTTATGAAAAATATTTTCCAAAATAAAATATAATATTTGGTAAAGAGACTGGCATAATTTTACAGTCATTTGCAAAGCTCTTTTACGTATGGCTTAAAACAAAACTGGTTTTTCATGTTATTTGAATATATTGAGATCTCCTCCAATTAAAACTCCTGAAAAATATAACACTCATTTGAAGAGAAAGAGAGAGAAAAAAAGGAAATGACATCATCTTCTTGTAAAAAAAAAATGAATTTGACCTCATGGATATGCTCCTTCCCTGTCAAAAAGTCAGGGACCCTGAGGGCTCTTGGGCCATGCAGCTGAATGATTCTGACCTCTGGTTGCTTATATCATTCTATCTGTATATACATATTATGTATACCTAAAATATAATTATATCACAAATATATATAGGTTAGATAATACAGATATGTAGATAGACAGACTATAAATAAATGTTAAAGTAGCCAACCCTACTGAACTGTTACCATGCACCAAGCAAGCTGCCAGGCTTTTGTGTATATGTTAATCAGTAGCTCGGGAAATTCAGTTAAGTCATGCCGTGATTATGCCCCATTCACGATGAGAACCCTGGCTCAGAGCAGTGAGGTAATTTGTCAGGTTCACCCATAAATGCTGGTGGCAAAATCAGCGCCATGACCCAGGCATCTGAGCCCAGGGCAGTGTGATGCAGATGCACTGCGTGGACTTCTAGAATTACCTTGTTTGGCTAAGATGTCTAAAGATTAAAATACCTAAGATGTTGGGGTAAAGTATTTACGGTTTGTAATGAAAATGCTCCCCCTCTTGTTCCTTCCTGGTGCCTCCAACACAAATGAAGTCTTTTTGTGGCTTACCTCATTCTGTGGTTGAAATTCTCTTACTTTTTCTAGTTCTAGCCTGACCTTAAACCTGAGACTTCCCTAATCTTGATGTAATGTCATTCATCTCCAGTTACCAGGCAACTCGGCCTCCTCTTCCCACAGCTGGGTTATATCCACTATTACCAGCAAGGGTTAGTGCTATGAGCGCTTTACATTGTCTGCTCATTTAATTGTAGAAGGACCCACTGAGGCTGTTACTATTTTTACTTACACTGTTATTATTCCCTTGTGATAGGTAAGAATGTGAGGCTCGCCAAGAGCCATGAGAACTGTTGTTCAACGTCACACACGTAATTGAGGAAGCAGGAGCGTGGCTTCTCTTAGCCACTACTTGCTTCAGTCTCATAAGAAGTCACCATAAAATGTTTTGTCCGTAGGACGACACGATGAAAACAGCATTTAAGAACAGTATTCTGGTAACAGTAAGAAGGCTAAACCTTAGTGCAGTGAGACAGCGAGACCACCTTATATCATTCTGCAACCGTCTGGGGTACAATGAGGGTCTGAACCAGTGATGAAAGACAGAGATAGGCATCGAGACGAAAAGGAACAAGTCCAGGAAACCACAAAGCCCTAACTGCCAGCATCTAGGACTGCTGGGATAGATGAACAGCCAAGAGGAATCAGCCAGAAGCTGGAAAGGAGGATGGAGGCCTCAGTAACCATAGCGATGCTGGAGAGCTGTGAATTCATACTCATGCACGTCCTCTGGATTTAGCCTGGTGCTTTATAAAACCAATGGGTTGTTAGTGAGGCTGAAACCAAGGCCTCTAGGGCCCAAGACAGCAACAGCTGAATGTCCCTATCCCGCATCCCCAAAGAGGAAGGTCCCCAGCACCAACCTTAGGTAAACTGAGCTAATAAAGTCTATCCCAGGTATCTACCTTCTTTAATCCCAGCACTCAGGAGACAGAGGCAGGCGGATTTCTGTGAGTTCAGCCTTGGAAAAATGGGAGGTGGGGAATATTCATGCTTAAAACAGACTTGGGTTTTCTTGAGACAGGGTTTCTCTGTGTAATAGTCTTGGCTGTCTTGAAACTAACTCTGTAGTCAAGGTTGAACCTGAACTCACAGAGATGCGCCTGCCTCTTGTGCCTCCTGAGTGCTGGGATTAAAGGCAAGTGCCACCACTGCCTGGCTTTTAAAACAGATTCTTAAGGTAAGCTAAATATTTGCTGTAGAAGAAGAATCAATTTTATGGTACATATGAGATAGTCAAGAAAACCCATAGAATCAGGTAACTTGGGCTTACAGGGGCTCACAGAGTCTGAACTGCCAACCAGAGAGCTTGCATGGGACTGACCTAGGCCCTCCACACATATTACAGTTGTGTAGCTTGGTCTTCTTGTGGGGTTCCTAACAGTGTTACCTGCTTTTGGGGTCCCTTTCCTCCTAATGGATTGCACCACCCAGCCTTAATAGGAGGGGCGGTGCCTAGTCTTACGGCAACCTGACAGGCCATGGCTGGATGATGTACATGGGGGACTGCCTTTCCTGAAGAAAAAGGAGGAGTGGATGAGGGGCGGGCAGGAGAAGAGGGGGGGCTGGGGGAGGGGCTGGGAGGAGAGGAAGAAGGTGGGTAATGGGACTTGGCTGGGAAAAATTATTAACTAATAAAAAAAGTTATTTTGGCCGGGCAGTGGTGGCGTACGCCTTTAATCCCAGCACTCGGGAGGCAGAGGCAGGCAGATCTCTGTGAGTTCGAGGCCAGCCTGAGCTAGTTCCAGGACAGGAACCAAAAGCTACAGAGAAACCCTGTCTCAAAAAATCAAAAAAAAAAAGTTATTTTGTTTATCTGTCTTTTCTTCTGTTGGAGAAGGATGAGGAAGTACTGAAGGAAGGGCCATATCAGTGCTCATGTTTTTTCCTTCCCTTCTCCAAACTTAGTCTAGCTTGGACTTGGTCTCTCCTCGAGAATTTGAGGGATCACTGCAGACAGGTTGGAGGGAACGGTGAGTCCCGACAGTTTTGAATCCACATGAGAAGCAAGACACGTGGCAATGCTCTTCATGTTACCCATCATTGTCGAACAGCAATGGCACTGTCACCAGCGGCTGCCAAGCTTCCAGTGGAAGGGACAGCAGGGCCAGCTGGGAAACTTGCATTGCACATCCTGGTTAGCATCTGTGCACTTCCTGTAAGCAGAGAGTACATCCTGGTGTGGCATCTGTGCACTTCCTGTAATCTGTGCACATCCCGGTGTGGCATCTGTGCACTCCCTGTGAGCTGTGCACATCCTGTACACTCTCTGTAAGCCATCTCTATTTTGACAAGGCTAGAGACTTGGAGGTTTGAAATTCACGCTCTACTTAATCACAGTGCTGGCACAAGTGTAACCATTTTTTACATAGTTGCAGGGTGTGTCCACACTTACAAGAATTAGGCTGATATTTCATAAAATGGATTAGTAGAGAATAAAAGGGTATTAGACAAAATACGCTCTGCTACCTCAGCCTCATTGTGCCAGTGAGGAAACACGGAAATCTCTCCATTCGGTGCTCTTCTGAAACACTTCCAGCCTATCTTTGGGTGGCTGCTGCTGTTAAAGTGGCACAGGATGGGCTTAAAGAAAAAACACCATTGGATGCTCCTTCCACATTCTCTTCCACGTAAGTGAGGTTTTTCACTTGTCTCATGCAGATGGCCACCAACACACTTTCATGCCCCATCTATGCCCATTAATAAAAATCCTCATTTGAAGACAGTGAGTACCGATGGTTATATTTCCCCGTAGCCAACAACTAAATGATAATGACATTTGTTCCTCAAAATCATTTGTACGTAAGGCAGATCAGAGAAGATGATTTGCTCGGCTGGACAATAAGAAGGTGTCGATCCACTTTTTGTTTGAACAACTGAAACGCTAGCCTAATTTCAGCTGGCACGACCACTTGTTTAATAGGAAAATGCATTATGGTTTTCTGATTGGGACACTAGAAACTTCCCTGATTTGGCAGTGATCCCCTGGAGTTGGGGTTGGAGGCATTAACAAGGGTGTGGAGGAAAGAGCCAGAGCCGTCCTTCTGCAGCACACTTGCAACTTGGGGTTCAGTAGGACTCTTCCATTGACCATGTCTCATTGTACAAGAAACTTACACATCTTTGTGCATTTTGTTTTCATTCTTATGTCTCTCTCAGAAATCAGATCCCTCTCCTTCTAAAGATCAACACAGCTTCCTCCAGAAGCATCCCTTAATGCATGACCTACCCTCACTTTACTTGATCACTTTAGGACTTTAACTCTTTCAATCCCCATGTGTTGTTTGTACCAGTACTGTGCTCAGAGGGGCAAGCCACACTTCAGTTACTTCATTTAATATTAAGGAAGGGTCTGAATTTCTTTCTCCCAGAACTTCAGTTTCAAATCCATTTCATCCAGAAGACACTTGATACGTTCAGGGGAAGTGGAAAACTCACTCGGTAACTCAAATGACTTCCTGTCGAGCCGGTCAGTATAATGGAAAATCGCAAATGTAACACAGGCCAGGGTTTGGTTCAGTCCCCACCACTTCCTCCTCTTCTGATCTTTTGTAGTTGGCTCAGTGTCTCTCTGGGACTCAGGACTCAGCCTGAAGGCATACGAGATGACAGACTCTGCCCAGTGGTTGCTAGCCAATTCACTTCCGCTTCCGAGATAAACTTCACTCCTGTCGGCTTGGCTAGATCTTACTGTGAACCACAGCCTGGTATCAACTCCCGTTCATCCTGCCTCACTTCTGAGTGCTGGGTTATGGGCATCTCCCACTAAGCCAGGCTGCCCCCCAGAATGAGATTTGAGAAATATATAAAGGGTCCATGTGCACCGGTTATTGAATCAAGAGAGTTGTCATAAAATTATAGCCATTAGAGACAGGTAAAAATGTGTTCTACACCTTAGCAATCAGAAAAATGCAGATCAAAACCACTTTAAGATTCCACCTCGGCTCAGTCAGAATGGCCAGCATCAGAAGTCTAAACATCAATGCTAGAGTTGATGTGTAGCATTTGTTCAGCAGTTTACAAGGGCTGGCAATGTGGCTCAATTCCAGCGCACCTACCAACCACGCAAAAAGCTCTCCGTTCAATACCTACCACCCAAGAACATGATAAATAAAAACAAAACAGAATGGATGATCATGTTCCATAGAACAGCCCTGTGTCTGTGTAAGGCACCCTACAAGACTGAAGGGCTGATTAAAACTTTACTGACATGGGAAATAGGATGTTACAGGTCTGGAGCCATGTTACCCCACGCTGTGTTTAAGGTCCCCAATAGTCACTATTGCATACTTCTGTGTTTGACCCAGCATCCCTACGGACTATCAGGTAAATGCTTTTTGTAATGTGCAAAAAGACCCCTTAACTTCCACCAACCCGACTGAAATAATAATGTTGTCAGGTCACACCTGAGGCCTATAACAGAGACTTCTTTCTCTGTGACACGCCTACCCGCCCACCTGATGTTTTCACCAATGTATTTTAATGTGCTCTAATTTGTAGCTCTTTGTTCTGTTAGTATAAAAACGACTGAGATGGCTCAGTCGATAAAGTGCTTGCCTTGCAAGCATGAGGACACAAGTTTGATTCCCAGAACCCAAGTTAAAAACAAAAAACTTAGCATAGTAATGCATGCTTCTATCTGCAGAGGCTGACACAGGTGGGCCCTGGGACTCACAAGCCAGCCAGACTAATCTACTTGGCAAATTCTATCCAAGTAAGAGGTTTGTCTCAAGAAAAAAAAAAGTGTTTAGGTTGTGCCTGGGAACACCTGAGTTTTCCCTCTGACCTCTGTATGCCAGCACATAATGTGAACATACTCACATAAATACAAACATACATGTGAACACACACACACAAACACATGCATGAACCTGCATAGCCTGAACTTCTTTCTAGGTCCAAGTAACTCATATTTTGCTCTTGAATAAACTTTTTCCTATTCCCTCAGAGATAAAAACAGTGTTTTAATGTTAACAAGTGCTAACAAGTACCAGGCTCTCCTCAAGGCCTTTGGGAACCATGAGTGAGCAAACCAGACATTTCAGTTGGATATATTTAAATAGTAGTCATGACAGTTCTCTATCTTAGTCCATAAAAGATGAAAATTGAAAAAGAAAAACTTACACTCGAGACTCCCAGAGGAAAAGCTGAAGGGGGGAAAAACAACAAACAAGAGAGGGTCCAGGAGGCTTCTGGTGTGGATGAGAAGTGAACCACGAGACCCTGAAAGCGGAGCCAGAGCTCCTCAGACCAAGAAGTAGGGGAAGGGAGCAAGGGCCCAACAGCCACTGTGCTAGAAACAACTCATTCTCTAAGCAAATGCTCTCTCTTCACAGAGATATACTCTAGGCAGAAGAGAGGGAAACCTGAATGCCACAGCTCTCCAGCCTTCTTTCTGGCCACTGGAATGACAAGTTTTAACTCTGGGAGAGATTTGTCTTCAAGATCTTACCTCTCAGTTATACACAGGTAGACATGCTTAAGTCAAGCGGCAAACCCCAAAAGGGACAAACCCAGACTCAGAGGCCAAACAGGAAGATTCCATCTTGGTTCTGCTGCTAAAGTTGGGGGGTGGGGGGGGGGTCTTGGGCAGGCCACTCAACATCTGGAAACATGGGTTTCTTTTACACCCAGAAATTCCTGGACTGCTGACTGGGTTAGTTCAGTTCGTTCTCTCTCTTAAGCTCTCTGTCCCTCTCCTCTGTGTTCTTCCCTCTCCCCTTCGGCTTCACAGTGCACACTTATGTATAATATGATCTGTAAGATGATGTGTGGTTATGTACATAAATATATAAGGCTGAGAGTATATCCGAGGATGTGGGAAAATGTGAGCCTTGTTACATAAAGTGTTTGTTCTGGGGAGACAAAGACGTGGGAGGCAGTAAACTGGGCCTTGTGTGCTTCTTTCTTGCATTTCTGTGAAGTCAATGTTTTTCTGTACACCCCTATTCGTTCACAAGGAACAGACCAAGAACTAACACGTCTACCACTGCGTGTGAACCAGGCTGGAAACAATGACTCCTAAGTGTTTATGGAGAAGTGTTTATTAATTCTTCTGAGTCTTTTAATGCTGGAGAAACAAAATAAGAAACAGAATGTTGAGAAGAGGGATAGAGATATGACTGAGAATACAACATGGACCTTCAGAAGTGTTTGTAAATTTCAATCCCTTATATATATGTTAGATACTTGAGTACTTACGCTACCATTTTTCTTAAATCAATCTCTCTCTCTCCCCCTCCCTCCTTCCCTCCCTCCCTTTTTTCCCCCTCCCTCCCTTCTACTCTCATTTCTACCAATATTTGATATATCTCCTAATAAAACCAGGAAAAGCTGGGCAGTGTTCACTCGTACATCTTAACCTTATTTCTTTCTCTAGGTAGATTTTCACGGAGTCAAACGCTCATGTTCTCGGTCGTACCTTTTCTGCTCCTGGACAGCTTTCTGGGCAATCTCTCTTTCTTCTTCCCTGGCTTTCTTCACTGCCTCTAACTTCTCTCTGTGGCACTCCATCATAATCCTCTGGATCCTATGGACCATGCGTTGTTCTGCGGCGGAGTGCTCTCTCTTCAGCTCCTCATCCATGTTTTGAATCATCTCCTTCTTGGTTTTTGCTTCTACAGCCTTAAAGAAAAGGAATGGAAAATTTGACATAGATATTACAGGGTCGATGACTTCAAATGAATAGACCCATCGAAGTTTCGTTTATCTGATAAAACAGAACCCGTTAAACAGTGATTTAAAAGTAGCTGTGAATTCTATGAAAATTTTTCATTTACATAAAATATTCAAACTGTATGTATTCATATATGTTTATGAAAGATCACATTGAAAGGCTGCATGCAAAATGCAAACAGGTTAGAGGGGTGTGGTTAAAGGTTTTCAGACACTTTTCTTTTTCAGTGCTGGCCACACCTGGGGTTTCACAGATGCTAGGCTATCACTGGGCTCCAGCTCCAGCTATGTGATTTTATTGATTGTCGCAGTCTCATGACACATGGAAATATGAGATGTGATATTGGAAAATGGCATAAATAAACACCATGACGGGAGCCCGAGGCTCAGGCAGGAAACAGGCACATCACACGGTCACAGGAGCCTGCCTTCCAGTCCCCTCTGCTGCTCCACATCCCCCATCAGTCTAGAATTGCTACCCTTGCTCCTTCATGGAGGCCACAGGCGCTCCATTGTTCTAGGGTAGGGGGACCTGTGGAGTATTTTCAACCAACTAGAGAAAGATCAATAGTCAAAGCGTTATTTGTGGAGCAGTCTCACAAAAGGACCTGACAGGAAACCCTTTCAGCATTTTGGAAATGCCTACTAACTCCATGGGGTGCCAGCACTCTGCTGGGGCCAAGCAGGGATTACCCTATGGCAAGGCAGGAAGTATGGAGCAGAGCTCCCTTTCCTATTGGTCATCTGAGTACAAGGACAGTCCGTTGGACCTTATTTGGTACACAACTAGTATACGCTAATCGCTCCTTGGAGAAGCAATGAATGCGTGGCCATCTCCTCGGCCACTCATCCATCATATCATTAGGCTCCCTGTCACTGTCCTGCAGCCTCTGCCCAGGTATCGCACACACGTGGTCCTCCTCCGTCTCCTCCTTGGCAAACGTGAAGGAAGTTCTGTATTCCGGTCCTTTGAACCGGAATTTGGGACAGATATATAGAACTAAGCAGTGAATCCCTCTGCTGGGAACGCTGATGAGCTTGCAAGGTAGGAAGCTCCGCTTAGCCAGCCTCACTATAACCACAGAAGAACGGATGAGGAAAAGGCGGTACGCACACACAGTGGAGTCGGTTGTTGGCTTTTTTCCTTCAGGAAAATGGATGCAACTAGAGGTAATTATGAATTAAGCCAGTCTCAAAAAGAAATCTCATGCTTCTTCTCGTATGTAGTTCCTAGATTTTATGTTGATACATAAAATCATGTATGGATATATGATATAAAAGTGGAAGTAAAACTGCCCAGAGAAACAAAAGCAACTATTAGGCAGAGTGAAAATGGGCAAGGAAGGTCTGAGGTGACAGTCCCAACATACAATATATACTTGGAAGTATACATAATATATATATATATATATCATTATGTTGTACATTGTCATGTACAATGAATACATATCACAGTGAAAATTTAAAACAACAACAAAAAAGAGGTCCTCTTATCTTGTGACCATTGGTCTACTAGGATTACTTCAGGGACAGCAAATATGTCTCTCTTGGCAGTTCAGAAAAAGCAAATTTAGGGAAAAAGATATAAGCAGGAAGCCCAGAAGGGAAGCGACAGCTTGCTAAGTCCCAGCACAGGACTGGACACCAGGGCTTGCATAACGACAAGACAGACTGCCCATATGTAGGTTGCGGCCATGCCAGGGAACCAAATGCTAAACAGCTAGTTACATAAAACAGCGAGTTATTTCATTACAAAGGTGATCCGGGCTATGAAAGGGCTATGACAGAACCTTATGTCTTGTGGATCACCGGGTTCCCTCCCAACCTTTATGAAAGACTAATCTGAACTTTACTAATTACTGCTCCACCTCCTCACCCCGTCAACTAACGGAAGCACTTTTTCTTTATCAAAGGCTTCGAAAAAGACAATGAGCAAATTATTGCATACAAAACCTTTAAGTCTCTTTGGTGTTGTTCTTCCAGTATCCGCATTTCAAACTTGTGTCTGGCGTGTGCGTCCAGGAGTGCCTTCTCCACTGCTTGTTGCTGGAGTTCTTTAGCCTTTGAAAGAAAAGGTTCATTTATCCATTATTATTTCAGGGAAGGCACAGAGAAGCTGCTCGGCATTGAAGAAGTTGGCAAGTTGGGTGTCCGTGCTCAATGAAAAGTAGCAGCCACTATGGGGTCCCTAATTACACCATTCTTACTCCTACATCCCACAGAGCCCTGGCTTCCTTAGCTAGCGCACATAACACACCGAGCCCTGGGTGGCCTTTGCTGTGTTTTGAATTATTAAAGGCGGGGCAGCTGCACATATGTGTGTGTGTGTGGTGAATATACATATGTATATGAATATACGTATATGTATGTGAGTATATGTATGTAAGTATGTTAACCTAGGAGAAACAAGGAAGGGAGCCGACACACGAAGCTAAAAGGCTCTAAGCAGAAAGCATGAATACCATTGAGACCCCCGCATCAGGAGTTAGGAAAGAATTTATCTTAGATTATTTGAAGAAAATACTCAGATACTAGCTAAACTTAGATTCAAACTGTAGACTGTTCATAAAAGTGTTTCTTTATATCGGGACACATAAGTAACTGGTGGTTCTTACGGTTTGATTTTTGCAACTACTAGATTCTTAGTGTTAATACCTTATCTAGCCCAAAAGAACTTTAATTCTCTTCAGAAAGCCATTTATCTCAATTCGTCTAAGACTGGAAGAACTGAGATGGTGGGTTTGAGGCTTCACCAACCACGAGTAAAGTAGTTCTTCCTCCAGTCTTCAAATGGTCCCATGACTCTAAGCAGCCATGCACACAATGAATCAAGATTTGGGCTTTTGTTTTATTTGCTTGTTTAATTCACATGGTCTCCTTCTTAGATTTCCCAGGCCAGCCATGGTCTTGCCAGCCTCCTCCTGCCCCAGCCTCCTATGGAGCTGAGTCTGTAGGAATGCACCCTGGTGACTAAAAGCACCAAGGACTTTAGAGACAGTAGGTAGGGAGAGTCCGCCAAGATAAGGCATTTGGGGAAATGGGCAGTAAGTTAGAAGTATTTATTACATACTGTGCAGATGGATAGCCCCATACATGAATAGAAGACCATAGTGAACAATTTACAATGAAGTTGGCCCTATTCTGTTAAAGTTTCAGTCAAACAAGAATAAGTGGCTGGAGTCATCCACATGAAGGCAACTTGGAAGGAAATCCTTGGCAGGACCTGCTTCTTACTAAGCATCACCTCGTGCCAAGTATATTCCTTCATTGAACTCTCTCAACAATCCTTTGAAATGGGAGTCATTACTACCCCACCCCACAGAGGAAGCCAAGATGGAGAGGGCAAAGGACACGCCCAAGAACCCATAGATGTAAGGACTCCGTGGGCTATCTCTTCGCTGGTTATTCTGAATTTACAGTTTTAGATCAATGCAGAGTGAGGAGCCTGTAGAAATGCGGTTAAGGGTAATTTCTGAGTCCTTTACCTGCTCCCACACTTTAGCTTCTGCTTTTTCAATGCTTTCCTTGAGCACAGCCTCTTGATACTGCTCTTCTTGGTTCAGGATACTTGACCCAATATCTGTGTATTTGGACAAACATCATTACAGGGCCCTGTGGACTGGTTCCTTGCTTTCCTCTCTACCATCAGCTAACATTGATGCGAGCCATCTAGAGACACCTTCTATTAGGTGATGTCACTCAATGTAATGACTTTTGGCACTAAGAACTGAACCCATGGCGCTCAGCATGCTTCTGTCCGCTCCGCTGTCTCCCAAGCTTACACTCTCGTCTTTGAAGGTGCCCGCTGGAAGGGTAAGTTTTCCGCTAACTGACTAAGCGGGAACTCATCCCTGAGGCCTGAATCGAGTTATTTTCATACACCCTCTCTAAACCACAGGCAATGAAGAGTAAATGTCCTGTGAGGTGTGGCACACTCAAAGCAGAGTGTGAACTCAGAACGCATTGGCACACTATCCATCTCTCTCCTCGCTTCTGACAGGGCATCTTTCTTTAATACATCATGTTCGTGCCTTTCATTAGTGCTGGCCATTCCGACTCCGTCAGCTGTGGAGGGAACTAAGTTTCCAGGTTATTACTACTCTGCCAATGATCTAATTTGACTTCCACATAACAACATTGCATAAGAACTTCTCCACTTAAAGCGTAACTCCAGAGAAGGTAGAGAGACACACGGAATCAGGTAGGAGGGGACAATTCTGGACCCGCAGCTAAGATCCGGATCCTTTGGTAAGGTCTCAGGGTATGTGCATCTCACCTGAGATGGCCCTTAACACAGGTATAGTCCCTAGCATGTCAATCTCCATGGTGGGATGCAGTGGATGTGTATTTGCTCAACATCTCCTGCCATGGTAACAGGTCCCACTTCTCTCAAGAACTCCCTCAAGCGCTGTGGTAAGGTTGCCTATAAGCACCATCCAAATTTGTTTGGCCTTTCTTTCTTCTAGAAGCTGATCCGGAACCAGGCACATAGTCAAGCCTGACCAGCCACACTCTTCCCTAGTTAGCTCACATAAGGATGTAAAGAGGAAATAGCTCCCCCCCCCCCCCCGCCCCGCGACTTCTAAACTGGGGCTAATGCGTGTTGGAACCATTTGTCTCCAAGTCCTTTTCTAGATGCTGAGTAGGCCTGACTGCAGCGCCAGCTCGGCCAATTCACCGAGGGTGAGCATGGCAGACTAAAATCTTGATGACAGGTTCCACCTTGAGTTTTTCTTAAAAGGATCAAGTAATCCATCACAGAACTCCACTTTATGTGTTCTGTTTGAAGTTATTTCCATCACCTACAGATGAAAGATATATTTTGGGGATAGAACTTTACCACTAGATCATGAATGAGTCTTTTTTAAAATTTATCCCTTTGTTTTTTTTTTAAATTTATTTTTATTGCTTTAAATGGTGAGCAGGAATGTGTATCTGTATGTGGGTATGTTCAGGTACCCCAAGGGCCAGAGACATTGGATTCCCTGGAGCTATAGTTACAAACCCTGTTGATGTGGGTGCTAGAAACTGAAGGTGGGTCCTCTGGAAGAGCAGCAAGTACTCTTAACTGCTGAGACATCTCTCCAGTGTGCCCCCTCCAATGAGTGAGTCTTAAAATATAAAGCAGTAAATATTGTGGGAGAGGTGGATGCATATAATCTCAATATTGTGTAAATTTATCACATTCGTAAAAACATAACACAAATGTAGGGTGGCATTTTCCTTTTTTATTTTATTTTTTAAAGAAGAAAACAATCATCTTTCATTTTACATACCAATCCCAGTTCCCACTCCCTCCCCTCCTCCCACTCCCTCTACCTTACCCCTTAAACCCCCATCCACTCCTCAGAGAGGGTAAGGCACATTGCTTTGGTGAAGGTCTAAGGCCCTCCCTACTAAATCCAGGCTGAACAAGATATCCCTCCAAAGAGAATGGGCTCCAGAAAGCCAGTTCAAGCAGTAGGAATAAATCCTGGTGGCACTGCCAGTGGCCCCACAGTCTGCCCCAGCCATTGGCATTATCCCTTTTAATATTTAAATATTGTATTTGTTGTTCTCAGCCTTAACTTCAGAAGACATCTACAGAACTTTTTGAAAACCTACATGCTGTGAAAGGAGACACTTGATGTGGGATGTCCTTCTATATACGCGTTGGTTTTATTGGATAATGAAGAAAGCTGTTTTGGCCAATTGCTTAGCAGAGTAAAGCCAGGTGGGAAATAGAGAGAAAGTAGGTGGAGTCAGCAAGATTCCATGTAGTTGCCGAAGGAGAAAGATGCTTACCGGTAGGTCACAGCCTTGTGGTGATGCACAGATTGATAGGAATGGGTTAATTTAAGATCTATAAATACATATCTAGAAATACGCCTGACACATCAGCCAAACATTAACCTTCATCAGGCGATGAAAGGAGACAGAGACAGAGACCCACATTGGAGCACCGGACTGAAACCTCAAGGTCCAAAGCAGAAGCAGAAGGAGAGAGAGCACGAGCAAGGAACTCAGGACCACGAGGGATACACCCACACACTGAGACAATGGGGATGTTCTATCGGGAACTCACCAAGGCCAGCTGGCCTGGGTCTGAAAAAGCCTGGGTTAAAACTGGTCTCGCTGAACATAGTGGACAATGAGGACTACTGATACCTCAAGAACAATGGCAATGGGTTTTGATCCTACTGCACGTATTGGCTTTGTGGGAGCCTAGGCAGTTTGGATGCTCACCTTACTAGACCTGGATGGAGGTGGGTGGTCCCTGGACTTCCCACAGGGCAGGGAACCCTGATTGCTCTTTGGGCTGATGAGGGAGGGGAACTTGATTGGGGGAGGGGGAGGGAAAGGGGAGGCGGTGGTGGGGAAGAGACAGAAGTCTTTAATAAATAAATAAATAAAAATTAAAAAAAAAAGTAATATAGTTTCTGTGTGATTATTCAGGTCTGGGGCAGTCTCCATTTACAGACACTATTAATAAAAACAACTTCAACGAGTCTAAAACCCATGGTGTAGATTTAAAAGGCAACATATTATATGATTTTGTTTTGTAGCATTCTCATGTGATAAAATTACAAAGACAGAGAACTAGAAGAATGACTGCCAGAATTTTGAAAACTATGACTGGCTGCTAATGGACAAGATGAAGAGGCTTGTGGTGATGATTACATGAATATACATGTGATACATTTCATAAAACTACACTTCTAAGGGGGAAATGATTGGCAAGGTATGTACCTGAGATAAGACCATTGCTCTTACTGTGCTAAATTCCCAGTTTTGACAATGTAGCAAGATTACAAAACTAATGGGAAAAACTGGGGCCCATGGAAACTCTTTGATCCCTTTTGCAACCCATGAATCAAACTATTCCAAAACAAAGAGTGTTTTTAAAGACATAAGAAAAAAAAATGTACATGATGAGGCCTGATCCCGGAAACTGTAACAGCAGAGAACCACAGCCCTGTGAAATACTCTTGGATGGATACGTCAAGGTGCTGTTGAGTTTACTTATAAAGAAGGCAGAATTTTAGCTCTCTTTTGACTTATAATAATTTAATGACAAACACAGGCAAGTGAATAAAAAATACTGATTTCTACATATATTTATCTGTCCAGGGTTTAGATTCATATATCCTATAAAGTATAAGGGATAACTAAAGTATATCAAAAATCATTAAGTAATGGAGATAACATTGTCTTAGGTCTAAAATTTATTTTAGAGATTACAATTAATAATCCATACCAAAAATTTACGGAACATTAAAATCAGTTTGGGAACTGATGTTTTAGAGGATTTTATAATTCCATTTCCCCTGCCTTTTAGTTCAGCTCTCTAACTTCTCTTTTAGTAAATTAGGAGTGAAATTAAGTAATCATTAGTTTACCACATCCATGGTAAAGAAGACAGGGAAAAATATTTGAAGAGTCCTTAGAAAATATGCATAAAATCCAGGATGAGACTGAAATTTTTCTGGGTGTAAGTGAGAAATGGAAATATGGATTATAATTCATTTGCTCATAAACTATATGCATATATATGTGTGCGATAAATATTCCTATGCTATTTATAGGCATCTGCTTTTTCACTAGCTACAAAGTAAAGACTAAGTTTCTTCCACTCATTTATTGGGGTATTTAGATATTTTCTCTACTGCATGTATGAAAAGTCCCCAGGTACGGGCAAAATTGGAAAGAACACACATTTACTATGATGTTTCAGATGCTAAACAGGTACAGCTTCAAAACAATTTAAAAGATACATATTAATGTTCTTATTCACAACAAGAGACCAATTGAGAGGCCAAAAACTCTTTGCCATGCACAAAACTATTAAGTAGAATGGCTATATTCCGACACATTATCGTTTCATGATGAAATTCTAGAGGCAAGTAACCTCAAACAGGACAGAGCTGAGAAGAAAGGCGCATGTGCTATTCTATGCTATAGCAAATAAAAATAATAAAATCACTGCCAGGCATGGTGGTGCACACCTCTAATCCCAGCACTTGGGAGGCAGAGGCAGGTGGGTCTCTATGAGTTTGAGGCCAGCCTGGTCTATAAAGTGAGTTCCAGGATAGCCAGACTTATGGAGAGAGACCTTGTCCCAAAGATCACCACTCCCACCCACCCACCCCCAAAAAAGAGTAAATTCACTTACCCAGTATATCTTTGTGAGTGTAAAAGCGTGTCTTAAAAGGTTTGTATTCATGGATCCGTTGGAAGGTTTCTTCGAAAGGGGCTGGTGGGATTACTTTATTGCAAACAGCACAGCAAACAAAATTAGTATAATCGTGATTCCTGATCATAGTTAAATTTCTGATTTTTTTTTTACTTCTTATAGTTAAAATAATATCAGAATCAGAAAAAAAAGGTAGTTTCAAGAGAAGCTACAAGTCTAAGAAAGCTGGAAGAGGGCCAGGGTTTGAAGATTCTTCTAGAGGCTGGCAAGGACTAAACGAATCTTCATGATTAGGCAGTGGCCATATGTCTAAGGAATGATATACCAGGAGCCTCTGCCATACAAGATGTAGACACTGGATTTGGCAAGAGATGAGCAGTTTCTCCCTCCCAGGGTCCAGCATCAAGTTGTCAACTTACTTAACAACTGTTGCTAGGGAGGACAAGCTTTGCTCATAAAAGCAACCTGAAATAATGACAGCTGAGAGCAGAAGGGCCTGCCGTCCATTGCCCTGACTTTCCTCTTGCCGCTGTAGCAAGTGGACACAGTCTTCATGACTTACCTGTAATACAAATTTATCCTATTGAATTTCTGGAGATCAGAATCCAAGGGAGACTCGGTTTCCTGTCTTTTCCAGCTTTAACAGCTGTACATCTCCCTAAGACTCACGGCCTCCGCTTCTGAGGAGGTGCCGCTCTTTCCTCTGATCTTTAGCCTCGCTCTGTGGACCTCTGTGTCTATACCAGGCACCTCCACATGAGCCGGGATGACCCTGTCATCTCAAGGTCCTAAATGTGATCAGAGCCGAAAGGTCTCTTACCATACATTCACAGGGGCCAGAGGTCAGGATCTGGACGGCTAAAGAAGGAAGCATCATTCGGCTAACCACATTTTAAGTGAGCCTTCGTTAAAGAATTCATTTTAACTAGTGGACAGTGGAGGCAGTCTCCAGGACATTTTCAGGTTATTGTAAATGTGCTTTGGTGGCGTGGCAATAAAAGTGGGAACTACAGTGGAATTCTAACTGAAAATTTACTTTCATTAAGTCTGTATTCAAAATCACCGAGCCTGGTTTTCAGATTGGGGGGAGGGGGGGTCCTAGTTACTTTCCTATTGCTGTGATAAAACGCCATGACCAAGGAAGCTTACAGAAGGAAGTCTCCAGTTTGGCTTATGGTTTCAGAGGGTTATGGTGGTGGTCATGGTGGTGGAATAAAGACATGGCGGCACGAACAACTGAGAACTCACATTGAAGTTGCAAGCAGGGGGCAGAGAGGGAGTACTTCTGCGGGTTTTCACTGCATCACTGTGGCTTGCCTGGATTCAATGTGTAGGCCACGCTGGTCTTACACCTGCAACAGCCCTCTTACCTGCTAATTGAAGGCACATGCTACAACACCCAGCTAATCCTGACTTTTCAACATCATAAGTAATTTGTTCCTATCACTTTTAAACAAACAAACATCCATTCTGCTGATTGTATGAAGCTACTAAAACTGTTTTTGTTTGTGTGACAGTGTCACATACAGCGTCCCCAGAAAGACTGGTGTTATTAAGAAACCAAACCTTCGTTGAGGTGAATTTCAGCACATAACTCCTAGAGGACCAATAAACAAGTGTTTACTTGAAGAAATTCTCTTACCAGAGGCTTGGGACGTCACGGAACCTAGAGGTCAACCTACTCCTGCCACTTTACTGAGTCAGTATAATTACTGTTTTGTAAATACTTCCCTTTATTCTGACAGGTAAGTGTAACCGTCTTCCCTCATCAATGAAGCTTGAAGTAGACAGATACCATTAAAGAAAACTGCAATTTGTTAAAAGGAAGAGAACAACTGATCATGGGGTACCCAGCCCCAGCAGTTACATCTACAACACAGCTCTAGAACAACTGATCATGGGGTACCCATCCTCAGTGGTTACATCTACAACACAGCTCTAGAACAACTGATCATGGGGTACCCAGC
>JABTXL010000001.1:20078822-20099375 GCA_025134845.1 Neodon shergylaensis
GTTACATCTACAACACAGCTCTAGAACAACTGATCATGGGGTACCCAGCTCCAGCAGTTACATCTACAACACAGCTCTAGAACAACTGATCATGAATGTTTCTGTACTTAATCCCTGGACATTTTATGTTTTCATGCTAATGTGGCTACTTGGTTATTAACATGGACATTGCACTGAAGGAAACCATACTTTGATGAAAAGATCCCTACACCTAGGTGCAAGGAGGGCCAGTCTTCTCCCTGGCTCAGAATCACTGTGACCTGAGTAAATCTTTTAACTATTATTATTAGCTGTTTAACTAATTATAAGATGACAGGATTAGAACAAGCAAAATTCAAAATACTGTGACTATTTCAAAGGATATCTGAGGATACTTGTTTTATTTTATTCTTGCTGGTTATGCCCTAAGTCAACAGACAGTGGATGAAAATATGAATACTTAGGCAGGACATGTTTGAAACTTTACATATACGAAGACTGATATAACCTGTAACACTTTGTAGAAATTTGTATAACTAGGCATTTGCTTCTAAAATTCCTAGCGCTCCCTCCCTCATGTCACTTCTCACAGCTCTGCGCTTGACTATACTTCTTTCATGATTCCTTTACACAGATACTGTAAGGTTGAAGGCTGCATGCTGTACAGTTTTTTTTTAAGATTTATTTATTATGTATACAACATTCTGCCTCCATGTATGCCCGCACGCCAGAAGAGGGTACCAAATCTCATTACAGATGGTTGTGAGCCACCATATGGTTGCTGGGAATTGAACTCAGGACCTTTGGAAGAGCAGCCAGTGCTCTTAACCGCTGAGCCATCTCTCTAGCCCCGCTGTACAGTTTTTATAGCCTTTCTGTACTGCAGGAATCTCTGATAGTTTATCCAACTAATACTGCCTCTGGCACTATCAATGTGCCTTGTTGAACAGCAAAAGAATTCTAGAAGATGGCTGATGTGGGAGTGTCATATATCAATCTGTTGATTTCATTGGTTAAGTAATAAAGGAACTGCTTGGCCCTCATAGGTTAAAACATAGGTGGGAGGAGTAAACAGAATAGCATACTGAGAGGAAGAGGAAGTGAGCTCAGACTCGACAGCTCTGCCCTCTGGAGCAGAGACGCCATGCTCCGCGCTCCCGGGTAGACGTGTTAGCTCCTCTCTGAGGCACATGCGATGAAGCTCCGACCCAGCATGGACGTAGGCTAGAATCTTCCCGGTAAGCGTACCTTGGGGTGCTTACACACATTATTAGAAATGGGCTAGTCCAGGTGCGAGAGTTAGCCAAGAAGAGGCTAGATATAATGGGCAAGCAGTATTTAAAAGAATACCGTTTGTGTGTTGTTATTTCGGGCATAAGCAGCCAGGCGGCTGGGTTGCTGGGGATGCAGCCCCGGCCGCCCCTATTTCAACAAATTGGCGCCCAGACGTGTGGACAACTGAATCCACAGAAAGCCTGAGAAAGCTTGAGAAAGAGTAAACTATGTTTTCTTGGTCTCATCTAACAGAGGCTTCCTGACTCAGCTTTAGCTGCAAAACCCAGCAGCTCATTAAGAGGTCCTGCCATAAAACACTTAAACGGTGTTGACGAAAACCTGAACACATGCTTTTCGGTTTTCAGCTGTACCAGGAAAAAAGTTATGCTGTTTTAAAATGCCGGTTTTCTGGGCTGTTTTGCCAGGGCAAACTCTGACTCTTTTACGCAGGCGGTTCGTGTGGTTTGCAAGCACAGGCTGCTGAAGCTCGCTTGCTGGCAGGGACCTTGAAACGCCATAGAGTTGTGGCAGTAAACACGGCTACAGCCAGTACCTCAGCCATGAGGCTGGAAAGCTAAGGAATGAGCTGGATCCAGCCATCAAAGCCACGGCTTTAGTCCTACTGATATTGCTTGGTAATTTAAAGGCTCGTGTGGTCAGAAAAAGAGAGATATACAGTAAAGAGAGATTCAAAGACAAAGAAAATTTCTAAATGGTTTACAGTGTGTTAAAAATATATGCAAGTTAAAAGTTCTTAAAAGTAAAAAAAGGAAGAAAGTAATTGGGTGTGGTAGTACACACCTTTAATCCCAACACTTGGGAGGCAGAGGGAGATTGACCTCTGTGACTTCAAGGTGTGGTAGCATACACCTTTAATCCCGATGCCTGGGAGGCAGAGACAGGCGGATCTCTGAGAGTTCAAGGATAGCCTGGTCTACAGAGTTATTCTAGGACAAAGATACAGAGAATATAAAATAAAAGTAAAAATAAATGAAATAGAGGTTAAAATAAAACGCACAAAGATGGAAAATATACAGAGAATTTTGATACTGTATGCTATTATGCTCTCTTTGAATTGTTTAAATGCTGAGGAAGGAGCAACAGCTGCTAAAAGATATTTGTTTATAAATGCTGCTGAACTAATCCAACATAGATTTGAAAATGCCTTGACTTTGAAATTTGGATCTAAGGATATGATACTTTGGAAAGGAGTTTCTTCTTTTGTTTTCACAGAGGATGAGACTCTATGGATTTCTTCTATTCCAATTTGGTATGATCAACCACGCCCTCCTGAAGGGTTGCTGTAAACATCTTCAAAAAATTGCTTCGCTCAACTGCCAACTGAGATGAAACTAGCACACAGGTTATACCATGAAAGACCTAATTAACGACGCCCCCATTCAGCAGGAAGCAGTTTGGAGAGAAAAAACTGCGCCCATGTTCCCAAATATTGTTTATAAATATGCTTTTACATTTAAAGGGGGATATGATATAGATATGAATAATTTGCATTGGTATGGATTTTAAGGTCAATTTTGTTATATGTATATGTATTTCTGATCTTGATTAAGATATTGTGATTGCGTGGTTCATTTTAAAATGTAATGTATAATTAGGAAATATAGGTTGTTAATGGATAATAGTCAAGCTTGTAGTCATGTTAGTTAGATTTTCTAGATATATAGAGATATATTTTAGTTAGATAGGCATTCTTCATATCTTTCAAAGACTGCAGAATATGGCATTTAAATGTTTTAATAACTTAGGACTTTTCATGACAATGAGACACTCTGCTCCTGGCAGCACCAATCTACTTCAAGAGGAAGATGGGCATCGAAGAGGATCCTTATGGAGTTTGATAGCCATTTGGGCAAGAAACTGCTCTTGCCTGGACTATTGCATAAACTGGACACAAAGAACCCGCAGAGAGAGGACTACTGAACTTGCCTAAAGGTGAGATGATCTTTCGGGGTTCCTGATTCACGAAGGAGTCTGCGAGACATTCTGCAGGACAAGCAGATAGTGACTGCCTTTGAAATTTCCTGCTTTGTGGAAATGTCTGCTGGAAACTATGGGCCTGTAGGCTGAAGATGGATGCTCCAATGGTACAGAGGAACTTTGGGTGACTGTCCAGGCAGCAAGATGTCTATGTCATTTCTAGAGTTTAAAACTTGCTTTTTTCTTGTTTGCTTAGATAATATTGTATCTTTCTGGAGTCTTTGATGGAGTTAAGAATAGTTAGTTATAGTTATAGTTTTCCTTAGTTATGATAGAGATTATTGTAATTTTTACTGATAACTGTTTTGTTATATGTAATTTTGCTATGTTAAAGTTAAAGCCTTTCCTTTTTGTTTAAACAGAAAAAGGGGAAGTGATGTGGGAGTGTCATATATCAATCTGTTGATTTCATTGGTTAAGTAATAAAGGAACTGCTTGGCCCTCATAGATTAAAACATAGGTGGGAGGAGTGAACAGAATAGCATACTGAGAGGAAGAGGAAGTGAGCTCAGACTCGACAGCTCTGCCCTCTGGAGCAGAGAAGCCATGCTCCAGTCTCCCGGACAGACGTGAGCGATGAAGCTCCAATCCAAGATGGACGTAGGCTAGAATCTTCCTGGTAAGCGCACCTTGGGGTGCTACATAGATTAGAAATGGGCTAAATTAATATGTGAGAATTAGCCTAGAAGAGGCTAGATAGAAATGGGCCAAGCAGCATTTAAATGAATACAGTTTGTGTGTTGTTATTTCGGGGCATAAGCTAGCCGAGCAGGCAGCCGGGGTCCTGGGGACGCAGCCCTGGCTGCTCATATTTCAACAGATGGCAACGTACCATTAAGTGCATAAGCTGAAAACAAAACCCTGGATCTATAAAAACAAACAAAAATGCACAGAGATGCAAGAGTAAAAGATTTAGATTGATAGGCATTTTACAGAACACTTTAAAGTGTACTTCAAAACTATGTGGAGTGAGCTATAATGGAGTAAATACCTACACAGGGCTTGGTAGTAAAGTTTTAACTGAGATCCAGGTAGAGGAGATTAATTAACTATGCTTTGTATGTGTAGTGTATGAGTGTGCACACAGTGTTCTTACTCAGGCATAGGTAGACATTGGGTGTCTTCTTTTATTGTGTTCCACCTTAGTACTTGAAACAGGGTCTCTCGCTGAATCTAGAGCTTGCAGTTTCGACTGGGCTGGCTCACCAGGGGATCTCCAGAATCCACTGTCTCTGACTCCACCCAGACAGTGGCTACCATGCTTGACTTTACACACGAGTGCTGGGGATCAGAACTCCAGTTCTCATACTTGGGCAGCAAGCTAAATGCCCACTGTGCCAGCTTCCCATGGCCTAGTTAAGCTTCTTTGTATTGCTAGATCAGGCATATCTAAATCTTCATCACCTTGCAGAATCACAGTGAAATACTAGACATTAAAACTAACATGATGATAACCTTTGTCTCTGTGCTATTATTTGATAAAAACACTGAAGCTAAATTTCAGAGGTGACATATTCTGCTAAGCTCCAGTGATGACTTGGAGAATGGAGTAAATATCCAGAAAGCAAACAAATTTAGGAGCCCACTAGAAAGGCTTAAAATACCTAAGGTGAAAGTAGTATAGTAAGGGGACTTTATTCATTTTTATTTAGTGAGTCATTGTAGTTTTAAAACAAATGAGAATATTTGGTCTTGTGTTTATAAAATTATTGCAACAATTTATTTTAAAAAAACTTAGGCAGTATTTAATTACAGACACACAAAAATGTTGTGGCTAAGTATACCATTTGCTTTGTCTTTTTCTGTGTATGTGTGTATGTTTTCTTATGATGTGTGATGTGTGTGAGGGCAAGTACGTGTGGTGTACGTGTGGAAGGCAGAGAGAAACTTGAGGGTGTCAGTCCTTGTCTCTCTTGTTTCCATTGCGAACATCATGCTAGCTGGCCCAAGAGCTGTCCCCACCTCGCAGCTCACTGAGGTTAAGGACTCGCTCTACTGGGCCTAGCTTTAAACAGATTCTGGGATTCAGACTCAGGTTCTCTGGCTTCAGTGGCAAGTGCTTTACCTGCTGAGCCATCTCCCCAGCCCCAGTATAACATTTCCCCCTTTTATTGAAAATATTCTTTTCTCATAAAATATATCCTTATTACAGTATCCCCTCCCTCTACTCTTCCCAGTTCCTCCCTATCTCCCTTCCCTTCCAGATCCACTCCTTTTTTTGTCTTTCGCTAGAAAGAAACAGGCTTCTAAGAGATAATGACACAACGTGACAAAATAAAATATAAAACAAAAACCATGACATTGAAGTTGGAGAAGGCAATCCAGCAGAAGGAAAAGAGCCCCAAGCGCAGGCACAAGAATCAGAGACCCACTTGTTCACACACTCAGAATTTCCATAAAAATACTAAACTGAGAGTTAAATACATACCTGGAGGACCTGTGCTGCTTCACATATGAACTGAAGGTTTATGTGCTTGGCTCAGCTGATGCTCTCCTGGTGTCCTGCCCCCTTCTGGCTGTTACATTCCTTCTGCCTCCTCTTCCTCGGGGTTCCCTGAGATCCTAGGGGAGGGATTTGATAGAGACATTCCATGAAGAGCTGTGTGTTCTAATTAGGTACACACCTTTAATCCCTGCACTTGGGAGACAGAAGCAGGTGGATCTCTGTGAGTTCAAATTCAGCCTGTTCTACAAAGAGTTCCAGGACAGCTAGGGATACACAGAGAAATCCTGTCTTGAAAAATAAAAGGGAAAAGAGAAAGGAAAATGAAAAAAATAAACCCTAACCCTAGGTCTCTGTCTCTGTCTCTCTCTCCTGTCTCTGTCTCTCTCTCTCCTGTCTCTGTCTCTGTCTGTCTCTCTCTCTCTGCTTAGTGCCTGGCTGCGAGTCTCTGTATTTGCTCCTATCTGCTGCAGGATGGAGCTTTTCTGATGATGGCTAAATAAGGCAACTGATCTTTGAGTACAATAGAATGTCTTTAGAAGTTGTTTTTTGATACTTTAAAAAAAAAAAAGACCAGTGGTATTTTCTTTTACCCTAGGTCTCTGGAATACCTAGTCCCTGGTTCTTGGTCTCCTAGGCAGTGTCACATACGGGTTCTATCTCCTGAAGAGGGCCTTAAGTCAAACCAGACATTGGTTGCTCACTCTTACAAGCTTTGTACCACCATTGCCCTAGCATATTTTTTTTTTTATTGAGAAAAAGAAAAGAAAAAAAAGTTTCCGCCTCCTCCCGGCCTCCCATTTCCCTCCCCCTCGTCCCACCCTTCTCCCCCTCCCCCCGCTCCTCTCCCTCTCCCTCTCCAGTCCAAAGAGCAGTCAGGGTTCCCTGTCCTGTGGAAAGTCCAAGGCCCTCCCCCCTCTGTCCATGTCTAGGAAGGTGAACATCCAAGGTGGCTAGGCTCCCACAAAGCCCGAACTTGAAGTAGGATCAAAACCCCGGGCCATTGTCCCCGGCTTCTCATCAGCCCCCATTGTTCGCCATGTTCAGAGAGTCTGGTTTTATCCCATGCTTCTTCTGTCAGCATGGGATAAAACCAGACTCTCTGAACATGCCCTAGCATATTTTACAGGTAGAACAGCACTGTAAATCAAAGGGTTTATGGCTGGGTTGGGATTTTTATTTCTCCTTTGGTAGCCTGCAGAGTACCTTCTCATACCAAAGACACTATACCACAGAGATGAAAATTCCATGTAGGCACCAGCCTGACTTCTCCATGTTCTCTAGGTTATGTAGGTGTTGTCTTCAGCAATAGGCCTTGCTGTCAGTTTGTGGAGAGCAACCTATAGTCTCAGTAAAAGCCTGGGCTGTTTGGAAATTTCCATAAGACCCCTTTGGCCAACAACTCAATTAGATGTAACCCAGTCCCTGCATTGGAAGCTTCACTTGGTGACAGATGTGGTCAGTTGGGACTTCATCTCCCCCATTATTTGGGACCTCATTAGGATCTCCTTCATATATTTTATAGAGTTTCCACTGCACTAGGTTTACATACCACCCCTCAAATGCCCCCCAGTTCTAGCTGTCTCTCCCTATATAACCCCCCCACCTGATCCTTTCCTTCCCTTCCCCTATACACACCCATAGTCTACCCATAAAATCTACTCTATCTCTCCCTCCCAGGGAGATCCATGTGTCCTCTCTATATACCTAACCTCTCTGGTTATGAATTATTGTTTATTTACTTAATGGCTAATATTCACATGTAAGCGAATACGTACCCTGTTTGTCTTTCTGGGTCTGGGTTCCCTCACTCAGGATGACCTTTCCTCGTTCCATTTGCCTACAAATTTCACGATGTCATTTTTAAACAGCTGAGTAATACTCCGTTGAGTAGATGTACCACATTTTCTTTATCCATTACTCTGTAGAAGGACATCTGGGTTGTTTCCAATTTCTGGTTATTATGAACAGAGCAGCAATGAACATGATTAAGCAAGTGTCTTTGTAGTAGGATGTAGAGTCCTTTGGGTATACACCCAAGAGTGGTATAGCTGGATCTTGAGATAAACAGATTCCCATCATTCTGAGGAACCACCATATTGATTTCCATAGTGGCTGAACATGTTTGTATTCCCACCAGCAAACCAGATAAGTGTTCCTCTTGCTCTACATCTTCACCAGTATGAGCTATCAACTTTGTTATAGATCTTAGCCATTCTGACAGGTGTTAAGATGGAATCTCAAAGTAGTTTAGATTTGCATTTCCCTGGTGGCCAAGGATGTTGAACATTTCTTTAAGCATTTCTCAGCCATTTGAGATTCCTCTACTGAGAATTCTGTTTAGATCTGTACCCTCATTTTTAAATTGGACTATTGGTTTCTAATATCTAGTTTCTTGAGTTCTTTATATATTTTGGATATTAGTCCTACATCAGATGTGGAGTTGGTAGAAATCTGTTCCCATTCTGAAGGCTGCTGCTTTGTCTGAATGATGGTGTCCTTGTCTGACAGAAGCTTTACAGTTTCGTGAGGTCAGTTGTTTATTAATTGTAGATCTTGGTGGCTGCACTAAGAGTGCTGTGTTCAGAAAGTCTCCTCCTGTGCCAACACGTTCAAGGTTACTCCTCACTTTCTCTTCTATTGGGTTCAGTATAACATTTTTAAAATATTGTACTTCAATTACTTTGTCTTATCGTTTCATTTAATCATGATTTTAGTAGTGCAAGGGGATATCTTCTCTATTAGACAGCAAAACATTGCTGCAAAGGCGCAATTCACTTTAAAACATGAGAAACTCCATGCAAATTTAACAGGACTGGGTACTTTTATTATACAGAATTGAACAAAAAGACTCCCATTCTTACGGCATTTTCACAGAAGAAATATTGAGACATTCCTTTGTGGGAAGAGAAAGGGCTAACAGCCGCAGCTGTAATGGGACTATATTTAGCACAGTGGACGCCTTCCAATTGTGTATTCTCTCTTGTTAACAGATTACGGAACAAGAAACATTATTCCATACTCTCAGAGAGTCTTTCATTGAACGATTTCAGAGCCTGCAATAACGCTCCATCTGAAGGAAACAGCACTTAATCCCATTTGGATGTCTTTCTCCTCATGTGACGATGCCCTTCACTATCAATGGCTTCATAGAGGTCCTTTTTGTTCTCTTGTGCTGCGTGCAGATAACCAATGTAAGCCACACAAAGGGAAAGGGCTACCAGTCCAAAGGCCATTACGGGTTTGTTCTGTTAGAAAAGAAAAAGAGAGAGAGAAGAGAGAGAGAGAGAGAGAGAGAGAGAGAGAGAGAGAGAGAGAGAATTACAAAGTGCCAGTGAGACTAGTAATTTCAGGAGAGCCAAATATCACACTGCACTTCCCTCTTGGCATGACAAGTCATTATTATCACCCCAGCTTCCTAAAGACGGCATTTTTCATTCCCATCATTTTAGTCTATCAGCTTAGCTCCTGAGTATTTACAGCTGATTTGAGACTCTTGCTTTTCATCTCATTCTTCTCTTAGACCTGTGCCCTAGAAAGGTAAAACCTGAGCAAAGATGGAGACATGGACACAGTTTTGGAACTGGCCCTTCTCTGAGCTGCCGCTTAGCTTATTTTATGAGAACGTGAGGAATACAGTACACATGCTACTTCTCTTGCCCAACACAAAGGTAACAGTCATAACTTATGTACAGCAATGAAACAGATGTAGAAACATGTGTGCGCGCTCTCTCTCTCTCTCCCTCTCTCAGCTGCTGGATTTGGTTCCTGTTCCCCACTCATGCAGAGGACTGTTGATCTGTGAGTCTACTCCTAACTAAAGAAACCTTTATTATACTCAATTCTAAGCTAGTGTGGGACTACTTTATCACGATCCTCTACACTCCATGTCTACTTTAGTAATTCCCCGTGCCTGAGACATCTCTCCAGCCCTTGTCTTTACCTTCTAAGATAGAGTCTCAGGCTGTAGCCCCAGGCTGGCCTCAAACCTTCAACCCTTGTTTCCCAAGGGCTGGGATTACAGGAATGAGCCACCATGACCAGCTTAGGGGCCTTCCTAGTCGGCATAAAACGTCCTGGGTACAAACCCAATGCTACAGAAAAGTGAACAAGTCTCCTGGATGTAGGTCTTACAGGTTTAATGAAGAGCTCAGGATTCACAGCTCGAAATAAGGTTGTGGTGTGCGTCCCTCGGAGGCCTGGGTTTTCAAAGTTCCTCTCTTTTGGTGGGTCTTTCTTTGCTGCTGGAGGCTCAGGTGCTGAGGACATCTTGACTACTGAAGAATAGCACCTAAAAGCAACACATATATACATTTCCTTCATACTTAGTTTTTGATAAACCTATCTTTATTTGAGACAAAGCCTTGCTTTGCAGCCCTGGCTGGCCTGGAACTCCCATAGTAGACCACGCTGGCCTCGAACATGGGAGACCCACCTACCTCTGATTCACAAGTGGTGGGATTAAAGGGGTGCTCCATCAGGTTGGCCCAGAAGCTCTTAAAACAAACAAATAAACAAACACACTGTTTTTAAATTCTAGATGTGCTCCAAGAATGATCACCGCTTGATTATTTTTAAATGGCACTTTAGGTTTTGTTGGCTGAATCGACCCCTCCCATTTGTTTTCGCTCTTCCTCTTCCTCTTCCACTCTGTCTCCTCCCTTGCTCAGTTAAGCAAACTGAGCAGAGTCTGGAAAATGGTTTGTTGGTCTCATTTACACTGTAGTCGGGGCTAAAGCAGAAGAGAGCTGAGGACAACCCACTCCCCTCTGCATTTCTGCCATTTCTACTTTCCCTCACCAATAGCTCTCCCATAACAGCCTGAGGGAAATACTACCCCTCCTTTCTCTGTATCTCCTCCAGCAGCTTCAGCCCAGCCCATAGGTTGCCGTCCTCTGCCACCCTTCAGGACCCCAAAGCTCCCCTGTGCAAACAGTAAGAATAAGCAGCCATCTCTATCCTTCCCAGTCGGCAACTCTCCGATGAGCACAGGACATGCTAGCCCCTTAATCTCAACACCCATTTCTCTATCCAGTCAAGTCCAGTGTGCCTTTTTGCCTCCTGATTCTTCTGCTCAGGATAACAACGTCTGGGGACTATTTGTTTTCTTCCGGGTATCATTCCTAACACATAATGCAGAGGAGTAGGTTAAGAAATGCCCCACAGACTTGATAAAGACAACGCAAGGGGAAGACTGCAACTTCAGGAACAGTAAACACTATGAAGATTTAGCATTCACACTTAGGCGCCAGTGCTCTGTCTGTACAAGTATTCTTGTTTCTTAAGGCTTCGGTTTCACAGAAATGAAAAGCAGTGTTTTTGCAGCATTTCACTTACAGAGGAACCCAGATGCTCAATACTTTCGCCGCAGTGACCACTAAATATCCACCTTCAGCGTTTAACTGGGTTAATTACTTTCAGAAACATCAGGGTACGAGGAGAGCATTTCCCATTCTCTACACTTGCAGAGTAAAGGTTGCCGCATCATTTTTTTTCTCTGTCTATGCTATGGCTATTATACGGCTACTACTGCCAGGTCTTCTCCCATCACTGCTGACTGTCTAGCTTCATCTCAGACCATGTCGGATTCACTAACTCTTGAGTCAAATTGTTCCCGGTAACCAAAGTCTTTAGAACCTAACTTGTGATAGCTTGTGACAGCAGTGACATCAGCAACTGAGGGCAGAAGCCATTTAAATACATCATTGGCTGTGGTATTCCTCTAGGTGTAGCGGGAAGCTCTCACAGGAACTATGCCTGCTTTCTGTCATTTCATCATAGAGACGACTTCATGGACCACTGGGTCTCAGTGACCATGTGACTGCATCGCTTCAAGTGCGAGCGCTCAGTTTTTTCCTCCTCAGCTACAATTTGAGTTTTTCCGTAACTGGTTTCAAAAGTGAACTTCCACTGTGTGAATTAAACTTTGATCTGAAGCCTGCTATAAAAAAAATGAGCTGGTGGTCGTAGCCTTAATCCCAGCACTTGGGAAGCAGAACTCTGTGAGTTCGAGGCCAGCCTGGTCTACAGAAAGAGTTCCAGGACAGCCAGGGCTACACAGAGAAACTCTGTCTCAAGAGGGAGCCAGTCCAATGGGATCAGTAAGTTCCAGGTTCCAGCGAGAAAATCGCAGACAACAAGATAGCTGGCTCTGGAGGACGTCCGAGGATGACCTCTGGCTTTTGCACACATTTACACATATGTGCACTGGAACACATGACTACCTGTGCTTGTACACAGAAAGTTCGCTACAGCAAAGTTGGCATGGCTACCTGTATTACATTGTACATGAAAATAAAGACAATATGAGAATTACTTTAGGAAAAAAATACTCTATTTTCAAATATATATAGAAAAAAATGCTTCAAATGGACAAAAAATTTTAATGACAGTATAAAAACACTACTTAGTTTCACTTGCTACATTCTTTAAATGCTTAAGAAAGCAACTTCGAGTCTTGAGTAGGACACCTTAAAAGAGTTTAAATTGCCTGGCAGTGGTGGCACATGCCTTTAATCTCAGCACTTGGGAGGCAGAGGATTGGTTTATAGAGTGAGTCCCAAAACATCCAGAGCTTCACAAGGAAATCTGTCTCGAAAAACCAGTAATAATAATGATAATAATAATAAACAAGTTTGAAAAAGAATCAGAGGACTTTATGACTTGAGGAAATCAAGCAGAGACTTATCCTCAATTTTGGTACTTTATAAAAGGACCGGTACTACCGATTGAAGCATTACAAATGTGGATTTAACATTTTTTTAAAAGGAAAGAGGTTAACGAAATAGTGGTCATCTTACAAACCAACCTTCCTAGCACTGGCTGTCTTTTCACTAGGTGGGTAGGATAACCCAGTTCTTCCAACTTCAGCCAACTCTCCATCACCTCACTTTCTTTCTCGAAAATTATTTTTTTAAATATCTATTTATTATTTATTTATTTATTTATTTATTTATTTATTTATTTATTATGTATACAATATTCTGTCAGTGTGTGTGCCTGCAGGCCAGAAGAGGGCACCAGACCCCATTACAGATGGTTGTGAGCCACCATGTGGTTGCCAGGAATTGAACTCAGGACCTTTGGAAGAGCAGGCAGTGCTCTTAACCGCTGAGCCATCTCTCCAGCCCTCGAAAATTATTTCTGAGTAATGTATTTTGCACAAGACACAAGACCCATAAGATTTGCTATCACTTAAATTTAAAAATTAATTCTAACCGTTTTTACTGTAAAATAACTTAAAAAATATCTCTCTCACACACACACACAAACACACACGAGTAACTTTTCTGGCTCGTGATTTGCCCCACTTGTGGATTAAGGAAAGGTTTTGTCACTGTGGCAGGCAATCTGGAAGCTGTACAGCTATGTGGACCCTGGTCCGGTTGTTTAGGCTCCAGAAGTAACAACGATCAATTAAGTCTTAATATTTAACTGTCAGAAACCTGCTTAATTGACCATAGCTACTTCTGGAGGCTTCGGATGCATCCGGTTTCTAGCTCTCCACCGGGAACTGCGGGTAGATGACAGCTTAGCAGGGACCGACCAGCCTGACCCGAGGCTGCCACAGGAGCCTAGACGTCGCTTGCAAACCACGGTACACTTCTGCGAGAGCCCTCAGGACCTGACCTTGGGCAACCGCAAAGACGGAAGCTCCAGCACGAACACAGACGCGGGACGTCTACACTCAAACACGCCGGGTCCGTGCGGTCCGCAGCACTCACCTTCCGGCCCTCCCTCCAATGCGCTCCCTCCGCTGCCGGCCTCGGACTGCGGGGAAGGCCGCACCACAGCGCCACCTATGCCCCGGAGGCCGCAGAGCAGGAGCCCGGGCCGACCCGGTCTTCTTCCAGGAGCCCAGGCACAGGAACTCCTGAGCAGGCTGCAGTTTGCTTTCCTGGGGGTCTTTGACTTTCAACCTCTCACATTCAAATAAGCTTTCGTTTCGTGAATAGATGATAGATAGATAGATAGATAGATAGATAGATAGATAGATAGATAGATAGATAGATAGATAGATAGATAGATAGATAGATAGAGATGATGGGTGGGTGGATGGGTGGTTGAATAAATAGATATATAATTTTTAAATATTTTTGTGTATAGAGATAGATAGATAGACAGACAGACACACACACAGACGTGGAACGTGTATGGCTTAATAGAAAACCAGATCACAAGAGCCACTGAGGCAGAAAGGCAAAGCCTTATTCAGGGTAGAACTGCTTGGTGTTCCCAAGAGAAGGAAAGAGAGCGCCGCCGAAAAGGAGTCTGGGGTTTTATAAGATGCCTTTTGTTGGGAGGGGGTGTGGTGGGCTTGCGTTAAAGGACAAGGGACTGGAGTTCTGGCTGTTAGAACAGCGGGTTGTAGCCAAGCCTTTCTCCTGAGAAAGGGAGTACGCAGACTTCTGAGAAATGTAAGCCGTTCACTTTCCATTTCCCCTACAGGGCTGGGTCCCACATGGGTCATCCATCTTGGTGTCCTAGCTGACTCTATCTTGCGCCAAAGATCTGGGTTACCCAACACAAAGCTTTCCGATTTGTGGGGGAAAGCCTGAGCTCTGTCTTCTTCCATTTTAGGAGCCATAGATGCAATCAACTCTCTGATGTTCTTCTGTTAGGGCCTAGAGGTTCAAAGACAGCAGGTGTCCCACAACTCTGAAACCACAGGCAGGAATGCTGGCTACACACCTTGCTGACTTTTTGTTTGTTTGTTTGTTGGGATATATTATATAATACCAAACACCTGAATTTTCATGTGTGTTTAAGTAAAGCTTTTGCAGATGAATGTTTTTATTGTAAAACTTGTTCTTTCAGGTAAAACTTAATTTAACAGTTGACTTTGTTGTGCCTGGAATGATAAAACTATGGCACAGAGATGAAAGCATTTAGCAGATTAGAAGTCTTAAGAAATAATCAAAACCGTGGCTAAGATCATGCAAAGTCTCTTATCAGTTTCACATCTGATGCATCCTTTATTTGAGGACAGCATATTAAACAGACATTTGAAATAGCTGGATAGCTTACTGTGTCCACGCTATGGCATTGGCCAGGTGTTGCAGCCCTCTGAAATGACACACCTTCTTCCTTGGAGGAAATATGTGCTGTTTAAAGGAAGAACCAGCCATGTGTGGTGTTTTTCAGCCGATAATGCTGAGGCATGGGGCAGGGATTTCCAAGCCTCAGAAACTCGGAGTCAAGCCAGAGGCAGGGCGTTTTTCCCTGGCCCTGGTTCCTACATTTCCCCCACTTTTTTTTCTTTCTTTTTTTTACTTTTAGTGGTCAATGAAGAGGGCAACATTATCATTAAACTACTTCCTGTTGTATGAGGGTGCTGAAGTCCATGGGAGCAGGCTTGATCTTCATTGTCAGGGCATAACTGGGGGTCATAGGCCTCCAGTCCTATAGTCAGGGGCTGATGTTCCTGTAATAGCAACTGATTAAAGGTTTGGTTAGAAATCCTTTGAATATAGACAAGAAGTTTGTTAAACAGGGTGCAATTAGTAGGATTAACAAGAGGAGGAGAAAGGGAGTTAAGGAATGCAGTGTCCGACTTCGTAATAAACTGTCAGCTATCCATTGGCCAGAGGAATCAAGCTGTTCCTTCCATGTTTGGAGATCTGTCTAGAGTTATTGAGTCTTGTCTCTTACCATATCTTTTTGGTTGACATAGAATCAACATTCCTCCCTGAAGAAGAGGCAATGACCACCCTTCTCCACTATTAGTAAATCTAATCCTTGCCAATTTTATAGAATCACAGTAGCCAGAGAGGCTATTTGTCCCTGGAGGGTGAGAATGGTCTGAACCACCTGTTGGAGGTCCTGAATGAACTGAGAGGAAAATTGATAGTAGATAGTTAAAGAAGATAGTCCCACTGTCCCAGTGGAGATGCCAATAGTTATACTGTTAAATCCAACTTAACAACAGGGATTCTATTTCTACTCAGGATGTCATATTTCAGCTCAAGGACATAAAAATCACTAAAGTTATTTCAGCCCAGGTGTCTAGGAAGTGGCCAAACCACAAATGTTCTACCCTCCTCCTGGTTGGTTGGCAAGGGCAAGACCACAAACTTCAAAGACTCCCTGATAGGCTAGAAGTTTGTCACCGTGGAAAGTCCCCAACAATCTCTCCACCATGTTCTGTTATGATTGGATGAAATTATGGTGTTGTCTCCTTGTAATTTTTTTCTTTAAAATACTTGCTTTCCTCCACTTCAAGGATGTGGCTTGGATCCTGATATCTGCTGCCTAATATATATCAACCTTTTCAATAAATTTCCTGTTTGCTCAAACTTGGTCCTTCCTAGTGGATTCTCAGATCCTAACATTTGGGGGCTCATCTGGGATCTAGGTATCCACTGGCTTGAGTCTGTAGCTCTGGCAACCTTGGCAATCTCTGGTGGTGAGTACTAAAGATTTTAAGTCCGTAATGCCTTTTTTCTGAGGACCCAAGAAAGGAGAAACTGGATGTAGTATTACTTCTAGAGTCATAGGGAGATGAGAGACCTCTCAACCCCTTATCTGGCCTCCGGGCTCCCATGTTGGAAGTGTCTGAGGCATCAAGTTTCTGGGACTTAGCTGAAGAAGCAGTTGTTGTAGTGGCTCTGAGTGGAGACAGCACTACAGAAGACAGATTTCAATGAATCAGCTCAACTTTATTCCAGAGTATAAGGAATATCTAAGATTGGGGGGCCTGAGGACAAACCCTAATTTGCATTAAATACCATGCTCTTATCACAAGGCTTGTTATGGTGCAGTAGGGTCCTATAACAGAACTCCTAGCTCAAGTCCTCTTAGCAGGAATCTGTGTCAATGGTCAAGCTAAAGATGAATCAGATGCCTGATTTAGAAGCAGCTTTCAGATAAGGTCAGCCCTCCAGGCTCAGGAACATTGTTCAGATAAGGGCATGTAGAGAACAGGAAGCCTTGCTGGGAAGGGAGAGAGTTTCCATATTACTGAGTTTAGAGAAAGCTGCCAAGCTATGTCAGACTGTTAGGAAAGTCGACCTAGGGAAAGGCATGACTCATTCCTTCATAGTGACCCCTAAAAGCCCTTGTTCCCTCCTGGGACAAGACTTGATGTAAAAATTGAAAACTCAGATTATCCTCAAAGATGACACATAAACACAGACTTCCTTGGAAGAGAGTCCCAACTCTGTAATCTTTGTTACTCTTCTCCTGGGGAAATAATACCTCCTTAATTCACCAGGAGAGGGAGCCAAGAGATGCCCCTATTAAAGAAGCTTCAATTAAAGTTCCAATTGGTGTGGGCAGACGATAACCCACGCGGATTAGCACAGCACTTAACTCCAATCATAGGCAGCTGAAGCCAGGAGCAGCACCTGCCTGGGTTAAACAATACCCGATGTCATCTGAGGCACACAGAGGCATCAGGACTCACATTACTTTAGGGAGGTGGAAGTTCTGGTCCCCTGCCAATTTCCTTGGAACACTCCATTCCCCCCAAAACCAATGATTTCAGGTCCATCCACAATCTGAGGGAGGTAAACAAATGTGTCGAGGACATACACCCCATGGTGCTAAACCCTTACACTTTGCTTAGCCTATTAGCCCCAGCAAAAAAAAAAAAGCCTTGGACCTGAAGGATGCTTTTTTTTTTCAGTATCCCTTTGGTCAAACAGAGCCAGCCCCTGTTACCTTCAAATGAACCAACCTAGATACTGGGTCCCATGGCCAGTTGACCTAGAATTGACTACCACAAGGATTTAAGAACTCAACAACCCTCTTTGATGAGGCCTTCCATGAAGACCTGGGTGAGTACTGTCTCAGAGATCTCCAGGTCACACCTCTGTAGTATGTGGATGACTTGCTGGTAGGGGGTGAAGATGAAGCTTCTGTCAAAAGGCCACTGAAGGACTATTGCAGACCCTACAAACTCTGGGATACCAAGTGTCAGCCAGAATGACTCAGTTTTGCACCAGGGCAACTACCTACCTGAGATTCAAACTCCACAAAGGTAAAAGGGCTTTGTCTGCCTCCCGCAAATCAGTCGTCTTGGGGCTCCTGACTCCCCTCACCAAAAGACAGGTGTGGAAATTTCTGGGAAAGGTGGGGTATTGCTCTGTGAGAGAGATTTCTCTCCAGGCAGTCTCCAGCTGGCAGCCTAATATAGACTCTCTATTCAGACTTTGGTTGTGCTGAGTGGTCTCTGGTTTTTTGTTTGATTGTTTGTTTTACCCCATTACAAAGACAATGTTTCAATTATTAGCAACTATGCCCCCAAATGAAAGGGCACCCACATTTGCAAAGGAAATACCACTAAAGCTTAAGTCACACATTGACCCTCACACATGGATAGAGGGAGATTTCAATACCCCACTCTCGCCAAAAAATAGGTCATTCAAACAAAAGCTAAACAGAGAAATGTTGGAGCTAACAGATGTTATAAATGAAATTGAGACAAGTATCTACAGAACATCTCACCCAAACACAAAAGAATATACTGATTGACCATCCTGATTCCATCTTAGGGTAAAAAACCATTCTGTTATAAGGTCAGAAGAAGTTGTTTTTATTTGTTACAAAATTCGAGTTTGACTCACACATACTCTACCTTGATAAAATGGTGTTCTGCCAAAGAATCTTGAGATTTCTGTTTCTGGAATGGGGCTAGACTCACAGGTACTCTAGCCTGATAAGATAAGGCCTTCTGTCAAGGAAACTCGCCAAGACGATCTGTCAAATAATCTAGTCTGCACTTTGCATCTGTAAAATTTGATTGGGAAATCCTTATGTTACAAAATCCCAAGTTTACACTTTTTCTGTATAAAAGAAGCCTGAAAAGTTCACCCATACTGTGCTCCCAAATCCTGTTTTGAAGAGTTAGTCCTACGTTTCGTAAGTAAAGCTTGCCTAATGTACTTTAATTTGGCAGGTAGTTCTTGTTCTTGCCTCATAAGATTAGCATTTGGAGGCCCCAAAGACAGTGAAAGAAGTCAAAATATCACTATTTGCAGATAATATAATAGCATACATAACTAATCCCAAAAATCCTAACAGGGAACTCCTACAGCTGATACACACTGTCAGCAAAATGGCTGGATACAAAATTAACAAAAAAAAATATCAGTAGCCCCCTATATACAAATGACAAATTGATCAAGAAAGAAATTAGGGAAACAACACCCTTCATAATAGCCACAAATAATGTAAAGTATCTTGGGTTAACTCTAACCAATCAAGAGAAAGATTTGTATGATAAAAACTTCAAGTCTTTGAAGAAAGAAATTGAAGAAGTAAGAAGATGGAAAGATCTCCTATTCTCATGGATCAGTAGGATTAATGTAGTAAAAATAGCCGTCCTTCCAAAAGAAATCCGCAGATTCAACACAGTCCCCATCAAAATTCCAACACAATTTTTTATAGACTTTGAAGGGATAATACTCATCTTCACACAGAAAAACAAAAAACCCAGACTGGCACAAACAATCCTGAAAAAAGAACTTCTATAGGTATCACCATCCCTGATTTCAAGCTGATTTGATTACTATAAAGCCATAGTAATCAAACCCACATATTATTGGTATACAAACAGACACATTGATCAATGGGATCAAATCAAAGACTGAGACATAAATTTACACATCTATGGACACTTGGTTTTTAGAGAAGAAGCCAGAGAAACACAATGAAATAAAAAAAAATCTTCAACAAATGTGCTAGTCTAACTGGATGTCTTCATGTAAAAGAATGCAAATAGATCTGCATCTACACCCAGCACAAAAGTCAAGTCCAAGTAAACCAAAGACCTCAACATAAAACCATATACACTGAGCTTGCTATAAAACAAGGTGGAGAATAGATTTGAGTGCATTGTCACGGAAGACAGCTTCCCTAACAGAACATCAATAGCATGGACACTAAGACCAACAATGAACAAATGAGACCTCATGAAACTGTAAAGCAAAGGACACTTCAACCTACAATTTGTCCTGCCTTCAAGATGTGCTGATACAATGGAAGCACAGAACTTGAGGGAGTGCCCATCCAATGACTGGTCTAACTTGAAGCCCAGGCCACAAGAGGGAGCCCATGCCTAACACTGCCTGGAGGACCAGGAACCCGTGACTGGATAGGCCACAGACCTAGGATAGAACCATTCTGCTATACTCATAGATCAGTGCCTAGTCAAATCATCACCAGAAAAGTTTCACCCAGCAACTGATGAAAGTAAATGCAGAGACCCACAGGCAAACATTGGGCAGATCTCAAGAAACCCCATGGAAGAGGGGGAGGAAGGTTTAGAGGAGTCAGAGGAGTCAAGGAAAATAGGAAAACATGGCCCACAGAACCAACTAAGCAGGTCTCATAGGGGTTCACAGAGACTGAAGTGAAAATCATGGAGCCTGTATGAGTCTGACTTAGGTCCTATGCATATATGTTATAGTTGTTAACTTGGTCTTCTTGTGAGAACTCCTAACAGTGGGGGTGGGGTGTCTCTAACTCTTTTGCTTGCTCTTGGGACCCTCTTCTTCCTACTGGGTTGCCTCATCTAGCCTTGATATGAGGGTTTGTGCCTAGTCTTCCTATAACTTGTTATGCTGTGTTCAGTTGAGACCCTTTGGAGTCCCACACTTTTCTGAAGAGAAATGGGGGAGAGTGAATCTGGGGGAGAGGGGAGGTGAGGGGATGAAACTGAGAGGAGAAGAGGAAGAGGAAACTGAGGTCTGGATGTACTACATGAGAGAAGAATAAATTTTAAAAGGAAAGAAAGAGAGGAAGAAAGAAAGAAAGAAAGAAAGAAAGAAAGAAAGAAAGAAAGAAAGAAAAGAAAGGAAGGAGGGAAGAAAGGAAGGAAGGAAGGAAGGAAGGAAGGAAGGAAGGAAGGAAGGAAG